>CM040631.1:26722281-27922281 GCA_022818045.1 Neotoxoptera formosana | reverse complement strand
TTTTTCATCTGTTATGTTCTGTACGTCATAATATTTTCACAATACGATATATTATGTTTAATGTTTATCTTCAAACTTGAATGTGATGGGGGCCCATCAAATTGCAAATCAACCCCCCCCCCATTGATGTTTTATTAAAACCGCCACTAGTGGTTGGGTGTTTATTTAGGATAAAACGTATAAAACGTAACTAATTTCTGATATCTATTGAAATTATAATATGCATGCAAATTTATTCAAAGTGATTTGGCTATAAAAATTAACCTTTCATTTGACTTAGTTTAAATTAAATAAATTATTTGCTTGAAATTTCTCAAAAGTTATCAACTTTGGATTACTTATCTTACTAATGTGGTATGAGTATACAAATATTTGTTAGTTTATACTTTTAACAAAATACGATGTATTCAACTTAACCTAACATATAGTATGACTAACTATATGATTCTATATAAGATTTTGAGTAGTTATACCTGAAAGCTTAATTAATGAAATATGTATAGCCGTATAGGTAATATGCTATATACATTATATATTAATCAAGCAAATCATATCAATAGCTCATAAAGTCTAAACATGAATATTTATTTTTTGTACTTTCTGTATAGCGTATTCAATAGGTATACATTTTCGTGTTTAGTTCTGTATATGTTTTTTTAATGTTTGGAATTAGGGGCATATTAGTAGTTTTATTTTTGAAGGGTGACTGGGAAAACAAATGTATCAAACAATAAGCAAAATGTTAAAAACTTTTAAGGGGGAAAGCCAATGTAAAAAAATATATATACGTAAAAAGTAATTGTAAAAAAATGTTTGTGTTTGATTTTTGAAAATAATGATACAAAAATGATTAGTTTAGGTTATTTAGATTATTTACTATTACGAAAATTAAGAAACACCACGGTAACGTACTCAAAATTCTAATCCAAAATTATTTTTGTAATTTTTGACATTATAATTATTATTTTTGGTGGTTTACAGAATCACAGTTTTTATCAAAAATTGGTTTTGTGTAAAAATTCTAGTTTTTCCCAACTATATGAAAAGTGTTGAGAATTTTATTAAACCATTAGTACCAACAAGGTCTAATTTGCAATCTAAAACCACCCTTAAACTTGACGATCTAAGTATTTTCTATGCAATAAATCGTATGTAGTTACACAAGTACAAAAAAAAAAAAAATCACACATGGCACATCATTGTACAATCAATAAATTCATCACTACGCTCATAATCTAGAATCAAATGAAATATAAGTAAACGAGTAAACGAATAAGTAGGTAATTAGTTGTAAGTATATTTAAAGCTTAAACGAGCAAAGTTTAGACCGACACTATTTAGGAGACAGGAGTACTGACCTACTCCAGCTGTATTACTCTTCTCTACTCGTCTAAACTTTAAACAGTTGTGCGGCAGTAATGTATTCGCAATTTTATTCTAGGGCATACGCTCAGTACACGGACTTATATTGGGGGCATACCCGCTTACCTTTAATAAATTGTACAGGGTATACGCTAAATCAGCAAACTGCATGTGCTAGGGTATTACCCGCGTATATACCCTCCAATGTGACCACTGGCACTTGAATCTATCTAATTGATTAATTGTCAGAAATTTTCAGAAAACTATTCCGCTAAGAGATATTAAATTAAATTTCTCTGTTGTCATTGAAACGAGTAAGACTTAAATGGCGATAACGACATAAAAAATATAAATTTTTTTCAAAAAATGTTGTTTTGTAATCACTTTAAATAATTTATTATTCAGCACATATCGTAACAAACTCTAAAACGTTAATACTTTTCGAGGTATTGGTGTTTATACTGTTCACCCAGTATATTATGTCAACGACCTTGTACGCCCTACACTCAAAGAGTTAGTATCTACGTGTTGACAGGGTTACGCGGTTACAGAATAAATCACTATTCAGAGATTCGATGTCAGACAGCGCGAGATCGCCGACCTTCACAGTGATATCGAGGCTTATCGTACATTACAAAAAACAATTATAACATAATTAATTTATCTAAATTAGGTATTGACACAGTTCTCAATTAATAACCCGTATAGGCCACAAATCGTGAACTAGCAAATAACAGTTGTGGTGTTTTCGTCAATTAAACAGTGTATAGTAAATTAAAGTCGTTTATTTATATAGTAATAATAGTTGTACATTTTAAAGTGTTTACTTAAAATTTTTGGTAAAATTAAAATATTAAGAATCTGAATAATTCATCGTTTATCGTTATGGGTCTCACACATGACTGCAGTTAAAAAGTTGAAATACCGAATTATATATTCATTCTACTGCAGATAACATAGTTTAATTGTTAAGATTTTACGTATACGTGTGAAAAATATAGCTATAAAAATATTTGATTTCACCAATCTGTTACCATATGTATATATTAAGATTTTGTCAGCATTTTTCTCATGATTTAATATATTTTCAAACAAATTAAGTCATTATTTTTTTTTATTAAACGTAGGTATTACACGTCGTTGGCTTTTTTAGTAGCTAAATCATTTTTTTGTTCAGTTTCTAAAGCTAATTACGATAATTTTATAATTTATACTTAAGACTTTTACAGAATTAATTTATACAAAACACAAATCGACAATTAAAAACAAGTGGAACTTATGGAATATAGATATTAAACCACCAATTGAATGACACAGACGATTTGATTACAAATTACAATATGTGCGTGCACAATACAATGCATATATATATTATAAATACACTCTAAGAAACATATTTATAAATTAACGTGTAAATGTTTATAATAAGCATGCATATTTTATGCATCATCAATAACATAGATTATAGTTAAGGATTAAAAAAAATCATGAATCCGGAATAGAGGATATTGGAGTATATTATATGTATAATATTATAACACATAATATTCGTATTAGCTATTAGTTTTTATTACGTGTTTAAAATAAGTCACGATGAAAACAAAATATGCACTAATGAGAAGTGTTGCATAAACACATAATTATTGCCGTTAACTCGAAATATTATTCTCAGACTGATTATTATAGGTATATGATATTTAAATACCAGTTGGTGATAGGATGCGGCTGTGAGCTGCTCGAATAAACAAGTGTTTGGAATTTTCAGAGAATGTCTGAATCATAAGTGCAAGCGTATGAAATGACTATGGCATCGATGGAATATTTTTAAGCTTTAAGTCAAATTTAAAATGTCTAAAGTTTTATTATTGTCAATAACCAAAACAGTTTTGTCCGAATGGATTTATATTTATTTGTCGATCGATTGATTATGAAATATACGGGCTGAGCCCTTTTTAAACATTTTGGTAACCGTGTACAAAAACATGTGAAGTAGACATACACAATTAAAATATAACAAGATATATACACATACGTACAAGATAGAAATATAACAGAATATAACGAATATAGACCGTCTTTGTTTTAATTGGTGTTAAAGTGCCATTACTGTAATGCTCGACGATTACACTCGACGACAGTACGAATGAAAATGACAGTAGAAAAACAAATGGTTGAAGAATATTATTGAAAAGTGAAAGACATATCATAAGTGAGAATTATTTAATAATAAATAAAAATAATTTAAAAATATTATCGAAAAAGGCGTCGCTTAAACACATAAAAACTAAAAGATTTCAATTGGACACCCAATTTCACGCGTTAAGCCCATTTTCAAATAAAAATACACATACAAACCTCGAGATCAATCTGTTTATTTACAAAACCTATATGAACACATATGGTCTTCAACTATAGGGAAGTGCTTAGAAACTTATGTTGATAAAATTTAAATCTTTAAAAATATTGCCCTCAAAAATTTATCTCACGCTCCTCCTTATATAGCCATACACTTAATAAAGATCTGAGAATAATGAGAGTATACGATGAAGCTAACTATTTTATCAACAACAAACTACCTTTCTATTCTAACCCATTTATAAAAAAATTACCGTCCTTTTTCATGCGCCGTGAAATCTTACGAGACGGTTGAAGCGTAAACAAATATTACGTATGTCGCACATGATCTTCCAAATTACTAAAAATTAAAATAATATTATTATAACATTAATTTAACTGAACAGTTTTAATAATCAAAATAGGTTGTGTTATCGAGATCAATAGAGGTGGCTTTCTCCATTCTAAAGATTCATTTGTATGCCTAATTACCATTTAACACATTTGCTTATTGTTCTTATCTGGACAGATTGTAAATATATATATTGAAGAAAAATAAAATTGTTTTCAAGCAAACGGGTTATCATCTGTAATTCGGTAGCTGCAGTCCATGTTTTTGCTTTATCTCACCGACCTACAAATTCTCAAAGAGACTACTTCTAATTTATCACTTGAGAGTTCGTTAAAGTTATTTCGTTTTTGATTTATAACATCTGGTACATCTTATACGCGTTGTGCACATAGCACATTAAATTCAAGCCATAAAAATACTAATGAAACATTTCGTGGCCACATGAATTTAATTAATAATAAAGATTATTCTGACTAGCTTTATTGACTTAAGTCATGACTTATGACTATAAGCTAACTAAAAAATATACAGTATACAGTATTACATGTATAATATGTGTATGAGCATTAAAAACCGGACAGTGGTAGGTAGGTATATATAGTTAAATACTTAAATATAAAATAAAAATATAATATAGACAATTATAATTGTCTGTGTAAGAAGTTAAACTAGATAGTAATTACGCTAAGGACAAATATGTAATAATAGTAAAAATAAAAGTAACGTTAAAGTAAAATAATGTTTGAATAGTCAATAATTGTCATAATATTCCTATAATAACAAATAATTACTCTTATTTAAAGGAATGAACGATCTGATGAAAAAACTGTTTGTTTTTTATATTTATTTACTGTGAGAAAAACCTTGTAATAGAACATCATGCACATTTCACAATGAAATAGTTAAATCCTCAAGGACAAAATTACCATACGTCTGTTGAAGGTGTATTATAATATGTATTATACGCCCTTCACAGTGTATGCATTTTAACCCCTTTGCAACACACGTTTTATAACAAACCTGTTGAATTGTCTACTTCTGGAATATGCGTATGACATAACCCACGGAAATATACGTTTAAGAAACCTGGTTAATGCATATTCCTGGTTTTTTTAGTAATTTGTTTCAGTTTTTCCCGATTATCCTGAAAATCACTGAACATTTTATACTTTTTAGTTCTTAATAGTTAATACTCCCTAAATTACCAACTAAATCTAATTTTATATCAAGTTACACAAAAAATATATAATTTATAAAAATTAAATAAGTAATAACAAGTATACATTGCTATCAGAATTTAAAAAAAAATTTTCATTTTCACCATTGGTTTTATACTCAGACTACTCAAGCAATTTAAAACGTTTTAATGATTTATTTATAATTGTTCTGACCATTACAATTTATCCAAAGGTTAGGTTATTAACCACGAATTAAAAAATATATAATAAGATAAATTAGCTGGCAACAATAATTATTAATTATGTTATACATAATACAACAATGTTTGGAAGTAGGTGTAACGTATTGTAATAATAATTTAATATTATACATACATCGGTATATATTTGATAATCTCGAATCTTAATATTATAAATATACAAAATATTCGATGACTCAGACTAAAAAGATATTAAAAAACGAGTTTTTGTGGAGTAAACTGCAAATATTGAAGAACAAGTTTGGTTTATCTCGGAGAGAAAATTAATATTTTTTTTTACATGACGTTTAATTAATTGAAAAATGGTATTATATACATTATTATATTATGTATGCGAAACCACTAAACCGGCGGTTCCGGAGCGAATTAAACGTGCTACACATAACGACAAAGCGTACGCCTTTATTTATACAAACAATTTTATATTATTGTAATATATCGTAAATAATATAATATTATAATATATCCAAGAGACGACGGAGCAGTGCAGAGGCCAGAGACGGAAGGTTGTAGATTTCGCCCGAATATGACGGGATGCGCGGGAAATCGTATGAAACGACCGAGCAGGAGAAAATCCATATGTACACTCAAATATTATTATTATTTCAGCGTTTGATGAATATATCGACGGACGATGCAAAAAATCCGCGGACGTAGAATCGTATGATATATCTACATCTCGACACCCGTCAGCGTGTTGACCGAAAAAACCATCAGTTTTAGCCAATCTCTCTGCGACGACGGCGGCGTGTTTCGCGGTTTCCGTTCTGTTCGGACCGTTCTCGGATCGTGTGGCCTTTCGCATCGGAAAAACGCACGAACTCGCGCGGTATTTCTGTTCGCGCAAAACCGCGATACTTGTACCCGGTACCTATGTGTAGGTATACAGAGGGGGCGAGAGTTTTAATACTGATACACATATATATATATATATTATATTCAGATAGAGAGTGAGAGAGGGAGAGCGAATGAGATAGTACGAGAAAAATACGCACATATTCCCAACGTATAACCACCGCCGCCGCCGCCGCCGCCGCCGACATGACCGCCGACGATAGGGTGTTCGGGGTGGCGGTGGGCGGAGAGGAGAGAGAGCGTCTGGTTTATACAGGTGTCTAGACGGTAAATAAGCAAATCCTTCTCTCGATCGCTCTGCTGTTAGGTCTCGTCAACGCACACGCAGAGGCCCTCGACGCACACACATTCAGAAACGCGTGCGCGTGCGCGCGACTGAACGGTCGTATCGTCAACGGCCGCCGGTCACTGCGCCCGTCATTACTGTTGTTGGAGTGCTTTTTTGCCTCCACCTCGTCGTCGTCGTCGTCTTCTCACCCCTTCTACCCGTTCCCTTTATCGCCGCCAGTGTTTCTATAAGCATACGCGCGCTCACACACACACACACACACACACATCCAAGCACATGTATATATAATACATGTATTCCGTATTTATTCAAATGAGAGACATTTCGCAGCATTGTCCGACGACGGTTAAAGACGGCCAAGACGACGACGACGACGACGACGACGACGACGACCACAACGACCACAACGGCGACGGCGACGACGACTGTTATACTACGACTGCAGCGGCCTTCTTCGTGTAGTCGCAATAAACAGACCGATGAACCTCTCGAGATGCACTGTTGAAGAGTAAGCGGCGGCGGCGGCGGTGGCCTGAGCACCGTCGACCGCAAGTGCGACGCCGACCGGACACCGGCTATATAGCTGCACCTGCACGCACCGTTCCGCCGCCGCCGCCGCACTACCGGATGCTGTGCGTGTAATGTTCTTGCCCCGTGGCCGTGGCCGCCGCCGCCGCCGTTGGTGCGCGCTCGCCCGCCCGAGTGCATTTCCTTATCGGCCGCGCGCCGCTATAATATTATTACAATATTATCTCCGACGAAATGAGAAACGCACCACCGCGAGACGGCGGCGGCGGCGGTCTACCGTCGTAAGTCAGTCGGCGGGGCCGTCTGCAGCCTGCTGCCCCGCGCGCCGGCAATGTTATTATTCTCCACCGCCGCCCCTCTCGCCCACGCTCGGTCTCCTATATAATAGTTGTTTACTATATTATTATTATTATTATCATCATACACAATATATGTATATTATACGCGGGATCGACCAGCAGCGGTACCATCTGCAACAACCAGACGTACCTATATCTATATAGATAATAAAACAAATATAGATTATAATATACGTACTGCACATTAGGGTGACCGCGGTATTTGAAAAGTTTTAAAAACGGAACTCCTACAACCCCCTCCCCCACCCCCCTCAGCAACACGACCAACCCACGCGACAACCCGTATCCCTATAATTATACGCGTCCGCGTTAGTCACGACTCGATTTTTAGAACACGGTTATTTTTTTTTCATTCCAGAAACTTAATTTTAATTTTAGAATTATGACTTCCGAGTTGTAACACGTAATATCGTCTTAAGCATTTTAAATCTAGATCTGTTCGAAAGTATGTAAAATAAAATTATGGACACGCTGCAAAATGCAAAAAGTGAAATTACACGTGTACACGTGACTTTGAATTTGCTAAATCTTAGAGTAAAATAGCCCATCACTGTAGTACAATAACAATTATTATTGTTTTTCACGACTAAAATAAAAACAATCTCAGTATGTTTATAGATACTCAAATAAAATTACGAGAAGGAAACTGAATTACTAAAAACAACGTGACAAAACATACAAATACACAATTCTGAAAACAAGAACAACCCCGTTTGAAACGGGTCAATCTACTAAATTACACGCCCACACTGATTATCATCACTGATAAGACGATAACTGTCCGTGAAAAACCTCTGCAGCCAACGATCTCGGTGGACGAAAGAAGACTTTTGAAATAAAAAAACTGTTGCACCGCCGCGATTTCTGTTAAGTTTTCCTCGGTGTAAACGAGGAGAGCTGCTTATATTTAATAATTTGTTAGTGTTTAATATTATCATAATATTGTCACCAAATTTCCAAATCGTCAAAGTGTCTGTTGTGTTTTTGTTCTTACTTCGTCAGTCTACCCGTCTACGACCTATGTGCGCATAATGTAAAATGACAAAAGATTTTAGCTATACTGTCGGCAGTACATAAATTGTTTTTTTGATTTAAATATTTATGTAAGTGTGTGCCGACTTTTGACCACGTTGGTTGGTCAAATATCTTTTCTTCCCCTTTTGGGTCGTCGACTATTCATACGGATTACTGTTGTGGGGATCGATTTGAGTTTGAAATATTTACAGACACTTTTATTATTTCTGTTGTCGAACGATTTTATGATGGTTTCCGTCGTAAAAAATCATACTGAAGGACTATAATATCATAAACAATAATAATTACACATTAAGCTTAATCTTCTATTATATTTTATACTCTCTCTCACTATAATGTAGTATAATCGGTCTGTAGTTTGGACTGAATTCTTAAAGTATTAGTCATTTTACGTACAAACAATACACGATAAAAAAAATAATAGAGTTTATTTTCTGTTATTTTGTATTTAATTTAATATTATAGTAATTTTAAATGAAAAATAGAGAAAGTAAATAATAACGAATAGTTATACAATAGAATACGATTAACCGAATTTAAATTAATCAAAATTATTACAATAGTGTTGAAATTTACATACATGGAATAATTTCCTAGAATATACAAACCAAGGACGACGAAAAGGATTAAAAGCAATAAAATCTATCTTTATATATAAAATCCAATAGGCATTAGGCACTTGTCGCTTTTTCTCAAAAACGACAAACGTATGAACTTAAAATGTCGAATAGTGGTTCCTCCAATGCTCTAGATGTGCAATAAGAAGGGGTTTTAAAAAAACTTGCATTTTAAAGATGGTCTCACACAGAAATTTGTTTCGGCAAACCGAAATCTAGTAATTTTTTTTGTATGTAAAATAATTACTATATGATTGGAAAGATTGGATATAATTTTCAAAACTTTATTATTTATTTTATGACTGTCATGGAAACTTGATATAAATATAATTAGCCGGGAGTTATTTGGAAAAACTGATTTTCTCACGGTTAATATTATATGTTGCCTGTTGAAGAGTTACCGCACAGCTTTGGAAAATTGACTCTTTTGCAATTAAAAAACCTATCTTTTTTTTCCTTTTATATATCTTGCGTGTCACAAATTAAAATTATTCAAATTTTCTATCATATGCTGTGATTTTTATACTTACACGATTAAATGTAATATTGAATGTAACACGCATTTATATACATTTAGTTGTCTGTCTGTCTGTCTGTTCATCCAATTGAGTGGGAAAGGTTTCGAAACGAATGAACCGATTTTGACAACATTTTCACAGTTATTATAGTATTACCTGGTAAATAAAATAGTTATTATGATTGAACATAATTTTACACCTGTATTTTATATTCGATAAAAAACAACCAAAATTACCGTGTTAAAAATTTGTACAATTTACAATTATTCTATTCAGTGTTTAAGAAGGGGTAAATCCACGGGTATGTAATTTGTCACGGGAAACCTTGTGAAAGATCAGCTAGTACTTTATAATTTAAAATCTATGTTTTAATCAAGATTCGCCAAAAAAATTAAATATTGTATTGTAATACCTACCTACTATAATTATACCCAGTGATGTTTACAGTAAATTATTTCTAGCAATTTCAATATCATTGAATTACAGATCGTGCGTCAAGTTGGAATAATATTTTTCTTATAATATATACGTTTGATTATATCGAAGAAATATCAAAAAAATATCGAGACACCTGAGATATTACAGGTTTTCATTTATTGAATCAGGCTTTAGGACATTCAAAACTCGTATTTACACATTTATATTATTTTGGCAATCAATATTCAATTTAGAGTACCGGTATTTTCCAGTATTGGAATTTTAAAAGATATGTTGCATACTAATATATACTTGCACTATGTAAGTTAATCTGTATACCCCCTTCTCTCGGCTTTTCGTATAAATAAATAAGTCATTAGCTATTTTATTTGTAAGCTAGTATTTTGACTGAGCTTTGAATATCCTTATACCTAGCAGGTATTTTTAATTATACATTTATTGATGATATTTTGTTTGAGCTAGTTACCTGACTACAATCAGTAAGCTTAAGTGGAATATATTATAACTTCTTGCTAAATCTTAGGTGATGATTATTATAAATTGCAGGGTTTGGGATAAAGAAAAAAAATACTGATTTTTGTACCTAATTACATATTTATGTCCCTTATAAGTTATTACTGAAGTGCAAATATGCTTGACAGTTAATTTTAAATATAATATAATAAAACTTTATGGATATTTGGGTGGGTATACTAACAAATGTCATATTTTTATGAACAAAACAAAAAGTTTTAAAGTAATCAAATAAAATTTAAAATTATTGAATCAGGTAATTATTATTATTTTTTGACTAGCTTTGAAATTATATAATTGTGGACTAAATTACATATAATTATAAGACACGATAGGAGATATAATTCAAAAAATAGACTATGTTTAGAAAAACCTATAATATTTGAAATTCTTTAATCTTTATACTAATAAAAATCTTTTTTACATACGTAGATAAATCTATGCTGCGTTTTACAATAATATTCAATATGGATACGTCATGTGCAAAGAGTATAATTGTTTACAACCAGGGTTAAGAACTATTATGACATATATTTATCTCACCTAAGTCGGGCGATTAATAATGAAATTTACATTAATGATATGAAATAATGTTTTAGCAAATACTAAAAATATAATTTTAATAAAATTCATTTTTTTAGATGAAAATAATTCATTAATATAATTTGTTATTTAAAAAGTTATCAAGTCATTATTGTATTCGGGTTTTTAAGAATACCGGTTTTTAAAAATATGTTAATCTCAATCAATTTTGTGTATTTAGTTTTTACATTTCGGGTCGATTTGAATTCCACAAGTTCAAAAAAAAATTTTTAGAATTATTTTAAAATGTTAACTTTTTCTTTAATGTTAAATGTTAAATAAACGTTACTATTTAAAAACTATTTTTTTCTCGTTTTTTTTTTTTACTTTAAGGTTATTATTAATATCAATCACTGAAATTGGTTGTCACAAAAAGCTTTCATAAACACAGCATTTCTGGACTCTGTAGGTATTGTACTTATATTAACTTAATTTCGCCTACAGAACACAATCAAAATATATATATCATATAATATTATAACATTTTTCTCAAAATATAATATTTGTATAAAAAATTTGTATAAAAATTATTATTGTACGTAAATAATACGAATAAGTAAGACGTTTAGGTAGGTACTTAATAGAAAACAGTATTTTTACACTAACGACTTACTCAATATAATGTGCATTAAACTGTATTAATGACAATTTCGTCGATGTTAATTGTGTGTTTCTAATGATATATAGGTTAGGTTAGGTTGGGTATAAGTACACCATAATCGCGTTTTAAAATGAAAATTATTAATCGCCGCGTTCAATACGCATAATAACATCACAATATTATCATAATATTGTATACCGAGGTGTATAAGCGACTTAAAAAGTATAGTGGTTGTATTATGAAGCGTGTAAAAAATTTAAAAAACGTATTTTTCGAAACTAAACACAACAAGAGCGTATATATTAATATAATAATAACGTATATTATATCTGTAATTCGGTGCTCATTCGTACAGTAAAATGGGATAATATATAAGAATCGCCGCAATCGTGAAGTACTAGTAATAGTAGTAGTAGTAGTAGCGGCGAGCGTTAGTAAATCGATGGTTTCCACGTTCGATAGTGTCAGCAGTGCATTTCACATGGCGGGAACGGTCCCATGCACATTCTCTGTACCTGCTTGTGCCGAGACGGTTAACAGTCCGAAATTGACGGTGCCGAATGGCACGGAAGTCCGCGCAGTGTACATTGTTATAATTGTCATAATATTATTTTTGTGTGTGTTCCACCGGTTGAATAATTTTTTGTATAACTCGAAGCGAATATTAATTATTACGACATAATATCATTATTAATTTTTATTAAAAAGCGATTAGTATAGTAACTACGGGAACGATTGTTATAATACGTGTGTATCGAACACGCGTCGGACTCACACGACCGCTAGAATATTTTCGTCTTTTTTATAAAACTTTGAACTTTCGGAAGGTATGACATTGAACGATTTTTTTTTTTTACAAGAATATAATAAATTAAATTTTATATTACTATGATTTCTTTGTTTTTCGCCTTACTTTTATCTATATGTATTAATATTATTTTAATATATGTTTATTAACACCACTATCAATTAATTTATTATTTTAACCTCTGCGCAGATTCATTTTAATATGATTATACTATTTGTAAGTCTCATTAAAGTGTTTGAATGCTTTATTTCTTTTTAAATTTAAATATCGAAGACAACGTTTACACGGGCATTTTTTTTAGGATTACAAAATGGAAATAATATATAAAAGTATAAAACTTATTTATCGTTTAACATATCTTCCAAAATTGTTTGATGATATTAAGCAGCTATATTCAATCGATTCAATTATAAAATATTTATAAACGAAGATTAATTTTTAATTGATTACTACTTATTTAAATAAAATTCAAGATATAGTATATTCTGTGCTTATAAATTATTTTGACAGCTTTGAGTTTAGTTTCACGGATCACTATATGTAAATAGATTACGATATTTGATACATATTTACACAATTACAAATATATACATACTGTATAGTGGTTTTGTAAGTTGTAACCTGTTTTTCAAACTTTGTTTGCTAATATTTCATAAGACTAATTTTTGGTATTGCATTTTACCTAGTTAGATTTTAATTTTTCAGAGGAGAATTTTTGAAGTAAAAAACCAAATATACTCAATTTAATATAATAATTTGAATGCAATAACAAATTATCCGAAGTAATATTTTATATTATTTATACTACTAGTAATTGCAGTTCGTCAGAGAAAGTTACAAATAATAATAATCACATACCTACACTTATATAGATATAAGAAAGTAATACTAAAATATTTTAAGACTGAAGTGCATATAATATTGTGCATATATAAGCCGTTCGGCGTTTATATTAAAATAAATAAATAAAAAAGTAAATAAATAAATAATATTATGGTCGATGCGTAAATAACGGTCTGTACTCTTTACAGAACATATAATATTAATTAATCTCGTTTCTTATTAATTTTCCGTTAAATAGGTTCGTATAATATATTATTATAGTGACCCGTTGAAGTGATTTTAAAACGTGTTCAAGTATCTAATAAATTCAACATACGTAGTGCGATATATTTGGGAATAATAATACTGTCGATGTCACTTAAATCGTAATAGGCCCGATCGGCGGCGTCGTAACGGGACGACGACGCGGCCACGCAGTCTTTTCCTAAGAAAAAAAAAACCAAAAAAAACCGAAAGTGTGTGCTTGCCGCTTACGTGCGAGATATATATAACCTGCCCGCCTCCCCGCCCGAGTATTCTAATCAACAATTATTGTTACCGCGAAACTTTTATTAAAGGTATAAAGCACCCGTGGCCTGCAAAAGACGTATTATAATATTAGGTACCTATATACACGACGACGTGTCAGCAGCAGCCGCGATGACCGGTGATCGGACGCCGACAGTCTCCGCGGCGGCTGACGTCACGCGAGAACATTAAAATTCTTTATCAGTCGTCGTGATAACGACCTTTTAGTGCCGCCGACATACCTGGTTATTTTTATCGCCGCGGAGACACCCGTCGCGGTGGCGGCGGCGGCGGCAGACATAAGTCACAGGTGCACATTATATTATGCTAAAGGTAGACGCAACGTTTTTCGTGAACCGATCACTGGCCCGGCGGATCGCAGCGCGGTTGGTGCGGTTCCAAGTGGAACGGTTGCCTCCGCCTACTTGGCTAGCCATCGATAGCAGTTCAAGGCCGAAAAGCGCATTTCCCGTGTGTGAGCGAGACCGTGTGTGTGTGTGTGTGTGTGCACGAACACAATACTAGAAATTAGTTAGAATTTTTTTTTTCTTATGAAAGACTGCAGCTCAACGGCGGCGGCGTCGGCGACTGATTAATGATGTACGATAAAAAAAAAAAATGTAAACACCTATAATATTATATAATATAAATGAAACCACCGATGTTGGAAGTAGAATATTTTCCATCCGGAATGTTTTCTATGCTCACACATTTTACGTCGCGACCTATAATACGGGCGAATGCACTAGCCCAAAATAATAGAATATTAATTAATGGAAACGTACAAAATCGTAAAAAGTTCTTTCGACGTTTATCGTCTCCCTCCTCCCCCCCGACGGAAGTGAAAACGTCGCAGTGTATATATAGTAGTATATTTTGTATATATATTATACATAATGCGTGCATTCTTAATAAATCGAAAGAAATGCATAATGCGTACAATATAAAACTGTCGAAACGACGGACGTCCATTGATTGTTATTTGTTTAATGTGTTTGTATTTGTATTTTTATAGGCGACGACCGTTTCAAAAATGGTGATTCATGCACATCAGCAGAATGGTGTCCTCAATTTATCACGGAGCACGTTCACTCTATGACGATCTGTGGTGTGGCCTCCATGAAGAGCATGTACCCGGTGGCTTGGAAACCCAAATACTTTTTGTTCTCTGCCGTCCTACACGTGTGCAGCTTAGACTTGGTGTTGGGTAAGTGTAACCTTGTTTGTTATAATATTATTTTTACCAAGTATATTTAAATTTTCTTCGACCAAGGAAACTGCAGCAGCTAAAACACAGCGGCGAAGGTTATTATATTATATATATAGACGCGTTGAAAATTGCAATAATAGTGCATACAACTATTATAATACGTCTTGTACAATAGTTTTGATTTTCATCGCTAATTTGTAAATACTGCAATGCACATTCACCTAGGAGGGCCTCTCGTATACATCAACACCGTATATGGTGGTTTACGATCGACGGTAAAAACGAAAATTTATTTTAACGATTAGCTTAAAATATTTGCTGTAAAGCATACACATCCATTTGCATTGTATAGAAGTAACAATAATAATATATAGCATCTAATTTTTATAATATTACACCTACTTGTAATATAGTTACTATATACAGGTGAACTCATATAATATATTTATAGTTAAACCTCAAAGTTCTTCGGAACATATTATATAGATATGAAAATACATTTTGAAAAAACCGCAAGGTATAATAGCAGTATATAAAAAGTTTTAAAACAATTTTAATAATATAATATTTTATTGCAGGTAGGTAGTTTCTAAAACAGTACTGTACACATTACACATAGGTGCCAGTTGGCCATTTTACGTATTTCCCATATAATTTTAATGGCTTATAATAATAGGTGTACAATATACATGGTATACTTACTACCTACACATTTATTAATAATATTATGTAATTCATTTTGAAATCGTGCTGGACTAACAAACTATAAGAGTTCATTTTTTTTTCAATTCAAGTAATATCTTGAATTCTGTCATATTCTGTCGTGTTCTGAATATTATCAGAATCAAAATGTCGGTATAGTTTTTCTTGTGCACAATAAATTACTATCAAATTTTATATTTATCTTTAGGATATTATACTATAGGTATTATTAAATAAAAATGTATAAATTGATTTTGTATTATTACCATATTATTTCAGTTTAGTTATTTCGAGTTTAACTGGTGGAATGTGTATATGTTACCTGGAAAGATTGAATTTTCTTAACCTAAATATTAACCTATAATTAATATTATAATTTTTAATTTAAATTTAAATTTATACTTTAAATTAATTCGTCTAAATGGAATCATACTGTTATTACATTCAGCTACTTAGTAGTCATTGCGTCGACTTTTTGACTATAAAAATGCTATAAAACGACGTAGCAATTGTTGTCTACCATTTTTCATTATTATTTTCCTTCTATGCAGGAAGACCATAAATGATCTAAACGACTTGACCCAACGTTATGATATTTTTTCTAACCCCAGTTGACGATAGAACATAAATGATCTTAGATAAACCTCAACATAAAATAACTACGTTGTTAAATGCGATAAAATAAATATGACAGTAAAATGTTTGCTATTGAATGTTTAAAAAGTTACTCTAAAAAACGAAAATCATATAATTTTATTTTAAGTTTAAACTGACTATAGGAAATTAGTGTGATTGTTATCAGTAAATATCTATTAAATATTTAACTAAATCAATCACTTATAGTATTAAGTAAAGTAAAAATTATTATTTATTTATTATACTATTTTGCTTACAATAGTAGTATATATGTTGTATGCAATAGTGGGTGCACAGTAAGAGTAATATTTTATCATATAATTAATATTTATGCTTACACCTCCTTTCATGATAAAATACTCGATTAACAATAATCCACGAGTCGTTCGTGCAGACACGATCGTTGAAGTATATACTATATTGTATTATATTTATATAATATATAAATTATATAGGTACATGTTTGGTTTGGTTAAAACAATACATTTTATGAGATTTGTCTATAGGTTCTAGATAGGCATTTCTTAAATGCAAAATAATTTGTATACATTATACATAATAAAGTTGCACTTTCGAAGTACATTTTCAATTCACTAAAGTTTAGAACCGATAAAAAATAATGATTAATCTGCTCATTTTTGGTCGTTACTGCATTACCTACCTATATAATATATATATGAATATGTTATACATATATTATGTATTTATTTATTTCCCTTTTTACATTTTAGAGCACAAATTCTTTATTTATTATGATTTATGTTTTTGTGAAAACAAACACAAATACGTACCTATATGAATTACAATAAATTAATAGAATAGTATTTTTTCAGTATGCACATAAACATTAACTCCATGAAAAGTCGATAAAAAAGAATCGAGGAACGGTTTGAAATCGTTGACATTTTTTTACCATCAAACACAGTAGTAGTATTTTACTGTACGTCTGTTGTAGTACATATCGTGCACTGAGAATCTAGACTTCGGTAATTTAATTATTATTGTTATGAGGCACTGTAAAATTGTTGTTTAACGTAGCAATCGTAACCACGAGTCATACTTCTTAGAAGTTACATGTACGTTTCCTCCAGACAGACGCTCCTATAGACATATCATTACGCAATTACAAATGTTTGTTCTCGTGTCCGTGATTCTTTATTTTGCGTTTCTCGTTATTACTACTGCTACTATATACTATATCCGTCCGTCTGTGTAAATAACTAATATTAAGAGAGAATAAAAAAAATGTGTCTCGTCTAATTTTTATTTTTCGCCGTTTATTTCATATTATATACACTTCCAGACATAATAATATTATACACACACACGCGCGCGCGCGCGCGCGCGCACGCAAATCAGATGACCTTGCCCGGCGCGGTGCCATTAACGGTATTCCGCCGCCACCGCAGCCGTTGGCGTTTATTATTACGTTTTTAGTCAATTCCGCATCGTCTCCTCGGACCGCCATGGCAGCGGCGGCGGCGGTACGAGTCGAATCCTTTTGACTGATTACTATTATAGCGGATCGTCGTCGTCGTCGTCGTCGTCGTCGCGGTCGCCGCCCATACGTATAATTTTCTCCGTCAAAACACTATCGAGAATGATCAGATCGCCCATTAAGTCGAACGTTCGAGCATCGAGTATAAACGATCGATCATTACTACGACACCGGTCATAATAATGTTTCACCTGACCACCCCCCCCCCCCCAACCCCCACCCCAAGCCTTGCAGTTTGAATCCACTTCGGTGTGGCACCGGGAGCTTGCAACATTTTTTTTGTGTGTGTTTACAACACGCCTGCGATCTGCTGCAGTCCCATAATAACTTCCAGAGGTTAGGTAGTTGTATATACGAGGAATATTGAGAGACATTTTTTTTTTTTTCGTTAATAATTAATAACATGACGATTTTTGTTACGTCTGCAGATCTGCAGAGTGATAATTAATACGACCATATTTCATTCGTCATTCGACGTGGTTTTCAGCCATCTATATGGGTCATAAATAAATTCAAAATCGAATTTGTATGTCTCTATTTGATATTATTAATTATAACTATATTCATAACTTTTGATTAAAATAACTAGTTCAGATGCGTCGTCTAAAAGGAATCGCTATTATCTCGTCTGTTCTCAAATATATATTTATATAATCTGCAGTCGCAGACTTATAAAATAATTTTTTTCGTTAATTCGTAACATTTATAACGTATGGCGATTACATTTTTTTTGTTGTCGTACGCAGTTTTGCATACATTAAATTGCAACATTTTCTACATGTGCAGGTAATGCTAAAAAAACACGACCATGATGTGTAATAATGTGTATAGTTTAATTTCTGCTTGTCACAATCATTAACTCGGATTCAGGTCAAAAAATTGCAAGCGTTTGAACGCACATGGTCGGTTTTTCGAGTATTTTAAAATTAGTTGTCGTTTAGCACAAATAATGTCTATCATGTCTATGATGAAACTATCGAACAAGACGTACACGGCGTATACTCTATGATATTTACCATTTTTGTGTCAAACGGTAGTTGTATTTAATCAAATATACATTGACAATAATATATACACACACTGAATATTATATTGTTATATTATACACGTAAATTATTATCATAACCCTCACTACTATAATGCTGGAAAAGTTATCGGCCATCGAAGGTGAAATCCACCCTGTATTAATTATATTATATAAACAGTACATCGGGAACTTTTAGTTTTTCCTATACAGACGAATTCCATTAAGTCGATGCAATATAATTGTTATGTTCACTTATTCTATCTTGAGCTATATCGCCGTTTGGAATTCCAATTGTTAATGCACATGTTATTGTTAAGAGATTTCATTGTCATAGATCATACTACCTATGTATAATATTACTGTGGTATTTGCAATACGTGTAATTGTGTTTGTGGAATCGACAAACTTCCATAAAAAAATTATACGCGAGTGAATCAAAAAAGATGGGCAACATAAAAAGTGTTATTTATGTTTGACGTAGGCTGAACATAATAAATATTCTAAAAGGTAGACGTCGTGTTCCTTAATCGTGTAAGATAATTAACGAAAAATTTAATTTATGTTTTCGAGTTTGATTATATCAATGAAAAATCTCTCTTAAATAACTTTCTTCTATTATACCTATTATCGTATTAGATTTAGAAACACAAAATTTCTTCCAGACAATTTCATACAACTATGCAACTATAATATACAGAAATAAAAAATCACTAAAATTGTATTAGTAGTTTAGTTCACAGTTTTTTTTTCGGTCGTTTTAAATCATTTGAGGAAATTTGCGAGTCGAGACACGAACAGAAATAAACAACGTGAGTTGACACTTTCATTTGTTTGACAGTGATGAATATATTTTTAAAACATCTAACTTATTGAAAACCGTAAACTCTATACTTTACCTTTACCTTTATAAAGTTTTTTTTTTTTTTAATGACAATAATCATTTAAATATTTGATATTATTAATATCATTCTTATTACTTATTAGTACATATATAATTATTATTATTTCGTATTGAACTTAAATCATTATGTACCTATACACATATAATATCCAATATCCATCATATAATTCTATTTATTGCCTTCGTATATTTCGTAAAATGAAATAATAATAAACTGCGATAAATAGTTTAGTGGAATTATAATATGGATCTCAGGATTCAAAACGATGGTACTTACCTACATGTAATGTCTGAAAATTTACACTCCGGGAAATATTTTTTTTTCCATTTACAAGGTACCAGGTGTTTATAATGAATTTTAAAATTATAAACGAATAATTTGTTACCGTGAGCAACATTCTTGTTTTTTTCGCGTTTACATTAATAGAAGCTTATTTATTGCGTATATAAATCATTAGTGTCTCTGTAAGGAAAACACGTCTGTATGCGCAATAAAGCACCTAACACTCACTGACGCTTTTTGTGGTAACCACAATACGCGTTCAGTGTTTCGTACATTTTGTTAACAACGATTCGCATATTCAAAAGGTTTTTATTATTAATATTTCTTTTTTTTTGCCATTCACATGATGTCTTATCGAACAATAGATATATGACGAATATAGTGTCAACGCCGTCTGGCTTGCCAGACACATTAATTTTTCATATTTAATCCCATTTGCTGTTTTGACGGACGAGCCGAGTATAACTATGTAACTACCTACCTATAAGAGTGGAAACATGATTTTTTTATTAGATAAGATTTATTTTTCAAACGTCTCTTTAAAAACGGAACCGCAATTAATATTAAAAGTTCATAAAATGATTATCTTTTTTCCGGAATGTTGCTTTTATTCGTCACACACGTCCCACAGTTGATTATTTTTCATTATAATAAATTTAAATTTAAATTATTATCGTCCATTCATTATTTTATTTCTTGTCCTTATATGCGGTGTTAGTTTTTTAAAAATTAATTTGTGGAATATCTCCAAAATAAGCTTATAAGCTATTAATACAATTTGCTACATGTTCAATTTAAAAAAAATAGATGTCGTTTTTATGATTTTAAACAAGTTCAGTACATTTTTTTTAAAGTTCATAAGGGAATATTATTGTGTCAATAAAACCTTATCAATTAATCCTAGTCAAGTAAATTATCATCCAATTTTGGTATTGAACCAAACTTTTTTACATAATTGTCACTTTCTACATTAATTTAGTTTAGTTATAGGCTTATAGTGGCCTACCGAACTACTTTCAGACCTGAGGCAAACTATACCATTTGGTCACCCACCTACAGCTTTTGTCTACATTTTTTTTTTTGTTACTTAATAGTATAAATATCATTAAGAACTTTTTATCGTACTAAATCCATTGCCGGGTATCCACCCACTCATTTTTGTTGTTGAGGCAATTGTCTCAAAAAAACCTACTTTGGCACGCCACTGAGTCTTACGCAGTGATTATAATATCAGTGTAATATATAATATTTGTTTATTATATTATTTTGAATTGCCAATAGGTACAATTTTAAATAATAATGTAGAATTTACATATTTCATTATATAGGTCGGTATTTCAAAATATGTATAAACTATGATAATTTGTTTTGGTCATCTAATATATTACAAATTGTGTATTGAGTTACAGCCAATATATAATTTATAAATAACTGGCAAATTACAAATTTATTTTATGTTTTTACACTCATAAATTCGTTATTTAATTGTCTCATAACATGCTAACACTCATTATTTCAAAAAGTATTAATGCTTTAGAAAATATTTTATTATTTTTATATTTGAATTCAATGTAAATCAACATTTTTGAATCTTTTTTAAAATTCTTAAGCCGAAGTATATTTTTCTAGTAATTTATAGGAATAAAAATGGAATTTCGAACGTGTAGTTAATTATTTATAACTTATTTGAAGTATTTCGAGTTTATATAAGTGGTCTAACATTTGAAGGGGGCATCTGCCCTGAGAACTCTATTCTACTCATCAGTACTTAAAACACTTACAATTTGACGTTAATTAATATTAAAATACTTATAATTAATAAACTTCAAATTTTGATTATTAAACATATGACATAACAATTAATTTTTCGAAAATATGCTGCTTTGGAATGTAAAATAAAAAATGTGTGTTCATTCAAAAAAGTAAAAACTTAAAAATAATAACAGTAAAGTTAGTAGTAGTGACAGTACAGACTGTAGTTCTGTAATAAATTCAAATTATGTAAAAAAAATATATATTTTCAAAAGACTTAATATTTAGGGATAAAGATTGTTTCCTATTAAAATAATTACCATGTATAAATAATTTCAAGATAAAAATCAAAATATTATAAATCAATATTATGAAGAACCAAATTGCAATTTAATACTTTTCTTCTAATTTTGATCACATGCAATGGGTACCTACTTAGCAATCATATATTAAAAAAACTAAGATTTGGATCATTTTTGGATATAATTTCAAAAATATAGTTGACCCACGTTGAAAGAGGACGTTGACTCAAGAAGACACTACATGTCTACATAACGCTCATTACATGTTGTATGGAAAAGTTTTTCAAAAAGTAACTATCCAGTGGGCCATGTGTATACCGTATGGGTGGTATATAGGTGCCGACTGATAATCCAATACATAATATTATTATGTTTTAAGCGTACTCAATGTTTAATCGGAAGTCTATCGGTTATTTCCCATAGTTATGACGTGCTATATGATGTGCCCATAATATTATAACATAATATACATATTATGTGAACCTACGTCGTTACGACAAAAACAACCGTCCAACGGCGGCGAGAGTGGATATTACATGGGAAAATATCTTCGGACGAAGGTTTATTTGCACCAAGGTCGTGGTTACATTATATGTATCGGAGCTAAATCGGTGCCGACAACAATAGATTCGACGGAGACGCTCGAAGACATCAATACGACGAGAGGTGTATCGGACGCGCAGAGGATCCGTCTGTATAGCCAAAGTCGACTGCGGTATGTTGACTTCGCAGCGGGGAGACGCGCCCAATAAAAAAAAAGAAAAAAAAAACCATGTTATCATCATTGTAAGACGTCGTGCGACCAACATTTTACCGGAAACGATTCATCTCTCGTTCACGACGATTATGTGTATAATATATAATATTATATTATATTTGACTCGGCCCAAACCCCGAAACCGACCGAAAGTATGACGCGTGTTTCGTCTACTCGTCCGTACGGCGTGGAATATTATTTTTTTATCACGAAACAGTCGCGGTTTTCTCGGTGACCTCATGTGTTTTCGAAAAAAAAATGTTACATAATTTATTTCCGTTATAAGACTCGACAAAATAATGACTCGGATAAAGCAATCGTCCTGTACATTGGAATATGTTTGTACATTAACCCCGACTAATACTATTTTACAATATTTTCGTAAATCGGATATAAATCAATTACATAAAACCACAAAAGTGCATAAAGTTTCATAAAAACCACCCTATTTAAACGACGCCTGCAGTAGAACGTAATCACCAAATAATTCTTTTGTGGCAGACTATTTTCCAAAAGTATTTTTGGGGCAATATAGGTACATACCTATTATACTTACTAAAAAATGCTTTTACAAAAAGTCATATTTAATTTGTTTTTTAAGCGCCCTATTCAAATGAATCTTTGAAACTTATAAGAAACCTAGTTTTTTGATTATCAATTGCATGGTCAATGTATATATTTTTATAGTTGTTGTGGTCATTATTATGAAACAAATAAAGTCAAAACATTACACTTTTCTCAAATGGGTATTTCTGTTTGATCATTGCAAACAAAAACAAGCTTATTATTAAACTAAGTTCATTAATTTTGTTAATTTTAAATTAAAATCTTAAGTCGACATTTATCATATAGGCAGTACTATATTTATTTCTATTAATCATTTGTGAAATCCAGTGAGTATATATTTATAAATTATACATCCATTAAAAAAAATACAATTCCTATTATTTTCAGACATAATTGAAAAGAAAAAACATGTTTTTTTTTATCCTACAAAAATTTAAATTTGTGTATTTCGTCTGTTTCTAATATGAACGATTTATTACATAAGACATATCGTACTGTATAATAATAGGTATATAATCGAACTAAACACGTGGAAAATAAATGTCACTGTTAAACAAATTATACGCCTCGGTTAATTTATTTTAACATTTTACACATATATAACTACCTTTCGTGGTATGGGACATCTTTATGTAAAACTTAGTCATATATTATTAAAGTATACCTACCTATGCTATTATTTTTTTTTCACGTATATTAACATTTAAAATAATTAATGGTGAAGACTAATTGTTTAGACCTTGATGTAACGACTGTACTATTTAATGTCATTTTAAAATTCAATAATTGTATAAATATAACACCGTATTATAGCCATTAAAAGTAAAACCTGTGTTTTCAGGTGAATTATAATTTATGAGTATTATTTTTATGTAAACGTCTACGTACTAAAAACATTTGATCTATAGGATATACAAATAAATTATTCTACAAAGATAATAAATATTTTATTTCTTTTGAATTTCTATTAAAATATATTAATGTAAGGAATTGATTTTTTTCTTATAAATAGAAAGCGCTCACTAAAAATGTTATATTCAATATACATTATATTTCGTGCATAACAATATGATAAGTATCTAAAAAAGTATAGTTTTTTAAATGATAAACATTAAAAATTGTGTAACACTATTTATATTACATTATTTTAACAAACATCGCATTGTAATAATATAATTATATAACACTTTTCTATCGATAATAAACAATAATTATTATAAACATTCTCCATTGATGTTCTTAATTATAATTATATGATTATATAATCTGATTGGTGTTTTGTGCATCATGATATTGTTATATGTATTCGTTTATGAATTCATCAACTATGTATCTTTATGACCTCCAAAGCATTTTAATAATAAATCATAAGATAAATTATTATAATCGTTATCGTGTATTAAACTTCTCTTTGCCGTAGTCTATAAATCACAATAGTCTATAGACGTTAAAATATAATTAACAACATTAAATAAGTAGGTAATTAAAGTAGTATCGTAGAAATACATCATTTGGACATAAAATCAACAATTAAAAACAAATTAGTAAGAGTTATAAAAATAATAAATAACCGATTGCAAATAATATTTTTTGACATCATTTTTCGGTACGCAATATCATCACGTCTTGCGGACGAATAATACGCTGCATATTATATGTCTTATACATAATATCATCACCGTCTCATTATAATATTGTTTTCTCTCGGTTTTTTTTAATTTTCACACACAGCCTTGGGTTTAACGTTTTGAAATATTTTAGTTTCTTCGAGCACGATAATAAGATAAATTAAACACGATATTATTACGGTAACGTCGACGACGCGAACGGAGTCGAGACGACAGAGTAGCAGTCGGCTGCAGTGCGTATATAAGCCTGGCTGGCTTAGTATAGTCGTACGATAATAATATTCTCGACGGTCAAAGGACATAATGTGTTACAGGTACCTACGTCAAATGGCTTGTATTTTAATTCCGAGTGTGCAGTTCACTCGTCTGCTGCTATGTATCCGACCCGCAGCGGACGCCGCCCACGAATCACGATTTCTTTTTGCGGTTATTAATACGCGTATTACATTATAGAAGGGTACGTTAACTTTTACGCCGACGAGAAACAGTGCCGTGGTCTCTCCGCAGTGATCAGTTATCTGTCGTTCGGAGTAGCTACTTGCACGCGAGGCTGTATAATATTAACTGCCTATCTGCCACAAGGTATATCGGCCCGTCGCCGAGATCGTTTCACAACAGCCCAGCGCTGTTCCACTCGTCAACCCCGAACCCCGAATAATATTATTACCCGCGTGCAGATGGTTATATTGTCGAGGTACATGTTTTGATTTTTGTAGCCTTCGTACGTGATGCGACGGACATATCGGCCATGAGCCGTTTGTACGACCGATGGACGATGATGGTATATTATATTATATTATGTAATAAATATAACCGAAAAGAATTAATACGATATAATATTGTGTTGTCGTATACATTCGCCACCCGCACTAGAACTTACAGCCACCTGTCTGGGCGACCTAAAGCTCTGCAAATATGAACGATATAGCTGCGAAAGTTTTGTCCGGTATACCATGTATAGGATACCTATATAGTGTGTATATTATTTAATATTATTGAATGAACTGAATGCGCTTAAGCTAAAGTAAAGTAACGACGGCAACGAAGTCGACTGCATCATTATAAATGCATCTGACAATAAATTGTTTAATTATTGTTGTTAATACTATTTTTTTTTCAAACTCAAATCATTTGACATTGTGCGATCGCACCACAACGGTGATTTGTGTAACACAATACTTATTTTACGTATAGTGAATATAATAACATCGTCCGACCCGGATTTAAATAGGCTTTAAAACAATACTATACTCGCTACTGAATTCAAAACCTACCCGATTTGTGTGTGCAAAGGTGTGTATTTCGGTGCATCAAAATATTTAGTAGAATTAATTTACTCGAAATTAGAATAACGTAATATTTTTATAGCATATACCTGTTATTAAACCATATTACTTTAACTATATATACCTAGGTGGGCTAGGTATTAAACTACTTTGTGATGGCGGTTAATCGATTGTGGGCATCGCGATGAATAATTCGTTTAAAAATATTAATAATTATTATGTGTTATGTGTCCTTTTAAGCCACTGTCGTCGAAACATAAAGCATTAAAGAGTAGCTGGCTGTGGTTATTGTAGGTACTATACAATGGTAATAATTATCCAATCAATAGAATATAATATATATTATAACGGGATTACGTGTTACGTGTAACGCCCATGTTTATGATATGTTATTGTGTGTGTGGACAAATTTTTGATATTGAAAATAAATCGTGTCACTGAGATGTTATGCGCACCAAAGAATTGGTATAACAACAAGGATTTCGAAGGAATTTTATGGTCGTGTCAGCACGTCATAATATTTAGATTTCCAGATGAAAGTATCAAAATTATTTGTCGACCTAACGACCTAGTATTTTAGTCGTATATATGGTAACGATATATAGCTGTTGTTGTTGTTTTTTAAATCGTGCAATGCACTATACTATCCACCTAACGTGAATAATTGTTAAAATACATCAGTAACCACTGTGTTAGTTTTGAATTTCTGTATCACTAAGATAATCATAGTTTTAAATATTATACAAGCAAAAATAAATTTCAATTTCAATTTTTAAAATATTATTTTACTCAATGTACCTATATTTTATTTATTGCGTGAAATTGTTTTTTTAAATAATAAAAGTACCTTATTATATATTTTCTTAGTGCGATTAATAATTATATTAACTTATGTCATAATTACAATGTCATGATTATTATTATGCAAATACAATTTTAATTTAATTTAATTGTATAGGGGTTAAACTTTAAACCTACTAAAATGATTGATTTGTTATGAATTTAAATTTAAAATTCACCGATGTAGGTAGGTATTAAGATAAAAATAAATTCCACCTCTTTATAACAATTACTTATATTTAGCCTTGTAATACAATGTATAGTTGACAGTAATGATAACCATCTTATTGAGCAATGTTCCTAAATGGAAGGAATTCTCTATTTGCACAAGTCGCATTTTTATTCTTGAAATATTACTTAATACTGAGAACCATTAAAAATATTATTATTTTGTTCCGTTACCCATTGTTAGTTAAAAATATTATTATTTTTATATTAGACTTTTAAAGTATTGAGCTTCGTTAGATGTTTGTAAAAAATATAATTTTTATGTTTTAATCAATCAAAAAAAATAATAATAATGTTATGTCTGAGTATTTTAAATGCTGATGATTGCAACTTTGTAGTCAAAATACGTATTCGCTAGGCAAAATCGACTTTTTTTCTAAAATTAAAATATGCTTCGAAGAAAATTAAAAATGTGTAATAATAACTATTTCAAAATATTACAATTGATTTTAGAATAATGGCATAGACTAGTTTTAAAAACAAATTGCAATACTGATAAATAACCTTTTTAGTTTAAATTGTTTAAAAAATTCAAGTAGTTAAATCTTACCTTATGTAGGTATCATTATATAAATCTACGATATTTGTAACCTACATTCGAATATTACATTTAAAATACCTAACAATAATTCCATTTTTAAATAATAAAAGTAATCTCTTATATTTTTTTAAAGATTTGTCTTTCTAAGACCACTCGTTTACAAAAATTTAGTAGACAATTTCCACTCATTCCTATTATTATTATACAGGGAAATTCACAAAGCATGTTCACCCTCATTTTTCCATTTAACAATGAATTTATTCAAATCAGGTTTTTGGAATTTTTAATAATACTTAAAGACTGTATTTTCAGATTCTTAAAATTTGTTGTACTACTTAAGGTGTGTCCTGTGACGATACACACGTCTGTTTTTCAAATGAGAGCCCCCTAATTCACAGTAAACTATTCAGTGGATACATTTTTTGAAATTTTTTATTCATATACTCAATTCAAAATTCTAACGAGTAGTTTTTCAGTTATTAAAATGTTTATACTAAGGATGATATTCCTTAAAGATGGAATTACAAAAATATAAGGCATAATATATAAATATATAATATTGAATCTATAGTATTTGTTATATTTAGACTAATAAATCATAAATATTAATAGATTAGTATTAATTACTAACATTTTCAAATTTGCATAGCCTCCATATCTTCCAAACCCATTATTATGGACCTATTATCCATCCTAAGTACACAAAGTTAAATGACTCAAAAACTATTCGTTCAAATTTTTGAGAAGAATTATCCGCTAAATGATTTTTAGTTGAAAAGGAGGGATTCTTATTTAAAAATTAGAAGTTTGTATCTTTACAGGACACTAAAAAAAATCTAGAGAATTTGAAAATATGGTCTTTGTATATTTTAAAATACAGAAATTAAAATCAGAATTTGAAAAATTGATTATTAAATATAAAAATGGATGCATGTGAATGCATGCTTGGTGAATCATCCTGTTCATATTTGTATTATTTGTTGACAAAAAATGGAATATTGTAATTCTACCCTCTTAGTAAATTTCAACATGGTGAATTATGGTAGCTTGCCAAAATGTGGATTCTAATTTCGCTTGTTTACCTACTATTGTTAACTGTATAACGTTTTTTTCTCAAATATTATTTATGATATAATATCTCCGCGAATAGGGTCAAGTTGTTTTTTACTCGGAAACTCAGAAAATAAATATCATACAAACGGCAACTTTTGAAAGCAAACATGTCAATATAAAATCAAACCTCATAAATTATACAATGCTAATAAGTGTTATTTAAAATTTACATATAAGTATAATAAATATAGTCTTATTTTAACTCGCACATTCTTCCTAATTTTATAAACAAAAATTACAAAAATCATAATACTACGTAGGTCGTAGGTAAGTACGTGCTTAAGTAATAATAATTCTTAACTCTGTGAACTATCTAATGTATCGTAAAATGTAATACATTTAAATTATATTGCTCAAGGCAAATAACTGCTTAAAATGTAGTTTACATTCTTATTTTAAAATTTTTTTTAAATTTTAAATTGTTTTATTACCTACACATTACGTTACATATTATATACATCAGAAGTGAATGTGAATGTTACCTATATAATGAAGAAAATAAAGACATGTTTTCCAAAATGAAGAATCCTCCTACTGGAGGAACTTTGACGTAAAAGATAAATCACAATAGTTAATTTAAGGATACGCGATTTAATTTAAAAATTTAAAAACAACATATAACTACCCATGCATATAATATGTGTACAGATTTATGTATCAACTTATAAGAAGTATATACATTCGAATTGAGGTTTTAAAAATGAATGCACTATATATCATACACAATGTACATATATCATAATAATATGTAATTATGGCTTACAGTTAAACTCGATAGGTATATACGTATTTCAAAATATTATATTATTGAATTTGTTTAATATAATATATTCCCGTACCTACTGCAGCCGTACGCGGGTATAGAGAAAAAAAAAAAATCTGATCTTAAGCGATAATTAATGGATTTATAACGTATACTCAGACTTGAAATATATATATATATATTTTTTTAAATTCTCATGTACAAAACGTGTACCTGCTATATGCTTGCGACTACACAACATTATAAGTCGAACGAAATCGGTAGTTTTCGTATTGACGAGCGAACTATTACGCAGCGCGCGTGTAGCCTGCACACAGTCTGGTGGGTCGTCGGTATAATCGGTATAGAAATTAGGTATTTGAAAAAACAAGTAAACGCGCGTAGTACCTACGTACTTATATTACGGTTCAAAATATATTGTGATGCCGCAGTCATTATTCGTGTGGCCAGCGATTTTATCATTATTATTATTATTATCACACCGGTTAAAAATATTATATGCGTTATACACACGTTTATAAAGGCAGGGATAATAGGGGGCAATAGGGGGTATGTATAATTTGTATCGGTCACGCCGTCACGGTTCTCGGCGGCCACCGCGTCGGTCGCGACGATGCACAACATTCGATACATGTGTATATTATGTAATTATTGTTATTACAGGCGAACCGGGCTAAAAGCGTATAAGACTATACAGTTCGTTTCGGCTGCACATCGTACACGCGTTTAGATCCGTAACCACATATATACGTATATATTGTTGCATTCATTAACGTGTTGTGCGCGAGTAATAAAACATCGATATAATATTATTATATATGAAGCGAGTGTTCTCATATAATTATGTTTTTAGACATTTTTTTCCGTGCTTCTATATATCGCGGTATATAATAAATATATACTGTTTTCGTATCCCCTATATACTATATAAAAGTATAGTATATGTATGTAAAAAAAAATCAAAACTAAAAAAAAGAAGTCCCACCGAATTATTTCTCACACAGACCGCGCTGTCGCTCGTCATTATATATAGTTATATATGAAATCGTCGGTTTCGCGAGTTACTGTATTATACATTATAGGTAGGTACCTAAGTGTAAGATAATAACCACGTATCGCGCGGTTCATGCCTATACGCTCACATGCAGTTATTATTATTTTTTTTTTTTTATGGTCGATTTATATTATTTATACGAGTTTAAAAATTATTGCTTTTCCATACGCACATAATATATAATATTATACACTATCTGTGCAATCCTCGTCTCAATTTATAAAATATCGTGTGTATACCTATAAACTTGCGCCGACGACGAAAATATTGCATCGCGGTTGCACCCGGTGGCAATAATGCATAATTTTGCGTACGTTTTGATATATTTATGTGCTTTTGCATTTCTTCGACGGGAAACATATTCACCACAAAAGCACAGCCACGGGCCGTCCACACATTAATATGTATCTATTATTAAGTATAAATTATTATGTACGTAAATTGTGTATAATATATGATGTTCTGCTGAGTGCGGACTTTGTATTTTATGATTGAAAATCGTTATACATTGTACTTGATTTTTTTTTTTTTTTTTGATATCACAAGGAACTGTGTCAACTGTTGTACGAAAAATCTAGTACAGATTATTTAATAGTACGATTTGGAGGAATATTTTTTATACTTTTTACTAAGTTGCTCAGTTAGTTTGAAGCCATCTACTGTAGGGTATAAAAGCATACACGCCATATACATAAATATGTTAACACGTTTTGTTAAATCTTAATTTATAAAATTTGTTATGTAAGGTTAAATACATCTCAGAACTATCTTACAACATTTTGGTAGCAATAAAATATTGTGTATTGTCAAGTTAATGTTCAAAATTTTTGAAAATGTCGGTCGGGCGGTGTGCTGGCGTCTTAGACGTATACGCGTATTAGTAGTAGGAACGAGGAGGAACATCGAAAGATGTTGGCATAATATAATAATATGATGTCGTCATTCGTGATTCGACGCCGTTGATGCGTGTAGGTACGCGGACGCGGTCGTCCATCACCTACGAAGACTTTATATAGTAGGTACATACGACATGGCATTATTATTATTATAATATTATACGTTTTATATATATATCTTTTATGATACTATTTAAAAATGCGGAATGATAATAAAATATTATTATCACATCAATCGGGGGAAAAAATACCGCAAATAAATATTAAAAATAATTACGATTAGGTGTATGGTTGTCGAGGATTGTCACCTACGCAGCTGCTATAAATATATATACCTATACTATACAATATATTATGTAAATAGGGTTTGTGCATTTTTGCAGACCCGACCACGTGAACACACATACGCCCGCAAAGGAAACAGAAAATAGACATTATTATAAAAAGCTGCGTCGGCAAATAACTGCCGCCGCCGTAATTGGGCTCGAAACACATACATATAATATGGGTAACATATTATTGTAATATTTGAAAATAATATGAAGTGTGTTATTCGGGTGCAGTCTTATCGTGAGGTATTTTTTTTGAATAGGAAAACACTTATATATAACTGTCGTTAAACATTACAATAATATACTCTATCAATTCCGCGGTTTTAACATTTTTATTTTAAATCTTACGACAATGGACTCTCATATACAAATAAAATACGCGTGTTCATTCGTTTGTTATAAGATACGCGGTTCAATTATTTATTGAAGATAACTATAGAACTGCAAAATTTCCGAATTTTCATCAGAAATATGTTCATTTGTTAACATATAATCACGTGACTTTGCCGAAATGTAATATTATCGTATAAATATTTCAAGTATTAGCAATATCGTGCAAAATACCATAAAAAGAACATTTTTATGATAAACATTACACCATACATATTTTATATGCATAAAACGTATATGCTTAAATATACTTATGAATTTATATTTTATACTGGTAATTTTCGTTCTCCTTATTATTCGCATATATATTTCATCATTAATATCGTTTATATAATATGTACCTATAAATATTTAGTAAGATGTATGAGGTTAAAATTATTTTTCTCAGAAATACAGATTTCGAGATATTATACATAATATTCCAGTCCGTTATTGTCTGATACACGCGCCAGATTTATACGTATAAGACCTTCGGAGAAAAAATAGTTATGACTTTTCTACTTTTACTTTTCTATATACTTTTATGTTCTGGCGTCGAGCAAACCGCATACCGGAGTTCAACATTTTTTATGTTTTTAAAACAAAAACTACGAAAAATATTATATTATAATATAATATTATTTACATTTTGGAATTTCGCTCCAGTTCCCAGGCGGTTGAAGAATTCGAATGTTTGAATGACACGCTCGCTCATTCTACGAACCAGCCAGGACAGAGCGAACATAGCCAGGACTGTGCTGTTGAAATTTATGCAGCAGAAACTTAACCAAACTTTCACCTGGTAAATTGTATCGTTTTTGTTTGATGTCGTTTATTAGTCGAATAGTGCGTAGACCGCGGTCGTGATTTATCAAACCTGATTCAAGTAATGGTCCCTTAAAAAATATATTATACTTAATAATCATATTATTTTATGTACCTACGTTTGGCATATTTTTATCGGCCATCCCTCGGGTGTAGTTTAATCATTATCATTCGTCAATAATATGATGAATACCTGAATACTGATTCCTGTCATCGTACGAATATTTAGCCATCCGTTTATTATATTCTATATTGTATTTATAATAATATATTTCAGGAAAATTATTACATCTAATTAAAATGTGTATTGTGCAGGCCAAAATGTCTGCTGTCTTCTTTCCCTCTTAACTCTTCGACCCATTCGAGTATGTCGTATATTTTCCTCCGTGATAATAATATAATCGATGTATTATTGGCAAATAATTGTCCAAATTCTTTGTACCTATATAAGCTATTAAAATATATAAAATATTTTTAAGAATAGATGTATTGAAAAATATTATAAAACCGATATTGCTATTATACTATAATACTGACCGTATATTATTAATAAAGTAAACATACGGTTTTAATTAATCGCTGTTGTCAACATTGGTATAATATTATATTATAGTTGTCTACATCAAATGAACACTAGCTGTTGGCAGTTAATTATTTTTTACTTAAACGATATCTGAATATTTATGTTTTAAACTTCAATAATTGTTGGCAATATTTTAATCTTCACGAAATATTGTGTCGGCGAAACGAGTAATCATTCTAAGTTAGCTGTAATCTTGGACATCGATAAATATAGTTATTTCGTATAGTATAAGAACAAAAATATTATAATATTATGCAGAACTGTATTTCCTTTTAGAATAAAAATATTATTCTTTAGTTAAATTGTTTGTATAATATTGATTTTTGAATATCACATTTGAATACCTACCCCAAATAATGAGCAGCGTTCAAATGAACATTAATTTATTTTTATAATTTTATTTTCACCTGGGGCCTCGAATAAGTAAAAAACAGACTATACGGTGTTGATTTGTTGTTTCGTGTCATAACTTTTAAATTTATTTGATTGCGTCTCTTGTAATTTTTTTTATTTGTAATGAGTAAGATACTTATAATAATATATATTTGACACATTAGTTTATGAAATAATAGCTAATTATTAAACAATAATTTATAATAAAAAAGAGTTTTTTCGTGTAGGTACTTAAATTTACATACTTCATATTTTACTTGCCTGTCAATGTGATTGCATATTGATTGGATTTGTATGAAATATATTATATTGCAATATTGTACAACTATGATGTAATAATCGTATATTATTATTATATTTAATATTGTTGAGGTAGCTTCAGGCTTATCAAATGTTAACACGACATTATTTAAAATAAAGATTTTCGATTTATTGAGTATCTATAACAATAATTATTATTTCGTACTCAAACGGCAAACATTTCGTAATATCCGCCCAAACACAAATTATAAACAATCAGAAAGAAACAATTTAAAAATATATTTGTAAAAGTACAATGCACTCAACGTTTCAATGAATGAACACAAAACATATTCTACGAACTAGGTACTCATATTATGTATGATTATAATTTGTACCTACTGTTATATTATACCAATTTACCTCGTACTACCTAAGTCCATTATTACAAACATTTCAAAATACAAAATGCTTAAGAAAATAAGAACCCGTAATCTAAGCGGTATAGTTTGGGTTGTGGCACTCATTTTAGTTGTGTAGATAATAATTATAATAAGTAATATCATAAATCATTTCTGTTACACTCAGTTTTTTATTTGAACAAAAACTCGTATAGGTCTCATGGCCCTATTGTCGGTTATTAGTTATTATTTAATATTTATGTTTAATACTATATTACAGTAATTTTCTCATTTTTTTTCCATTATTAAAACCACTGATGACTTTAACGAATTGTAAGTATGCTCACAGTGTGTAATAAACGCGTTTAAGTCATTGCACACGTCATGTTCACTGTTTGTATTATTGCTATATGCTTACAATATCATTTCAAGTATAGAAATAAAAAACATTTTTAATTGTTATTATTTTTAATGATATTCAATGCTTAAAACCATTTAATAGTAACTGCATAATATCTGCATTGATAAATAAATTTAAATGTCCAAGAAGATGGTTTTCTATATGATACACGCGAGTAACCAATATTATACAGCGGTGTGTATTATAAACTGCAGAATAAATCGTTCGGTCAATTAATTTAACTTTAAATGATGTTCTCATCGCATATTGGTTAAAGGTTAAGGTTAAGGTTGAATACAAATTACTATATTCACATGACGTGGTGTTTAGTGAACTAAATTAGTACCTATTAGTTATTAAAGGATATGGGGAGATAATTTGAACAAAAAAATTTTAACCCTCAATAGATTTGGGTTTGTAGGTAATTATCAAATTATTTATAATTTTATAAAGCATATTACTCAATAGGTAATAATATTTTCTGTAATTTCTACATCATGACGTGTTGTAGCCTGTTACCAAAAATTAAGTGTATAATTCTCTTCCGACGACTTATAATTTATTATTATATTTTTGATCCACTAAATCTAACAATATATAAATACTCACACTTATCGCAGAAGATTTTTGTTTTAACTCAAAATTCTTAAGAAATTTGAACCCTAACTTATATTGAAGCGTGTAATATACTCGCGTCGCGTACGGAACCGTGCAGGACTTTCACCGAGTGTAAAATATATAGAGAGTATTATGGAATAATTGTTGTGATAACCCTTGGCTCTCAGACAGTCAGTCCGCCACCACCTCCACTATACCTCCACCATCGCACTACCTATATAATGCCACTTAGGCGCAGAGTGGATATAATATATCTTGCCATCATATTAATAAGACTCGTAGTAGGTACCTACAATGTGTGTAGTCGTATTTTTTATTCTCATTTTTCACAAACACGAACGACAGTGTAGTCTTTCGCTTGGTGTGCGGTGAAAAAATTATTATTGCGTTTTTATTTTTTTTTCTCATTATCCGCCTCCTATGATTTACCGTGCGACCGTCGTCGTGTGTTCAGGTCCGGTCCGAGATTAATAGCCCAGATAAAAGGATTGGTGGTGGTGGTGGTGGTGGTGGTTGTGATGCAGCCGGTTAGTAAAACATAATAATATAATATAAGCCGCCATGTAATATTATGTACGAGATGATGATTTTCATATAAGGAAATGGCGAGTTTTCCGACGAGGATCCGTGGTGTGAATATTCAAACCGTAAAAAATAAATAATAAATCTACCTAAATCGATCGAAAACCATCATTCACGTTTGCCAAAAAAAAGTCTTAAATGTCACGGGCCGACGTTTATGGAAGCAATAGAAAATAATAATAATAATACAGCGAGAAATTTCATTTTTCATCCGATGCACAATACGTTTACTCTGTAAAATTGACGGTCTACCGTATTTTTCTGGGGACTCGAAAAATAAGAAATAAGGGGAGAAAGTAGGTAACCGCTCTACAGCGTATTATCGGTGTCGACTGTATACTTCGTCGTTGATTAAGTCTACACTGTAATGTATGTGTTAAATTTGAATTCAATGATAAATCGCTGAATTCGAAAAACGATTTTGAGCGGAGACGGGCTGTCAGCCTATATATATTACTTGGGTAGTATATTCTATATATATATATGTATATTGTATATTTCTGTTTGCTACTATAGTAATTTATTTTACTATTTGTACAATAGGTACGGTAGGTAAGTTGAATTAACTATTGCCGAAAACATTGAATTTATTATATTATTAATAGTTTATATTATTTATATCATAATATATAACTTACTGTCATTAACTTTTGAGTCAATATCGACTTACCGTATAAAAAATGGCGTTATAACTATTCAGATTCGTGGTATGAATAGGCAATAGAAATAAAATTAATCAAAATGTTTTTAAATTGTCATTGTGCCATTATGTGCATAAAATATAACATTAATGTAGGTAAAAGTTACAAATCCCCATCGAAAAATATTTTTGAATTGCAAAAAAATAACTAAAAACGTTATTCTTCGTTTAAAAATCTAATTTCGTCCAAATTTAAACTTTAAATGTCTATAAAAAAAAATTGTGTTTATATTTTTTTAGGACTTTCAGTATCCCGTATCACATTTCCGATCCTTTGTTTAAAGAATTTATGATTTTGAATAAACAAAAAATGTATCGTCAATAATTGAAAAAAAAAAAAATGTCTGTAAATAGCTCAAAAGAAGTTGAAAATTTTTGAAAATCATACCATAGATAGACAATTCTAGTATGAAAAATTGTGAAAATGTCAAAATAAAATAAATAAATAAATAATCAATTAATATCTGTGGTTATTAGTATTTAAATTACCTTATTTCCAACAAAATATAAGAAAATAGATTTTGTCAAGAACTGGGTTTACGTAAAATTTTTAGTTTTTCACTAATATTTTCTTCGTTTTTTTCAATTATTTAAACGTATATGAGAGTGTGCTTGCTACACACGATTAAACGTATTATAATTCCTCGACTTAATTTTGTATAAAATTTACGCAATTATTATTCATATTTTGTTAATATTGAGATAACTCGAGAATAGATTACTATACCTAAATAAACAATGATAGTGTGATTTATATTTTATTTTGTGGGCGGTATAATAAATTGTGCGCCGTTTACATTTTCGCGTTGTCCCATTACGCGTGCAGTTATAATCTCTGCCAAAATGTAATTCCTCTTAAGCCACTGATCTTTCGACGTTATTACATTTTATTTTCGGAAAGTTCCCGACGCGATCATCAATTTAAAACATCGCGAACACTGCACTCGGGCACTCAGCTATAATATAACCATCACCACTGGAAAAAAAAACTACCACAAAATAATATGTCAGCGTAACAGCATTATTTTACACCGCACGTGTCGACGACTATTGCAGTGCTTGCACTATACACGTCGGGCCACCGTATTTTTAGTTTTCCCATAAGGTTAACACACTTAACACACAAAAACGTGAAAACGCGGTAGCCTATTCCCTTTAAATAAATTGTATATATAGGTACGCCGTGTGTAAATCTCCCTCTCTATATTGTATCCACGAAAAAATCTTTATTTCTATCATTAAAACTACACGCCTAACTGTGGTCGAAAGCCTTCTATTTTTAAACAAAATTCCAAAGTACCCTTTCGATAAGTATTTTACCATACCTACAGGCTACATTGCATAAACAATGATGATATAACAGTATTTGGTCATTGATTTTAATGATCGGGGGCGTAATTGACGGTTCACGGAAATCTATACCCACTTGAAACCTTATTTGGGGAGAGGTTATGACATATGATGTCATGATGGCTATCGGGTTTACGATTATTTTGGATTTTCTTAGCTCGTAAATTTTAACGACGACTGTTAAAAGAACCCCGAAAAAATGTTCAAAAATGTTCGTAGTCATTTTTGTTATATACCCGCGTCATAAAATTGTTATTAAATATCGTATTATTTACCAACATCGGCTTTATATTGTTGAGCGTATTACCTATAATATACTAGTAATGGTTTTTAAGGAAAATATGGTGGTCGGTTACAACTTATAAGTTATAACGTTGTAATCGCGATATATGGTATATTATACTTATAGAGTGAATTTGTTGTTATTTTTCATTCAATACGGCATTCAAACATTTTAAGCTGTCAATACTCATTCAGAGCACAGTGTATGCACAGTATGTTGATCAGTGCATTACGCGCTATAATATGCACTGATGCGATTAATAATTTCAAAAATACGATTTCGGTCACCCCCTCCCCCGCCAATCCAATAACACCGACTCACCGGTATCTGCAGTGTAAAATGTATAATAATAAAAATATAATCTACTGTGTACAACGATACGAGATAAAAAAATATATAATAATCGATATTCACAGGCGCTGCTCGGTACACAGAGCGCAGTTATATAGAGTATATATAATAATGTATAGTAATAATGATGATGATGATGATAGTAGTAGTAATAATAATAATAATAATAATAATAATAATAATAATGGTAATAATAATAATAATGCACTGCACAGTGGTTTGCTGGCTGTGCAGAAACCGTGTCAAACTCATTAGCGGACCCGTCGAAATCGCGCGAGGGATCGCGTGTCTGACCCAAATTCGCTCGTCTGACCTAAATTCGCGCGGTGCACGTGGACGACATCGTTTCCGCCAGATTTTGTCTCGTTATTATTTGCAGTTGGCTCGTCGCGATATTGCATTGCGTGCAAATACAATAATAATAATAATAATAATAATAATACTATGCATGCTGCTCGAGTGCTCGGCGGCGGGTATAATGTTATCATTAGTTTATTACTATTGTCACGTGCGCGCCGTGTACAGCAGCTGCATGTGTGTGTGCTTGTACAACTGCAGCGTGCACAATCGCGTATATTATAATATTATGTGTACTTACTCGTATTATATATATTATATGTAATATTATTCGGTTAAACTGCAGACTTTTGGCGTGTGCATGTCCGTATATATTTATAGTGCAATGTTATTATTGTACTGCAGCTGCACTCGTCCCAGTTATATCGCGCATATATAGGTGGTATATAGGTACTCGTCGTCGTCGTCGTGTAATGTGCGACTCGCCGAGGTGCTTTTCAATGTCGAGCTGCAGTCCGCTCGTCTTCCCGGCGGGGCGCCCGCCGCCGTGACCTCGCAAGTGCCACGCGCGACGTCTATTTAAAAAACACCGTGGCCGTTTCCTCGTCGATGCACATGTTTAAGTTTCCACGCCGCCGCCACCGCCGGAACTACACCTATATAATATGTTATTATCTTCACGACAACAACAACAACAACAACAACAACAACAACAACAACAACAACAACACTAATAATGTGCTCGCTGTTTTTCGTTTTTGCCCAAAGGCTAACTGCAACTCTACGTGTATAATATATTATATTATGTTCACCATAAGAAAACGCCGTTTTTAATAATGCGTTTGTTCCGGAGGTTTTTTTGGTTTGCTCGTCGCATTAATCCCACGCGGGCAAACATATTTGGTCGGACCTTTGCGCGTCTCGCGCTCTATCGCATTTAAACAGAATATTTTCGAATACCTATATATACTGCTATTGAGTCGTGTTAGTTGTACGGTCCAGACGTTACAGTTTAATTATTGTACTCGGAAAATACTCGTTCAAATTATACATATAGTCTGAATAAACTGCAGTTTACGGTAAAAACTAAGGTTTTTATTTGAAAAAAAGCTTATATCGTCAAAGACTGTTCTTAAATTATAAAAAAAAATCTGAGTCGGTATTGTGTAAAGTATGGTGTTTAAGTATGTACGTGGTAAAAATTCTAAAATCATAATTTGAATAAATGCATATGAATGCAAAATCGAAAGGCGATGGACACCGTGCTTGGTGAACAACTACTAAGTACGCGTGGGTACTTATGTGCAGCTGTATCGCTGCATTGACGTCTAATATACCGTACCTTTACCTCCGTGGCTCCCTGCAGTACTATACCATATATAGTTCAGATTTTTGTCGGATAGCAAAAACGCTATTACCTATGTACATGAGGTGTACCTGTCTCTATATCGAACTCGATCGTTATCGCGGTAACGGGCCCCGTCGTCGTCGTCGTCGTGTTTACTACCGCGGGTTAAAGCGCGGTTATAATATTATTGTTGTTATACATCCCGTTAGGAACTATCGCACACTAATATGTATTTATGTGCACGAAGTAGATAAACGCGGAACTGCAGGTGTGTTCGGAGCTCTTATATATTATATATATATATACACGTAAGTCATAATATAAGTATATATTATTATTCCGCCTAACAATCGGTTCGCGTGTATGTCGACCATTGCACGCCTACAACTCCGCGATTCGTGTGCACCGCTGTATAGTGTTTAGACCAGATTTTTTAGTAATGCTGTTCGCAGACCTGTCACGGTTCAATAATAAAAAAAAAATGTATATATTTAAACGCTTTTGAAGCTATAATTTATTACAAAGACAATGTCATTAGAAAAAATATATAGGAAAATCATATCATTATTATTACTAATAATATACATACCTATAACTATGGCGTGGCGTTTTCGTGTTTTTTACTTCGGCCAATAGTACTTATATACGATAGTAGGACAATGGTTTGACGCAAATTTATAGTATATATTATTATACCTATTACATTATAATATTACGATACATTTGTCTATTTCTCATCGAACGTGTTTCGTGTTTATGGTATACTAGGTATCTGGTATATTATGTGTTATTACATGTAGGTACACTAGGTAGTAGGTACTTAACAGTGCTATTCGTAGTTCGTTTGTTGTTTATTTATTAAATGGTTTTGGCAAAAACGTCTAATTTGTTTATTTGTTTATTAATTTACGGAATAAAAATTCCTTATTTAGTACAGCATACAACAATAATACAGTAATTTAACATAATTAACACATATAAGGGGCGATAACCCAAAAGTACAGTAAATTTACAGATACAATAAATATAAATTATAATAATTAGGACATAAATAAAACTACGTAATATACGATATAACAAAATAGTAAAAAAGATATTAAAAGATCAATAACACAATATTATAGTTGTTTATTTCATCTGCTTATGGATATTTATAGAGTAAAGTTTATACGCGGTCTGCATTGCGATGTATTTTGTATTAAAAACTAATTTTTAATTCTGATTAGAGCAAAGCCGAATAGATTATAGTGTGTTTTTTTGTTATTGTTTTTTATGTATGTTCACTAACAAAAAATGTTCTCGAAGTTAAATTTTTAATGTGATTACTGTTATTACTGGTTACGAATTTGATCTAGGTACTTGGTAACTTTGGAGGAGGATCAGAAAAAATAATTTATCAGTACATTTTATAAAAAGATTGTGAAAAACTAACCTAAAACAACAGGAATATTATTTTAACATCAATTTTAAACAAGATCAATATATATTGTTGGAATTAAGAAAGGAATACAAATCTGTATAGTATACGGCCAAGTATTTATACTAGCATTTTATAGACATCTAAACATTTGTAGGTTTTGTTAGCTTTGATTAGCGTTTGAAATTCATAATTTAAAGAAATTGGATACCTATTAAAATATAAAATAAAAGTATTTTTTAGTTCAAACAGTTTTATTTATTTTGCCGCCATTCAAAAAGTATTTATATCACCTGCAGAGATACACAGATACCTGAAACTTTTTATCATTACGTAATAATACGTATATTAATATTTTTCACACCTACTCAATAAAACGCCCGTCTCCTTTTCTCAGAATCGTTTTTTTTTCATTTACGATGATTTAACATTGAGTTCAAATTTAACTAAAACATTACAGTGACCTTACTCGATGACATTCAAAGTGTATATATTATACCTATACAGCAGAAACAAGTTGCCTGCGTTTCTTTTTTTTTTTTTATCAAAAAATTAATAAAACAATTACCAAACTACTGTAAAAGACAGCTGAACCTCGTAACTTGGCTGGGATACGTCGTATAGTATAATATATAGTTATATATTTAGAGAATGTAATCTTTTTTTTTTTTTATTATTAGTTTCTAGTTTAACTATGATAGCTCAAATGTAATCTTTATTATATTCATTCGAATTCACCATCAGAATATAATGATCAATCTATTGGCTGAACAAAATATGTCTAGTGAGTGGCATTTAATAACTAAATTATATACAAACAACACATATTATTTATTTCACGCCATAAGATATATTTATTCAGAAAATATTGCATTTTATAGAACGCTGCCATTTTAAATTCGAATATAATATCAAATTTATTTCGATATTATATAATACATGTTTTAAATTTAATTCCAGAACTCTGGAATCATTCGACAATATACCTACTAATAATAATATATTGTGTTTTGAATTTTTACTTAAATTCAAATTAGTCAAATTGTCTGACTACATTAAAATTTTCCACGAAACTATTGAAATAATTTGAGTCATTAGTTTTATTTTATTTTTTCTTCAAAAATACGACGAATATGGTCCTTTACGTCTGCACTCGAAAGATTTGTTAGGGGAACAATTTTATTATTCGTTTCAATTTACAATACCAAGTTGAAAATATAATGTTCTGAGAGCTCGTAGTATAATATATATTCTACTGTCTATTGCAGCAAGTTGATTTTGTCAACCAACAAAAAATTGGCGTCGTTTGTGCATTTACTAATTTATTATAGTTATTTTACTATCAGAATGAAAATGTCCAGCATTCGATATGCATGTTATTGTAGTTATATACGCGTTATGATAACTGCACGATTCGTAATCGCAAATATTGATTTCGTCGCACAAGACTATACAGAGTGTCCCAGGTCTATTTGACTAATGCAATAACTTTTACAACAATAACAGTGATTAGCAAGAAATAATTTTGAATTTTAACACACTTTGAAAATTGTTTAAAAATTAACGACTTAACCAAATTAAAAGTTTTAAACGCCAAAATGGTTTTTAAATACTTATTTATGAAATAGCTATCTTGGATTATTAGAAAAATATTAAATACAAAATTTAAATTATTTATTTTTGTTGTAAAAAAATAAAATAAAATATAAGATATACAAATTATAGCGCAGAGCTCTACAAATCATTACAAAAAAAAAAAACTTAAAAATATTGAATAGAAAAAAAGTTATTGCATTAGTCAAATAGACCTGGGACACCCTGTATAATATTATACATCGTATATTATATCCGTAAGTGATAGTGTTGTACAATATTTACTAAATTGCGAGCAAATGCGAGCCAAAAGCCTAAATATTTTTGGGGGACTCAAGCTCCCCCCCTAAAATATATGCTTAGTACCACAGAATATAACAGTTAGTACTAATTACTAGCTTTTTAACTGGAGGGACTTGCCGATATATGGGGGGGGAGGAGCTAAGTCCCTCAAGCCCCCCCCCCTATTTTAGCACAATGGCATCACGGTTATTGTAATGAAATAAGCTTTCAAACTCAGTATAAAACACATTTCCGATCATCCATCCCGCGGTGCATATTATATAAAACGCACTTAATAATATTATCATTATTATATCAATACGATTGCAGTTCGTGTACCTATCGTCCGGACGCCAACACAGACGCATATAATATAATAATATATATTACGCTATACACAATACGAGTGTAATGAGTTACCACGTTTTTTTTTCTTTACCGCGCTGTGTATACCTTTAACGACCGCGCACATTTTATACGGATAATATTATTAATTTTTATTGTATATATACCTACATAGTATTTATATAGGTACTATAGATACCCACGTAATGGAATTATACAGGGCGTCATTAAATGTATATATACATAGTCCTCGTATAGTCGTATGTACCCGCGTATACTATATTATAAATTTTAAAATGGTACGAGTGGTAGTCAGTACTTAATACTTATATATATGATCTACCGCATACCCGGTCAACCCCCCCCCCCTCTCTTAACCTATACAATATTTTTGACACCAATTTGAACGCTCGTGTCGAAAATCAGTGATTTGACTTTCAAAACGTTTACAATATATTACAAATGAGCTTGCCCAGATTTTTAAGAAATATGGTTCGTATATTCATTTTTATCGGTTTGGGAGCTTATACATGTAGACCGAAAAATACTACGAAATTTAATAATTATCAATTATTGCGGGCTGCAGTGATGATGATCCTAACGAAAACCATATTTTTTGAAAATAGTAGTCAATCGACTGGAACAAACACGCGGAGAGGCACTCTGCAGTCTGCGTATACGACTCCTTGTCATACCAATTATTCGTATGTAATATAATTGTGTGGTTGCCATTGGGAGATACATTTTTTGTATCGACGCGTTTTAAATTCATCTCACACTTCGTTGTCGTTACTTATTGTAACTCGTAATACAAGTTTTGGGAAGAAAAAATTATTATTATATCGAATACGACGAGATGTCAAACAGTTTTGGGGGTGTCGTACATTGTACAAACGAACGTCAACGTGTATAATATAATATATAGGTACACGCGGCGTGTTCACCGGCGCGTACTATCGGGACGTGTCAGGGTATCCGATTTGACATTATGTTTTCCATCGAGTTCTACCCGAAAGAATAACAATTTTAATATAACACCGCCCAGACCGCCCGGACGTTATCCCGGAACCGGTTATTCGCAATGCGGGTCGGTGCATATTATATGGGATCGTTTCGATCATATTATTCGCATAGAGTATATATTAAAGAGTATATTAAAATTTTTTTAATATATATATATTCGTCATAGTTCTACTAGATAGTGAACTATCCTGTGAGCACACAGTATTATATAATCGTTTCCGTCTCGCCGTGGTCATGTCGTCGTATCGCAGCCGTGGATTCAAGGGGGGAGCTAAGGGTGCTCGGGCACCCCTGTCGTATAAGCCACCAATAAAATAAATTTGTATTATAAATTATTGAATATAATATGTTATTTAAGGTATTATCTATTTTTTTAAGCATCCCCTAAAATTTAAAATTTAAAATTTTCTGGATCCGCGCCTGTTGTAATCTTTCATTACTGGGCCTGATCAAATTAACAATATTATCGTTAGGGTAGGTATACGTTGTGATATTCCCATAGACGTCAGTTTGAATAATTTTTTTTTAGTTCTGATAATACATGCCTAATAATTGTTTCTATGCGTAGGCACTGCAGCGCGTTCTAAAAAAAATAAAAATCGAAACGAAAAGCACTGCATCGAAATGACGTACAATGTCAAACCTCCATGATACATATATTGGTATAGGTATGATATTATATATATGTGTGTCGTGTGTGTGTGTGTGTTTACATTGTACTAACGTGGTTTAATAATATGTATACCTACATATATGTATTATTATTATATTGCGGTTGATTAGTGAGCATCGGTGTCACGTTTCGTGTATTACACGTACGGTATAGTAGGTACAATATGTTTTTTATTTTCAGTAATTTTTTAACGTCCACATAATATTACATTAGCCGGTGGATTGTATAAGAATATTGTAGGACGTAGACGGTACACGTACCTATATACATTGTAATCGTTACGCAGAAATGAAGAATATGATGAATGTACGGTCAAACTCGTAAACAAAATATATACTCCGCGTTTTATGCGTATTTCAATAATAAATGAAATCTCTAAAGGCGTTAGGTATACACGTTAAATTGAATGAAGAATGAACGTCACGATTTTATCTAAATGAAATATTGACCACCGTCTCCTGCATGCAACAATATTATATTTGTTTTTACTTTGATTGCTAGATCTTCATATATTATATAGAATTTGTGTAACTTATTTACATTTTAAATTTCAGTAATTACAAAGAAAATAATGTGTTTGCGCTGCATTTGCAGTGCTTTGCCTTTTGGGGTAATAAATTAATGTTGACTATGGCATGTATATTGGCATATTGGCGTCTCTAAACTTTGATGTATAGATCGAAAATCGAACATTAAACACATATTATGTGATATTATATCTGTAGGCTAAGGCTTTTTTCGAATATTCCTGTAGTAGTGTAGTAGCTTTTGAGAACTTTTAGATAAGTGATAACGGGAAAATATAACGCAGAATAAAAGAGTACGAAATATGTATACCTACGTTTAAAACATGGTCGCAAAATAAAAACGGGTTAAATTAAACTATTTAGGAACAAAAGAAACATTTTAATGAAATTGGACAGCATCGTATTATAATGTTTATACCGTTGAAATAGTTGTATTTAAAACAATAATATGTCAAGGCGTTAGCACTGATTTAGAGTTCAAGTATTTAAGCGTATCTAAGTATGCGTTCAAGTACAATATTATGAGAAACGCAGTGAATACATTTTATTTACGAGTTATCAGTAACTACAAATTAATGTCTACAGCAAACGGCTCAAAGCATGTGGTATATATCGTATATATGGTATAGGTATATTCACAGGCTATATCGTTACACTATAGATTGCAGTCGCAGTCTATAAAAAATAAGAAAATAATTATTCCAAGACATTTTTGTAGTAAACCCACAACTCACACGATATTTACGTTTTGATTTTTGTTAATTTTGCTTTTCAGTACTATTAAATATTAATAATTGTCTATACTTTTAATACTCTTTAAAAACTAAAGCAGTGTGCATTCTGCAGCTATCTTAATTAACATATTTGTTGTGTACATTTAAAATAAAAACGTATTTTTATATTTTATTTTTCGAAATAATTAATTATTAAACATTCCTTTTTTTTTACATCGACCATGTCATCATGTCTGAAAAGCGGTGTTAACGTTTTCGTTTTAGAGCGATAAATAACTATACCGATGGGCCTGTGTACATTTACATGAATTTCCGCAGAGTAGAGCATGTTACAGAGTGCGAACAAGCACGTAATTGTGATGTTATTAACTGATGTCCTAACTTTGTAATGGCTTGTTTGGCAAATAAAACAATAAAACTTTTATACATCCAACTACGGATTAAACAAAAAATTGAAAATGTAAAATGTGTGTTCACGTCAGATTAACATATTATTATTATTATTTAACCGTGATCCCACAGTAATATGGACGTCTCAGTCGTATTGTTAACCGCTCTTACGAAAAATATTAATTATAAATTATAATAAAACGCGATCCATGTTATATATACCTATCATGTCTACCATGTGTCCATGTATTAGGTATAAACAGGCAGTAACTACAAATATTGAGTTGTATAAAATTAAATTATGTTTGATACCAATAACAATGCAGAAATATTTTAAATAATATTAAATTAATGACGGCATAACAGACACAACGCGAGCAATTTAAAATAAATTAACAATAATAGTATAAAGTTCAATAACGCACTCAGACATATAGTGTTATCATTAACATCGTGTATTAAAATATAATTTAATATTAAATGTGTATCGGATTCGCATAGGTAAATATAATATTATTGCCGTAAAATTCATTGTGCTAATATTATTTAAATAAACTCGTAGACAATGCCGCGATCGATAAGACCGTAACGCATAATATCATAATATTGTTCTATAATCGTTCGTTTAAAGCAGTCTGTATACGCACAGGTGGTTCTTTTTTACGAGTTTCAATACCTTTATAATAATATACTGTGTGTCTGTGTACCTAATATTTAAGTACATACGCGTTTAACAGTTTTAATATGTGTACAGCACTGCAGCCGTACAGGGTCAGTGCACCAACCGGTGGACCTCAAATTTGTACACCGAAGACTCGGATTGTATCGCATATACCTACACGTCGAAAAGCAAAAACGCGACATTAAGAAACAAGAATATAATATATTTTTAATCATATGTTTAGTTTTGGAATAATACTGTGAACAATTATTTCTGAAATGAATAGATGCCAACTATAATGTTGAACAGTATTCTTATTAGATATTTATAATAGGTACATATTATACGATTTATGAGCATACCATACCTGCAGCAACGTTGCATTGTACTATAGTACCTAAATAATATTATAGCAGTCAGTGGCGCAAATTATTATTTATTTTTTTAAGAGAGGCAAACCTAGGAATTTACTAGCTGTCATCCATCTACCATCATTAATCATCTATAATCCCAAACAACTCTACCTACTGCTTTATGAGTTAATCATACAACATAATTACATTTACAATATAGTTATACATAAATATATAAGTATATAACCTCCATCAGGTCCTAGGATCCACCATAAAGACACATACTTATACCATCAAATTATTATTATTATTTCTTTTCTTTTTTCTTTTTTTGAGAGGAGGTCAAAGTGCTCCCCCTGCTCCCGAGGATTTGCGCCTCTGATAGTAGTCCTATGAAAATCGATTTTTATACGAATTCGTAGCAGTTATAGAAACCATCACCCTTCCCGTCCAATACCACGTCTTGGTCTGCAAAAAATGTCTTGCGGTACACAAGTATTATCGGTATTCGGCAACGGTGACACATCGTTTGAACTTTGAAACCGATGTCACAGTTTCCCGGGTCCGGCGTACATTATGGTCTGGAATAATATAAGTATTTTTAATTCGAATCACAGCTACGTCGTCTGTCGGTGTCTTGTGTTTTTTGTTTTATTCTGATTGACAGTTATTGTTATAATGGCATCATTCACTAATCACGATCTGGTGAAAAATTTCCAGAGTTGGCCCGACCTCAACTTTTGAACACGACAGACGATGTAGCTGCAGTGAACCCGGCTTTAGAGCTAAATAAAACGAAATATGATAACATATTGTTAACATCATATTAATAATTACAGTCATAGGCGAAAATCCATTCAAGTTTCAGGAGGACATCGATCTCACACAACTAAAAGTCTGTTTTTGGGGGGCTGAGACCCCCAAGCCTCCTCCCGATTTTCGTCTATGATAACTGCACCACACCAGACACCGAATGAGAATAAAATAATAATTAACAGTTATCAATAACGCTCGAGTTCATAGTGTTTTGCATTTTCCCATAAATATAAGTCACAACAGACTATAATACGTTTAACATTGCTGTAGTTCGACGTAGTAGCGGCGGTAATAGTTATATTAAGCGATGTCGGCAAAACGTTTATTTACACTAATTAAAATAAAAAATATGAAATTTATTCAACAAAAATAACACGCGTTAATATTTCATATCGAAATATCGTTACCTATATTATATTTGTATGTGTATTATCATATTATTAATTACTGCAGGTTATACAAATAAAGGCAAATATTATTTAATTTAGTAATGTATAAAGCCAGACGGCAGTTTTCGATGCATTAATATTTAACATACAAAGTTAAGTACAATTAAAAGTAAAAATAAATGACAGCACTATAATTGCACGTATAACAGTGAAACTAAATGTTTATTAAAATTATACCTAGATTATAGGTCAAAGCGGGTATTTTTATCTGACAAAGAATTCTGTGGAGACTTTTATCTCAATACGAAAGTTGAAAAATTGGCAATTTCTAGTGGATTTAATCCATTGAATTTATGATTTAATATTTAACATTTTTGTTTCCGTTGTTGCAGGTGGCATGTGCTGGGGATCGATGGGCAAAAATGGTCTGTGCAAGGATTTGTTGGCTGAACGCTTGTCGAAAGAACAATGCTGCAAGTTGGGTGGTAGTTCCGTTTCCACGTCCTGGAGCTCCACTGACTTGGACCCCGGGGCGCTGTTTTTCTGGCGCGTCTTGGGCGACGGCGTACCGTGCGCAAAGTGCAAAGGTAATTATCACAACTATACAACGGTCGAATTCTTATAATATACCTACCATACATTTATTTTTTACGTTTTTTAAATTATAATTTGAGCATCAACTACAGGTTATTTAATAGGTTATTGTATGTATATTAGAATTATGAATACATTTCAACTTCTATATGAATACTTAAATAGTATATTTATTACTGTTATAGAATTTTCCTCATTTAACAATACAATATTTATGTATAGTAATGCACAGTAGTAGAAAGTAGTGATCTTATAATATAAGATATATTATAACTGACGTATTGATTATTTATTAAAATGACCAATTGGCAATTACATTCCAAAATGTACAAAAATCGTATTACCGGAATTTTTTAAAAAAAAAAATAGTATCATAAAGTATACGAGGAGGTCCATTTGAGTGTCTACACTCATTATTTTCTAAGAGTTTTAACTTTCTTGAAAATATTCTTTTTATATGAATTGATGTCATTTCAAAACAACATTTATGAAAAAAAAAATATTTACGTACTCCGTCCGTCAACTTTCATTACATTTAATATTTGATTTACACCTCTCTTCCATATTACTGTTATATTTAAATCCCGGTCTCATGTCAGAAATTCATTTTTCTTATTATCTTATTCGGTATAGTAACTGGAAACTAATTTGTCGTATTTACCGTGATTTAAAATTAAAACGAACTCCACGTGTACCTTGCGCAGGATCGTGCACGGATGTGGAATGTGTTCCTGGCAAAAAGTGCGTTATGCGGTCCGGCACGCCAAAGTGCATCTGTTCGCCTAACTGCAAGCAACGAGACGGATTCACGGCCAAGGGTCCGGTGTGCGGTACGGACGGCGTTTCATACAAGTCGCACTGTCGGCTAAAAAAGAGATCGTGTCGTACCAGAGATCAATCGTTGGTAATCGACTACCACGGCCTATGCCAGAGTAAGTAGTATACATAAATATAATACAGGTGTATTTTATTATAATATTATGTGCTCGAAAAATATAATAGTATTGTTTATTTCAAGTAACATTAATTTTAAAAATGTATTTTAAGATTTAATCTCTGTACCTACAGTATATAGTATATACGTATAGTTTTTTTTTAAAAAAATGATCATTACTTATCTTCTACAGGTTCATGCAACAAAGTCACTTGCCCGGGAGGCAAGTACTGTCTACAGGACCAGAACCTGATGCCGCACTGCGTCAAGTGTGCAACATTCTGTCCTCCAGGCATGTCGCCGTCCAGGCTGGTGTGTGGGTCCGACGGCAGGACGTACCAAAGCGCGTGTCATCTACGCGAAGCCGCCTGCCGGGTGGGCAAGGCCATACCGATAGCGTACAAGGGGCTCTGCAAGAGTGAGTACCATAACGAAATCATAACAATGTACCAAATATTACAATGAATCGAGTTGTAGGTAATAATATAGGAAAATTGCGCACGGTTAATCAACAAAATGTTGGGTTTCAAAATTTGCAGCCGGAACTGCATTCAGGTCTTGTATTAATATATGCAACGTTGCAACGCCTGCCGATTATTTCGTAACTCGGTACTATTGAGCGTCCTTGTGTTATATTATAATCATAGGTTTTATATAGTTCTAAGGTTCGGTTTGATCGTTTCTGGTTTGTCGGTAGTCTCCGGTTTGCTTTAAAATATTAATTAGTTTAGACTCCGTTTCCCATCATTTTTATGGGTTTGCAGGGATTTTCGGACTGGTCCTTTTGGTCCTATATATAGACGTGGATTTAGGGTGGGGGGGGGTTATGAGTGCTCGGGCAACCCCTGTCGTCTAAACACTCTAAACCACCAATAAAATTAATTTTTATTATAAAATACGTAATTTATATTATTTAAGGTATAATCTATTTTTTTTTTTGAAGCACCCCCTGTTAACATTTTTCGAATCCGCGCTTGTCTATATAATATAATAAGTATCGGTAAATAAACCTTGTCCGCCGTATATACCGCGTTTGTATTATTATATTTCAAATTGGTCAAAATTGCTTCTCGGTTGTAAACGGTCGCCGTCGACTGCAAATGGCTTAAAATATAAAAGAAACCGTTCGTGTCTCACCGTCGACAAATAAGACGTTAGGTATACATATACGACTTATTATTATTACGCTGTATACATTTTAGTGTTCGAACACACCCGACGCCGCTGGCGGAGACCATAATATAATGTCTATACCGTATAATAATATTAGGGAGTAGTGTTTTTTTTTTTTTTTTTACTGTTCACGGCGATAAATATACATAATACGTCCTATATAGGTGTATATTATAATATTATGGTCTATCGTCGCCAATCTCCGAGTCGTAAACGACGGTCCGCATACTCCGCAGTGTATATACGATAATAATATAATTACGACGTGGTCGTTTATATTACACTCGGAGCACTGCAATAATATGCATAACACGCGTACACAGGTACGACACGCACACATCACAATATTATTATTATTATTATTATATCGTGAGAATTCGGTCGTATCATAATATTAATATCACAAGCTCGCCGCCGACGGGCGCGCACGGGAGATATATTATAAATGTTCATACTTGCGTACGTACGTATATATATATATATATATATATATATATATAGGTATATAATATGTATGCCGCGCCCTGTATATAGTATAGGTATATGGCCATATAGGTACTGAACATTCGGCACAAATAGCGTATATTAACAGGTAGACATTTTGGGCAGGTATATAATATATATAAGATACGTACTATACTATAATACAACACCGACACCGCATACTAAAGAGAGAAAAAAAATTACGAATTTAGTATCGGCTCGGAATTATTACCAAATCGCACTCGTATATATACATATGCACGGGCGCGCTAATAATAATTACGTTTCGCCGCCGCGCAGCTTCTCCTCCTCGGGCGCGTACGTACCACACTATATATATTATGTATATATATATATATATAAATATATATTAGTATATAATATGTATATATATATAATATATAGCATATACTTTATTATTGTTATTGCGGCGGCGGCAGACTATGTACGCGTTTTATATGGACGTTTTTATAGTGCTGCGGCGGCTGCGATATTATTATTATTATTATTATTATTATTATTATTGTATTATTATATGTGTGCACAACAACACTGTATTATACCAGTCGGTTTCATTAAGCCGTCTAGACGCTCTGGTGGTGCAGCAACAAAACTCGCGCGCACACCGTCGTCGTCCGTGGCGTTTACTACCCATCAAAACTCGCCCGTTTCATAATATAATACACACACACATACACACTCGCAAATATACGCGTGTTTGAGCGTGTGTATGTATATATTTAATATCGCTTAAGTATTATTATTATTATTATTATTATTATAATAAACACGACTCGCGCCAACCCCGCCGCCGCCGCCGCCGCCTACTACCCGCCGCTGTCGTCGCCGCCACCTGTTTTTCGCGCAGACCATCATCGCTTATATTATATATTATTATTATACGTCGTGTACGACGCTGTTGTTTTCCGTTTTCGGTCGTTGTCGTCCAATAAATTAATTTCGTCGACGAGTCGATATTTAAGTGCGTATTATAAATGTATATGCATATAATATTCTGCAGTGTACATACGACGTATTGTATACATATATATATATATATTTTAAATGCACCGGCTTCGACGTCGATGTATATATAATACGTTACGATGGTATTTGACTTTATGACGGGCGTCGCCGCCAACCGTCATCGTTTCGTCGATCGTAATTTCTTCACAATTTATTACAAATTATAATACTTACATAATATCTTATTATTATACTCGAATTTCGGGTGTATGCGCCACATCCTTGATATTATATTTGATATTTTATACTAAAAAAAGGGGCGGTTGTCTTGAGAAACGTTTTTTTGTGCTAATTGCCAACAAATATTAATTTCTAAAACGACGTTTTTTCCTTAAAAAACTATGTGAATACTAGAATTGATCATTTTTCTAAAATACAATATAAATTGATGTCTAATCTATATTGAAGTGCTGCTACAACTTTTCATGTCTTTGCAATGTCTTAAAATGTGCTATTTTCCGAACAAGATAACAACACAATAATGCTTAGAATTTATAAGTTATAACGCGTAACAATAACAACTCAGCTAGTGGGTCCTTCAAATGTGATTTTAAGCAGAAACATTGTAGTTAATATAAAATATTAACGAAATATTAACGAAATTCTCTAAACTTTTTACATTTTAGTCACCCTTATGGCCTTATTGCAGTCATAATAAATAACATTCAATATTTATAATAATCAAATAACCGAGATACGACATGCGCGTTTGCACTTACGGAATTATTCAGCTATAACTAACTAAGGATTAGAACATATGATATTATTATTATACGATACGACGATGTTGTTATGTTCGGATTTTGTCATTTACGCATCATTAATCCTCCGGGTAAAAATTGGACAGTTGTTTGGGCATCGCGTGTTTTAACGATTTAATGGCTAATGCAGTATAGGTACCTATTATAGTGAGTATTAGTTTTAGTACGGTGACATGAACGCGTATACGATGCAGTTGATACACCAATAACATATACGAATGCCTATATCTTGAACCAAAAAAGATTTATATTTGAAAATAATTGAATGCTTAATGATTGTTTATTTTAAAATTCAAATTCAAAAATGTTGTACATTTTATTAGATTTTAAACAGAGCGATAAATGTATTGGTTCTACAATGATCATTTTCAATGATGTGTGTTTTTTTTATGCCTCTGAACATATTAAGCTATTGAATTAATGCTTATATTTTCAACTTCAGTAACTTTACTGGTGCCATATTGGATCTAGATGGTGCTTTTAAAAGGTTAAAATGGAAAATTCTTAATAGTTTTCAAATGCATATCGGGAAAAAAGAAAAAAAGAAAAACGGCAATTTTTACTCAAAACAAATTTTTGACAAAATCGATTTTGTTTTCATAACATTTTTTCCAAATGTTTTTATTAGCATTTTCTATACACCATAACATTTTCAAAATATTTTGACTATTTTAAGCTATTTATAGACATAAGACATTTTGGTAGTATGTCGGCTGACTGACCGTCTTCGGTCAGAATCGTTTTTCGTATGTGTTTTATATCATTGAATTCAAATTCAAATTGAACATATCCATTACAAAGACTCAAACAGCCTATAAAAAAAGTTATTCGTAACAATAGCTATGTGTACAAACGTCATACGGCCGTTATGTTAATAGTAACATAATATAGATCAGTACATGACCAGCACTCTGCTGTCTAATCTCTTGAACAGAAAATACAGAAAATGTACAGTTTACCTATGCTTTTACATAACATTATAATAGAGGTATTATACATTTATACTTTATTGTCACGTCAACTTATGCAGCCAAAGATGATATTTACATTTAATACCGAGTTAATTTTTTTACATCAGAAATAAATTTCCTGTAGATAATATCGCCGCAATGTCGTGTTTTTACTCAAACATCCGTTTCTGGTTTTTTTTTTTTTACCGAAAATCCAATTACTACAATAGTCTTGTGTGTGCCGTGTGGGTTAGATCAATTATGTTACGAGTTTTATAGTGTAATTATGTAATATCATTGATATATAAAAGTATAAAACTAGTTTGGTCGTCTGGTCCTATAATAGTTCGTTTCCGCCAACTATATTGTCATCCAACGATGACAATAATATTACATACGTCTTAACGATTAAAATATGATGAATTTGGTAATGTTTTGTTGCTATATACGTGATTTCATCGCTTATTAGTCATTTTGAATACAGACGTTCGTTTGGGCACATTACATATTTTATAAGACACGACGGGATGATCGTGACTTAAAAATATAATTCGTCGAAATGAACGATTCACAGACAATCACAATAACTGTTGTGTTCTGCCTACTTATATAATATTATAATAACTAGGCGGATGTCAACATACGGTCGGCATAGTTTGAAATTTTGAATTGTAATACAACATTATGTCACTTCCTTATAGACATGATATATATTTAAGTTATTTATTTATTACTTATATACAATATAATACATTGTCATAGGCGCAATTAGAGTAAAAATATTGGGGGGGCTTCAGCCCCTCACATAAATTTTTCAATCTCTGCCTCTCAGAAGCTTTTTTCTACCCTTAAACCTAACCCTCTATAAAAATGTGCTCATTGGATGGCAAGTAAAATTTAAAAAATAAAAAATAAAACAATAATTCACTTTTAACTTTTAAGTATAGGTAACAGATTTAATTAGTTTTTAACATTTTATAATCTTATTTTTCTATTTTTATTAGCAAATGTATTTAAAATAATTTCGGTGTCAACAATTATATCTCTCTCAATATTAAGTATTGCCAATTTTGAGAACCGTTCTTGTGACATCGTAGACCTAAGATAATTATTTATTCTTCTCATTGCCGAAAATGACCGTTCGCAAGTAGCCGAACTGACTTGAAGAGTGATAGCTACTTGGATCATTTTAAAAAGATTTGGAAAAGTATCTTTAGATAATTTTTCTTTTATGGTTAAATAGCTAGGAACTCCTTTAATCATATTTTTCAAAACAGTCATCTCACATTGCAAATCATTAGGGATGACTTCAAACAAATTCTGTAAAGTAAAATACAAATATACAGTTTTTAAATGAAATAGGTACTTGATAAACATAAATTATATATATAAAAAAAAAACCTTATATTGATTTATAAGTAATGATGATCCCTTAAAGTCTAATTTTAACAAGTTATCTACACAAGTCGCAATTTGAATGCTCTCTTCAGAAAATCTCTCTTTCATTTGACATATTATTGTATCTATTACTGGATAAAAAGCATGAATCTTCCAATATTCTTTTGGTTCTAATGTAGTGGTACTTGTATTATCACTTTGGTGATTATTTTCAGCTGAAGTTGATGACATAACAACATAATTTTTTAGATTAGTGGACTCCCTTCTCTGCCTTTTAGAGCCACCTAAGATCAATATAAAAAAAAATATATTATCATATTGAATTTAAAATATTTAATTAATTAACAGTATCATATAATGTAAAAATTTACTCTAGGTACCTTGAAAAGGAACATTAATTTCAATTCCATTGTCTTTTGAAAATACAACCATTTTTTCCCACAGTTCACTGTAGTGAATAGAAGAACGATAACTTTCTAATGTATCAATTACTCCTTTTATCAAATTTGCAGAATTTCCAAGTGTTGCTGATTTTGACTGAAGTTGAATACTTAATATATTAACAACTTTTAGAATATCATGCAGAATGAATAAATATGCTACAAATTTAAAATTTGATATTGTAGAAACAATACCTAAAATAAAAAGCACAATAAAATCAGTTGCATTATATGAAACCAATGGTTATTTAATATTTTTCATAACATACCAATTGCTTGGGCAACACATTTACTTTGTTGATCATCAATTTCATCATTTAAAACTTGAGCTATGGCATTAAAATTTTTTATCACTGCGTCACAGCTTTTAAAGCGGCAAATCCAACGAGTGTCACTTAACTGAGAAAGTGTTGTCTTTTTCATATTCAATTTAAGTTGTAAATCAGTAAGCTTCAAGTTTCTTGTTGGATGAGAGAAATGAACATAGAGTGCCTCCAAAGCGTTAAATAAGTTTCTAGCATCCTTAAAAAAATATATATAATTACAAATCAGAATAATAGGTATAATAAAATATTAATTATGAATTTTACCTTTAAGTGCTTGCACATATCAATAACTACTAAATTAATCTTATGCGCCATACAATGTACATATACTGCACATTTGGCTGGAGGGTGAACTATTTTCAATTTTGCTTGAACACCTCCTATGTGACCTGACATGACATTTGCTCCATCATATGACTGTCCTATGATGGGAATTTTATCTAATTTAGATGCATTTAAAAATTCAACCAATTTTAAAATCAAAGCATCTGCAGTTTGCTTTTCTGATACGTCAACAAATCCTAAGAATCGTTCACAGATGTCCATTCCATGGGGATATCTTACACAAATACTTAATTGCTCTTGTTTGTGAGACCTAGTAAGAATAGAAAACTTATTAAATATACAAAAACATAGTATTAAAAATTCAATTTTTACTTCCAAGATTGTATTTATTATTTACCGAGCCTCATCGCACGAGATACTGAACATTCCACAATCTATAATTTCTTGTATAATGGTAGATTTAACATTTTCAGCACACGTCTCTATCAGTTCATTTTGTATACTCCAACTTGTATGGTTCAATAAGGTATTTTTATATACATTGCAAAACTCTGGATTATGTTTTGATAAAAATTCACACATTTCTTTAAAATTACCTAGAACAAAAATAAAACAAACAAATTTTAACAATGAAATTCAATTAAATAATTTTAAGGTACATTTTAAATAATATAATAAGTACCCTTATTAACTGATGTCTCATCTTCACGGTGTCCTCTAAACGCTATTCCTTGTCTGCCAAGATATAAAACAATATCAATTAAACATTTAATGTACATTCTATTTGTTTGTATTTCTTTTTGAAGAGCAGTAGACATCTTTGAAATAACATCACCATTTTTCACTGAGTTTTTATAAGCTGACCATCTTAAATTGGCAGTCAAGTGGTGGTCAGAAATTTCATGCAATTTTAATTTTGTTTTTCCTGTTTTTGCATCTCTAGTTCCACTCAACTTTAATAATAGAAATAGGTACATATTATTAATAATACATTTTAAAGATAATATTAAACAATTATGATCTATTAATGTAATTTGTAAATCAGTGTATTTAAAATGGTTAAGCTTGCCTTTTTCCAATTATTAAAACCTGTTGTTACGAAAACATCTTCTACATGACCAGAACTTGTTGAAAACATTCTGCAAGGAAAGCAAAAAATAGCATCTTTCTCTATGCTATATTCAAGCCAGTTATACTCCTTGAAATATTTGGAACCAAAAGATCTATTTTGTGATCCAAATGCTGTTTTAGGATAAACCTATATACAATAAATTTATTATTTTACATTTGTTATTAAATATTGAAGAAGAAAAAATATTATTATAGATTAATATTATTATTATATTATAGAGAGAGGAGTGGTATTGGGTACAAAAAAAACAGAAAGGGGCCAAAAAATGATGGCCCCTTAAAGAAAAATGTCTGGCTATGTGCCTGAGCTAGTACTCTTAAAATTAATATAGCTTACCTTTAAAATAGGTTGCACAGGGCCAGAATCTAAGTTACCTAGATCGACAATATCCAACTTATTTCCTTCTTTAGGACTTAATAATGTCGATTGACTTGTCTCATATTCAACTAAAGAATTATTCACATCAGGAGACATAGAAACATCATTATTAGAAGTTGAAATAGTTGTTTCTGAATGACTTGAATTATTTTTTCCTTCATTGATTAGTATACAATCTGATTTTTTTTTTTTTAAATTAAATATCGAAAACATTTTTAGTTTACTAACTTTGAATTTTTTTTTTAAAAAAAGAAGAAAATTAGGTACCTAATAATGATAGGTAGGTAATAACTTTTTTGTTCACTAAATAGCAAATGCCAAAATATTATCACAATCACAAAGCACGATGCACGAATGAACGGAATGAACAAATAATGTGAGTACGTCTGTATTAGGAATGCAATCGTAATTGAATGGTCAATCTCAATATATGGTGGTATATAATTGTAATGCTTGTCTGCTAAGGACGGTTTGGTCGTTTGGTATGATCAAATGTTTAATAGCATCAATACAGTTTTGTACTTTCCGTAAATGAGCTATTTATAAACCTACATAATAATATGACGTGACTGTATATTCACACTGGGCGAATGTTCGCGCGTGTTTCCCGTGAAACGAACCCACACGCATGCGTGTCCCGCACGCGAACTATTCGCCTAGTGTACCTTATGGTTATGGCTTATCGTAATTGTCATTAATTGTCAATTGCGGCCACTCGCAAAACGTCCGAGAATGGAAGCTATAAATATAGTCGGGGATAATATTTTGGTTATTGATAATGATATACAGCGGTGCGCTATAATAAGCACGGTCTAGACTATAGGACTATAGAAATAATAGATTTATTATTTAAGACCACGATTATAATATTGTTACTAAAAAAAAATAAAAAAAATTTATTTTATTCATTTTTTCAGTAGTAATCAAATATTTTTTTATTTATCAATATAATAATATAAAGTTCTGTATGGTTTTTGGGGGGGCTTTGAATGTTTTTGAGGGGGCTTAGCCCCTCCAGCCCCCCCCTAATTGCGCCTATGTACATTGTCCATATAGTTGAAGAAAATACCATCAAGTGAACGTTGTTATAAGTAGGGAACGCATTAAATAGTTATATAATATATGGCGAAAACAAAAAATTATGTTCCCACTTGGAACGGTTCATGTCCGAAAAATGTGGAATGTATATAATATAGTTATTATAAATCACTATACTATGTATATTATGTAGTTGAAAATAAAAATATAATTTCTAAAAAAGTTTGCTCACTCGTCAACTTTTATAACACAAACATACGTCGTTTTGTAAATGCGCTTTGTACATGAAAATATTATACATTGAAATGCACTGACAGAAAAAACAACGCGTTATTTAATTATATCGTGGCAATAAATTGTTTTAATATCGTGGCATTTAATTTAATTTAATATACAAAGTAACATAAACGCACACACAAACCCGTCGTAAAATGATATTAACAATATTATACTATTATACTACTATAAACACGGGTCTGGCGTCTCATACAAATATTATTACCTATATCAACCATTGACGGACGTTTTTATATTATATATTATATAATATTATATTAAGCGTATCTCTGTTTAATTAATGCGTTAGCTGTGTTCGGTGTTTGGGACCCAAGTCGTAAGTACCTACCTACATTGTATGGATCGAAAAAGATAATTAAAAAAAAGTAATACATATATGTATAGATGGTAATAATTGTATACAATAGCAAATAATAACTATAATGATAATTGGTAATAATTTATAAATTAATAAGTTATTATGAGTATATAGAGCTTGACAAAAACGTAAAAGGTACAATTAAATGAGCATACATGGACGATCTGCTAGCTGACTGATGATAATATAATATTAGAAAATATGATATATAATATATTATGGTTTAAAATTAAATCACGTTTTCAAATCACGACAATCTTGCAATATTAAGGTCGCAAACCTAAATTTAAGGTTGCAATTAAGGTTTTAATTATGTAAAACAAATGGCATCTATACACCTATTATTGATTTTTAATAATTAATTCTCACATATCATTATGTTATTAAAAAGCTAAAACGGGCCGCACATTACGGGAAGGGATGGTTGACTTTTAAACCCTTCTCACCCCCCCCCCCTCCTCGCTCACCGGTCACAGCGGCTATAGTTATACATTTCAACTCGCGGCGTGCGTCTCGCAGCGTTAATTTTCGACAGATCCTGCAGTACGACGGTGTGTAAAAATAGAATATTTTCTTAGCGTTGAAGGGGGTGAGGGGGGGGGAGGGGTGAATTCGAGTTGGGAGATTTACTCGCGAGTTATACGGGCAGCAACGTACGTCACGGGCGTGATACCCGGAGCTATTTATTATTATTATTATTGTTATTATCATTGTATTATATTATATACATACATGTATATAATACGAACGGGTAATGACTCGTAATAGCAGCCGCTGCAGTTGACCGCCATCCAAGAGTTAAATTTAACGCCGTCCCCCGCCGCGGCGGCGAAGACGACGACGACTTCCTATAAAATACGTTTTACAATAATAACATTGTATTATAATATTATTATTATTATTATTATTATTATCATATAATACATCCCCGACGTCGTATTACCATAACCGGCGAGCGGCGGAGGCGTAGGCGGACGGCGGACGGCGCCGTCGAGAAGTAGTGCTGCGGCGGCGGCGGTGGCGGTGGGTGTATATAATAGTAATAATAATAATAATATAATGACGCGTACCTCCGGCGGGCGACGCGGCGCGTAAAAACCGAAAACGCTGACCCGGCGACGGCGGACTCTCTGCACCACACGTTTCGACACGAATATTGACGGAAGGAACGGAATTCCCGCCGCCGCCGTCGCCGGAGTTTTAATAGCGCAAACGCGCCTCGTCAGCCCGGGAGAAACGGCGATTATTATTATTATCCGGGTACGACTTTACCGATATTGTAATATTATATTGTATCCTACATAATTATTATTATGTATATTTTAATAAAACCGACTTACCGACGAGATTGCGAGACGACGACGACCACTCGTTCCGGTCGTTCCGCGTGCGCAGATAACGCGTCTACGTAGTCGTTATCGTTATTTTGGAGGTAGCTGCGGTACACGAAACATTGTACGGCGAGGCGATTTTTTTCTTCGTATTATTATCTGCAACGATTTGTTATTATTATTATGTATAGGTATTGTATTGCGCGCGAGTCGGCCCATGGACGACGGACGTCTCGTATTTACCGGTCGTCGTCTCCACGAAAAATTTAATAATAATTATTGGACAGCGTGTATATAATGCCTGCGACGCGTGCGTAGCCATACGTTATTGACCTCGGGGAATTTAAACGCGTCGGAGCGAGTTAATGAAAAAAAAAAAAGAAATAGGTAGTCAATAAGCCACTACACACACAAACACACACACAAGGCAATAAAACGCTACAATTATTTGCGGGAATCGGGTAAGTTATATATATATGGGTAGGAACCTATGTATATTTTAGTCATCAGTCGATAAACCTGCGGGCAGTTTCAGTGCAGTGGTTTTAAAATCTCCCGAACCACCGAGTATTTGCATGAGTGATGAGTCGACTACACGGTTTTTTTTTAATACGATATAAATATATAATACGCGTGCCTGGATGTCAAATTGTCAAGCAGAAACGAAACAAATCCTTCGCGTTCGGCGATAATTAAACATTTTAATATAGTGACGTTTTCGAGAGATGTAGGCACTGCTGCAATGAGTGCAATGTGATCATATATTATTATATAGTTGTCATATGTTTTGACGTAGTTACTTTTTTTTGTTACTAAAACTATACGTTAGTTCCATCCGTCAAAACTTAAAAAACTTCATAAATATAATTATATACATTGTTTACGTTTATTTAATACATCAAGTGCTTACTACACGACAATAATTTGTGTATATTTTTTTAACGCGGTGACACTTTGCCAGGAGTCCGTCATTTTTTCAGAACAATAAATCAAATATAACTTTTATTACCTACTACACACTTTATATAATTTAAGCGTTGACGATACGCCAAAATTGTATTCGTCATCCGGATTCATCATCACTAAAAAAAAAAAGTAACCGGATTCTAAATAGTACCTATTTACATTTTCTACTATCGGTGCTTATTATACTGCACGATACCTATAACGTCAGGTGCTCTCGTGATTCATCTCACAGATATCATATTATAGTCATATATATATATATATAATGTAGCATAATTCATTTATAGGTACTATATGAGTGATAGCCGCCGTCTGCATAGGCGGAAATCCAGTAAAATCTCAGGGGGGCTAATATTTTTAACATCAATGTAAGTGGAAGGGCTTCAACCCCACGCACGACTTAAAAACTCTGTTTTGGGGGGGGAGGGGGGGGGGAATTATAGGATATTTGGGGGGCTAAACCTCCGTTATCTCCTCCCCCCGATCTCTACCGATGGATGTTTGTGCCTCCCCCGCATAATCATTCCGACTTTTCGTCTTTTACTATATACACACGTATGACGATACGATGCACGCGCGTGTTAATAAATATGAAAATACTAAATAATGTGAATAATAACAACCACGTGGGTTTCTATTTATAGAATCTGCCACATGCGCCACGGTGAGCTGCAAGGGCGGTCAGAAGTGTCTGGTCGAGAAAAAGACCGGACGTCCGAGGTGCGTGACGTGCAACCTGTCGTGCCCAGACTCAGAGACTTCGGGAAAGCGCAAAGACACGGGTGGAAAAGTGTGCGGTAGCAACGACAAGACGTACCACTCTTGGTGTCAAATGTTCATGGACGCGTGCGCCACGGGTGTAGTTATCGAGACCAAGGCATCGGGACCGTGCAGAGACGGCGAAACGGGTAAGTTCACGTTTCTAGTGTTTTTCCGACACTCTCGTAGGTACTGCATAGTTTATACTATAATATAACTATTAATTAGTAATGACCCACTAGGTCAAGGTCAGTAGTTCCCAACTCATGGGCCGCGGCCCACTTGTGAGCCCCGGGCAACGTGGTACTGGGATGTGGACTCTGGTCGAGGGTTTAAGCCAAGGGTCGGCGAATTTTAATTTATGCCGATTGCCGATTGGCATCGACATCAACATTTTTATACGACTTTATAAACGTCTATATTTTTGGTAATATTTAATCAATAATAACCTGTTTATTTGTGTATGTTTAAATTTTCTACTCGTTTATCAAAAGAGTGGGCTCAGTAGGCTCATTTTTTTACAAAATTAGTCGTCTGAACTAAAAAGGTTGGGAACTGCTGCACTATTTAGTTACGCTTAAGAGACAGCTAGGCCTATTTTTAAGTCCATCAATGTTTGCACTACGACGTGGTTTTGTTTTGTGCTTAATAATATGACTTTATATTATGAATTTATGATATATATACCAGGCTGCTTCGTCGGGAGCTGTATGCTAAACTGTGAAAAGAGTCAATTTACAGTATAAGCGGAGGAAATAATTATTTTAAAATACAATAATAGACACGATAATATATTTTATAACTCCATCAGCAAAATGTATGTTTCAAACTAACCATCGGTTGTCGTTACCTACGGCTGCAAAGCTCTATAATACTGCAGTATATGATTATAATATATTGTTGTGTTTCATCGTCATCGGGCTGACGAATATCGGTAATCCTGTTGAGATGAATTATTCACTTCACCCCGCTCCCGCCGAAAAAGTTCTAAATTTATTCGTTTTATACTCTCCGCACCAGTTATCGCGGCCATGTGCACGGGTATATATATATATATACAAATATAAACCGTCATAAAAGGATCGCGATAAGTCCTGCAATTACTCGTTTCCTCTCGATCTTTTTGGTGTTCTATAAACAGTCGCCGCGCACCATGTGTATATAACAGGCTTAACAGCCACCCGTTTATCGGGTGTGTACTGTGTATCCACCATAAATCAACACGACAGCCAAAAGAGTGGTGACCACAACTCAAGGGCTTATAGTCTATAGATGTATTAAGTACACTGTATAATAGGTATATATAAAATCTATCCCCCGAAATGGTATGATTTATTTATACGCCTTTATAGTCACTTCCCGTGTCGTCTTACATCTTAAATTTATTCTCTTCCGGTCAGAGGCGCGTATTTTCAGACAGACGAACCATAACGACCGCGTATTCCTTCGAGGGGGACGTCAAATATTTGTGAAACGTTTACCTCACTCCGCGGCCTGTAGCATTCGATTAACCGCCGCTGGCAACCGGCGTTGTGTGTGAAGGGTGGTCGCCGGTCGGACTGTTGATAGGACGCCGCGCCCGCATGTCTTAAATCTTCGTCTTAAAAACGAAAAAAAAACGTACAACATATTAGAGCATATTATTGATGTTCAGCAGTTCCAATTTTTTTTTAAATTGTATTCAAGTGTTGATAATTTGATTTACGAACAGTTTGCATCGAAGTGACATCCCTAGTTTTAATAAGCATCATTATTGTTTAATAATTTCAATACTTTAATAAAACATTTAATATTATTCAGCATTTTACAACATCGTAAAAAAAAAGCTTACCGGAAAGTCACATTTTTATGAGAGTTTAAATTTTTACTATACATAAATTACACCCTTAAATCAACGATTTCTCGTCGAACTATTTTCTAATTTTGTTGTTATTTAAAAATGAATGGTTGTAGATACTTGAAATTTTTACCAAATGTTAATTTTATAATTGTCTATAGATGATAACATTTAAAAAATATATTGCCTCTTTTTGAGCTATTATTAGACATTTTTAATCTTCAGTTTTTTTAATTCTTTTTTTATACATATTGATGATAAAATGTTTGTTGGGTCAAAAAGCTTGAAAATATAGTAAGGATTCCACATAAGTTGTTATTATAGCTGTTAAAAAATATTAAAGATACATAGGCACGATTTTTTTTATGAGCATTTAATGTTCAGATGTTGATAACATTTATCAAAAGCCGTTTCCCCTCAAAATCGTTTTTCGTATGCCTACAATGGTTTTAAATCATATAATTCCAATTTAAAATATCCATTATTGTGACCAACATCATAGTTATTGGTATAAAGCATTGATTTTATAATATACTAGTATAGGGTTACCATATTTTATTTGACAAAAACCGGGACAAACTTTTTTTCATTTTTTTTATTGATTTTTTGATGACACAAATATACAATATAATTTGTAACACACATTATATACTCGTTCATAATAATATTTGAAGTTTAATTTTTATTATAAATTATTTGATATTTTTAAATTAAAGAATACATAATAAAATATACAACATTTTTAATCCGTGTCCGACGTGTTCTCCGTCGGCAAAAAAGTCTGAGTTGTTTGATACTTGGCTGAACTATGTACTTTTTGAAGCAATGTTTTGTTGGCAAGAATTGACTCATAAAATTGACAACAAGACATGTTATCGAAACATGTTTTTATTATTAACGAAGCCTCAACTGTTCTTATATAGTTATATCTAATTTATTTCGTGATTTTGTCCATATGCTATTCATTAATGAAAACACACGTTCTACTGTTGCATTTTAACCAGGTAATGAGAAAGAAAATTCAACAACTATTAATAGACAATCAATATTGTTATATTAAGTTCTTTAAAATGTTTAAATGCTGATAACCAACGTTCTTCGAGTGATGTGTTGTGTCATTCTTCACTTTGTTCTTTGAAATATTTGTTGAACATTTTAAATTGATCAAAAAAATTGTTTTCATCAATGCAAATCGTATTACAACGGAAATATAAAGAACGTATTAGACAAAAATCGTCGGGAAAATAATTTAAAAATAGATTTTTTCAATTATTTATTTAATAATTATATTCAATCAATTATTCAACTTGTTATTTTTATCATGGCTATATTATAGTTTTTCCATCAAATGTCTAATAAAAGACATACAATAGTTATTTCTCTCATTCCGGGACATTGCGCTGTCCCGAAACACATTATCGGGACACCGGGACGACATACTCAAAACCGGTACTGTCCCGGCCAAACCGGGACATATGGCAACCCTATTAAATACTAGTATATTAAAAAATCAATGGTATTAACTATAAAACAACACATTTTAAGGGGTTCGGTATAGGCAACATTTTAGGAAAGTTTATCTGTTCACAATACAACTCCAGTAGTCGAGTACATACCTACTAAAGAAGAGTAAAGACAAACATTAATTATCGCCGATAGGCGATAACCGAAAAAAATATATTTAATTTTTATTGTCCATAGTTTATTTTATAAACCACAAATAAACTCAAACGAATAAATTTAAACACGAAAAACATATTTTATAGGCGGATTTTTCATTTCAATGAAGGCATAGGTACTATCAAAGGTGGGCAAGTTAATGAAAATAATTAACTCAAGTTAAGTTAAGTTAAGAGGACACAAGATCGATAAGTTAAAAGTTAACAGTTACCAAATTATAAATTTAACTCGATAAGTTAAAAGGTAATATAGAAAAAAAAATTAACTTAACTCAGTTTAAAAAAAGTTGATCTATTTTTTAAGTAATAATGTAATAAATAATATTAAGAAACCTGAAATATAAAATGTCTACCATATAATATTATAACAATATGTCAATATAACGAATGGACTAAATAAATATCGCACACGGTAGGTAAACGAATGACGATTATGATAAAGTACGATTACGATTTACAAACAACGTAAGGGACTGGTCGATGCAAGCGCACTATAATTCATAATAATATTGTCTACAAGTATAAACCGGCATAATATTATCATGTATATATTATACACAACTATAACTATATACTTTAAACGATAATTTAGTTTTCAAGTTATTTTTAGAATTTTCTTTCCAATTTAAGTTTTATTTTTATTTTTATACTGATAATATCAGATAATATTTCGTTTATACGTAAATATTAATATTATAGTAATATTTACGTATAAACGAAAAATTTCAAAATGTTTTTAACTTATTGGTTTTTTTTTTTAAATCAATTGAGAAAAGCTAAGTTATTTCAACTGTAAATTAAACTAGTTAAGTTCATAAGTTGATTATAAAACAAACTAACTAGATAAGTTAAAAAGTTAAAAAAAAATTAACTTTTTAACTTAACTTTAACTTTTTAACTAGTTAATGCCCACCTTTGGGTACTATAATATTATATACGATAGTTGCGTATTTTGGTAGCTTATACTTTTTTTAACGATCTTCCCAGTATCTATTAAGTACTCTTAGTCCATTTCAACTAATTCAACAACAAATCGAATTCATTATTATTGTTATTTTTTATTTTTAGAAGTATTCAACGGCAATTGGAATTACGTGAACGCGACCAACGTACTCATTGATGGGATTTGAACGAGACAAATTGACTATCAGAAACGTGATATGATTCCTTTAGACAAATTTAATTCACATTATATAATATTATATACATACCTATAATAATTATACACACATATGCTAATATTAAAATATTATAATTTAATTTATATTTTAGCGAAATTAAAATATCGATATTACCTATATGATATCACGCGATTTATACACACCTATATATTATAATATTATACCTACTATAAGTACAGTCATGTATAATACATTATTACCTATGCATTTAAGTACGATTATAACTGCAGTAGTATTATAATATAATATTATAATAGTTTAATATCATACCCTGAAAGTATTTACGTCCAGACTAAAACAATTATTATATTATATAATATTTATTAGGTATACCTTTGTAAAATATAACTATATCGGCTATAATGCTGTAATTAATAGCATTGTATAATTTTAAATTATATAACATAATATTTTTAATGATTAATGATATTTATTCAGAGTTTTATCGAACAAAAATTGTGTTATTATCCGCGAGTTTATCGTCACGAGACGACGGACTATTATATACTCGACCCACATTAATATAATATTATTCTAACATATTATTATTAGATAATATTACAGTCGACGGGATAGTATTATTTTAATTTATAACCTAATATAAGTATAGCATTGATAGATATGCGAGTATTATTTTGTTTTTATACTTTCATTATTGGCGAAGTCCTTATGAATCAATAAATAAATATTAATTAACTTAATGAACTGTACCATGTACATATAGATACATAATCTTACTGTACATGTAGTTTTATCTTTTATACATAATATTAAATATTATAATATAGAACCTGCTTAGGACTATTGTTTTTTTATTATATTGTATGTATAACGTTTAAATATAAATTAATAATAAGTAGTATAAGTAATATTATGTTTTTTCCAAAAAAAAAACCAAACATACAAAAATACGTCAAAGATCAATATTATAATATTCTTCTTTTCGATATATATATTTTTTTTTTATTTAACGTCTAGTCAAAATATTTTTTAGACTCATAGTAATATTAGACATTTGGACCAATGTATAATAAATTGCTATACATTAACCATTATAGTTTTTCAACATTTGTAGACAAATATTTTATATATTATACAGAATAATATAATAATATACATTATTTCGTAGTGTTGAAATCAAACAAGATATTATTACGGGTTAATAATAAATAATAATACATTACATATTTACATTACATGCATCGGCCATCGACACACGGGATCAGTGGCGTATTTAAGGTTTTGCCGCCTATAGGCACTTTCCAATTCGCCGCCTTCCTCCTCCTCCCATCCTTCCCAAAATTATTTATCAAACATATTTGAATAAAAAATTAAAAAAGATACATTATTAATGAAAATTAAACTGAACGTAATATCTTTTTTTGAAATTTACAAATTGATTATACTTAAAACTTAACATTTTTCGTATTTGTGTAATATAGTAGATACGTGTAGCTGCTTAATTTTAAGCGAACGGACGCGAATATTTACGGTTTAACTTGTAATTCTAAATTATATAACATATCATTTGTACGAAAATAATTTTACTACCAAAAAAATAAGTAAAATTTAATTTCATCGAATTAAAATTACTTTTTGTAATTTTGTAAAAAAAATTCGTTAAAATTTGCCGCCCTCCAAATGTCACCGCCCTAGGCCCGGGCCTATAGGGTCTGTGCCTAAATACGCCCCTGCACGGGATATTGTTTGGAAAATGTCTGTAATATGTCTATTGACTATAGGTATTAGTATTAATCATTATTTTAATATAAATACAGAAAATATTATTGATCAACGCATAATATTGTATTAAATATTATACACGCAAGACGCGGGTCGCGCTTTCGTGCGAGTTCGATTTTTTTTTGTACCGTATATCATGTTATCAATTATCTCTTAAAAATTATTTCACACTTAACCTGGATATCAATTTAATAATATTATTACTTACAAAATATTTGTAATTTCTAAGAAGACCGAGACTTCAAAAAATATCGTTAAAAAAACAATAGAAAGTGCTAGGCAATAGCAAGCTTCTGTCGGCAGATAAAACATGACTAATTACAAACAAAACAAATGTACATTTTACAAGCTTTTATTGCATTTTAATCAATTGTTAGTCAATTGACAGATAACCCATAATTTAAAGTTTATATTTAAACAATCTTAATGGTCAGTCTTATTTAAATCTGTAAATGCTTCTTAATTATTAGCACCATTAAATAAAAATTAAACATTTCTGTCTTGTTTTTATGCATGCTTAATATTAAAGGTATGTAGTTCTAAATTTCTAATCTGATGCAAAAATAAAAAATTATAATGTTATTGACTTAACAGTTAACACTTTTTTTTGTCACTTTTAGGTATAATTAATTTTAAAAGAAATTAGTATTAAATAAATAAATATACAAGTATAGAAAAAATTAAAAATGATATAGATATACTAAATTAATTTTCATCGATTTTTCATTTGAGCAAATGAAGTGATTACAATCTTATTGAATATTGAATTGATTATATTGATAATATTGATTGTACGTAATATTTTATTACAATCGATGGTTTAAGCTATGGTGCTTTCAATGCTTAATATCGCTAAATTGGTAGGTGTTGTTTAGCCATCGTCGAGCGTAGGTAAGTCATAAGAAGTTTAAGTACACTAAAACCTTTTTCTGCAGTTTCACATACTATTTAGTATTTAGTGTCAATAGGTATAACTGTATAAAGTATAAGTATAAGCATACACCAAGTGCCAATAATAATGTATATATAATAATAATATTATACTATATTGATAAATTGTTATGGTAATAATCGAAATATTAAAAAAAAAACAATCACCTCAATGCAGGTATATAAAAACAGATTATCAGCCAGCAGAAATCGAACAAAAATGTATCCATAATGTGTTGTTTTAGTCCATGTGCAGTATTGTTAAGAATACTTTTCAAATGAGTTTGAATATAAATACAAATTAATTTTAAAAGTATTTAAATTACCTACTTTACAAGTACATTTTTTATATTTTGAATTTCAGACGTCTTTTACCTATTATATATTTTAATCAGGCTAAGTTAAACTTTAGCAAATCTTAGATTTGAATAGAAATTTTTTTATCAATTTCCTAATCGACTTAGTATCATCTTTTTTTTTTTCAATTACAACAAGTTATGAAGAACATTGTATTGCATTTTCAAGTTTTTTGACCAAAAAAAAAAATGTATAGGTAATAAAAAAAAATTTAAAAAACCCAAAAATGTTTTGAAAATGTGATGGTGTATAAAAAATGATTATATACCTAAACATTTGTGAAATTGTCATGTATTTATGGTAATTATTTCTTTTGTTACATGAATAATAAAAATTATAACTTTATTAAAAAAATTCCTGTTTTTCCTTAATTTTTTTTTTTGTTTTCTCCCAGCGCGGTTAAAAACTATTGAGAATTTTTTACTTTTGACCCCTTAAAGTACCAACTAGATTCATTTCCTATCAGAAAAGATACTGATGAAGAAAATCGGAGCACTTTTACTGCACTAAAACGTGATGACAGATACAAAAAAAAAGGTCGGCAAGTGGGTATACTGGCAAGTGGGAAAACATATAGAGATTCTTGTGTTGAATTTTCAAATCTTAGATTTTAATCGAAAAATTGTTATGAATTACTTAATAAAAAAAAACTACAACATTTCTTGATTTTGATGGATTTTGTAAGAATTTAAACTTAAATAGCTTATAAAAAAAAATTCTGTCAAACGATTTTTTATTTTTTTTTAATTTTGATAAGTACTACTTATGATTAATCTTGTATTAAATTTTCAAAAATGTTTGATCAATGGTTTTAATCGACATTTATAGAAAAAAACATAAACAATTGGACAATTTCAAGTTTCTATAAATAGTTCAAAAAACGTCATTTGAACATTTTGAAAATTATACCATTATTTATAGATAATATTTATGTTAATGCTTGATGAAAATTTTAAATTTCTAAAGCTTTTAATTTTTGAGTTACAGCAAAATAAAGAAATCGGGTTTGTCAAAAAGTGGTTTACGTAACTACAGGGAATTTTCAACTTTTGACCTCCCAAAGTAACAAGATGAAATTTGCAATTGAAAGCTAGGAGCGAAGTTGAAAATCGAAGCACTTTTACTGCACTAAAACGTGATGACAGACACAAAAAAAATAATAAACACACAACTGTTTTGTTATAATAAAGCCTAATATAATTTTCGTTACTCGTTACTATTATACATCGGCTATCCACTTAAACGCTTCTAAAATTACGCGTTTTGGTAAAATCCTAGTAGATCCACACCCAATCCTGAGCACAGTTCAGGGGGGGGGGCAACAGCATAAGTACAATATGCATTGATTATAAATATACCTTTTATAGTATTTATAATCAATGGTATAGGATACAGTAGTGGGCATACTTATGTCTTGGAGTGGGGTTGGGCCTGGGACCCTAGCTTCCCCTGCCGATCATACGGTGAGCAGTTTTTCAAATCGTTCCTACCTCGCGCTCGAATCGCGGTCCTGTGATGCCCTTGCAGATCATCCGTAAGCCCGTAGAGGTACGCCTCATAATCCGTATACTATATTTTATTGTAATAACTAATAACTGTAAAGTGCGTATATTTTATTATTTGCTCTTTTTGTGTGTATTCGACGTAATTCGTTGTAATTTTACAGCACAGCCACGACTCGATGCGTGCACACACACGTGTACACCACACGTCATCGTGAAGCGTAGCATACGATAATATTATAGTACGATTATGACATTATGTTATTGTTGTTGTACAGACGTATACAGTTGTAATATTGCAACTTGTAGTAAAATAATAATAATAATAATATATTATTAATATAATAGTCGTCATTATTATCGAGGTCGCATCTCTCATTGTGTCCACGCGGTACACTTCGGCCTACCACAGGTCACACACACTATACGCACAGACACACAGTGCGCATCGCATTATTTTGTATTGTTGTTACTGTATAGTTGTTGTTGTTCCGACATTATAGTCTACATTATTATAATAACATGTATATATATATGTGTGATATACAGGGTGTTTCTCCACGTCTGTTGTTCACGTGACCACTACAATAGAATACCTATATAGAATATTGTACTTTGGAAATTGTTTCGCTATAATAGTGTAGACGTATGTTCAGTGGCGCAAATCATTATTTTTTTCGTAGGGAGGAGGATGAACTTAGAAATTTACCAGCCGGCACCACTCACCCCCATTAGCTAGATATGCGTTTCATGAGTTTATCATACGATATTAAACATTTATAATATAAATTATAAATTATAAATTATAATCATATAAGTATATATAATCTTTATCTGCAGCTACTAGGTCACTAGGATACATCGCACACATACCTACTATCAAGTTTTTTTTTTGGGGGGGGGCAAGTGTTTACTGTATTTGCGCCACTGCGTATCTAATTTATGTTGTATATTATACTGCAGGCTTGCAGCAGCCAGCCGCCGGGCCGTCTCAGATTCTCGAAAAACGCCAAAAACTATAATATTAGGTATATACCTACCCCTGCAACCAGGGGCGTCATTTCAGTTTTTTTTTTGGGGTGTGCCATTTTGAAATTTCACCAGGCCATTTAAAAATAGAGCGGATCTACAAGGGGGGATTCCCTTGTTTCAGCAGGCCAATTGAGAATATTTTAAATGTAAGGGGTGCCACCGCACACCCTGACCCCCCCCCCCCCAAATGACGCCCCTGCCTGCAACAACTGTAATAGTGTTATTCATTTATATTAAGACTTACCTAAAAGTTGTTTGTTTGCCGCAAGAAGTAGACTCTATTTACAATACCGCGGTTGGTAGTCCAAATATATTTTATCAGCATTTTTAGCCAATAGTTTTTCCAAAAATCGTGTTTCCATAAAACGTTAATCCGCTGGAACAGAATCGGCCAGACGTCCTGTATAAATATTAAAGGTAGCTATTATATAAGTAGAGATTTAAAGGAAGGAGGGTACTCTCCAACTTTTTTCGCGTTATAATAATATTGTACAGTGCGTCAGTGCACTTTGTTCGCACACCGCACACGATATCCGTATAATATAGACATATAGTCGTAGATATAGATTATAGATGTCGTATTGTACATTTAAACGTGCTATGACACGATACACAACGATTTCATTATTCTACTATAGTACCATTATGTATTACGTCATAATATATATAATGATATTGAATAAGTCGCGATCATAACGTAATATAATATAGTTATTTCGTGCAAATATTATCCGCAGTTTAAATGTCGATATAATATTATTGTTGTAGCTACACGATAATATTATTACAATGTAGATTGTATAGGTAGGTACGCACTACCTACGCTGCGCCCTGTATATACCTAGTCGGTAGGTACCTAGCTATATATATATATGGTGCTTATGCTCCACATGCAGTTGGTAATTTGGTATACAAAAACGGCAGTATAATATAATACCTACACACGTGACACGTCATAATGACAATCTCTCGTGGTCATTTAAGCAATTAAAATCGGGGTACACGATAACAATATGACATAATATTTAATACCTCTACCCATACTATTTTTTATTTTTTTTTGAGATTTTAACGTGGTTATTATCATACCTCGACAATTATTGTTATTATATAATATCATGAACACTAAAAATGTAGATTAATAAAGCTCACACTATTAAATTTGGAGGCCAGCTTGAAATATAAAGGATTATGTTTGCGTTATTAGCTGAGAGAGCGTTGATGAGGGAAAAGTTTATGCCAATAGTGGAAAAAAGAGACCTTAACTTAGCTCTTTGGAGAGACATATAGCCATATAGGGACAATTTATAGAAGTAGATGTTGGAAATCATAGTAGTCCGCACCGCATAACCATACTATAATAATGATAATAAATTATTTATACAGGCGCAAGCACTTTATATTATTGTTATATAATATGTAAAGTGTAATTTAATAATAATATACCATCATCATTGCTCTGCTGCAGGCGATTACTGCATTATATTATAGGACATAGGTAGGTACATGCTACATTTAATAATATTTATATTTTATGGTCGAAATGTGTGGCCGCACTAGGAATACAAATCTACCTCAAAATTCCGAACTCCAAAAAATATTGTTACTTACGGTACCTATAACTTACTGAAATTGTGTCGTTATCATTAGATCGAATTTAAAATAAAATAATAATATACAATAATTGCAAATATTTAATTTTTTGGTTGATCTACATAGTCACATAGGTGTGTGTATAAAATTACAATATACAGCTATGTTAGTGAATTATCTATTTTTACGATTTAAACTTAAATATGACAAAATTTTGATTAACGGCTGTCCACAACGTTTTTTTTTACTATAGGTATACCATTATTATAATACCTACATAGCTAATAGCCACCATTTTTGAAATTTCACGGAATTGTTTTTGGACAATTAAATTTTTTTATATACCTAGCGTTACACTTATTGCAATAACAATATTGACCTTTTCAGTATACATTTATGTTTTTTTCATTGCATATTTGGCTGGTTTTTATGGGCATGCAAGACATACAAATCCCGAATCCCCGGACTCGAGTAGTTCAATTAACAGTGGTATATTAAGACCCATCCTCCCTCCTGCAGTCTTGCAACACTCATAACAAACGATTATACGGTACTTACTCGAAAAAAACAAACGCACATTACTGTTTGTATACATAGTGCGTTCGTCTCGATAATAATATTATGATAAGTTTTGTTCGTGTGTTGAGTTTTGAGTACTTAAAATATGTAGGTAATTGTTAAAATCGCATTATATTATCACGCCGGCCCGGTGTGCGCTGACTTGCGTAGGTCTTCAAACTTTGGATCTCTCGTTTCGTGGACAACGCGCGTTAGGAACCTTTTGTCCATTTTATAATATAATATACGATTTAAAAACTCAATATTTTATACGAAATTTGTGGAGGTACCCGAGCCTATACAATCATATTACACTCATTTGGGCTAAATGTATCCATTATTCGTAATATGTGTACAGAGCGATTCTCATGACAACCAACAATCACTACCCAGTACCCACCTATAATCAGTAATAACTAATAATCTACCATAGTCCATAATTATATGTTAGTTAAACAAATAAACCCATAGAAATCCAAAATGTCTATGAAGGGGTGTTGTAGAAACGTTTCTACATATTTTCTAAAAAAGCATTATATAGACATATAGTACATTATATACTATAACAATTTTCTGCAGCCTATAGGCTATAATTCTACAATAATTGGCTGCTGCGGCTGCCCGTAAAAAAGTTAAGGCTACATTCTGCTGCCCCTGTGTGCACGCCTATGCTCTCTTTATAACAATGTTATCATTAAACAATCATAAAAAAATTAAATTTGATTCAGTCTGTAAAAACTTGGTTAAAAATTAAGACAATACACAATCTGATTAAAGTATATTGTATAGTCTTCTACTGTTGTATTTATATAATATTGGTATAGTCACATAGTTTTAACCACTCTGCATGGTCATTGGTCGTTTGCACAAATTGTATTTTAACTAAAGGTAATAAAATATGGTATAATATACAATTTTGATTGGTAATTAGTAATTATGTATTCTCTTCTACATTCAATTTTCAGAGAAACAAGCTAATCATAATGATTGCTTTTGAATGATCACAAACTACACTGTATAATATATTGCCAATGTTAACAAATTTGGTTTACAAAATATCAAAATAAAGTATTATTAAAATTGTTACACAATATATTATTAGAGTAGTATATATATATATATTATTATTTATCATCATGTTATTATGTTTACAATTGATGTATGACATACCCTAAAAACTGTGTCTATTCATAATAATTTTAGTTAATATTACAAGATTTGATATATATCACATTACAATAATCTATAATATATTATTATGTAAGATTTTTTTTTTATTTATATTATTATATATTACTATTAACATGTTAAATAAGTTTTAACTAGCTTTTAGATGTTTGGCATTCAGTGTGATTTTCTTACAAAAAGATTATAAACGAGCTTTTAAATCATAAATAACAACTATTGTAATTTGTAGTAGTCATTCTATGTAGGGCGTCAAAGCTGTGCAATAATTGTAATGAATAATTAATATTTAATAATAATAACAACAATAATCAATAAAGATACTATTTTGTTTAATCGATACAGATGTAAATGTTCATTGGGTTGAGTGTGCACTAAACAGTGTAAGATGTATACGGTATACCTATAGTAAAAAAATCATGATTGGCCATTTTATAGATAACAAGTCCATCGTAGTGACCTCTACAATTGGAAGGTGAGGCAGGGAAAGAAAAGAACATTTTTTTCACAAGTGAGCAAGAATATTTAAAATAATGATAATACATAAATCACAGACTTTGTCTAAATATTTTGTTTAATAAATTAAACATTAATCTAGTATTCTAGTATTAAATATTGGAAAAAAAATAAAATTCTTGATTGTTAGTCATACAATATATTAAATATTGTAATATTAATGTAAAAAGACAATTATTATAATATCATGTAATTTCCCACCTCGAGCCCTCATTTGAATTCATTGTTTTCTGATTACTGGTAGCCATCATTTCCATACAAGTAAAACACAACAGCACACATGACTATTACAGGTATACAACTGATGTAGACATTGGTAAAAAAAATAATAAAATACAAATAAATAATAATAATAATAATAATAATAATAATAATAATAAAAATTTGAGATAATTCTTTAAAAAAAAAAAAACAAAATATTTTAGAATTTTTAGCTAGGTACTGATAATAAAACATCTATAAAGTTGAAAAAGTTAAACAATAATAAATTTGTTTAGATACATATTGTACATACATATATAAATTTCCACCACACATCTCACGTAAAACATTATAAATCACAAATTTTTGTAGGAGGGAAATTATCATTATCATAAACACATGTTAACCAATGAAAGGAACTGCTACAATAAAATATTTCATACATTTTTCATGTGACTAGTTATTAGTATTAAGTATTTTATAATAGAATTATTAATATTTCCCTACTCTCACTACACATAATAATAATAATAAATAAAAATATAATATTCAAATACCTTCACCATATTATTAGAGGTGCTTTTAAAAAAGATGGTATAATGTTATACAAATGTATGTATACTCTTATATGTATTTATATGCGTATAAATATATATAATCAATTATCATACAGACATATTTTTCTAAATTTAAGAAGAAAAAAAACATATATATATATATTAAATAAAATCAATTGAAATCATCTTTCTCGAATGATATTATTAAACAGACAAAAAAATAATTGCTAAAATTCTCGATATGGACGTATATCTATTTACAGAATATTGATACGGGATACATAAATGTTGTATGAATAATATCATGAACATAATATCCTAAAATACGATAGCAGCTAACAAAAAAAAAAACATCATTGATATTCTACAATATTATATTGTCTACTGATAAAAATAATTTCAAAGTTAGATGCACCTGTGGACCTTGTAGGAGATACTTGAAAAAAAACACTTATGACCATGGTTCTCCATAAAACTATTCGAGAATCTTATTTAATATAATATTATAGTACATGATTGAATGATTAACAAAGTGAGGTTCAAGTACATGAATAATTATTGCAAGTTAAGAAAGATAAAATTAAATACAGTATTAACGCGGATCATAAACGTGTATATAAATTCTGGGATAGTCTGTCCCTATCCTCATAATTTTTTTTTTTATTACAATCTAAATAAAACTTTAAATGTTTCACATTAAACAAGTGTGTTACCGTAAGATTATGAACGTATAATTAATTAATTATACATGTTCATCATCAGGTTTTAGAATAATAATGATCAAATATTGATTTGTTCTACTGTACCGTGTTGTAATGATAGCTTATAACAACGTACAGCCTTTACATTTCTGGACATTCTCACCTTCACTCAAGTTGATGACAGGATTGGGTTCATCTTCAATATGAGCACTTTGGTCATGACGTCTCTGTAAAAATATTATTAAAAGGACTGTTGACAATCAATAAAATTGTTACACTTACCTTAAGTTCAGAAGCAATTGTGACAAATGCTTCTTCAATGTTTTTATTTTCCTTAGCCGATGTTTCCAGCACAGACAATAGTTCAGGAAAGTATTCGCACATGGCATCTGCTTCAGACAACTCTACCTGGCGGTTCTCCTCCAAGTCACATTTGTTACCTACAGAGATTGAAAATATAAAGTATAGTTTTAGTTCTTAAAGGGTGGGTGATATTATTGTGCCAACTTAAAAAAAATAGACATCAATATATTGTAAATAATTTACCATGCAACAATCATTCGCAATCATTTAACCAAAAAAATAATTGATCCCAAAGACAAAATTATTGATCATCTGAATTAGACACTTTTTGTTGTTGTATTTATAGATAAATAACTTACCATAGTATATATGCAACCTATTTTGTAATGTAAAAATACATAACATGATGAAGGCATATAGGTTAGGTATACATTATTGGCATTGCAAAGGATGTTCAATTTTGAAAGCTTAAGTCATTGTAAGTATAAAATATAGACATATAAATTACAATAATTGTAAATTGGTAGACTTAATTTTGGATTATTATTATTATTTTTTCCATTAATTTTCCATTTTGTATCTATTAATAATCAAATAGCTACTAAACTATTATAAGTAAGTCGGAATGAATATCGTTCGGTAAATTTTTATTTCCTTAAATTATTTATGATGAGATTATGGGACACCACTTAATACTCATTATGAAAAAATAGATAACAGTTGAAAAGCTTACCAATCAACACAAGCAGGACATTAGACGAAGTATACCGACGTACTTCTTCGACCCATCTCTGTAGATTCAGGAAAGTAGCACGTTTCGTAATGTCGTACACTGTAAAACATGACAATATTATAATGATAAGCCGGTATATCGTACTGTATGGTGATGTCAACAATGCGTACCTAGTAGGACCCCATTGGCTGAGCGATAGTAACTTTGCGTGATTGTGCGAAACCTCTCATGGCCGGCCGTGTCCCATATCTGGAGCTATAACATAAAACTACAGTAAGTACGCCTGAAGGTGTTGTCGTTTTGGCGAACATCCATGCACGGCTGCACAGACGGAGAGGCGAATGCACTACCTTGACCTTCTTGCCGTCAATCTTGATGGTCTTCATGGAAAAGTCGACGCCGATGGTGTTGCCCTGGTTCTCGGCATATGTGCCACTCTTGAACCGCTGAACGACGCATGTCTTGCCGGTGCCGCAGTCGCCGATCAGCACGATTTTGAACAGAAAGTCGAAATTGTCTTCGGCCGGCACAGTGGCGACTCCGGACGCTTGCTGCTGCGACGATGACGTTGACGAGCCGGACGCGCCCGAACCAGACGTCTTGGACATGGCGATGGTTCGATTATTTAGCAGTTGAAGACGGATTCTACGTCGATCGTCTGTCGCATAACCTCACGGAGACAGCTAGCTGGCCGACGACGGGTCCACCGATTTCCCAGCACGCGAATGTCGTCTTGAAAACTGTTTTCGGTGGCGGGAAAATTTCGATTCGACAATGACACTGGCAAAAACTTACGAAATATGAATTTCATTCATTAAATCAACGTAGGCGGGTTGATAATTTGATATCGCTCGCTAGTTCATTACACGAACTATACGCGTACACACGGCTCTGGGAAAATCATTTACTATAATACAAGTTACAACAATAACATTGCCGTTATCTCTGGTCTTTCAGTCTTTGTTATCTAAACATATGTTGAGTGACCACCCCACTGCTACCGTAACCGCGTTAACGCTGTCAGACTGATATCACCACAGGTCGACGTCTTGCCCACAGATTATACGAAAACATTTCTTGCCGGCCTCGTCACTTTTCACTTGTTTTGGTACCACGGTCGTGGTGGGGAATATAAGTGTTTTGTAATGATTTGCACAGGTCGATCGTTATCCACGCCACCGCTGACGAACGGACTGTAATTTGTAATATAATGAGTCGTGACAATATGACATTATGACTTATTAATATGTTATTACCAATTTATTGAATGTACAGAGTACCTAAAGCATACGTTATTAGTAAATATTAAACCACACTACCACAGTAATAAATTATTCTTTATACTGTGTTCGTAAGATATATTTTATTACCATTTTAGTGTATTATCGCGTTTATTTGTAAACAACAATAATCATTATAAATAATAATAACTAATATTATTAAATTTTTCTACATGATCTGTTTAAAAACGATTAACGAATAAAGAATAAAGATAACGATAGGTCATCACCTCGATAAGGCGGTATCACGCACAGGCTACGTCGACTGTCGTATCGCGTGCCTTTAATCGTATTCTGATTGGCCGTTGTCATCGCGATCACTGGTTGTCATCATTCGCTAACCATAATCAACCGGGAAATGTTCAGAGTTGGGACGAGTTTAACTTTTGGACAACGTTCGACACATGAAAGGTATAGACATTATAATTAATAATAGACAGACGACCTAGCAGGCTGTGATACCGCCTTTATATAGGCGCGATAAGGATATTTAAGCACGCTTACGTACAAGTCAATGATCGACTTCAATCACTATTTACCGAAGCACTATCATTGGGATGAACAAGAACGATTTTACAGGAAAAACACACACGCCTCGTTGACATGTTGGATTTTGATCATTTTTTTTTTAACTGAAAGATGAGAAGGTTTTGCAGGATCAAAGACCAAATTTCATTCTACTTTAAATATTGCGAGATAAAAGATGTTGAAATATAACATATATTGTGCATTATTCAAATGGATATTTTAGTTTCTATAATTATAATTTTAACAATCTGGCTTCAGTAGAGCTTTGGTAGGATACCTGAAAAATGTTCTATTCTTTGTAATAAAATTCGACGTGTATTTGTAACAAAAAATCACTGACCCCCTTCACAAGAATAAGATTTAATATGTGAGTATATGGCAATGTATATAGGTATAGACATAGGTTTTGTGGTAAAGAAAATCTGGATAAGCCCGGAGCCCCGGATCTACCAGGCGCCCATGCGGTGGACTCAGATCAAATATGCCCTCGAATAACAGATTATTATTCTATAATCTTAATATTTAAACAATTAATCGAAAAAGTAGTTAATCTTAAAGTACAGTAAATAAATATTGATTAATTATTGCAAAACATTATTATTACCGTTAATATAACTTGTTTTTAAATATATATATTCTGTTCATATTCATAAGGTCACTGAGCCGGTAAACTTATACATTCTTGTGGCCAAAAAACCTAATTATATTTTATTGAGATTTTAGTACGTTATTCTATACGCTGCATCTGCGATTAAAGTCTGCGTACGGCGACTAAGGCAGTAAGGCCTGTATATATAATTTATGGACAGTCGATAACATTACGATCTTACGATAGTGAGACCTATATAATATAGGTACTAATGTACTAGACTTAATTCAATCTTATCTTCAACACCTACCTAACACCTTAAAACCGAAAAACGAAACCATGTAAACATGTTCCGTGAATGACGTTTTCCGATTTTACTTATTTCCGGCAATAAGATATAGTAGGACAATAAAATACAATTATGAAAATATATGAATTTGCGCCAGAATATTCGAGTTTGAAGTTCATAAAAATGTGAACTTAAGACGCTCTCAAAAATATTTGTTTAAATATTTGAAATGCTCTTAAATTATTTTGTTTATAAATCTAATAAGTAAAACTATATGGAATCGTGTATTACATTTTCGAATCTTGTATGTATAAATATAAAAAATTGTATTAACTACAAAATAATTTTAGTGATTTTGACAAATTTCGTCAAAATCCTAACTTTAATACCGCCCAAAAATTTTTTTTATAGCTTTACGTTCAACTTGTTTTTTAATTCCAGTATATAAACAACTTAAATGAATCTATTGTAATTATTTTCAAGTTATTTTACTTAGCGCAAATTTTTTTTTAAATAAAATGAAATTGCGAAATCATTGAATTCAGTTTAACACATTCCCAATACAGCTTCCATTTCAATGACGAGTTACTCTATAAATACAGCAGAGCAACTTCTCAATTTTTTTTAAAACTGATCGATGATAACATTTTTAATTTTATAGTGGTAAGGACTTACGAGTTATGACTAAAACATAGTGTTTAATATGAATTAAATGAATACGTGTCAATTATGGTGATTCTACGAGATAGGGTTATTATCCCATGTCTTGTGTTATTGAACAAATCTTCGCATAGCTGGTTTGAGTTATTATTATTGTTTTTTTTTCTTACCACATAAATAAAAATATGAAAACCACATATTTTATTAAAGGTTACTTAAAAATTATAATAAATTCGAATACAGTCGTGGTAAAATATAAATTATACAAATAACAATTTAGTTTATTGTTTGCATAATAATTATTAATTATGTTAAGCAAGGTTACAAAATATTACATAGTAATATAAGTATAAACTTTTTACTGTTTATATTTTATTATTTATAATTATAATGGTTGCCATTTAGGTGATAATTTCATATATTTTTGTAGACAACCATCATGTTAACTAAAATATAAGGTTTTACACAATATATACATTATCTGTTAAGAAATTATCTTATAATTCATATTATCTATATAAGTATTGTATAACACGCGTTGTGTCATCGTGAAATTTATCACTCAGGTCTCAGGTATAGTCTGTCTTAGTCATATTTTACATTTTTACAACACATATACTGTCAAATATTAATAACACTTGCTTATCTATACTAAACCATACGAAAATATTATAATACCGCGTTTGATAAAATTATGTCTTACCTACTAATTTAATACTTCGCAATTCAATATTATTATGTGTTGTAAATCCGTATAACATAATAATATGTAATGTTGTACAAATACAAATTGCGTACTTATACGTATTATTTTCACAGTGTTGGTTATATGTTCCTAATTCCTAAAAATAATCATGGTTGACATTTTTATTATGCACTTCACGTACAATAGTACCAACCGGACGTGTGTACAATTTCGGAAACAATAATTTATTTATTATTTTGCAGGTAGCGCAGTTGTTTACACGGGGCACTAATATGGGTATAACGCATTGCGCAGCATTTATAAGCGAAAAATAAATTAAAATTACCTACGGATAACGGCGATATGTTACGAGTGGGGACATTGTGGGGTGATCATCAGGCACGAATATATTTTATCGAAAATTATAATTTTTCTCCGACAACCGTCTGCACTTACTATTGGTAAGTATACTTAGTGTGGTATTATATACAAGCGTCGTCATAGACTATAATTTATATACAATATACAGTAGGTATATAATATATAATTTTAGTATATTACCGAAGCGAAATATTTTCTCCAGACACTATAATTTAATATATTATAGATCACCATACAGACATGCTCACGGGTGTAGCTTACTAGCTTGTAGGGCTATACCTTGAGTTTTTGTTATAGGTAGGCACCAAAAAATGTTGGCCTAAAAAGACTACCCCTGAGTCTTTTCCACCCTACTGCGCTAGATAATTTGGAAGAATTAGGTATATCACATTGAAATTTGTTTTAACTTTCTGTTTGAGTATGTTTTGCTTATGCATTTTAGTATGTATGGTTTTTTTTTTGTTGGTAGGCAGTGTGAATGGGGGGGGGGGGCAGAAGTTATTGTAGGGACGATCTGCAGAGACGGCCGTGAGGACACGGAGAACAACTACGAGGGAATGTCTCAGCTAGTGTAGGATTCATAGACGTAAAAGGCCTACACATTTTTTTTGGGGGGGGGGGACTCAAGCCACTCCCTTCTATTTGCACCAATAGTGTATAGGTTCCATGTGAGGCTATATCAAATGTAGATTACAGGGATGACCTGCAGCTGTATTATAGTCATATAATAATTTTATAGTCTAGGTCGTCGTCGCACGCTTTCACGTATTTAATAATATATAAATATTTACCCATGCGTGTTGTGCGTGCGGATCGGACTCGAGCTGAACTCGCGTGAGAATATTATAGTGTAATATTATATCGTGACATCATGTCATCGATGCGCAAGCGCGAGTTTAAGACACAATATATAATATAAGAAGTTAGTAACATAATAATTAAATAATATACACAGACGATGAACAGCACTATTATTAATTATTTTAAGCGAGAAGATTCCATCGCGTTCGCTGCACGCGTGTTTGTGTCGATATTAATAATTATTATTGTGCACAGTTTTCCGCGGCCACTGCGACTGCGGTGGGAGCAGAGCGAACGAATGGCGTTTTATAGGTTGCCAGGTCGGTTTTGGTTTATAATGGTAATACCACTATATAATACCAGTCTATATAACAATAATAATAATAATAATCGTAGAAGTATAGTATTACCGCACTTACCAGTCGGTTGAGATAATAGAATCACAGGATTATACGATTGGAGGCGGTGCACGTATATAATAATAATAATATAATACTAACATTGCGTTCTGAGTGAATAATAATATATATATTTTTCTTAAACCACGAGAAAAGAAAACGCCTAGATTGTGTGCTGCTAAGTCGACCCTGACCGAGTGTCTCGAGAAAAAAAATATACATTATAATCGCGTCGGACCGTGCCTATATAATAGCGCAGTTTGAATAATAATATTAAATCGCAACAACTTCCCGCACGATATTATGACGAAATTATAAAACTCTATAGTATTGTCCATTTGTCGAAATTCGACAATAAAAACCGTTTTAATTGTAAAATCAGCACGCTCTTAAAAATATTAAATTGTCTACTTATCGCACACATAATATATAGTTTGGGCTTCTTCTCGTTTTGTTCGCATATATGAACATGTTTAATCATTAAAACACTAGTATTTATAATCATTGTTGGTTTTATATAATATGGAAAAACTGGTAGGTATTTCGTGTTTTAGTTTTCGAGTCCATAAGCTACAAACGTACGAACATTTCGATTTACATTTGAATAACAAACAATAATTATTAACTATATTGTTTTCTTTTATTATATACGAATTGGTAAGATCACTGCTTTTAGGTTTCTTTAAGCTTACAACACCTTATATCCCCGTTGTCATCGTCCGTTAGTTATACTATATATGTACTATATAGTTACGATCGTTTGTATTCAAAGTAAATGCATACTAGCCAATATTAAAAAATCGGTACCAATAAACATAAAGGTTACCAAATTCTTTTTAAATTGTACATGTAATTATAGTTTATTACGTCGCATTAAAATACGTTTAGAAACCGGAAACTTAGCACACTCGCAGATTGAGCTTTCTTAATCTTGTTTATAATACTTAGTACAAGGCGACTTCACCCGGTAAAATTTATTTTAATTTTACAGGACAGATAGCGGCACCAGTATATTTCTATTTTTGTATTTTACCCTCTTTAATGTCATCATAATATGATACAAATATTATTTGTAAAATGTATTTTTAAAAATCTAATCCACAATACTTTCAATGATACGTATATTCCCTACTCTACTATGTGTCTATGTTTATTGATGGAGTTTTTGGTACGACAAAATACGTACTTGGATATTTATATTTCATAGGGTCATCAGACGGCGTTAACTTAATCAAACGTTTTTTTTTTAAATGCGGCAAGGCAAAAAACCAAAGTACGACGCTGGATTTCACTCCTCATACATCTAATATAAATATACATAGGTACTGTGTAATATTATTGACTATATATAGTATCTAGTCCAGTCCGTAATCCAAGCTGCATGTAGTACCTACCTATACTATATAATGTTTACATTTTTTTCTATTTAAAATTATAAAAATAAAATGTATGTATGCAGGGCAATGATTAAAATAAAAAATATAATTTGCAGGAATCACAATAATGAAAACCCTACATTTAATTGTATAGACTAGGATTCTGGTGCACCCATCAGTCAAGTGATGAAATAAGAAACGTTGAAAGATTTTTCGGCTTAATGTTATATTATAGCCGATTAGAGCACCTTTATAGCTTTCTCTTTTTCGTACGTACATTATTTGGCGGGGTGAGATCTGGTTGTAAGCTATGACCTTAGTTGGTGACAAGATGCACCCGAAGGTGAACATACGAGATATACGATGCGTATATCTGTATATTTTATCATATTTTGGGCTGCATGTACTTAAAGTCTTAACAGAATGTCCCACAACATCGCGATGTGTGAGTAAAAACTAATCTATCATCAGATTGTGTATTTGAATTTAATTGCATATTTGAGATTACTTTGAACTCAATACAATTAAAGTGACAAACATCACTCATTTTAAGAAACGTCTGCAAAACATTTAGCAAATTAACGTGCAGAGTTTTGAATGTTGTGTTAATTAATTTCTTCTTTCCGATGAAAATCGTTACTTATCGCCGCAGATCGTCAATGAATTTATGTATTAACAAAGTTGTCGCTAATATAATACTATAAAACTGTCCTAAATTCAAATTCAAATATATAAATAGCATCTCAAAAAGCCTTGCAGGTTGACTCAACTAGACGAGCAAGTTCTATAACATCAGTTCATGTTAGTTAATAACATTAATCGAAATGTCTGAAGGGCGTGTGGCGGTGTAACTTTATTTGGCCACGCAATATCTTGCATTAATATTTTATATATATGTACTATGTATACTCAGCCTTCGACGTAACTGAAGTGTTTTCATCCTTACAACTACGTATGTACACCGATCTGATCAATTTTCCGAATATCCGAAAAAAATTATAAGGTAGTTATTTGCATTTCGGTAATAAAATAAAATATAAATAATAATATGGAAACTGATAGCACGGCGATATGCGTAGGCAATTTAGGTACATCAGTGTGGTGTTTCCATTTCTCGGTTTTTAGATCCTGTGCAATGTTCTCGGTAATAATCACTGAAAACCTGAATTCGTCCACGTTCAATGCGAAAAAAAACGACCATGCTAACTATCTAAAAAAATATTTTATTAGTTTTATCTATAAATAAAACATTGAATTTGTGATTATACCTATCTAAAATTATTTTAAGTTTGATGAGTTTTGGCGTGTACACTTCGACATTGGTGAATAATTGTATTATAATATGTTTATCATTTGAAATCATCTTTAATGTCATTTCTATTATTTTATTTTCCTGATGATTACTTTTAATGTGTACGCGATTCAGTTCAGGTAACGAGGTGTGAACAGTGGCGAAAGTTTGCAGTACTCCCTCGGCACTCATGTATATATCATGATCAAAGTGGTTTTAGTTATTATCATCAATTTTTTTTTTAGAACTCTTGTGCGTGATATAAATAACGTGTAAAATATACACACAATAATTATAAGGAAATTTATATAAGAAAAAAATAAGAATTACCGTAAAACAATATGAAATATTAACGCACTTTGAACACCCAACCTTTTTTCAAAATTCAACAACAATATGAATTTCGTTCGAGTGAGTAACGTAAACGATTCTTTGATCGAATTTGCTATACACAGTTTGATATTTATACCATCAACCGTATGCATAATATTTAAGGTTATAAAAACAGCGTAATAGAATAAAAAAAATTCGTATTAAATAAATGTTTTTTAATAACTATATAATATTATACTATACATATTACATTTATTATTATATCGTACGTATATAGTTTATAGCGTCAGAAATAAAGTTTAATGCCACTTTCGGTGTATATACAAAATAGTCGTAATAAAAACATAATATTTAACGCCTTAAAATATTTTTCCGGTTTCACAGGAAATGCGTATACAAACATAATAATAATAATAATAATATTATATCGATATTGCACAGTGAAAATATTTTCGACGCGAATAGACTATAATGCCTTTGTAGTACTTGTACGGTTAAATTAAGGTTACACATTATAATACGGTATAATGTATATATATATAATAATATGTTAATATTAGCTATTATAGACATTTAATTCACTATAGTTTATCTATGGTATTCGCCTAACTATAAATAAGTACAAACATTAAATTCAATAAAAAAAAAACATATTAATTGTAATAATATGTTATACGAGTCGCACTATGTTTAAAAACCATAATATTAATTTCGTTTTTTTTTTCGACTAAATGAGCAATCAGTTTACATAACTATATATATATATCTTAAGACTCTATACATACTTAATCGTAATTTATATTATAATATTGATTTAATTGACCACGTTTTGCACTATATATATTTTGTTGAAATTCATCGCGGTGTTCACACATTACACTCGCCTACTATGACATTACTTTCAACTATTTCACGTAATATAGACTATAAAATCCAAAAAAATAATAATGATACTCTAACATAATAATAAAAAATAAAATACAGTCAATGTGTAGTGGCTTGACACGTAATTAACAACGTGCGTCAGTGTTCGTATAATGTATCGTCTATAAATATATGTACACACACACACACACACACACACACACTCACACACATTTACTTCAAGTTGGCTTCAAGTGGGTTGATCTGTGCGTGATTTGACTTTGTTTCGTGGACGAAAATCTTTATTGTCACGTCGACAATAATTATCATACGTGTAGCACATGATCTACCGGTCGATTGAAATGGCACACGATTGTAGAAAAAAAAACGTTGATATGTCGATGACGATGTACGGCCGACCTCGAAAACCCAAAACGATCCGTAGAGGATCGAGATAAATTTCATGATGTCGCGGTAATATCTTCATCATCATCGCGATAACATGATAATGAATCGCGCCCAATAAACGATATAATATTAGATATTTTATATGAGTGTGACGTGTGCGTCGTAAGTATATATAGTGTACAGACATATATTATATATATAAAAAAAAAAATTGTCGGATTTATATATTTACAAAAATGATTACTAAGTATATATAAGACACGCGGAGACGCGATCATTTCCTGGGGTTCGTGTTGTAGTCCACGTACACCCTGACCACCTCGCCCGAGTACTTCCTCTGCGACGGCATGAAGTAGAAGTCCGGCTGGAGCTGATCTCCGGGCCCGCCGGCCGACTGCTGCTGCTGCTGCTGGTGGTGCGGCGGTCCGTGGTGTGCCCCGGACGTCCGGTTTGGAGGCCTGTGCGTGTAGTAACCTCCGTTGTGGTGGGGCGGCTGCTGCGCGGGCCTGGGCAGCGAGTACGTGCCCGCCGCCCTGTCCTGGTGGAGCAGTTGCTGCTGCTGTTGGTGTCCGGGCGGCGGTGGAGGGCGGCTGTGCATGTGACGACCGCCTCCGTTGGCCGCTGCGGCCGTGGTCGCGGCGGGCCTGTGCAACGACCGCGATTCGGCGTAATGGTTGCCACCGCCGCCGTTGCCGTTGCCGTTGTGCGACACCAACTTCGTGGTCAGCGGTATGGTGGACGTGTGGCTCAGTGAGCTGGGCGACTGTTTCTCGTCACCGTCGTACTGGTCGAAAGCGTAGTTGGTGTTCGGTCCACCGCCGCCGCCTCCACCGCCGCCGGACGAATAGTCCTTCCAGGCGGAATTCACGCCGCCGTGATCCTGCGCACGAACCAAAATAAAAACAATATTATTGGACCATTCGTATACAATGACATTTCGAATATTTCGAAAATGATTATTAATCAAAGTATATATCCGCGGGCTTTCCGATGTATATAGATTAGCCGTCGATCGTTGTGCAACGCGACAATCGATCAGCCGACCGTTTTCGTAAATTTTTCTCGGGGACCAAAACTCGTTCCTTCCAAATGCATAATTAATATCGTTTTTTTTTGTCTCATTTCTCGTCGATTTTATAGTATTTTTTTTTTTGTGGGGATAGAGGATGACGTGTGTTTTGTTAAGTTTTTGGAGTTTAAGATTGTAAAAATAAAATTGGGGTTACGCATTAGGTACGTCTATGCAATGCGCGATATCGTTTTCTGCGAGGACGTTACTTTATCGGAAAGCCTTTGGTTTTTGGACCAATAACCATTATATGGTGATCATAAGCGTGAGAAATCTACGATTTGCGCAAAAAACAACCTTTTTTCCACTACTCCGCGGTGGGCAATATTATGGGAAGTTTGTAATATACCAATAAAGTCAATCGGCTGCTAAAAAGGGGCTAAAAACGACGTCAAAACGAGCATCACGTCGACAAGTCCTTAGCTGTTATAATATTAATATACTATATCGTTTTTAAAGGTTGGTTTCGGCGCAAACGAGACCGCTCTCGGTTTACCACCGATTTGTTTTCTATATATTATATACAGCAAATATAAATAATAGTCATATTTCGCAACGGCATAATAAGAATAATATTTACAAACAACAAGATAATAATAAGACGTGTATAATAGCTATACATTTTTTAATAGTAGTGATAAAAGTGTTGTGAGTGTATGTGTATTATAATAGTAGTAATATATAGTAATAGTAAGTGGCGGTAATAATAATAATAATAGGAGCAGTGTGTGCAAGCGGTTTTTTTTTTTGAAGAAAAGAAAATTATTCTACGGCGGAAAAACGTGTATGCCTATTTCTGTACGCTGGCATATTTTGGGTACTTTTTTGATTAGAGTTTCGACCCACATTACTGTTCGCAATCATAATAATATTTACGGCAATAAATCCCGCGTGAAGTCAATTCTTTTTCTTTCATTGATGTAATAAATTATAGGCATACGTATAATTGCCATTGTCTACGAAAAAATAATATTATACATTTTTATTCCACCAATTTGTACCATACTGTTTGAATTCTTACGCGAAAAGTATTATATAATGGCAGGCAGTAAATAATAATATTACTGTACGTTCGAAAAGTTGGTACCGGTATAATATTGCTATTATTGTGTAATGATTTGTCATTGAACCAACGAAATAGTTTCAAACGTAAAATATTACTGCGTAAAACGCAGTTAAAGTCGTTTCGGAAAAAATGACTTATAGGTATATAAAAAGAAAAAAAGCGATCAAAATAATATAATAGGCACGCATACGAAATGGTTTGTAAAGAATACACAGAGATCTAAAAGGGGAATTATTATTGTATTGAAAGACCTCGATATAGCGTGAAAAAAAAATATGAATAAAACGTGAGAAAACACCAGCTGTATGTCTGTGTGTTATATTATATGAGGGAGTCGAAGACAGAGTTAAATAATTAATGGTGGGGACGAATGACGAAGCAAAAACAAGAAAATAACTAAAGCGATCATTAGTCGAGTTATCGAAATATTTCGATTTTAAAAACATCGACATTTTTGAATATACAATTACCGAATGCGAAGCAAATTACAGTTGATGAAATGTATTACATTTATAATTATATCTAAGCTATGCCTATATATACACACACACATATATATATATATATATAATACGATGATAGATACCGAAGTGAATAAAGTTAGTAAGAAAACTAAAATAGGATGATTATAGCCATTATAATATATATTATGATCATGCGTGAAATAGCAAAGGGTGATTCCTTTTATATCATAATTATTTTTTTAACAGTTCAAACGTAGGTACTCAATTATTTTTGTTTCCACATTAACTAGGTAGGTCTAATACTTATATTGGTACATGGCTAGATTTAATATTACATAATACGTGAAAATTAATATAATCGTGTAGTATTAAAATTAAAACTCAAATAATTAAACTTCACATTTAATTACCTAACATGTAGTTAATATTAAACAATGAAAATTAATCAAAAAATAAATCGATTGGTTATTGTACTGCGTACAACATACATGATTATCAAACAATCGACTGTCAACTGTTATAAACGTACCATTGATTAGATCAATATTTCCATTGCTAAAAATGTATGACATTATAATCTTTTAAATAATTTCATGTTTTAATCGAATCAGTGCGTATAGGTTGAAAATATAAAAAATAATTGAATCCTACTTTGTTTGCAAAAGTATAATATTGTGAAAAACTGATAAGATGTGCAGTCTTCACGACTTATAAGTTTTAATATATAATAAGGATATCACGCGAAAAGAAAAGAGAGAGAGACAGTGACAAAGAAGAAGTATTGATCAGACTCACCGGGTAATATACTTATACTATATGCGTTATGTGTGTTTTATTGATGATTTTTTTTTTTTTTTGATTTTCGATATATTTTTTTAATTTTGATTTTGATTAGTAACGATGTGTGACGTGTTCCGCTCGAATAGGCGCCCAATGACCAGTGGTGTACATGTAAGGGTCGACAGGCGGCCGATACCCGGCCTGAGCTCCAGTCGGGACCGAATAAACCAGCTATACAATAGTGTTACACGATTACTGCAAGCTCGCCAAATGTTGACGAATAGGTATAACAATAATAAGCCTAATTATGATATAATTATATACGGCAAAGCTATATCAATAAAGTAAAAGCTCTACGAAAGCCGTTAATATGGATGGATGAACTACATACATAATTAATACAATATAATATGAACACCGTGACGATCCATAATTTATTTATGATAATAATATGTCGCTGTGATGGAGACACAAATGAGTGACAATTACCTTGTGGTTTGGTCTGGGTCTTCGAGCTGTCTTGTAGATGGTGCATCCGGCTTGAACGATGGCGATAAACACCAAGGCGGAAATGCATCCTATAACGATCCATAACTTTGTCGTGGACAATAATATACTGTCATTGACGTTTTCCTCTAACGGAATCGTACTGGACACTAAAAATCATAACACAAAAATCATATTATTAGAGTTGAATTATTGTGGTTTTGATATTGCACCTACATCGTACCTAACCGAATGAACGAAATAAATCAAAACAGTGAGCAGAAAGTTTTTGGGGGGAGGTATAACCGATTACTCGTTATAAGCGATTTTCAATTTCCGTATAGGGATTTTGCAATCATAATTTAAAGCAAAACTTAACTAAAATCGACTTAGTTATATGTACAATTTATAATATAGTATTGGCAATTTTAAAAGTGAATATAAAAATAAATTGTATCACTTACGAGGTGCTGCTTCGAAAACAAAGTATTTAGGGTCCAACGACAGAGCGCCTACGTGACCGCTGTTTACGGTACTCCTTAAAACACGCTCCAATTGTTCGGCACCCTCGTCCGTGCCCAATGCGCGGCCGCGCGATCCACTGCCACTCTCGTCTAACTCGACACTCATTTTGGCGACCACGTTGTCGTTCTCTCTGTAACAAAAACAAACACAAAATCGTTCAATAAAATAAAATATAACGCAAAGTAGGATGCATAAATCAATCGGTGATCGATATAATACTATAAGTAGGTAGATACAATGGTAACACTTAAAGCGCACTCGCGGTATAATCGTAATAATATTATAATATTATAATATTATAATCAAAATAACTATATTATGATATTGTACGTACTGAGAAAACTCATCCACACTGATCTTGTAGAATTCGGGCAATTTAGTTAAGGTCTTCTTGAAACCGCTGGTGACAGTGTTGGCTAGGGTATCGAAATCGGGACTGCCGGCTGGGGGCACAACGAAATTTTCACCCAACTTCACCAACTTAATGGCCACGTTGAACGCCGCTTTAGGCGCAGTCGTGGTGGTTGCTGATTCCCAATCCTCTTCTGCAAACAAGCGTAAGGTTACACCCAAGTCAATAATAAAACTATGTGAACGTTATAAAATATTTTAAATCCTTACCTGCACCACAGGATCTTATGCACACTCTGTCGTTGGAAAACATTGGCAAGACTTCGTGTTTTTTTATTTTTTTGTTAACCGGGTTGTAACCGCCTCCTTTGATGATGAACGTTAAATACAAACATTTATCATCCGCAAACATCATATCCTGTAATTTTAAAGCAACGGTAAAATCACGACACGTTTAAATGTTATGTTGATGAGAGTATGTTTTGAAAGGATAGGGCTGTCAATTTAATGCATTTATCCTATTATTATATAATATGTATTTTACTATTTTATGGAAGGAACAATTATTACTAGTTCGATAAAAATTCGTTTTACTTTATAATATAGTAGGTATAAAGGAAAAGGTATATAGAGGTACCTACATGAAATACTATTTTTTGTATTTTTAATATTTTAATAGTTTATCTATATAGGGGTTAGGTTGACAAAAATTATGTTATTTGCTCAAAATAGTTAAATTTCTTATAATTTCTTATCTTTTCACAAACTGTTTTCAAATTGTTATTCCACAAAATGTAATTAGACTTTTTGATTTTAAACTACACGTTTTTATATACAATATTAAGAATTTTTAGTGCAAAATTGCGTGCCTATATTGATCATTTTTTTAGTGCATTAAATTCACAGAACTAAATTTGATATTCACGTTTTTAACGATAAAATGTATAGTATCAATAATTACCTTGGTATCACCGGTTGATCGTTTCCTCATAAAGCTCAACGTTGTCAATCCTTCGGCGGTGTTACCGGTTATATTGCTTAAGTCTTGTGAAGCGTCCAACAGCGGAGCCGTATACCCGTTTATCCACGTGTCCATAAGGAACGGTCTTCCGGCTTTATCCACCCATCCAATGATGGCGTCTGTTTGACTCTAATGGGTTACAAAAACAAGAGTTACAAACAAAATTCAAACGATTTATCGAAAACGAGGCGCCTATTTTCAAAACCAACTTCAAACAGTATTTCAATTTTAATTTTTTTTATTGTTTTTGTTAACGAGTAATTTTGAAACCAGATCACCGAAATATTCCTTTACGGTTTTCGGATGTATTTGATGTGCTTTGTTTTTGTACAGCATAATATTATAGGTATACCATAAGGTCTTAACACGTAACAGTATAAAATCTTTGCGTATGAAATTATAAGATATTTGGTGGTTTTGAAAAAAACATAGAGTCTAACTTCCAAATTCAAAATATCGTTGACGACGATATCTGTCATGTTGTTATTGTATTATATATATTATATATATATTTTACCATTTTGTGGTCGTCCGAAAACCCGATTCCGGTCCAAGTGCTGGTGTGCGTGGTGGTGATCGTGAATCGCATGTAATCGGTCTTTGACGAATAGGTCCACACCACGTGGTACTCGCACTGACCAGCGGTCACGTTACAGCCTTTCGGGGTCGACCACTGACCGTAACAGTTGCTGGGCGCCGGCGTGGAAACCAGCTGGACGGACGCCTTGTTACGACTGGTCGATGGATCGTCCGCGGTTTTCGTCGACTCTTGATCGTCGTCCGATGGCTGCTGTCGTCCGGGTTCATCTACGACGATAAAGTGAGTACAATTATAGTGAAAGTCACATTGTTCTATACGTCACGAAGACGAACGGTGTGAACCGTAAAAAAAGTATTATGTTCTTATACCCGAACATAAACGTTTTAAAATTAAATATAAATAATTTAGGTATATATACGTAGACGAGATAAACGGGCATATTATAGCTGGTGTATTCGATTAGTATAATGTTTATTGAGTTTAAAATGTGTATTTAATTCCAGACATTATACCGCGTGATGCCGTGACGGCGCATAAAGTATAGGTACTTAATGTTTTGGTAAATTTGTACGACTGTGTCACTTGTACATGCCGAAAGCCGTTAAAAATGGGCGGCGATCGCATCAGTAAACAATTTTGATACAAATATTATTTTATTTATGCGATTCGATGATTTACAGCTTAAAGTGAACTACGCTGAACTCGAAAGCCTTCGTACAAGAGAAAATATAATTATTTGTATAATGTATATTTATGAGCGTAGAAAACTACGAAGTCATAATAGCGAACAGACTCAATAATAACATAGCCATGTAAGTATAAATGTGAGTGTCGGCCATAGACGCATTTTATGAGGAAAATTGAAAAATAATAAACAGATTGCTTTAACACAACCTTTGTAAATCAAAAGAATGATCGCGACAGTGACTACAATAAGTACAATAATGCATACTATAGAGGATATATTTTATGTAGTAAGTACCTATAATATTAGAATTTATTATTTTTTTTATGTATAAAATATATTAAATAGTTTTCCTTGAAAAAACATTTACATCAATATTATGATTTATGCTTACAATTAAAAGTATTATTGTACATGTATTATAATACGTATAATACATAAATTCTTGTAGAACTCTGTAAATAAAATCATCATATAATTACCGAAAAAGTTAATAGAAATCACTCCACGCTGGGACCCGTGACCGTGATATTTAAGTTCATCTTGCTTGTAAAAATCTTTCACAAAAGCAACATCTTTTTCCAGCCCAGATTTCGGCGAATGCTGATAATTTTTCTGTTCTTGACCCTTAGCCCAAATCACGTGCATGACATCATCTACGATTGAGTGATCAGTAGGTTCGACGGCTATAAATTACAATAATTTATTAGAATCTAATGCAGTAGAGAAATAATTTATATATCCAAACGTATAAAAATGTTGAGTCACCTTTAAGTTTCTTTCTAAAAGCAATAGTCGTAACTCCGTCTTTTTCAAACCCAACTGCAGCTAATAAATCATTCTTTCCACCCCAAAAGCTGTCTACACGTGGCGTTGATCTAATGAAAAATATTACAATATTTTAATTGTAAGAAAAACTTAAAATTAATACAATTTACCTGTCTCTAGTGTAATAGTCCCACACTCTGCTGGCTGATCCTCGAGCACTTCCTATCACTAAGTCTGTGCAATCCATCCCGTTGAAATCTGCTTTAGGTGTGTACGTATTGAGTTTCATTTCTAAAATATTATCAATAATTATGTAATATAAAAACAGTTAAATATTTGTTCAAAAAAAAAAATTGTTGCTTTTTAACATAGTAACTACTACTTACACAGTACATACTTTTAATTAATAGTTTTAATTTAATTTTTTAAAGTGCATTCATAAAACGTTATAAATCAGTACGTTGACATATTTACAATAATACCTATTTTAAGTTTTAACATGTGGTGTTTTTATAATATAGGTAATCGTTAACTTTAATAATGTTGAATAAATAAATATTTACCTTTTTTTGCGGGAGTTTCGTGTTGATGTTCATGATTATGGTCGTGAGCATGATGGTGATGATCGTGGTTGTGATCGTGTTCATGTGAAGAGTGATCGTGATGGTTATGGCCTTCTTGAACTTTCGGCCTTGGTTCTGGCTCTGATTCTGGTTGAGGTTCTAATCGATTTGTTATTTATTATAATATTTTGTAAAGAATACATTAATATTTTATGATTTTATAGATAACTTACCATTTGGAGTTGATGCCGATCTAGTATTTCGTAATTGGGCAAATACTGTAAAAAAAATATAAGAACATGGCTTATGAAATTTTTAATTGAAATGTTCATTTATTGTTATTGGTATAAAAATAAAAAAACAAATAATTTTAAAAATAAAACCATATCCAATTTACACTCGGAATAGTATAATTGTTATAATACGTAAGTTTGAATATTTAAATGACTGGAAATTCTGTTTTAATATAATTTAAACAAATAAGAAAGTTTTACCTGGCCTTCCATTAGTTCTTAACGGTGTACTAGCAGTTGATGCTGCTGCTTCCGGTTCATCGGAAGGTTTTGGTTTTTGCAGTCGGCCTCTGGTTCGGAAAAATGATGGTTTCGGCCGAGTGGAACTTGCAATTGTTGTTGTTGATAAAGTAGTAGGTTCTGGTGAAGGTTCTGCAGTTGTTTCAGGCTCCGGTTCTGGTTCAGGTTTGCTACTTGATTTCTGCCCCGGTGTTGGTTTTGGTTCTGGTACACTCTTTGGTTCTGGTTCAGTTTTAGGCTCAGGTTCACTTTTTGGCTCTGGTTCACTTTTAGGTTCAGGTTCACTTTTAGGTTCTGGCTCGCTTTTTGGTTCTGGCTCGCTCTTTGGTTCTGGCTCGCTCTTTGGTTCTGGCTCACTTTTCGGTTCAGGTTCGCTCTTTGGCTCTGGTTCACTTTTGGGTTCTGGTTCACTTTTAGGTTCGGGTTCACTCTTTGGTTCCGGTTCGCTTTTTGGTTCGGGCTCACTTTTTGGTTCAGGCTCACTTTTAGGTTCTGGTTCACCTACTGGTTCCGGTTCAGGTTCTGGTTTAGGTATTGCTGCTACAGCTTTTGCACCTGGTAAGTCTGCTAGTGCTGGGAAATTCTTACACTCTGCAGTCAAATCTTTTGGTCGCCAACCTAGCCCTAAGTAACTGGTACTGTTCGCTTTTAATACAATTTCTATTTCGCCTTCTTCTTTGAATATTTTCCAATATAAATGAAAATCTTTTGAAAGTTCTCTGAATCTGTGATTGCTTAAATCGATATCATTTGATTTCAACGACGAACCTGAAAAATAATAATAAATCTTATATTATATAGTTTTAAATTTTGATTTCTAATATTGTAGCGCGTTATTGATTATTTAATATATTTTGCGTTGCTTTCACTAAATATACATAAATGTTAATGCTGTAACAACATTGATAGACTTTAAGGAACTATACATTATGCTGCCTCCCAGAGTTAGAGTACATACAATGGACTCAATTTACACATGTGATATAAATATGGTAATATATTTTGAAGGTTGAGTAATGTCGTATACCCTTCATGTCAGTGTCAAAACTCAAATTCATAATATCTGCTACTAACCATTCCGTTATTTAAGACCGTAATAACTGTGAAATTATTAACACTCTCTTATTATATACTCGACGTATAGAAATCGTTTGCCCAAATACCATATAGAAAATAAACACAAGACATAATAATATGTGTTATAACTCATTTGTGATTTTTAAACATATTTCTTACGTTTAGTGCAGGCTGGTCCAAACCATCCGGGCTCGCAATAACACTGTTTCTTGGGAGCGGATGTTGCATGGACATCAATACACCTGCCTTGGTCACCACAATCGCTGTCTTCAATGCATTCATCTTTGTATTGACATCTGGGACCGAAATAAAGTTTGTCGCATCGGCACTTCGATAACAAGTAACGACCTTTGCCACTGCAGTCTTCTCGGTAATTTTTTTCTAAAAACATAATGCAATCAAATATAAATATGCCCGTACTACACATTTTTAAGGCAATTAAAATAATAATCAAATTTTTAGAGAGTAGAGTCTATTACTGATTATGCAAATATATTCCATTAAACTATAAATTAACGAATATCATAAACCTCATTTTCTTTGCCTAATTTCCATTCAAATATCGTTTATGCAAAAAAATAATAGCCATCACTTTTTAGCTATAATCCAATTACGCCGTTTATATTAAGGCAGTATTTTGAAAATTGTTTGAAATAAATTTATGAATAATTTTAACTCAAAGTTTAAAGCCGTGTAATTATTAAAATAAATTTGAATCACTGGTATTAAATGTGTGCTGTAACAATTTTAGTGGAACGGCAAACTGGTACATATAACGTAACTTAGACCAAATTTAATTTATACAGTGTTACCTCGACAAGTCGAACACCAAGGGAAATGTGTATCTACTTTAGAGACTCGTGAAATCGTGATAAATGTTTTTGTTTGAACGGATTCGAGATTCGCTGACGACTACTGCGTTTTGTGTATACATCCTTAAATTACGGGTACGTAATAGTTGTTATATGACAAATATAAACGAATAATAATTACTGTTTTTGATATCGACATCGGCGCATGACCAAAACCTGTAGCTGTTGCTGAATTCTAATGCTTCTCTGAGTAACCTAATGGTACAATCTTCACAAACGAAATCTCCCGGCAGCTGTACAGCGTACGACTGAGCTCTAAAAAAAAAAAATCAACGATAACAATTAACGAGGATCGTCATAAAAACGTGATAATATTAAATTATTATTATTATTATTTTAAACTGAAAGTAATACAATAGATTATTGTTGTTGGTGTATTATTGCAAAATAATTATCGAGAACTTAAAAAAACAAAATGTGATGTAACATTTTACAGTCATAGTCCATAGACTTTCTCTAGTCAAGTCAAATCAAATAATGATATCGACAATAATAGCTACTAGTTATAGGTACGATACTATTGATTTATGCGATAAATAAAATATATTAATTAATTAATTATTAGAAAAATTACGGTTTCAAAGGTAATGTAAAAAATATTATATAACCCATAATATATATATATATATTATGTATTAATCATTACACATGGGTACATATTATCGAATATATAATATTACATTAAATTTGAATGCGCGAAATTAAAATTCAATTTCAAAGTGCAGCAGGTACCCATTGCCATAATTTATAATATACGACGCACTTATCTGATGGAATTAACAATTTATATAGAAAGTAAGTCTTTGAAATTAAACAAACCACAGGTCGAAACCAAAATAATAATGTAAATTATTGGCTTATTGGTACATTACATCTTATAAAATAAACTTTTTAAAATACTATCGACTTATATTTTAGTATTTATAATATAATACCAATAAATTTAAAGCCAACCATGATAACGTATAACTATAGATAGTGAACCGATAATTTCCAGATTATAGTGAGAACGTACATAGTACTATATCAAATTACAAATACGAAATAAGAACAGAAAACAATAGAACGGTATAAAAAAACATATTGCCTTAACTAGGTTTATAAAAACAAAATAAGTAGGTAAGTAGGTATATAGTTCTTTATAGGTATAAGTAGATAATTTAAATAACTATTATTTAAAAATAAAATTATCACGATTATATTTAAATTTTTTTATTAAAAGGTTTGTGTTCTTCTAAGGTACATTATTGTACAGTGAATTGGGGGTCTATAATTAATTAAGTATTATAATTTATAATGATATATTATATTATATTAATTCAAATATTTTTTTTCGTAAACGTTAGGTAATAATTGTTACGTACCCTTGCAAATAAAATATTAACCCCGACGACTTGATGGCATGACCTTAAGAACAAATGGTCACATAGTAAAAACATCACAATATTTGTTTGTTTGCGAACAGCTCATAAAGACTATAAATTAACAGTACTGACTGGGCGGGGGGGAAGGATATGAAAATATTGGCCCTTAATAGTATTGGAAATGACCATCACACTGATTACATTGAATTATTACTTACTACTAATAAAAATAGTAAGTTATTAGATATAGGTACAGAAATAATTCGATCAGAACGTTCATATTTTGCTAGATAGCATTGATTTGCTTTCGTTTATCAATTAATCTAATGCCATACCATAAAATATGACATATTAAACATTATACGGTGACCAATACATATAGGCATTGATAAATTATTAATAATAAACTAATAAACTCCTAGGGTAGAAGTATAGAACTGTGGAAATACTGGATAGACGGGTAATTGTACGTACAATTATGGTTTGAAAATATGTTATATTTACTATTATGGTTTGCATCTAGGTTTAAAATGTATAATTAAGTATGTGAAAGTATTAGAAATTCATATTTTAATTTCGAAAAAGCGAAATATATACGTATACTAAGGTATGGTTTACTATAGTATCAGTTACCCACCTATAATTACGTGGTGATAATTAATTTTCAAAATATTGACTACACATAACATTAAAACGAATATTGTTTAAGAATAATAAAAATGTGTACATATTTTGAGTATTTCACATTAGTAACTTATCGATTGTTTAAATTAGGTCAAAAACAAAGTTAAAATAAGACTCAAGCCGTCAAGGTAGGTATGTAAGATATTTTACAAAGAAAATATTTGTTGAAAATATGACTCACTGTCGTAATTGTCAATTATTACGTTTTGTCCTTATCGCTCCATAAAAACAAATAGCGAGTACTTAAATATTTATCATAATTATTTGTTCATAATATTTTTTATGTTTAGGAATAAAAATTAATATATTTTCTTAGAGATATATAATATAGTTACATCATGCAGACCCGGATTAAGAGAAGCCAATTGTGATGTCTGCTTAACATGTTATTAAGTTGTTATTTATATTTTTTATAGTGAAAATCACCACATTTTAAAATAAACTAAAGAAAAAATCCATAGTTGGTATACCGTATATTATATTATTCTTGTGGAAATAGCATATTGCAGTACTATTTACCCGGTAGTTTCTATCATGTTTTCTATACTATTGTCTGTTTTTAGAATATTTACACTACCGTATTCTTTCCTATGGAAGACGAGTGTTGACGACGACGACAACAGCAACACTAATTGTTATTATATAAATATTTTTGTCATTAATATTATTTTGGCCATTTGGTCAACATTATTTTAACCAAATACACATTTAAAAGAGTAGGCATAAGAGCATTAATACTTAAGTTTATATATTAATCAATAAATAAAATATATTTAGGTACCAACATTGATGTTTGTAACAAAAAAGCATCCGAGTGAAGCAGAGAAGAGAAAAAAGTAGGAAAACAAGAAAAATTGTACTGATATTATTCCTTAACAGTGAGGATAATTTATAATTTATAAAGGTTTGTGTATGCCAATGAGACCAATATTATATTGTTAGGGATAAAAACAAAACTCTATTTTTTCCATTTATGGAGCCCACAACTTAGTATCGTATCCCAGAGGAATTAATCTGGACTTGGTTACATGATGTATAATTGGTAATTTATACTTTAATGCCACATTTGAGTTTAATTAAAGAACAAAATATTATTAGTAGTTTTTTTCTTCATAATTAACAATATGTACCTCACTTAAAAAAAAGGTACCTACCTACCGAAAATTGTTTATTTTATAATTTTTTATTCAAATGAATATTTCTGAGTGTAAATTTATTATAACAAAAGAAATCGTTTGAATATGCAACTGTAGAAATTGGCGATGGCTTGCGAATTATATTTTTCAAGCCATAAAATTGACCGTAGAAATTCATCGCATTATAATTATTTCATATAGCTGGCATTGTATTGTGATTGTTGTAATGAAGGTTAAGTATACTAACTCAAATTGATTAAAATTCATATGCTGTTTTTGATTTATGCATGAATAAAATAAAATAATATAGCAATTAAGTTAACAAAATTAATATTATTATGCATAATATTTTAAATATTTACTATTATGTGCTGATAAAAACCAATTTTTTTCAAGTAATAATCAGAAATGATTATTTTTAACTTCTCCATCAGAGAAATAGTCTATATTATATTACTGTATTGTATTATATTGTAACATAAAAGAGTAATAAAAATATATTATGTCCTAATAAGCTATGTGGCGGGTTTTGTACATCACGACCAATTTGTGTACGAGAAGAGGGCGTATTGTACACTTATTATATCAAACTCGATCATATTATTATTACACGTATTTAAATTATAGAAGTTTATTATTATTTTACTACACAGATTTCCTTGTTGTCACACATACTGCAAGGATAACATGGTACACACCACGACTGTTGATTTTGTTATGACGTTTAAGAGACAAGTATTTATGATTCAGATTATACGTCAAACTAATTAATAAATATTCAGAATTGAATTTATACAACATAAATAGGTATACATATAGGGACCTATAGTCTTTATATATGTATAATGTATGATATTGATATCATGACGAAATAATTCTAAAATAGGATTTTTTTTTTTAGAAACGCAATTTATATAAATACAAATATTTTAGTACATTTAATTAGGTATTTTTTTTTTACCATTTTAATTTTAAACTAGGTGTTTCTTCTTTATTCTTCTTTTGCTACTTACAGTTTTGTTTGAATATAAACATGATAAATATTATTCATTGTACATTATATATTATAAATGCTATGTACAAAAATACTGTGATACATTTAACACGAAAGAAACAATATACATAGATAATTATATTTTTTATACTTAAACACCGTTTGAATGGCATTTATTATAATATTGTATGTACTTATATAGTACTCATAATTGCCATTAAAACATAATATTTCGACATGGTTTTCTTCTACGACACTCCAACACGAATTATTTCGCCACAAAAACGTCAACGATAATAATAATTTATTAGACGTAATTATTTCTAAACGCAATTCACTTCCTATAACAGCTGTTGCATAGTAAAATTAACTTTGCTTCAGAGATTCATTGGAATAAAACACCGCGGTATGGAAACAGTATAATAATAATTTACGTTTTAAAATAGTATTTTAAAATCATATTTCCAGAAACCCATAATGAGTTTCTGGAAATATTATTATTATTTTTTAAATTCTCATTAGAATATTATAAAAAGCGATAAAACAAAAAAACAATCAAGTAAATTTGCTCGAACTTCAGGATCTCGATTGTATACACAGTACAAAAATAATATTTTGTTTTCTATGTTCTTATATTATTAGTACCTATTGTAAATTAAGTGGACTTGATTAAAAATAAAAAAAAACTATTTATTATTTCTCGTTCATTACGACACAAGAAAATAACTATTGCGGTGTGAGTACACTCTCTAATGTGGTAATGAAATAAATAGATAACTATGTGATTAATAAAATACGACAGATACTACCCAATAGAATGCGGTTTATTTGGTTTTAGAAATTATAATTCGATTTAACAGTTTTAAGCTGAGCTTGTAAATATGTAATGTCACTATGGAATGACGATTTAAGTTTTTTTTTTACAACTAAATATAAATTTGTATTTAATTTAAGTTAATATTAACTTAAATAGCTATAGGGCTATTAGTTTAATGCATTAAAAAATAATATTATTAAATAATAATAATGAATAATGATGAATAAACCTTTATCAAGATTACGTTAATTCTTATTCATAATTAACTAAACAATTGTTTATATTATTTAAAATACATATATTTTCCTATTTATCTTATTTTTTCCGACACGCGCTATTGATAAAAACAACAATCTAAAAAGAATTTGTCTTCAGAAATTAAAATCAAATTATTGTTGATGTCAATATTACCAATAAAAAGTGATTGTGACTTATCGCAATAGTCAATTTGTTAAAAAGAAAAGAAAACAACTTAAAATTATTAAAATTAAAGAAATATATGAATAAGACAATTTGAAGAAAACAAAACTTAATAATAATATGTGTGCTCAAAACCTCAAATATGATCAATACATTTTCGTACTTGTGCAAGCTGCAGTAATGTAAATCAATTTTTCCAGGATTTCTTCAACGAAGAATCAAAAAAAGAAAACATCAGAATGGGTTTAATTTAAAGCCCTGGCTTCTGGTCAGATTAAAAAATCGTTCATATATATTAATACAATTTATAGATATATTATAATATGAGTAATAATGTTAGAAATTGCAGGAGATCGATCGCTTGTACTACGATTATCATTTCATATATTAGATTGATCGATTTGCGATCGACTACGCATTAAAAAGTAACTCTAAATTGAATAGAATTTTTCAAAAATATGAGCGTACAATTATTTAATTTCATCAATGGGGCGTTTAAGTGTATAGGAAGTTTTCTGCAAACTTCCTGGACCTATTAAACTTGTCCATCATCGCTCGGAGTAATTGTATAACAGTGTCGTTTTGAACCACGCGAAAGTAGCTATAGTCTATTCGTCTATTCATCTGCGATATATTCCCATAGTCACTGGCATTACGGCCGAGTCGCGTTAAGGTTATTATTTAATGTTATCATTGCGCAGATTTTGCCTTGACATCTTTAACTCGGTCCGAAATCGTGAACAGTGGGAACGGCCGTCGTTAAAGCACACGCTTAAATATGTTGTATTATTGACCGCCATCGAGGGGCGCTGTTCGTATATAAGCAGGAGTTTTACTCTCCTTCCTCTGTTTGCAGTTTTCCCACCGAAAATTAAATTCGCCATCATTTAACGCGACGTGTCGTTAATCGTTATGGCAGGAGAGTAGGTACGCGTAATCAAAGAAAGCACGTTTTATTATTATTATAAATTATGTGTATGTATAAGATATATTCGGTCCACGCGCCCCTCCGCCCACCGGTTCGCCCGGCCAAGATCCATTCTTGTGTCAATCAATAATAAAATTGGTTGACATGATAATGCAACGCGTAGGTACCTATGTGCATTTTCGTTTTTTTTTTCAATAGTCGAGACGTAAACATGTATCAACAGCGAGATTAAAATATGACTATAGTGACTCGGTAATAAAAATAGCGAATTTGTTTCTCTTTGTGTGTGATATAAGTCTAGCCAATCACCTACAAGCGTTATCATGACTAAATATCGAAAACACAATAAACATTAAATATTATGATAGCTAATACATAACATAATATAGAAATCAAATAAAAATACATCCAGTATACATGCTATGGTTATTTTATGACTACTTTTGTTATGCATGTAATATTATTATTTACAACAAAATAAACAATTTTACTTAAAAATTGTATTCATATCGAAAATATCTTCTCGCCTCGTGAGATTCTATTTTAAGTTTATTTAGACCGCAGTTATTTTGTCACTATAGTTAATGAAACGTAATCACGGATGTGTAACATATTTATAAAAAAACATATTAGATGAATAGCGTAATAAATTGATACGGAATTCAGGTTTTTTGTCAGAACCAACATGTTTCGAATCACATGTGTTTGTTATACACATTTGATATACGTTATGAGTTATTACTATATTATATGTTATGCACTTAAAAATAATTATAAGCAAACCGCCAAATACGTAAATATGTTTGTTTTTTTCAATTTGTGGAATACTGGAATGTATTCTTATAATTCATACATTGCATTTATTAGGTAATTGATAAATCGTAAATGAATCTGCCTAAAGTAGCCACCTAGCACCTACTACCTACCAATATGTATTAATAAAAGTAGCAATATTTTTAGCTAGTCATTTTATGGTTGGGTGTTTACATCACTATCGTTCAATTCATGTAATGAACCGTACAAACAAACGACTTATTGTCAATAAAAAGGGAATAATAATATTATGATGACGGAAAGTAAAAGTAAGAGACACGTATTTGTCTATTCTAATGGTCAGTAGTTTAAAAAATAACGGAAATATAATTTTGAAGGAATTGTATACAGGTACTATTTTGTATCAAATGTATAAACAAATTTACTTATATAATGTTACTGTCAAACAAGTAAATATCATATTGTTTGTAGTATTATATTATATCTGCCCGATCCTACTTGAAAAATCAATATCGGCAATAGGAATATTTGCTGCAGTATAAAATTATAATGATTATAATATATAATTGTTGTATTATACTACGCAATACGTCTTGGAATCCTTTTCGTATAGTTATTATAATACAATGAAATCATACATCGTGGTTAAAAATCGTCATGATATATTATTATAGTTATTAATTTTGAACCAATAAATTATTTTAGAGCGGCATTGTTTTTTTTTAAGTATAGATTAATACAATACGAGTATCGGGGGTACTATACGATAGTGTTATAAAAGAATCACCCAGTATAATATAACTTATAAGAAAAAGTCGCCGTAGGATATGAATTTTGAGTTCTCACTATTTCTAATGGTTTTTTTGGCGTTATCATTGTTAAGTTCTCATATCAGGCCCAACCTATACTGCTTCAGAGATCGACGTTGGCGTGAAACGTCTACAACTTTCTAAACGAGCTATGCAACAACTACTTTTACATGTGTAATTATGAATATCTTAAACACTATTTAGAATATGTATTTTACAATAATAAAGTAGCAATTAATCATAATTTTATTTTGCGCGTCTAAAATTAATATTTAATAAAACTATATAGACAGCGTGCAATATTAATTACTCCGTCGTTTTTTCTAAATAGAAAATTTAAACAAATTATAAAACTATAATATTGAGAGATTACATTTATTTTTATATTTATTTAATAATTTATATGCATATTTTGTAATTAACTTATCAGTGGCGTTATTCAATGTTTGAGATTCTCAATATAATCACTTTCATTATCAGTAATAATTTATCATCTTAATTAATAACACGCATCACTAAATCACGACCGCTCTTCGACGAAGAGTCCATAAAATAATGTATCATACATAATAATATATAGAACCACCTTCCTGTATATAGTTGTGCTACTGAAATTAAACCATGCTTAAAGTGGCTATAATATTATAACTTTCATTATACGCGTAATAAATATACGATTTTAACTTAAATTTGACTTTTAATTTTTACATTGATATGTACACTACATTTTTTTTAATTATAAAATAAACGGAAACCCAAAAATCAAAAAATTATATATTTTAGTTTTATTTAATATTTTACTTAAAAAAATAATAATTAACATCACAAACTTTTATTTTTAGTTGTATAATCTTAAAAAATGAAAACTTCAAAATTGCAGGTCTGAATTAGTTGACTACAAATTATTGAATGACAAGACTTTAAGTAAAAATGCGGCGGTCGAATGTTACACATAATATTTATGTATTTTAATACTGACTACCACATATTTCTAGGAAGCCATTTTTGAGTAAATAAACTAGTTGTTTGCATGACAAAAAAAAAAACAACATTAAACTGTACAAAAAAATATTTAAACTGCTTACTTTAAAATAGTACTACAATATTGTAATTTAAGACAACAATAATATAAGTAGTATATTTTGTTCTATAGTTATTTGATTCGATAAATAGTTATATACTCACGTTGCATCGGTTCTCAGAAAATCGGAGTCTTTTGTGACTGGTGTTAAATCTAATACAGGCCTTTGGTAATTGTCCAGTACTTGAAGCTTAATCCCTCCCTGTGTAAACAATAACAAAAACATCAATGAAAACCTTCATCTCATTAAAAACCGCGCGCACACCAATAATATATGTTTTAATTAAAAATAAATAAGAGACGCGCCGCAGCTTTAAAATAATTAAGAGAAAATCCGCGATTTATAGAAATAATTGGACAATAAACAAGTAAAAGTGGAATATACATTTGCGAGCCTTACGAGTCTAAGTCTACGCTGCAGTGTCTGTGCATATATGTGTTTAAGTGTGGCGCTTCGATTCGAGTCAGTGACCTTATACACTCTAGTGATTCTTAGTGCTCTCGAAACTCCACCAAAGACTGTACCAACAGGAATTCTTGGAGAAAGTAATGAAAAACTTACGAGGTTGTTGGTAAAAAACTGGAGAATATATCTAAAAGCCGTTAAGCGACTACCGCTATTATAAAGAAATAACTCAAGGCAATACACGCGAAAGTCACGTGTAGGTATACGCACTTATAATAATATTAGATCTATTTTTTTTTTTTAATCGCGAAATTCTGTTGATCTGGTTTGAACAGCTTCTGCTGCAGATCAAAAACGAGTTTACATGTGTATACCTTCGTTAAGAGTCGGGCGTGATGAGAGGCCGTCCTTATAATATTATATATATTATTATGTCCTGACGTTAGATAACTGCATAATATTCACGGCATTAGACGCGTCGTGCAGGCACGCATATTATACAGAGCGAGGGTTCTGGGGGTTCTACCACTCCCCCTTCCGCCAATCCTTTGAAATGTTAAACGGATTCTACTATTAATATGTACTGCAACTTTTAACTTGTAATTTATATTGATTACGATGATGTATTTATAAAATACATCACGATCAAACGTTTGCAATCCCGTTTGTACGTCGATTATAACTATATAATAACTAGTGGCGTGTATCGGACGAAAAAAAATTGGTCTTGTTCAAATAGTTTTGGGTGTTCTACCCCTCATAATATTGTTATGCCTAACCTAACCGATAAAACGTCATAATATCGTTCTATCAATATAACCACCTACCCATTTTTAAGGCGTTGCCTGAGCAACACTTGGACCCTAGTTACACGCCACTGACGATAACGACAATAACTGACGATAAACTCACCACCACGAGTATTTTTCTGTGTACTATGCGCCACGTTTACGTTTGTGTTTTTTTTCTATAAAAAAAGTTAATTGTTGACCAAACATTTTCGATTGTATTGAAATGAGTTATAAAAATGACTTATAATAATCTAAGCTAATCAAATTAATAGTGATGTGCAGTATTATTATACATTTAGTGTAGATAATAATATATGCAATAAAATGGGATAAAAAAATATGTAAGCTTTTTTTTCAATTCAGTTCGTATATTATATGGATCGAAATTCGTGAAGTCAAATCGTGAACCACGAGAATTGTAGGTATACGTGACAAAAGAAGACCACGTCAAAAGACTTTGAATATATAACATAATATAATATAATAGGTATGACAATACCACACGGCACTATATAGTATAGAATCGTTTAAAACATACAATTGACGATTTATTTGGAAGTTTTCACTGCCGGTAAAAGGACTATTGAATTGCGCAACGATCCATTATCATACATTTATTATTGTCTACCCTCGCACAAGCGACTAATTAATTATAATATAATAATGCGCCCGCAATCACCCTGTATATCTGACGCAGGACATCGTGCAGCTCCGACGGAGGCTGGGTCGAATTCATATAATAATATTGTGTTATTGCACTATACGTACGGCGAGTGCGGGTCGTGAGCACCACGACGAGATCACAAGTAATATAATAATTCGCGATGGTGATTAATAATAATAATATTGTCGTCTGGGGATCCTCGTCGGGATTGCACAACCTATAATACCGCCTATTGTCATCGCGGAGTTTTCGGTCGCACGCTCCGCTGCCGATCGTTGCAGACGTTTCGTCGGCGCGTTTTAGGTCGTGATCCCGCAGCAGCCAGCGCGAGTATAATAATAATAATAATATTGCAGCTAAACTTACCCGGTGAGGATACGCCAGATGCCACGTGACGTTGAACGACGAACCAGACATCAACGAAGTCTTGACCGAGCCTGCGAATAAAATAAAAAAAACGAAAACGGTTAAAATATATTACTGTATTACGTGATTCGTGCGAACTGCGGACAAAGACCTATGCGGACAATTGCAATTTGATTGTTGTACAACTCTGTACTGCAGCACGCCACACACACACACACACACACACACACACACTCAAAACATTTGATAACTTCTAGAGTATAGGTACCTCTATACGTACGAATGGACATTTATATAATTCTACTATTGCGTGTATACAAAGGGATCGAGCGAGCGTTGAGCAATATTACAGTTGCGGCGTACAACAGTAATATTTCAATTTATCGCTGCAGTTCAACACGATGCACACGTGGTGTTTGCCCTCATCACCGCACCACAATGCAAATATAAGTATAATTCAACTTTTTTAATTGATAAGACATAGGTTACATAATATAAATTATAAAATTATATACATTTTCTAGCCATTTCTAAAATATATCTGTCGCTAGAAACGCGTAAACAGTTGTTTTAAATTTTTTGTTTTGAGTTAAGGAGAAGCAAAAAACTATATTATACACTTTAATAATAATTGTAGATCCCTAACATAACATGAGAGTAATAATTTTCCCGAATCACGTTTAAAAAACTGAAACTTTCTGCACGTAATGACAATATAAGAAATATATTTTGTAGAGTTGAAAATATTTCAAACCATATGTCCCATAAACCGAATAAACAATAATAACGAGCAACAGGTAGTAATACATAAACCTACTATTATATTATACCTACTATAAAAAAAAAACAAAAACGTAAAATTTCTAATTCAACTCGCGAGCTTTCTTCGGAGGTATTTTTGTTCCTGGTCTAGAAAATTTGCGTTATTTGGGCTATGCGATTTGAAAACGTCGCTAAAATATTTGTACGCGACGTGCTCCGAATGAACGCAATATAATATTATGAATCTGAAAGCCGCACGGACGCATATACTGGGCCGAAATGCGTATAGATTAATCGCGATCCGCAATAGAACGCTGTGGCAGCATAGTGTTTTGGCCTATAGGTCTGTTTCAAAATATTCCTGGCCACAGTCGCGCACATAGTCGCATATATTATTATCATACCTACAGGTACGCAAGTGCGAAATTGAATGACGTTCGACACTCTCGTAACAATAACACAGCGGTGCAACAGGTAGGTATAATATGAGCATTCCCTGCGCGCCGTGTCTTTGGCACGCCACGGAATGCCGATTTTATAGGTCGTCGCGTGCCCGACGGTCCACGGTAAATAATAATGTGATATTATTGCATTTATAACGCGCGTATACTATTCGTCGTCGTGGTTAGACTACGCTATATTAATAATATGATAGAGTGTCGTACTATATATAATATAATTGTCGTACTATAATATAATGCGCTCGCGCCGGAGACCTACTGACCTTTTATAATATTTCCGTCGCCCACCCGAACGTGCGTAAGTTTTCGCGTCATGTAGGCATTATAATATAATAATAATAATAATAATAATAATAATAATAATACGCGTATATGCAGGCGGCATGCAGCGCGCAAGTATTCCATTGTGTGCGAGCGAACGGTTTCGGAACAAAAGCCGAAGAAATGAAGTAAAACGCCAATCTTCCGTAGGGTAAGGCGTGATGTAATAATATATACAGCTATATTATATTCCGTCTAAATAATAATATTATACCGTAGGTTGTATAATAACGACGGTGACGACGACGATAATAATAATAATATAATCTTTGAAATCAGTATTGTCTTAAACCTCGTCGGTTTTTCAGCTTGGAGACCTGCACAGCCCTAGTCTGCAGAATACTATATTATAGTTTCGACACCATCGTCTGCATAACGTTACCTAAACGGCGGACGTTTAATGCGGATAATTCGAAATTATAATAATAATTATAAGCATCCGCGTGTTATTATTATTATAATAATTTTATAACTCAAAGAAACGAATTGTAATGTTTTATTAATCGCAGCGAACTGCTGCAACAAACGTAATAGTATTTCTTTTTTTTTTTGTTCAATGTGACCTAATTACACGATATCGCACTGATCTGAAACTAAAATATTAATGAAATTTAATATTTATTAAATTCTGATGTCATACGAAATCGGCACGTGATCCAAATACATTATACGTGGAAACCTCTGCAGAACCACGTTCCACCTATAACACCATTACGATTCACAAAATCCGTTTCAAATAAAACGTATTAAAATTTCAAAAGCATATATTATTTCCTTTTACATTCTTTAAATAAGTCACCGCAACTCGCGAGACGCTCGATGTACACAGTCGCGCACAGATGTAAATATAAGATACAGGTACGTCCGTGTATATAATAATATGCATCATAATATTGTATACCTGCAGTGTCCTTCAGAGTTCGGATAACACGCCATAGTATTATAATAACCACAATAAACTTACACACTCAGAACAAGCTTATTTTTTTACAGGCGTATAGGTAACCTGTAGAATACATACTGTCTTGTTAACAGCACATTTCCCCCCTTTTTTTGAAAAAACTATTATAGATATATATTTTTTTTTTAAAAGAATAAACGTCCAGATCACTTACAGGTGCAGGTTACATAATGTACACACGCTTTGTGGAAATGTGTGATTCGCGTAGGCAACATGTTTCCCGAGCAATGTGTGCGTTTTCAAGGTCGGAGGAAAGAGGAGGCGTTATAGGTATTGCACCTAAGACGCCTATTGCACCGCACACATCAGGTATAGAAAAAAAAGTGCTTACGCATGAACCAATTATGTAAGACAGAACAAGCTGTTAAAATATTATAACATATTTACTTACTAAATTTAAACAATTAAGAATATAAATAAGCTGTTTGCATTTTTGAAGTGAATTCTGAAATTTTTTTTTAATTTATAGCTCGATAACAATTAACACGTTGTATAACTTGTATTACCATAAGTAGGTAAATAATACCTATTATATTATTTATATAATCTATTGAAAATTGTTATTTAAAAGTCAATGTAACATGTTTCGTTTTTGCATTAGCAGAATACCATCTCACCGGTGACGAATCTAAGTTTCGGAAGGCCAGGGTGCAACTACTAATATTGGAGGCTCCTTAAAAAATTGATATTTTTAAGTCATTTAATACATTAATTACATTTTTTTTTGGTATTTGATAAGAGTAAAGGTGAATTAAAAAAAAACATTTCAACTAGATACCTCGTAGTTTATGCCAAATAAAGATAAAACTGAGTTCATACTATTATAAAATACTTTTTTTCTTGACCATTGTTTAATATGTTTAACAATTTATCACTAAACAAAGTTAGAAAATCTAGACAGTAAAGGGAAAAAAACCGTAAACAGTTAAAAATAGCGGTGCGATGCTATAATACCTAAAAAATATTTCTAATCGCTGATAATATATCTGCGTAGATGTTAAACAATTTCCAATATTAATTTGAAAACAAACTTTAGGTAGGTAGTAAAAATATATAATCATTAAAAATGTTCATTTTGACTTTTGAGTAAAAATGAATCGATTAGGTCCTAGTAAAATCTTTTTTTCTATCACTACTATATTTTAATTAAATGAAAATATATTTAGTCTGAGACTTATACACTATCTAACCAAATCCGTAAACCCTTCAAAAAAATACTACACTAATCAGTCAGGTACCTACCTATATGACTGTTGTAAAAATAATCATTGAAATAAACCTTTAAAATTAAATATATTTTTTTGAGAGAAATACACTTCAGATGTTATATTATGGTGTTTCGCATAATAATAGACGAATGAATGAGTTTGTCTGCAGATAAATTACATGTAGATAACAGTACAGATAATGAATAAAAGTGAAAGTTAGAGATGCAATATAGATGAATAGACTATTAAAATCATTTAGCAAGAACAAAAATATAATAGTCTTATTTGTAATTAAAAATATAAATATTTCATGCCGCAATTGAAAAGTTTAGTAAGAACCTATACATTTGTATTAAAAGTCATAGTAACATTTAACAATATGATAAACACATCTCTTAATAAGTCTAAAATTCGAAATTTGAAAAAATTCGAAAATATAAGTATGTTTATTGATATATTATATTCAAAATTTCTATAACCAAAAATCAATTCTATGATACCCTAAAACGATGTGAAGGATGAATATGACGTATCATGAATCATGATTTATTACGTACGAGTATGTACAATCAGTTAAAATGTTTAAAATTCACACGAAGTATATTAAGCTAAAGGTAGGTATAGTTATAATACACAGTTTGAGTGTTAACGAACACGACACATTTTATTTTTATAGTTTTTAGCAAAACGTTTAAAGTTTCAAATTATTATATATATTTTTATTCAATTCGTAAACAGTAAATAAGTATATATTTTTTCGTTAAAGAGTTTTTGTTCTTAATAATGTAGCAGTGGCAATAGAGAAGTGAAATTATTATTTACTGTCCACGATCACTTTAATTCCGGACAACGTTTAAATTGTATTTTATTCTGACAGTTATTAATGCGTTAAGGTATACAGTGAAAACTCAACTCGAAAATTCGCTGTCCAATCGCAACTATTATAAAATATATTATTCAAGTCAGAATTAATAAAAAAAAAACGTCTTTAACGTATGGCAATGATACACGATCCATCCTCGATACCTCAACTCGTTAAAGTGGTGCCTATATATTATACGCTTTACAACATTGAAATTTGAAAACTACATAGGTGGAATTATAATATTTTAGATTAAAAAAAACTATAGACATTATTATAGACTAGTCCGCACCGTCATTATACCTAAGTCATCTATTTTTCAACTCGAAGACGCCCAGATTTCCGACGTTTTCCTCGGTGAAATGAACGTCAATCGACGTTTTTTTTTTTCATTTTATCGTGGTTATTTTTAATTGCAGCAAAATACTTGTGTACAAAATAGTCAAGTCGACTGTGTAAAAAAAAAAAAAAAAAACCAGCGTTTGGCTGTGGAACGGATGAGTATTATTGCCACGTAATAAACCGCACGCGTATCCTAATCATCATATAATATAGGCTTTCGATAATATGTGATGTGTTGCGTAAAAAATATATAATTTACAAGCGCGTTTTATCATTTATACACGCGCAGAGCTAGAAAAGGAATCCACCAGAAGACTACGCGTATAGATTAATAATAATATTATACGTTTAAGCGCCGCGTAATATAACATACGCCCGTTTCGAAACGGTTATTATTTAACAATAATATTATATATTTTACAATAATATTATGGGGCGACGACGACGAGCGCGTTACGAAACTTGAGTAAAAATAATAATAACATCGACCCGCGTGCGCCATCGTCGTCCACACGTCGCGGCCGCCCTATAAATGGCGCGTTTTTTTGCGGTGCGTGTGAAGTCCGCGCCGGCCACCGCGGAAACCGCCGAAAACCGAAAAACGACCACGCCGCCGCCGCCGCAGCCGGTCGACGGGACTTTCACCGGTGTGGCGGCGGCGGCGGCGGCGGCCTGCAATTTAATCTGTAACGCGCTTTCTACCGAAGGCCATCGCCGCGGTCTTCCTTCGCCGCGGGATCGAGCTCTGTGCACAGCCCGTGCGTATGTCGCCCCGCGGGATCGAGCTGTGCGTAAATATTGTAATATTATTGTAGTTATGCGAAAAGAGCGAAGGAATACGCGGCGTTCGCCCACCTATATCGTAAAGGGAGAAAAAATAATATCGAATAAACCGCCGCCGCCGCCGCCGGCGTCGTGTCCCACACCCATAATATTGTACCCCATATGGGTACGCGCGCGCGATGAAATCGTAATATATTATTATTATTATTATTATTATTATATCGTCGTACGATCGAGTTTATGAGACGCACCGCTCCGGATGATGACGAGTGACGACGACGACGACGTCGACGTTTTGCCGGCCGCGGACGGAAACAAAAGATATTTTATTTTCAATGTAAACGATTGTATTGTAATATTATTACAATATAATATACGCTGCGGCGGTGTGCTGCACATTCCATATAATATTACTGTTTATTATTATTATTGTAGTAATCCCACGGACTTGCAATAATAATAATAATGATGATATAGGTGCGTATTATATGTACACACGAACGACGGTGGCGGCGATAGAAGATATTATTTCGTAATGGCATGATAAATAATAATATACCTAAAGCGTCGAAGAGAAAGACGCATAATATTATTGTAATATAGTGTTGGTCGGATGGAAGACGATCTCGCGAGTCGGAGTAGCAGTTCGCGGGGACGACGGGGCAACGACGTTTGGTCGGCGGCGGAGAGAAAACTTGTCGTGAGTGATTTTACGCGCGTATAATATATAATATGTTCTCTCCGACTCGCTCGCACCGACTCCGCCGCCGCCGCCGTACGCTGCATGTATACGCGTGCCGGTCACGAGCTTGTCGTGGGATCTTCTCGCCGGCAGCCGTGAAAGTGAATATTATTATTATTACCATCGTTAATATTATTAGAAAAATTTTTTTTTTTTTACTAACTACCACTACACACAACCATTCGAAACCCGTCGAACGCGTTTGTCGTATATCTTAAACATAATATTATATTATACACGACGTTTGGAGGCCCTTGAAAAACGACAGACCCGGTGGCTAATAATGCGTCGTCGTCGACGACGACCTCCGGCCCGACGACCCCGGCGACACTTTGACCGCCGCCGCGTACACCCGAACGAACGTCCACGGCGATTGTTCTCCGCGAAATTTAAAAAAAATATTACGCTGTAACGCGCGCTCGACGATAGTTACGAGTGAGCTATACGACCTGCTGCTGCTAGGTTTTATTATATTAGGTATATGCATATTTTAACCTAGCCGCTTAAACCACTTTTTCCTTCGCCCGGTGGACGCACGCGAACATATTGCGCGTTATAAGTTTGCAGTATTTAGTGGGTTATTATTAATAATATAATTAGTATAATTGACGGCTGATTATTTGTACATAATAATAATCTTTTTCATATACCTATACTGAAACACTTACAACAACAAACGTGTATTGCATACACAACAGGGGAGATCGCTTTTTCACATTTCCAAAATTAGATTAAAATTTAATGTTTTTATTTCTTATTATCACGCACCTACAATACACGATAAAAAAAAATTGTTTTACTGTTGATTTTATATATTTATTTTTTCGAGATTCGGAATATGTGACTATCAACAGAATATAACACAGATTTTCACACGAATACGCGAGAAAAAAAGTGTTACGTAAATGTAACATTAATAAATATAATATATAATGTGAAATAGCTGCAGAGTGTCAAAAGAAAACAACAAAAGTATTGTCTGTGTTCCCGTACGTACCTATATAAGATGTTTAAAAAATCAGAGAATGAAAATTTGCTCGACGTTTAATTTTTCCCAGAATTTGTCAACAGTTTTATTTTATTATATTATATGCTTTTGTAGGGAAAAGTTAGGTATATTTAACATCAAACGTTATAAACAAACGTTTTATAAACAGCACCGTTATAGTGCGACTGTAGACATCGAGAAAAACGATTCCAATTACTCTGCAGACACGCATGTGAGACACAGTACATAAGAAAACCTATTTTAATAATAATTGATCACATTCAAAAGCTTTTCTACATACCAAGAAAATTTAAATAAGAAATCGTTCCGAAATAAACTCGATTAAAATGTACTCAGGAATATATATTATTATAAAGACGAATTTGAACTATAGATACCATGTCGTATCAATATAAAATCATATATCTTATAATCCATATATGAAGATACTCTCATATTCATTTTCAGACTTGATATATAGACTTCGATGCGGTATTAATTACAAGACAGAACCTAAAATTACACATGCAAACACACTGTCTGAACACGGGGTATCCTATATATATCCTATATGAAATTTCTCTAGTGGTACGAGTATATATCGTTTAACCAAAACTGGTATTTGGTGACGAGAAAGTGTAACTGAAACGCGCGGGGATAAGTGAAACAAATACAATAAATACGCTCCTCGCCGAAGCACATATTATTATATTATGGTGATACGTATGTTATTAATCTAGAAATTATTGTTAAACGAGATTTCAAATGTTACGCGACAGGCGTTATCGTTCACCGTATATTATAATTATTATTGCACACACATACCCAAATTGACAAAATTTGGGTGCTGCAGGTTTGCGGACGACTAAAACGAAAGCGTGTACAAGCCACACACACGTACCTCTGTGCCACTATATCCTGAAAGATGAACGTGCTTATTAACGGATACGCGTTTACCGAATGAAATTATCATAATTAACGTTATGCAACGCGGACGTGACTCCGAAACGGAAATATAATTTTGATCCACACCAGTCGATTGCAATTTAAATACATAAAATAGCGTTTGTGCTTTCACGAATATCGCTTAGGTGTTTGTAGGTATCGTGTATGTATAGTCGTATGCAGAGAAGTACCTATAGAATTACGATAAATTGGTTACCAGCCGTACCTGCTATAGTATATTGAAATACACGCAACGGCTTCGTATATAAGTTGTTTCTCGCGTATTTAAACTATACCTATACATGTGGTTTTTATAAGTACAAATCATCGGATAAACCAATGAGCTCGGCTGGTAAACTTCGTGATTTAGAATACCTTATATAGTTATGTACTGTTATGATTATGTTAACATCGAAATATACATTTATATAGCCGTGCAAGCGTGCAGCGTGTATCTACCACGAAAGGTGATTCTTAAATCTTGCATATTATAATATACGTGGTTGTAACTGAACGGTTTATAGTCTAGAACATCAAAACCGCATTTATGATAATTTTAAAAACATACCTAACATACTTATATATACCTACGTATGGCGATTCGGTCTGAAAAATTTAGAACCATAAGGCCGAAAATGGTCATAAACTTTCATATGTTTAGTTTGCTGTGCAGGTTGTTAATTAAAATGAAAAGACTTTTAAGTTTTTAGAATATTTTGACAAATTGATTACAATTTGAACGATTGCGTACAACATAAAAAAGTTAGATTTATTGCAACAATTCTAGATGTAAATAAAGTATTATACTTTTTATTACTGAAGATAATTGGTTTAATGTGAATTTTGATCACGATGGAAATAAGTTGTACCTCGGTACATATGTAATGTATAAAACGATTACATTCTACATTTTTTAAATTAATTGATTCATTTTAAAACAAATTTAAGAGTGAAAAAATAGATTATAGTCAGTCCAATTTGAAATAGGAAAGGAAAAAGTTTCTAAATGTATAATATATTATGTTTTCTTGAAAAACATTCTTCGTTCTCGATGTGTTTTAATATTTGAAAGAGCAAATATTGTATCGGAAAATGTTTCTGGCTGGAGCATTACTTGTTGCCTCTTGAATCTATTCACTGTACAGACATGACGCTCCTTTCGCTTCTCACGACTAAACACTTATGGGAAAACTTTTCAAACCATAGTTGATTGTGGTTTTTGCATACACGTCTTCAGGTCATGGATAGGTCATAGAAAACGATTTGAATAATAGAACAATTATTAAACTCAAATAAAAACATTAGGTGTAGATTACTTCTTTAGAGTAGTATTTACAACGTACAGCTGTACCGCCGCAGATAATAATATTATTATTTATTATACTGGTATATACACGGTCCAAAATAATTCAGGCAGTAAACAAACGGGCGGGGTCCTCCCGAGATTGTTTTACTTTCAATTTCAATACGTTCTTCGCATTCTTCCATTCAAGGTTGTTATCGTTTAAAAATAAAATGATTCTTCTGGCATTCGACCAGCCTTCTAATTTGCATCATACATACACATTATCGATCAATTTAATCTGAACTTTATACTATTAAATAAGGTAAAAATGACCGATTAACTATTTTGATCAAAACCAATGGTGACCTAGTCTCCACATTCTCTGTACCTCTATATCAAATGAAATAAAAATGAATGTAAACAAACTTAAAAATTATATTTTAATAAATGTACATAGGTTGTAGTGTCTAAGTATGTTCGTCGTTCGATACAAACACTCGAACGCTCAAGCACTTAAACACGGAAATACATTAATCTAGATACGAGGGAACTATAGTCTATAATATGGAAGTATAATGGACGTTTATTCGAGGTCAACTGTTAGAATATATCCTTGAATATCAAAAATAAATAGACATACAACTTTCTATTGACACAGACAATAAAGTCGATAAACTTTCGATTTCATCTCGCGTAATATGTTTGGATGATTTTTTCCGATAAGTATTAATAAATCAATAATTTATTACACCGTGTAATAAATATTTCGTAATAATTAAAATAATTTAATTTCTCGGAGGGAATAAAATATTTAATAAATCTTGAGTTTTCAAAATAAAAACTATTAAGTCCGTCCATGCAAGACCGATTTCATCGTGTGTTTCGAATAAACCTGCAGGTATTCATTCAATATCATTAAATTATACAATCGTCGAGGGGGAGAAGTGGCTAGACGGGATTCCTGCAGCACCTCGCAGCTACAGCGGTGAACAACAAGCTACTACGTTTCGGTATGTCTTCTAAACAAATTACGGGTGTATATTATATACACTGTATAGGTAGTATAATATGTATACTATTACTGTATAGAATACAGCAGCAGCTTATACACCAATAGGTGTTGAATATTTTTTTTTTTTACCTACAGGTGGGCTGCATTCGACCAATGACGTACTATTGTGTAACGCCTGCGTAGTTAAATCACTATTATACCGCCGATGCCTATGTGTTATTTTTTTTCCACCTTTTTCTATTGCGACATAATATTTTTTGTGGTATACCAACCGATTGTATAGGAACGAATTACACTTGTTTTTTTTTCGTGCACAAAATCATAATAATCATTTTTAGATAAATTTCCAAACACCAAAAACACACGCTTCTAATACTCCGTTCAATAACCCAAGAATAATTCTACGTCGGTAAATTCAAAACACAATATAATACGTCCTAATAATATTAATTCAACCATATACGTACATAATGATATGTACCTACATTAAAAAAAGTGTTACGTCTTACGTGGATCAATACATACAGAGAATATTTATGTTATGAACATTACACAATCGGAATAACTTCAACTAGGTATTATATATATATATAATGATATTATATAGTGACTACATTGCATATCGTACTTATCAGATTAAAAAGCCTTGGCCCATACATTAATTTAGTGTTGTTTTTTTTTTCTAAGTAGGTATATTGTATAACTGAACAAATAAATAATTGTATATACTTTGATAGATATATTTTATAGATTGAAATAAAAGTCTTATCATCTTATATTATTATATGTAAGTACATTCAACTAACGATTTTTTTTCTATTTTTCGCTTGGTCATGAATTATGTTATGTTCCTATATAATGTTAATTGTCTTCATTCTACGATCAGCATGTATGTAAGTACACGATTGTAACATCCATACTAATTTCGAAATAAAATTTTTTAAGTGGATGCATATTGCAGCGTGTTCGACATTCATACCACACGTACAAGCATTTCGAATTTCCATTATTTTTGCACACAACAGTGAGATGAAATAACAGAAAAGTAATGAAATTTCATTTTCAAAACAAACCTAAAAAGTAAATAAACGTCTTGATTTTTAGAAAGCTGATAAAAAATAAATAAAAATGGCTAGTTCTTTCGATGAATTGGAATTCAATAAATATATATTAAGTCTAATACAAACACAGCTGCAAGGTATTAATCATAGTAAATGGCATAAAATAAATCCTACATCCACCTGTAGGCTGTATAGGTATATTCTCAATCTGTGCTCTCGTAGAGCTAGCTCACGTAACACTTATCTATTATAATTATTTATTAATACACACACGCGTGAGTACACTTTATATATTTGAATTGATTAATACAATTGTATTATTATTAATAATATACTATTATTAAAGCTCACAAATATGCGTGTCCTTCGGCAGACCCGTCCGATCGATTGCTCCCTCGGGATATTAAAACCTCATCTGCCTACGTCCATACTCTATAGACCTATTGTATACACGGTGTTGTTATGAAACAAAATTAGTTATTTTACATCAGTAAGCCACTTTGTTGTGGTGTAATGATGAATTTTCGAACAGTAGAGATAATTCATGGAAAACTCTGATGAAAATAATACTTAACGGCACAATGGTCGGTGCTGTCTATTGTTTGTAACACACATGACACATAATAATATACTGTATTATAAATTATAATATAGGCATATACGTGTATCGAATAAGCTATATAAACGCAAACAGATCAACAGAAAAAACAATAAATCCATACTGGGCATGTAAACCATTTGCTGACCAATATTAATTACTAATTTCTGCATTATTATAATTGCCAATAAGGTATGTATAAGTATTAAATAAGTAATAAAAATACCATGTTAAAAAACTTCATACTCTAAACTTCCGAAATCACTGTCCTAATCGTAGTGAATCAGGACCCCAAGTCTGTCTTCACTTCCATACGATTTATCGTTGCCACCAATTTACTTAACAAACTTTAATATCGATTTATTGACCATTCATATATTTATGCGAATAAATAATTTATAATATGTAAATCTCTCACAACTGCTGCCAAAGGTTGTTTTAAATAAAATAAAAAACGTCTTACCTTTAGGCATACCACAAGGGCCGGGCGTTCTACTAGTATCCAGGAAGTCAAGGTCATATGTTCGGGCCGGAGGAAACGTGAGGGCTACATGGCTCGTGGTACTGCACACCAGACAAGCCACCACGGCCAATATTAATTCCCTCGAATTTGAGTTCATGACGATGGCAGTGACGTACTTAAGCTATTCTCAAGCCCATTTCGTACGACCTAGAAAATATAACAAAAATGATTAATAGATAAACTTAAAGATAGTTGTAAATACTTTAAAATACGTTGAAAATAATCTTTAATTTAAGTACCTACAACCTATTTTTGGTTTTCACCCCAAGCGCAACCGTAATGTGTATCATTACACTGTGAATGATTATTAATTATTTTATTTAACTTTGGGTTAATATTGAGATATCACATAGGTATTATGGAGTAAAATCTAAATGTATACAACAAATAGTTTTTACTTATCATAAATAAGAGGTAGAAAAAATCCTTAAAAATATTATAGGTTTATATAGATTAAATCAAACAATAAACAAAACAATAATACAGAAATCATCAAAAGTTTAAACTACCTACATCAACAAACTTTGGACCTCATTGAACATTACAATAGTTAATATTCAATAGTATGTACTAAAATAATGAACATTAAACAATAAATATCGATCAAAATATTAAACCAAACTCTATACGACAAATACATTTTTGAACGATATATGTTTGGAATATACACTAATTGCACAATGTAAACTTTTGAGTTTTAAAAAATAGTTCGTCGAGTATCTGTGTTATAAGCCTATTTTAAATCCATTTATAAAAGTTGTTTGTAGTAGTTGGTTGTAATGTTAATCAATATGATTAAGGCAAATAACCAATATTCCAGTGGCACGAGACCAATCAATCAATAAACCTCGTCATTAGTGGGATTAGTCGATTAGTCATTATATAAACACATTTACACACCAATTACAAAAAATCAACTTATCTAATTATATTTATTTATTATGTACGTTTATTCTTTGTGAATTCTCACAAAAATATACGTCACCAAACATTCCAGATAATTATAGGAACCTACCTAAACTATAATAACTTTTAAAATGCTAAATATACCGTCTTCACTTTTAAAATTGATTCAGGTTTTTAATCGTTTTTAGTCTGTTGGATGAATACAACTGAATAATCGATGTACAAAATCATTCTATTTATTTTTAAGTATGTTTTTATTATTAGTGACTGTATAATTTAATTACCTAACGGCTATAACTGAAACTAATTTTGTTGACAACGTAAACATTGACAATAATATTCAAGTGACCAGAGTTTTTTAAATGTATTATCCAACCGGATTATATGGTTGTGTGTTATGCAATTTAAGGATAGTAATATGCAGTAGAACGTTAAATACTTGTTTACAGTTCGTTTTTAATTTAAGACAAAAAAATAGAATTAACAAGGAAATATTAAAATTAAATGTCGAATAACTTATGTAGGTACTTATATAGTTATTAACTATATGCTCTATTAAGTGTACACAGCTCTTATATTGCCAAAAAACATATTATGTAGTATAATAACGTAGGTATTAGATTAAATGTAAACGTCTGGGTCAATGTTTATTTACTTGTTACTTATATAATTCGACAATTTTACTCATTTTACTGCGGTATGGAATATAGGTATCATTTTTACAAAATGTAAATACATTTTTATTAATGTGTTAGTTTTTGATCTGATACGATAATTGAATGAACCTAAGAGAAGCTAATACTTTATTAAACGGTGAAAGTTTGAAAAAGTTCCAAATGTTATTTTGTAAATTACCTGCAGTTGTAATACATTTAACATTTTCGAAAATTACCAAAATAATGTCTTACGAGTATAACATTGGAAGTAGTATTTAACTTATTTTACTTACTTAAAAACATGAAGAAATAGTTTTCTTCAGATAGGTGCGTACATACATTTTCTAATCGTTATTTTCTATCAGCCATCACCCAAGGACATCAACAAAGTTACATTTTACGAACGATTAATTTTCGTAATATATAGGTTTATAATATATATATAAGTATTTTTAATATATTATATTATACTCAAAGAACATTTATCACTAACCAGTATTAAGATTTCAGAGGGATATGATCTAATAAATTCAATGTTTTCAATTAAATATATTATTAAATAGGTTATTTTTTATGACGTTTTAATCTGTAAATAATCTTAAATATTACCCTGGTCTTTTCTCTGGTTGTTGAATTAGAACAATTTAAGAATTCGTACTATACGTTTAGAGCACACACCTACATTTTACACGAGAGTATATTATTAGTGTTGTAACAATAATTTGCATCAAAAACGGTATTCATTATTTCATTATAAGTATATATATACGTCTAAAATAAATCATAATTTTTTAACAAACACCCGCAGCATCAGGACATGAATTTAAATAACATTCAACTCTATTTCATATTATTAATTAATGTGTTTATTTAGCGTATAATAATGCGTATAGTCACAAACCCGACAGAAAAAGGGTTGACAACCTTACAGGAGTAAGTGCACTAACCTAGACATAATATTATAATAATTAAAATGATACGCTAGCTGTTTTCTTTTATCCGTCACCTCACAGCAGTGTCATCTAAATAATTATAGCCGATCCGTTTTTTTTGACAAAAATGTCGACGTCTTTCGAGGAATAAAGACATTATTTTACGTTAAAGTATGTGTATATTGTACTTACAACAAGTACCTACAACGCGAAGATAAATACCGCTTTTTATATAACATGTCGATTTATGGAGAAAAAAATATCTTTCATCGTCGCTGTACATACATAACTCGCGAGTATTGCCTAAAATTGCCTAGAAGCATCTTTCTATTTTCTTTTTTATTATTTCGTAACACTGCAAAGCCACTAACGATTTCTGGTCACTTACATGATTAACCACATATGTGCTATACCTACACCACATGGGCGTTCACGTATATATTTGCAGTCCATGCATGTGAGATGAAATGATGAATATCTTCTTGCGATCAGAATGCTCAGGAATGTGGCCTTATGTCATCACTTATAAGTATATGATGATAATATTTTTCTGGGACACCAAACCAGAAAGATTTTTCGCAATAACGCACACCATTACACTAGACCGTTGAGATGTATTTATATACCTACTATACAGAGTAGAACCTATGAAAATCCACACGAGTGCACACTTATAGTACACGTGTATAATGTATATATAATAATAATATTATGTATCTATAAGTATCATTAGCCAACAAGAAACCGACCGCGCCCTGAGGCCCTATTTACGCGCACAGTTCCTCCGCACTCTCTATCATTTTCTACATGACTTCCAATATAGTACGAAATCAAAGACTGAAAAAAGTGAGTGAAGATAGACTACACTTACGAAATACAGATATAATATAATAAACATATAATAATAATATATGTTCACTTGCACACACTCGGCACAAATGTGTTGCCCCGCGTTAAAGTCACTAACCGCTCAGCGGTGTGCCAAACGCAATTCAAAAAAAGTCTCTTTCATAGTCTCATCTTTTTTTTTTTTTTTTATTATTAATTTTATTATTATGGTTCCGATTGTATGCTGTTAATTCTGAATAGTAAATTACAATACAATATAAAATAATGTATCTAATACTAAAATATATATACACTGTATAAGACAATCGAAATAAAATAACTATAGGGAGAAACATGAAACAATTATTCGTATATTGGAATAAGATTTAAATTTAAATTGTTGTGTGACATATTGTATAGAAATAGTATTTGTCTCTCGAGCATAAATCAAAAACGAGTTGTTATACTCACGTAGAGTAACAATCTACACCAGTCAAACTTAACATCCACCTAAAACCTTGTTATCAAGTTTCTAATGTGTTTATATATCATTCAATACCTTCCTATACCATAACAAATTATAAATTTGTATAATTTAAAAAATGTCTTTTAGCAAGTATTTATTATTTACCAGGGTAAGTTTTTACCACATGCGAGTAAAAGTGGTATCGGAAATCACTCGAGGGGTCACGGATTTTTGTCAAATTTTACAACTAATTCGTATTCAAAATATTATAAAATATTTTTAAGATTGGTTTTTAAATTAGAATTTAGATAGAGTTAGATTAGAATTAAATGCTTACACTGCAACAAAATAATGTAAGATGTCTTTTTTTTTATGTACCTATCTGCAGGTCTTTCGCAAACAAAACGATTATACATTTCAGGTTCCTACATCTATTCTAATATCTACATACATCGAAATTATTGTACTCAACGAGTTGTCACCGACATCCAATTACGTTCAATTTGCAAACTCGCAACAACCGGTTTTGACTTCGTCGTCAAGATGAATCCGTAACGTGAACCGGATAATATACAATATCGCACGGTCAACGGTTGGCTCATTGCAGCAGGCGTCTGAATGTTAGTTCATCGCATGTCATTTCGTACCGTTATTCTTAACTATTTGTTGACGAACTAAAATAATTGTATAGTAGCAAGAAAAATGTTTGAATACTATTCTTAGAGTATTATATATATCTATGAAATATGGAATTTATAAATTACAATAAATTTCTCATATAGGTAACCATATTATAATTAATCTGTTTTATTTATTTGTTTGATATCAAATGTCAAATACCTATATGTAATTATTTTTTATTGACCAATTGCATTTTTCTCTGTGTTAACAATATGATATTTAATACAATACTATACCTACATACAACATTATAACCACCTTTAAGTTATATCTACGGCTGCATCTATAAATACGAGTGGTCTGCAGAAGCTAAGATATGATCTGTATAAATCCATACTTTTATAGTGTTTATTATTTATATTTTATACTAATTTTTAACTAACGATAAATATTTGTATTATGAGAAAAGATAATATAATATATTATTACATACATAGTTAACACATTTATCCAGACGTATTTCGTATTACGTTTATAAGTAATAATATATAGGTATTGCAATATTAAATTTATTATTTACTTATTTTAATAGGTACTTAGTATTTATGTTTAAACGGTATATCATTACTATACTATCTAGACGTATTTGGGGGTATATCTGGTATATCTCAGGATTACATATTTTACTATAATTTAATAAATACTTGCATATAACGAAAATATACCAGTCAATAAATAAAAAAAATTTCATATACTTACCCATCGTCACAAAAATAATAAATATACATAATTCATATAGGTTTTTATTGAAAAACAACAGTGTAACCTATACCTGCAACTACTATAAGATATCAAGATGAACATGATAAATTCATTGGAAACATTTATTAAGAATAACAAACAGAAATCAATGCAGCCGTCATAATAAAAAAGGTTTTTTTTTAAATAAAAATGTGCCATGTTGTGATCGTATTTTTGATAGTAAAAAAACAAATTAGATGCATACATTGATCATAAAAAAACAGTTGTTAAGATACGGTCATGACATAAATATTTTTTGTTCTCTTAAACATAATCGTAAATTTAAGGTTATTCGCACGTCACGATATATATATTTAAATAAACAATTACTATTGAATTACATTGTGTATGACTGTTAAATATTTTACTGATAATATTTTTGTTTAAACTTAATTTTGTTTAGTTTTGGAATAGCTTCATAAGTATATAAAATAATTTTATTAATGTTAATGCAATAAACTATTACACAACTATTTATTTAATCACCAAAATAGTTTCTACAATATTATAACAAGTATCATGTTTTACTTTATAATATTATCATGTGCCTTTTAATACCTAGTGTATATTTTTTATAGTTTTAATTCTTTAGTTTTAACAATAACCTAGGATACAAGATACAGGAAGATAGCAAAAATACGAAGGAAAAAATTGAAAATAATCCTTGTCCGTTTGCTTATAATAAGTTATGCTATAGATAGTTTATGACGCATATAGGTACACGTCGGTGCAGTATCACGGGCCATTGCCGGTTTGCATCACGACGGTGTATGATAATAACAATAATAATAACCATTTCGCAGTTTGATTTTAGAGGTTGGCCAATGTGCATAATATTTATCGCTGCTAAATTATGTCTCTGAAATACTAATCGTTCGATGGAAACGTGCGTGTTTCGAACACGTTCGAGCTGTCCTATACGACATACGTGACTTAACCCGAACGAAAAATGTGTTCAGTACGAAGAAACAAAAACAGTTATGTTTTAAGCAAAAAATACCTGTCAATAGTGTATTGGACACGGGTATATTAAAACTAAAAAAATGAAATAAAAAGCATTAAAAGTGGTTGGAAACAATTCAGTAGCAGAGCTGTATAGGTATATATACATATACGATATACAATACAATAAATAATAATAATAATAATACAGTACTAGGTACAATGTATTGCAATTCTTTGCGTATTACCGTTGTGCGTTGCGTTTTACATTTCGGTTTAAAAGTTTATTAGAACGATTTTATGTGGTCAAATATAATAATTACTTCACTTAATTTCGATCGATTACATGGGCAATATATTATAGCGGTTATATGTAGAATGTAGATCGATAAAAAAAAAGTTTTTTTACTAACTGCATGGGATTAAGCTATAGGTATACACAATAATAATACCTATGTTGTTTTCGATTTCGAAATATCTGAAACAACATTACCAACAGAACTAAACCGTTGAACAGCCAATATCATAATATAAAATATAAATAGAGAGTCTATGGAAATATCTTTCACAGGAACCTGATTTTCTTCTTTGGAAGATTCCCGCATTCTCTCGACTTGCGTGTATACGCATTTCTATTAGCATAGCACAGTTGAACTTGGGAGGTGTTTATGATATATTTTGACAGATATCTCGTTTACGGTATACGTTATACCTGCATAATTAAATATTATAATATTTCCTTCGTAACGTATCGATTGTTTACGGTTTTGAAATAATTGTATAATATGATTCTATTCAGTTTAACCTTGTTATAAACACAACTATTATAAGATTCAACGGAACGAGGTTTCGACATACGAACACGTAATATTATTGTAATTAAAATTAACGATGACTGTTTAATACACACTCTCACACATTAAATATATTTGTATATGTATATAAATTACTTTTAAGCGCAAAATATTCATTTTTTTAACCGTAAAATGTTATAATAACAACAATAGTTGAACGAAGATATTATAATTTAGGTAATTATGTTTAATTTGAAGATCGGATAAAGATTAATATTTTACCTATATATTAGAAACTTCACATGCAACGAATACATTGATAAGAGGTGCGATTAAGTCAGTAAGGACATAACTACCTATTAACCCACTGCAGGTTCTCAGCCAGAGGGTCATTAAATTAATGTTTCAAAACGAATACACCATTATAGCAGTAGACGCTGTAGTTACTATACATATTATATAGTCGTATAAGTTTGATGTCCATAGATGACTAATACCTATAAACTATAATGACGTATGCGTATAAAGAGAGTGAATTCTCACTAAACTCGTCTACAAATATATTGTAATAAAGCAATAACTAATATATTATAATATTTATCGAGTATGTATTCCGAGATATTGGATGAGAGTTTTCAGTTTTAAAAAACATAACCGAGTGGCGTATATAACATCTCCAATCAAAAAAGGATCGCCGGCGCCAGGTGTAAAAAACAAAAAAACACCCACCGACGGTCGGAAGAGGGTTAAAAAATTCTTTGTGCTGCGTCCTCTTACCTGTTCGTGTAACGTATATTGTTGGTGCGTCTGGCGAGTGTATTCGGTTGGTTTTATTCCGTCGGAACACCGGGCAATATTATCGTGACGGGAGCGATTCGCGGAATAAACCGAATAAATAATAATACGTTTAGTCACTCGGGTTTTTCCGCAAACGGGCGCGCGTAAGACTTTGTATGATAATATACAACGAGAAAGAGAAAACGACCGACCGGTACGGAACACGCGAACGATCTGACGACACCTGACGGACTGCGGTCTGCGATAGTTCGGTGCAACAGCGACGCGACGCGATCGACAATTTCCCGGTATCTCGGCGGCGACGCTCACGTTTCTTCGTCGCGTTACCAAAGACGCGCGCGGGCCCGACCACCAGACGTACCGTGCACCGCGCATGCGTCGCGGCGATACGACGTTCACGCCGAACCAGTCGTCGTCGTCGTGGTTACCAGACGGAACGGTGAAACGCGCCCTAAACCACCGACGTTTTTTATTTTAATTTCTATACTCTATAATATGGCACTCCACCGGAGACCGCGTCTCGAAGACGTTTCGTCTAAGCGATTGAACGTTTGCGTGATTCAGCCAGCGGGTTCGATGTCGTCGCGTAGAATATTGCAGCGGTACTATCACGACGAGCGTATCGGCAGCTGCCTACGGTTTAATAATAATATCATAACATACGATGTCGCGGAAACCCGTACCGTGGTTATTGTATATTATACAATATGGATATAGCTGGTAAGGCGCGGTATACGGTCGACGTGGGCATACCGCATACCGTACCTACGCCAGAATCGCCGGCGAAGGACGTTGCTCTTGCTGCAGCGGCGGTCATCGCGCGCGTACCACCCGGGACGCCTATCGTCTGCCGCGGCTCCCCGCGAGTCGGTCGGACTCCCCCGACCGGCCCCGACCAACTCCGACCGACCGCCCGCGGGGTACAACTGGGGTGCCACGGTCTACCACCGGTGCGTCTTATGCCCGAGTATAATAATAATATAATATTATCATTGTCGTCGTCGTCGTCGATATTCGTCATCGTCGTCATTGTAACGACTACGCCGGCGTATTATATTATATATTATTCGTGCGTGTAGCGTGCAGGTAGCACGGATGATAGTGTAATCGTCATTCTTCTCACATGACCTATACGTCGAAGACATTGTCCTAATGATAAATAACAATAATAATATTATAATGCCCGTAAAACTGTAATTATTATAATATAATCATATATATATACGTGCGCCCGTGTGCCTGCCGATGTGCATAATACAAACAAAGCTGTTTTATCGCCAGTCTTTGAATTTTTTCATCTCTTTTTTATCATTATAATATATATATATATATATATATATATATATAACGTATATATTACACACCGAATGCGGGACTCGGGTGTATAATATTATAATAATAATGAAGTGCGTATTATTGTGTATTTAGTCATAGTATGTAATATACTATATATATATAGGTACACGTTGTATCTATTATATATATACACAAACGTGTTGTATCTATTATATATAAGTTTAACCGTGTCCACCGCGGACGTACCGCATCTCGTAATAATAATAATAATAATAATAACAACAATAATAATAAAAATAAAAGAAGAGCGGACTGGTGCAGCTCTCTGCGTGCGTGTGTGTCGTGGTCAACGGTCTTCGCGCCTGAGTGCTATCGACGACGACAACGGTGTAAAGTCGTATAGGTATCGTGAGCGCGGTGCCCCCCTTTAGCCCCCCCTCCCCTCCACCACCACTCACACGCGGATACCCCTCGCATTATAGATCCCACGTTCCGCCGACCGCTCCGAACCCGTATCGAATCGGTCGACAGCCGGTCGGGCATTTGAGATTTTTTCCGCCCGCAGAGAGTTCAGACTCGTTTTATTCCGTCATCGTCGTCGTCGTCGTCGTCGTCGTCGACTTCGTTTATCATCGCATCCGGCCAATAACTATATACATACGACGTAATAATATTTTATTGTTATGATGCTGTATATGTGCGCGCATACGAAACAGCGTGTAAACAGGAGCTGATGTGCGTCTTCCTGCGAAGGTTTTTTCACTTCAATCCACGTAATAATAAATTATTATTACGATCGAATTCGCCATAGACACGATTTCATTTTCATCGGAATTTATTTTTCGACCGCTTAATAATATCCAAAGTGTTCAGCATCCTGACATTCGGTTTCCCGAGATAATAATATTATGCGCAGTAGTGCGTAATCACAACCGTTTCGCGTAGTCCTTATAAAATGTCTCGTAAACGTATACGCGACAAAACCCTGGCATTCTCGATAGTTAAAATATAGAGGTGATCGATGTACACACTACATTGTATATGGACAATAGATTGTTATTAAATGTTTTAAATTTGTATTGAATTCGTCTTGATCAAATGTTAAATTACAATAATAAATTGTTATTGCCGTTGTCCGCAAGCTCCAAATATTATACCTATTAAAGACTCTATAATTTGATTTACTGTATAAATATTTCGACTAATTGGCGAAGACAGATTAATAGAAACATGTAATATTACCGACTGATTGAGAGCAAACAAAACACACAGACACAAGAACAATAATATATTAATATTTTGGTATATACGAATCGTAACCTCATAGCCGCTTAATCGCAACGCCGATAACTACATGAACCGGTGGAATTGTGTAGTTGCCTATCCTTCGTTGTTATCTTAACACCAGACCATAAACACAATCTGTATTTATCAGTAACCACAGTTGGAAGGAAAAACAATATGTATAACTGTTTAAAATTGTTTTCACAAGTTGTGATTTGGGAATATTTTTCAATAGGCTACTGTAATTCAATAATGTAATTTTTATATCTTAAACTATGGTTTCACCGTTGATTAAAGAAGAAATAAGGATACTGGTTTCATAAAGTTTTCACGCGACCCGGTGGGATTAGAACAAACATTTATTGGTATTAGAATTAGATTATAATATTAAGGAAAATAATGTAAAACCATACAAGTTGGTGAATAATTACATAGGTAATTAGTTTCAGCAAATAGAAAAATTATGTAAAGAAATAGGTTCACATTGTCATCGGGCTGAAATATGTAAATTTGTAATAATTAATTGCTAAAAATGCTGATAAATGATCACATAATAAATCATGTAAATGGAGGTTAGGTTAGGACCCTGAAATCTGCAAAACTGTAGCGTTTATGCTGGTATGGTGGTATCTATGCACATTGACCAATTTTAACAAAATGTAATTTATTTTATTTTACATACATTACGGACTAATGCCCAAGGTACAGCTTAGAAAAATATGGGAACAATATATCAGACATACAATAAAAATTACATTTAAATATTATTACACATATTATAAAGGCTTTAAAGGCTAGAGAGGTTTTTGTTTCCTAGTCGCATCATTTGATGGATAGTGTTGTAGGTATATAGCTAAGGATTAATTAATAACTTTTAAAGCTAAGGATTGAAAATCAGATTTTTCGTAAGTAGTTTATAGTGTAACCAAAAAATCTAAAAAATATATTAAACATATAATTTTTTATATAAATTTTAAGTTAAAATTTAGACATCAAAATTTCGACAATTTTCCAATTATTTTATAGTTAAAAATGTATAAAATGTTCAATTTTTATAGCTAAAAAATATCAAAAATTAAAAACAAGTACAACCTAATAGTACTCACACAACGAAGAACGAAGAACTGGGAAAGGCTGAGGGCTACAAAAATAAAACAAGGGTTACTAAAATATAAATATTAAAAACACAAATTACATAAAAATATGACGTCCGTAGAACTTTTTTTGATATAAAAACGAAAAAAAAATAAGCAAAAATATTTTTCTTCCTAGATCGGAATCGAACTCGTTATATAGTGTGAATTATCTAATGTAAGACACTCGATACTTTAAAAAGTATTTACGTTTTTGATAATATTTTTATTACATGGTATCAAGTCGTTACAAACCATAAAAAAAAAAATTATTAATTAAATATTTTTAACCTTTTTATTTTATAAGTTTTTTACTTTTTTGAATTACAATATACAATTTTAATTTTATAACCCAAAGCAGAATAATTTTCTGAGTATTTTGATACATTAAAATCGAATTTTGGACTAGTAGTTTATGAGTTATAAGTATTTGAAGTTTAGATGAGCGAAGTAGTGGACCAACATTTTGCGGTGTACCCATATACCACCCCACACTGCTCATCTATACTTTTAATACTTATAAGTTATAGCCGATACTTTTTGAAATAATGAGTGTCTTACATTAAATTGATCACCCTGTATAGTGATAAATTCCATCATGAACCGACCACTACGCTATTTCAACGTCAATGCCGACCGTCACGCCGACCGTACCCGAACGTCGTATTTTTTTTTCGTACCCTCTATAAATAAGTATCACTTTAAAAAGATTTTTCTTTGCGTTATTCAAGTACCAACCTGTGATCCGCTCTAGAGAAGTTAACCCACCGCTCATTTCCATGGCCAACACAAAGATCCTACAAAGCTCCCAGTAGAAAAATTCGGATGATGCACCGACAACGGTGAAGTGCTGCTGACCAAGTTCGGAGTGGTGCATTATCAGAATTATCCGACTAGGAATGTTTAGGGCCTTTGCGTTAACGCCAGAAAGGCCGATACTTAATTAATGGAAAGAAAAATCTTTTTTTCAGTCAGCAGTTATTTACCTGACATGAAATATCTGGAATAACTTCGATTAAACGTCGCTCACATATTAATTACGCGTTTCCGTGGCTTTGACAGATTTTGGATTCGTGGTGATAGTTTATACAATTGCAATGATGGATTCACCGTGGAAATCTTTTTTGCATCGTCTACTTTTTGAAGTGGCCGGTGCTGTGCCAATCTTTTTATGCGTTCCGACGCTTCATATTTTAGTGCTGCACGTGAAATTCCTTTTTCGATTTTCGGTGGTTCTGGCGGCAAGTAAGCTACTTGAATTTTATCATCTGATACATTAGGGCCCTTTGTCGACCACGGAATCGTGGGATCAACAACTGAAAAATAGCAGGTCAAATTTAATGATATTGTGCTTTGACGGTTTTATATATTAACATCGTGTTGTTGATAACACGATATTACGATGATGAACTAAAATGTTTTGAGTGAAAAAATCAACGACAAAAATAAATGATGTTAAAACGTGCCGATAACCAGGGGAGGTCGTGATGCGGAGCAGTTGATATTACATATTTTTTTATAATTATGGAATATTTAATTTAAATTGCGATATTTTTATTTAAAGCCTGGTGCTTTAATATGCCCGGTCATATACTTTGTGAAATAATATGTAAATGGCTAAGCTAAATTATTTTAAGCAAGACGAAACATTGGGCAGTTATAATTTTATTTCCCATTACAAAGAGTTTCAGAAATAATATTATAGGTATCCCACATTATTTTATAAAATCTAAATAAAACTGATGATCGTACATAACCAATGAACAGTGAAATTAATTACATCTGTCATAATTATTCAAATTATTTTGATATTTCGATTTTTTTTTTTGCTTGAAGTTTGGTTGAATAAAAATTGTATAGTTACACGCAATTAAATTAAATAAGACGTACTAAATAAGGCATGATTTCTTTAACCATTTAAGTACTTAAGAAGATAATATTTAAATTACTTATTTGAAATCTAGCTGTAGAGTATGCAGTTTTTCTATAATATTATATATTTTTCTATTGTTGAACGCACAATCTATACCTAGTAACATATTATAGTGAACTTATGGTTAATAAAGTGATCGTGTATAATACGTCTCGTATAGCTGTTATATTAAAATGCCTAACGAGCGCCGTGAAGAGATACATTTGGGAGCTACTCTGCCGGCATATAGATTGAACTGAAATAATTATCCTGTGTACGTGTTTTTTTTTCTATCAACTAACCGGGGTATAAACAATTTATCTAGATTATTCTACGTTATTATATTGCCATTTGCCATATTGAATTCGAGTCAGTGGCGTTCGGTCACCTCGGAAAGCGAGACGCAGCATAGCCAATGGTTTGCGCTTCCGTGCCAGCGGCTTGGCCAGTTTGTCAAGCCTGGATGACGACCAACACCGACGGCTCTGCACAACACCAGTACACGATGGTCCGGGTGCCACTTCAACGGTCGGCTGTTTGAGGTCCTCGTCGTCGTCTTGGAACGGAAGTGACTTGTCCCGAACGGGTCGTATCACGCCGCGGGTCGGGTGCAAATTGTGCAGCATTTCAATCTTGTCGTCGACGTTGGGAAACGACACACGAACCTCCTTTTCGATCTTGTCGTACTGGAACTTTTGGCTCAACATATTGTATTACTTTTGGAACGTAAAATCTTGGATTTAAATATTTGTATTTGTTGTACAAAATTATATGATGGTACCTGTATTAAATGTAAGAACATACTAATCTCTTTTATATTATGATATATTTTGTCTCATTGTTCATCTGGTTGCTCGGCAATGTAGCTATGGTAGAACTTAGTTTTTGTGGCTTGGAGTGGCTCGCTGGTTGCTACCAGTTACGTTCCGTGACTGGAAGTAAGCAACGCCCTCAAGTACTATAGTTCCCGGATGGGTGACCATCCGGGTTTTGTAGTGGTTAAAACCTTGCCACACATACACACACTTGTTTAAACTACAGTATCCTCCCTTACAGTTCCACAGGCTAATGACCTAAGTTGTCAAAGCCATAAACCCTAATAAAAAAATAAAAAATAAATAAATTTAACTTTCCGATAAACGTTTTTTTTTTTAGAAAAGTAGAAAAACTTATAGAAAATCTTGTGTTGAATTTGCAAGTCTTAGATATAAATATAAACAATTTTATGAATTTCCTAATCAAAAAAAAAAAAAAATTTCTTGATTTTTGCGTATTTTCGTTAGATACTCCGTCACCGTTCTCATTCATTACTATAAATAATTAAAAAATAATAAGACTTTTTGTTCAAATCATTTTCAACGATCTTGTAGCAGTGTTTGTTTTGACGTTACTGACAAAAAAAAAACAATTACATAAACAACGTACGCGGCCGTCGTCATGCTCACATTTTTTTTTTTGTGTACAACAACGCCTAACCAATATTTGGCCAGAAAAAAATAAAATGTGAAATACATTGTGATACATCGTTTTTAAGTAAAATAAAATAGTTCTAAATTTAAAAAATATGTATATTGTTTTTTTTTATAATATGGTTTATATTTTGGCATATTTACATATTTACAGTCTAAATATTTATTATTTTTTCTCGTCAATATGTGGATACACATTGTCATACATTTAAATGATATGAGCTGTACTGTTTGGATAAGTTTTGTTGCAAATGATTCATTTCCGCAGAGAATCTATTGTCTTATAATAGGATTTTATATTTGCGAGCCCCACTTAGAGGGGAGGGTGTACACAGTATTTCTGAGGAAGTGCAAGCAGTCATCAAGAAGTAAAATCTGTATTTATTAAATTATTTTTTAATCATTTTATGTTTTACAAAATTTTGTATAGATTATTATTTATTTGCATCAGATCGTCCATTATTCCTCTCCGAATTTTAAATACATGTTATTGTTCCTGCAAGGAGGCTATAATGAAGATGTAAAGAATAATAATAATAATATTATCTTCTCAGATTAGATAAAATACGAACGGTCACCCGGTGATAGACACACGCACCTCCGAGCAGGCACGTTAAGTAGATCGTCAACGGAGGTTTATTTGAAAACAATATCGTACAATATGTAGTGCAATAAACTGCTATATAATATTAATAAATTGTGTGTGTGTGTGTGTGTGTGTGTGTGTGTGTGTGTGTGTGTGTGTGTGTGTGATACGAAAGCGTTGGAAAAAAATAAAATATTCTCTTTGTCGTCTTTCGGACGACGACTAATGGGATAAAATTGAATACGACCGTTTACCGTATTTTTTTTTTTACACATTTTCGTTTTATAGGACGAATAGCAATGTCGGAGTCATCTGCGATTGAAAATTACCTCATGGTCGACGAGATCAGCCAATATGCACGCGAACGCGATGATATCGATCGGTATTACAGAAACGTATATAAAATATGAAATGCATTTTATTAATGCACAATAACTGTAGTTGAATAAAAATCGTTGTAATAAATACTGATATTTTATAATATACATAATAATATAGAGAATAATCCCCATATATATATAAAAGAACAGGCCTTTTTTATGTACCAATTATTTTGTGACGACACTATTTAACTTTTTTCCAATTTTTTTTCACAGAGTTGTTCCAAATACCTTACCGAGTGCCACCACGTCGCCCGATTTTGATTTTAAAGGGTTGAAATCGGCAAAAATAAATTTGTACGTGTAATTTGTATATCTATATTCATATAATAATAATAACAATAGCAGTCGGCCGATAACGGGAAATACGGTACGGCACGGCGGTCCGAGGGTTTCCGTTTACCTGTACTCTGACCTTTTTTTGTGTATGTATCTTATCGGCGGGTGGATATGAATAATTATTGTTTCGACACGACCGCGACACTACGACAGTTCACTACTGACGGTCGTACGTATCACTGCACGACTGCAACCGCTATATTTATGACGTAGGAATACGAAATTTTAAACTACCAACTAAAATATCACATTTTTATTAAGTTAAGAGTTAGTAAGCCATATTAGAATTGAGAAATTGCGTATAGAATCATTTGTAAATATTATTATTATTTTTTTTTATAATTTGCAGCTACTATTACTATTTAGCACTTAATAGCATTAAGTAAAATAAATTATTTTCTTCTTTAAAACACAACAATGGGAGTTGATTTAACGATTATTTCATTTTGAGAAAGCAAAAACTACGCACGGGCGAATCCGGGTAATTCAGCTAATATAATATAGTCTAAGAAGAAAGATAATAATATAAATATCAGGATGTTTAACAAAATAAAATGCCATCTATCGCGATTTGTCGTTAAAATATTATCTAAAAGTAAAAGGAAAAAAAATTATCTCACAATTGAAAAGGAAAAAAGAGGTGAGTCTTAAAGGTGCATCTTCCAGTGCACCTAAGTTTTAATTGTACCCGTTTACCTGCTATGTTTCGTGTGGGACCTTACTAAACCCAGTTTTATTAGCTCCTTTTTTTTGGTTCAATTTATTTACGCTGAAAGCTGACGACGCGTATACCGATGGTTACTACACCCGACGTCTTACTTCGGCTTAATTACAGAAAAATCTAGATCCAAATGTATTTAAATATTAAATAATTATTAATATATGTCAAGTGTACAATAAATACAATAAATAATAAACGATTCTTAGCGGGATGGTAGTCTTAGCAAATAGTAATAAAATTATTAAAATTTAATAAAAAATCATAATTTGTTTTAGTTTTATTATTTCTTATTTTTAAGAACTGGGAAATTTGATCTCTGACCGACGGTCAAAATTATTTCTAATTTAATAATATAACTATAAGTTTTATAAATAAAAGGTATTTCTCATTATACTTTTTATTTAATTCAATTATTACGTTTTTTAAAAAAAGTCGCTTAAAATAATGAAACTATTTTAAGAACCACTATTTTTATTTTGTTTCCGGATTTTTACATTCCGGAATATTACGTTCCGTGGTTTTACGTTCCAGATTATTTATATTCTGGGATTTTATCAATCCGGAAATTTATTTTCCGGACAATTACGGCGTACCCCCGCGAGCAATTAAAATAATATAAATTATATTATTTTTTAGATTTGTCAGTCGTATAATATACGTCCCGATGGCGGGTCGTTCCCTGTAACGGATATTGTCGATACTTCGCTTTTAATATTTATTTCGTTTTAAATTCCTCTCCCCTTACAAATATATTAATTTCATTTTCATTAATCATAAATATATAATTAATATATTTAATTTATTTTAGATCACTCTCCAATCATTAACCAACGTTAGTGGTCACAAGAAAAATAAATAATCGTCGTTTTTCCCGGGAGTCCCAAATCTGAAAATTAAATAAAACAATTAAAAAATACAATACAGCAGCGCTAGCTAGCAACGTCAATGAGTTGCTTTCACAACCGGTTCTCACTCGCGCGAGGAAAAGTTAAAAGCGACGCCGATAGATCGCTCTGCCAACCACGTTTTAAACTGTAGTCAGCAGCGGTGTCTACGTAAGTCGGGAATAGACGTAAGAATATTATTATTATTATTCAATCGGTCATGTATTAAAATGAATCCCAAATTGTTGGTCAAATCGTTTGATGATTATAGACCTAACGTTTGTTTTTAAAATAATACTCGTTATGCTCTGTTGTATGGGTGTTTACAGTGTTTTTATTTGTAAAGTATTTCGGGTAAATCTAGTATTTGAGTACCACCGGGTACTGGTATTTGTGTTTTAAGGAGTTAAGTATAGGCAATTTTCTAAGGTGCATAATAGGAAGTATGACGATATTATGTTCATATTCAGATAACAGAACACTATAGATAGATTATTAGTACACTGGACAAAATACAGTCGAATCCGCTTATTACGATGCCGTGCATGACGATATTCCGGATAAAGCGATTCATAATATTCACGATATTTATTTATAAACATATAATATTATGGTTAGTCATCCGGATATAACGATCTGATTCCCTAGGTCCCTTGAAGATATAGTTATAAGCGGATTCTACTGTATATTGTTATTTTCGTAAAACAACTGACAGCATCAAATCCTTATAAATACTTTTTATTCAAACTTTAAAGTAAACAATGAATTGTACAAAAAATGTTTTTTGTTTATCTGTAATACGATATTGCATAATTACTATCACTTTCTATAAATAATGTCAGTATAGTAATATAATAATCCTATAAGATGTTGGCTACACACACGCTGTAGTTATAGTTGAACTCAAAAAGAAATATCGGTACTCATCTAGTTGACCCCCGCCAAAAAAGTATTCCACCCACCCACAGATTTATATGTAGTTGACGCCCTCCATTTACATTTCTCGTGTTTTCTAATAATTTGTTATAAAATGTTATAAAATGTATTATATACCGATAATCGATATACAGATAAACAGATAAAAAAGGTACGAAAATGTTGTGTGAAATTATTAACTTATTAGGCATTTTAATAATAATTTTTGGTAAAATCCGCGTAGTAAAATTAATGATATAAGATAGGTATAACAGCGTGTATCGTATGTAATAATATGGTGTACCCATACTTTAGTTATTCAGTCGTCATCATCACTATGAAATATATATAATAAACTGAAAATACCGCCGTATACTACTAAAACGAAAAACATGAGTTTCCGACAAATTTTTAGTGACATGCACGATGATTCAACGGTAATGATTTTTTTGCACAACGCAAATATTATTCATAAAACTAGGACTTGTGACAGTATAGACACGGAATGTTTTAAGATGTACAAAGGGGTCATCGGTGGCTATGTAATATTTTAACATCATGTCGAGCAAAAAAGGTGTTAACACCAATAATTGGATACAAAGTGCTAAGGTAAAGTTACCAGTTATTATGTTTTGGGATCAAATTACCGGAAAAATTCAGAGAAATAATGGAAATTTTTCTCGGAAAAAATGAAAAAATTGAAGAATATTCAAATAATACATTTTTAAAAAACCACAAATTTTCTTAAAATAAAAAAAAACATAATTTTTGGAAAATTAAAAAAATTGTATTACGCTCAAAATAATCGAAGTATAAAAACCCCAGTTAAAAAAAAAATAGCTGATAAAGAAACATTTTTTTTAAATCTTTATAGTTTTATACATTTTAGCACCTTATTATTTAAGAAAAATAAGTTATGAGTTTATGACCAACACCAAGCACGTATAACTTTAAATAATTTATTGTTTTATCTTCTAAACTAAAGTCAATGTGAAGTTATTCAGATAACACATTTGTACCATCGTTTTCAGCATAATAATGACCAAGTTAGAATACAAAATCCAAATTAATAGGGTTTCCACTTTTCCAGTATTGTACGGTATGCGACTATTAATATTTAATACGGATATTTGTTCTAAAAATAAGGTTACCTATCAAATATTGAAAAATGTATGGGGGTGCGGGTATTTTTCCAGAAAATAAATTATCTGTATTTTTAAATGTTAGGTATATAATAAATATTTTTGTAAGTTGTTGATAAATATAGGCAACGCATGATTGACAATATTAGGAAAATACGTAACTACAAAACATTATTGGAGGTGGGAGACGATATAACAAAATAACAATATTATTATTACAAATATGAAATAATACAAAACTAGCCAGTAGGTAGGTACCTACTTGATAAGAAACGTTATTATTTCTTATTAGTTATTACTAAATGATTTCTTAAAATATTATCTACAATATTATAATTTAATATATTTAATATAATTTAATAAAATATATTTATTTTTTCCAAAAAACCAAATTTTCTCATTTTTTTCGAAAAAAAACATTCGGAAAACCTTTTTGTTTTGGAAATGTTTTCCCTAATTATGTTTACTTAATTTATAGTCATGAACTAACATCGGTGGCCTTTTGTAAACGCGAATTTGGAATGAGCAAGTCTATCGTAGTAGATTGGAATGATTTTATTAGAAAAGTATGTGTATGATGGAAACATTCTCAGGGCGATTCAAAAATTGGAGGTGCTGGTTACATTGTTGATATATTGATGAGAGTTTATCAGTGGAGGGGAAATACTTTCTTGGCGGTGGTCAACTATAGACCAGTACCTGCAAAATATCCGTGGATAAGATTAGGTTACCTAATAACCTGCAGGGCTTGCAAACGTTATAATAACGGTTTACCTATACGACAAAAAAATAATTGAAATTTGTAACGCAATGAAAACAGACAACGATAAACAAAAATACTTGACTATCACAAAACAAAACATAATATAGTGATTTACAAAATATATATAATATATATTTTTTTTTTTTATTTAGAACTGCAGCAAAAACTATTCAGCTATATATAATATATATCATCAAACAAATCATAATTAATATCTATTTACTCTTATTTTATTGTAATTTAAAACAAATAACTGTAGGATCGTAGATATATACTTGAAATTTTCATAAAATATTTATTTTGTCATTTTCTATACATTATTATACAATTTTCAAAATATTTTGACTCTTTTAAAGTTATTTATAATGCATTTTCCATTTCCTTCTAGTTTTTCCTATGAATGTTGATTTTAGTTGGGTCAAAAAACTTGAAAATGTAATACAATATTTATTGATTTATTTTATATGTATATATTTGAAGTTTAAATTTTGATGAAATTTGTTATTATTTTAACAAAGAAAAACAATTTTAGTTATTTTTGTTGCAATTTAAAAATATTATTCGTGGTACTTGATATATTTAATACAATGACATTTTCAAATGCAATGTTTTCGGCAAAAAATAATTCAATTTACTCACTGTATTACTATAATAGTATAAAATACATTTCTTTAATAGTATATATAATATAGGCTGACAGACCGTCTTCACTCAAAACCGTTTTACGTATTAAATAATGATATAACATCATCAAATTCAAATTAAACACATCCATTACAGTAACCCACATGACATTGTGACCATTTTTAATTTGACGTATTTAAGTAAAAATACTAAAAAGAAATATCTTTTTAGTATTTTTACTATTATATAATAGTTCTTTTTTTATTATATATTTTATTTAATAATATAAAATATATAGGTTAGTAAACAATCGAAAATATTGTTACACATAATAAATGCTCATGTGTAACGATAATGTTCTGGGTTGAAAGCAAATCATAAAACATTTATTAAAATTGAAAATATAAATATTTAACATTTTAAATTTCTTATCTCATTCGTAAGTTTTTTTCACTCTTTCGATATTATATATAGGTATGATAATTGTAGTTTGTATTAATATTGCAATATACATAAATCGACACAAAAAGAAACAAATTTGAAAATACATTGTTTTAATTTTTTAGTTTTTTACAAATAATGTATTATTGTATACCACAGGTCTTTAATAATTATTATTGTTATATTATACAACTACGCCGCCATTCATAAGACGGGTTCTTCTAACGGTCAGTAGGTTTATGCGCTCAGACAACACTTTTTTTTTAAACGTTTAAAACGCGGCAAAACTGCATAATAATCGCAATGCTATAATTATCATACAGTATAATTTATGCGTTTTTAAGTCAATCGAAATGGGTTACCTATACCTACCATTGTTGATTATATACAGCAGTATGAAATGTATTAATTTATACGCCTACGCTTCATAATAATATAATAATGTAGCGTTTACATTAAAATAAATATGTAGATTTACCGTACACGACGACCTGTGGATCGTATAACTATAAATAAAAATCGCATGCTCGATCGTATATCATGGTTTTCAGTGCATCGGTAGCCGGTTCTTTGATGACGTGCGCTCGCCGTGCTCAAATCGAGTCAAATATAATATACATATTATTATTATACACACACAGACTGCACATAATAATAATAATATTATAAAAAGCTGGTACGACAGAGTTTGTGTACGGGTACGTGCTCGACGGCGGTTCGATTAACAATTTTATAATATTATCTAGCCCATTCAACAGCAGCAGCAGCCGCAGCCGAGATGAAAACAAAAACAAAAAAAAAATGTAACATAATAATATTATAAAGGTCCCGTTGAGTGGGGCGTCGTTTACGGGCGAGGGGCGTGCGGGGAGGTTGTCGGCGCGGCGGCGGTGGTTGCGGCGGGACGGCGGCTGCGGCGGCGGTCGGAGCGCGCGGCCCATCGGCGTCGTCGGCAGTGGCGGCGAACCGGCCAAACCGGTTATCGGGATAACCCATTATGTGACGCCGCACGTCCGGATTCGTGTTGATGTCTTTATTTTCTTCGGCAATGTCCCGGGGCGAAGTTAATAATAGAGAAGTAATCCGTTTACCACGTGTAGCGAACGGCGGCGGAGCGGTGTAACGGCGGTGGAGGCGGCGGAGCGACGACTACGGCCGGAGCGGAAAGGGTTGTTGAGCGGCGGCGGCGGCGGCGTAGAAGGGTTCACGTCGTGGCGGCAAGTGGCGGTGGCGGCGGCTGCGGCGGATACGGCGAACGCTGTACGGGACAACTGGTTCGCCTTCGACCTATCACGCTTGCCGGCTCGCACGCGCGCGCGCTCGACGACTCTCTCCTCGTCCAGTGCCCCGTCGTCGTCTTTTTTTTTTATTATTATTATCATTACTATTTCATTTCCATCTCCCGAACCAGTTCACGCCGCCGCTGCCGCCCGACGACGACGAATCGTTGTGTTGTTTTATTTCGACACAAACACACACACACACACACACACACACACGTATATGAGTAATTAGTCGAACACCGTCGCGATGAGGGGGAAAAAAAATTTGAGCTGCACACCACGTAATGCACACCGCAGCTACAATACATGTGATAGTAATATACTAATATGTAATAGTCAATAATATAGACTAATACACAATTATACACTTCTTTACACCTCGCGGGTATGTTATACATTGTACTCGAGACTCACGAGACTTTACCGATCACGTCGTATACGTTCCAAAGATTTTGAGTCTAATCGGCGGTTGGATATTAAATCCGAGAGTCTTATAAGTGCTGTCCACTGTATATTGTATATACGGCAAAGGTACGGCATAGGAGATATTATATTGTACGCTGCCGGAGGTTGGATGTGGGGGTAGAATTAACCCATCGTCGACGTACGAATATTCTTTTCGAAATGTTTTCTCTCGTCTCGAGCATGTTTGTGACTTCCGCTACAATATTGCCTATATAATACGCGTCTTTATATATTATTATAGACCTAACTAAATACGAGGAGAGTATACGAGCAATTAACGCGTCTCTTCGGACCGTTGCAGCTGCTGCAGGAGTCTGTACAGGTGGTGTATGTGGCCGTACCAATAAAGCTATTCGTTGTTGAGTCCAATTTATTATAATTTATAACGTTCTAAACAAGGTATCCCGTACCCGATACCATAAACAGGCGAAGTAGTATACTTTAATTCAAAATAAACAATAACAAGGCGCATTTATCGAGGCAATACTACTCTTTGTGGTGGATCGTGTATATGAATGTACTTAATAATTAATATTACAATTAATGAATAATGACATAATGTATGTCATTATAGTACCATAATTGTTATCATTAATGTTACAATTTTATTTTCTAGCATTTATACACCTGTTGCTTCGAAACCGTCTTTATTCATATAATCATATATTCACGACTGATGGAAGCTCATCATTTCAAATCCGATTGATAAAATTCCTAAATCTACACAAATACTCAAAACCTTTGTGTATTTGTGTAGATGAAATTTATAAATTATATATCGACTCGACTACTCGAGTATTATTTATTATTGACTCAGCGCTATGTGAATATTGTACATCGTCCAACGACAATATAATATATTGAATAATGATGTGTATATGCTATATATAGGTATAGAGTGTAGAACGTATACGCCGTGGCATGTAATTACCTATACTGCAGTTGCACTATACGCCAGTACGATATTCCCGAGGGAAAAAAATAAGTAGGTACCTATATTATATACTCGTCGAAAACATTATGTACGTTTTTTACCAGAGTTGGCGTAGGCGGAAACCATAATAGAAATAACGGTTACGATGGCTATTTGAACCGGCGGCGAGCGGGGACGTGAAATAACGACGGACCAAAACAATCCAAATCAATCATGTGCCCAACTACTAACTACCTACTAACCAACTATGTGTACCTAGTACCTACCTATAGGCTATATAATGTTGTTTACTGTAATGCGCATTGTGGAATGGAACTCGAATGTAGTAGGTGATGTCTAATATACGCCTGCACTCTGCTGCAGATATATTATAATATTAACGTAAGTACGTAATTATATAATATTTTAGGATAGAAATACAAAGGTTTGACTACCGCAGTACCGCAATCGTTAAATCGTTTGTAATAATTAATAACCATTTACCTGTTTAGTAAAAAATGTTTTGTTATATTATAATGAGACACCGAAAGTATTCATATATTTAGATTTATTTTAAACCTAAATATATTTTACAATAAATTATCCTGTAGATCTTTGATCTTTAAAATATTTTTACGCCTATAATAACGACAATAAGAGATCACTAAATAATAGTTGTTTACATAATTCATATGCCACGAATCCATGAACAAAGAATTATCCTATAGCAATATGTATTAATCCTATATATGTATACATAAACCATGTTTGCATTATGAAATATTATATTATTGTGTATGTAGATTGTATAGGTATACCTAACGGATCGCCGTTTGAAAAAAAGTTTTTTTTAAGAGTACATACACCAAGTGAAATATAATTTGTTTAAATTTTAAAATGATAATAATTAATGAGTAATGACTTTGTATTGCGATTAAAAATTATCATCTACTTGCTTTAGTTGTTAATATATATTTTTGACATGATTAAATATATTATGCTTATATGTTTAATATTGCAAGCAGCATTATACAATTATCTCCATAGTATATAGGAACTAAATCAATAAAAAATATTTTATTGGTATAGGTATTTTGGTGGATGCATATAATGCATATATAAGAATATAAATGGCCAAAATCGTCCAATTTAAATAACGGAATATAGACCATTAACTAAATAACCAAAAATAGTATTATATATTTATGTTTTCTAAAGCCCTCGAAATTATAACCATCAATAATTTAAGTTGGTCACACTAAAAAATTTAATTTAAAAAAATGCTTGGTTGAAGAATATATGTAGGTATTTTTTTTTACTTGTAAATCGTTAATACTATACGGTAAATTATTTCCAAGCAACTTACAAAGGCGTTATAGGTAGTTACTGTGGTGTGTTAGGTTCATTGGGTATAATTACTAATCATTACACTGATTGAGTTGCTACAAAATAACTGGTTTCCTTGTTCCAATATATTCTTTGTTTAGGTGAGGACCATCATTCTGGCTGCCATCATATTTCAACGTTACAGGTATACGAAACTGAACCAAAACAAATATATTATAATTATCTACGAAAGTAAGAATTTCTTTCATCGCACCTATAGGTACATTTGTAAAATCAAATTTAATTTATTTGAATCATTCATGCAGTATAATATACCTACATTTAACGCAATAATTTATTAGTATACCTGTAACTCATATTATAGGTATAGCATACCTAAATGTAAATATGTATTTTAGTAATAAATCTTATTATATAATATAATTATAGTTTATAATATTTACTTTAGGTAACAAGTAACACTGCGACGACTAAGATAATGAGCACCAGAGTGGAAAATCTAATGGAGCGAGAAAATCCGCTCGTGCGCTTAAACCGTAGTTAAACGACTAACTGGAAACTTGAGAGTTCTTATATTATGAACTGTATATTGGGTACCTTTTATTCTTTTCCATATACTCGAATAACAAAATGCATGCAAATTTAAGGTTGAAGCAACAACAGTGTTAAATTTAATTATATACAGTATATAAGTTTTTTCTTAGTAGCGACTACAAATCCTAAATATTAATTTACATAATATAATATATCCTTTTGACTAAATGTTTGAATAATTTATATTTGTTATAAATGTATATTTCCAATTTTCAAGTACAAGTATACATCACATTAAAATTAAATAATCGACGTCGTTTATTTGTAAAGTATCTTTGTAGGTACTAGCAGGTCGCAGGTGTATGCATGACTTTGTTTTTATATAAATAAAGATAATTTAACAGTTCATTGTATAATATAATTGTATTCATAATAATTTGTAACAAAATTAAATTTAGATAGTACGGTTAAAATTGTTATTCTTCATAATCAATTTTATAAACCTTGTAATTTGTAATATTATGTAAGACCTATTAGACCATGTTGTTAATTTATTTTATTATTTTAAGCAATATTTTATAAAAGCGATTTAATATAGATCTTAATATTTTATACATTAGAACAGCGGTTCCCAAATTGTGCACCGCGGTCTACGGTTCATAACAAATAGTTTAAAATGTATAGATTTTTTTCGTTATTGATAACCTACAGCAGGGCACCGTGGCTAACTTGGGTCCCTAAAAGGGCACCGCGGAAAAAAAGTTTGGGAACCGCTTCATTAGAAGGTTCTCGCAAGAATAAAATAATACCTATACATTTGTAACTTGTAAACATAAAACATTTTTGAATTATCAGGTAAGGCGTAAGTATATTTCGGTTGACATTAAAGTATATCGCGTAGAACTTAGTTTTTTGAGACCAACCGAACATTGATCGTCTATTATGTATAAGTTTATTTACATAGGTAGTTATTGTGGTATGTTTTCACTCGACCATTTTAGTTATTTTGCTCGATCGTATTTTATGGATTATTGCGCGAAAAGATGTAGGTATTTAAGAGTCATGAAGAGACGTGAGTGCGATGGATCATGGATAACGAAGATAAAAAAAAAATAAGTGCACGATAGGTGCTGCGTTTACCCGTGTCCGTTGTACACGACGTGACAAAGAACACAAGGGAAAAAAGTTGAATAATATAAACGGTAAAAAAAAGAAATAATAATAATGCAAAACTAAATAAATACGTTTACCGTGTTCTGTTTATGTGTGTGTAGTGTGTGTGTGTGTGTATTTGTGTGTGTAGAGTTGTTGACTCGTGTGGCTACTGAACTTGAATAGTGCGGGCACACGAGCATTTCTCGCCTTACCACAGAGCCGGTGGGAAAACAATGACCCGAAGACTTCATCAACTATATGTATACAGCCATATAGGTACTATACATAGTATATATTATATTATAATATTATGTATATCAAACGGTAACGAGCCCACATGCGGTCTTGTTGGAGAGAGCCAATTATGGTAAACGTCAACTGACACTGACGTTTCAATAAATACTTTTGGACATGTGTATCAACTGGTTCAACTACAGATGGTATTAAAATAATTAAATACGTAGAATTAAATTAAAACATTCGTGTATAAACCATAATATATATACTATCGTACAAAAATTGAAATATTTATTTATATTTATATAAAATATAGCTGGAACACAGCTGCAGTGTACTCTTGACTCTACGCGTTCAACTATATTTACTCGTATATTATTCAATATACAGTACTTGCAAGTTACAAGTCGCAGGGTACCACGTCATTATTTTTTTTTTCATTTAAGAAAATGTTTAATGGTGATAAACATACGTAAGTAGACTCTAAAGAAATGTCTAACTGAATATTGTATTATATGACCAAAGAACCGTTTGATAATAATTTTTGAAATCGTTTTCATCTATAATTGGTATAATTGTATTTTTATAACCGCACATATTTTTAAGATTCTTTAATCACATACATTCCAATTGAATACCCAAGCATTTTTATAATTCATTTTTATTTTTTATCACTAAGAGACGTATAATCAAAGTAAACTTATGGTGCAGACTGCCGATAAAATAAATGAATCAACTAGTTTAACAATTCAAATTTCAAAGAAGTATATAAGTATCTATGTGTTCATTATATCTATACTTTATACATTGTACATACAAATATAGAATACAATATTTTGGATAGATTCGAGTATCTTGTTTAATATAGACAAGTTTTAGTAAGTACTTAAAAGTCGTATTTATAACATAATAATTAATAAAAATATTATTTTAGAACGTAAAATTATTCTAGTAAAAAAATGGGTTGAAGATGACACCTTATACAGGGTGTAACAGGTCTATTTGACTAATGCAATAACTTTTTTTCTATTCAATATTTTTAAGTTTTTTTTTTTTGTAATGATTTGTAGAGCTCTGCGCCATAGTTTGTATATCTTATATTTTATTTTATTTTTTTACAACAAAAATAAATAATTTAAATTTTGTATTTAATATTTTTCTAATAATTCAAGATAGCTATTTCATAAATAAGTATTTGAAAACCATCTTGGCGTTTAAAACTTTTAATTTGGTTAAGTCGTTAATTTTTAAACAATTTTCAAAGTGTGTTAAAATGTATGATTATTTCTTGCTAATCACTGTTACTGCTGTAAAAGTTATTGCATTAGTCAAATAGACCTGTTACACCCTGTATAAAACGAAATACATATTTAAATATAAATTTTAATGATAAATTATTACGACGCAGTCATCGCTGAGATGTTCTTCGCACTTATTTATTACCTACTTATTGGGTAATAAATAATAACATCATATTTCAAAAAATTAAAAATAGAAATTATTTTGGGGCAATGGAAGCCACACATATATAGATTAAGTTTTCATCATACGAGTTTTCACCTTTATTATTTTTAGAAAGGGTCGCTTCTCGTTGTACTCAACGGCACAACAAAATACAATTACTAGTCCTCAATATTAAAATATTCAACCAGAATTGTAGTTGCACAACAACGAGAATTTCCCACGATTTTCCTCTATCGGTTTTTATAGTATATTATACTGACGTGATTATACTCATAGATGCCGTCGCCCGTCAGACGTTAGTGATGACTTCTTTTGTATAGTAATTCGTGTAGTCGAATCCATTTGTCTTAGGACTTTTGGTTTGATATAAACGTGTTCGTAATAGCATAACATTACGTAAATGAATATTTTAATGTTCTATGCAGACATGGTTCCTGGAACTGCTATCGACAAACGTTTTAGTGACGAGTATAATAGGATATATAAGTTTACAAAGTATATAAGTTTTATATGTTTTTTACACCACGTGATTCATGGGTGTGCCCTAAGAATTTGAATAAATATACTTAAATAAAATATATAATATCACGTGGACAAATGAGAGTGTCTAACGAACGAAGATGTACGGGGGCGTCGAATAACATATTTTTAAGTACTCTGTTTCTGAGTGCGTGTGTGCATTGATATAGTCATTATCATACGTATTGTTAACACTGCATAAACATTTGATTTCGGTGAAATCAAACTTATCCAATACCTGCGGGCTGTAGCAATGCATATAATACACGAATAAAATGTTCACGAAAAGATACCATGCGGTTTAATATGTAACATTTAAACGACGGCCGCCATAAAGTATTATTTTTTTATAATAACGTTCAGTTTCTGTTTTGTACGACGACGCGTGACTGGGAAATAAGAAACCGGCTTCCGGAAAATAAACTTTCGTCGCGGTCGTGCTAGAAAATCACGGTACGCCGGAAACCAAAAATAATTTTTAAGTGACCCCTGTCAGCGCGTGTAGTCCATAAGGTATTAAAGGTATATATACAATAATATGCATTATAACGTTCTTGTGTGGTCCCCCCGTTATAAGGTCATTATTTTTCATGAAAAGATGGCCCTCCGATCTGCAGCGTGCACATTATAATACACATTATATTATTATATATCGTTGCATAGACCGTGCCGACACAAGAGAAAAACGCCGAGCGGCGTATATAATGATAATAAAACCGAACAAAACATCGACGGCACTGCACTATCTCCATATTATCTCGGCCAGTACATCTCATTCACGCGAACACGTCGGGGAATATACAGCAGCAGCCCATTATCGAGAGCTAATTCGAGACACACAGCTCCGCGGCGGCGGCGTGCAATTGTGTGCAGCGCGAGCCGTGAGGTGAAACAAAAAAAAAAATTTAATAACAATCATTATTATTGTAGTAGTAATAATGATAATAATAACGGTGACAAAAAAACAGACTATGGGTGGGCTAAGTTTTTTCCCACTCGCACCTCGTCGTCGTCGTCGGTCTTCCGAACACGCGCCCCGAAGAACGTCGTATAACCTACCGACGCGACGGCGGATGAACATTGAACACGTATTATTTTTATTATTTTTATTTTTGTATACCTACTCGTAAGGCACTACGCGTTTGGTTTTTTTCATATAATAATAATAGATAAGTACGCACTGACAAATCGGTGCCGTCGCCTTCGTATAGACGCGCGTGACCTTTGCGCGAGCTCTCGCGGGATGTAATCTGAAACCGGGGGAGACGCGACGATTGTATACAAGTTCGTTATCCGGTTTTCGGCCGCGGACGAGTGTGTTTTTGTGCTCGGCCGAGTATTTTGGTGCACATATTTTGGGTCCACTCGAGGGAGAGAAAGAATAATTGTTTTTTTCGCGCGGTTTGAAAACGTCTCGAAAAAAAATTAGGTGCCCGCCCAACCCTGCAATACGTTTAATATTATAAAAAAATGTCGGTGCTAACGAGACACCGCCGCCGACGTGAAAAAAATCGTGCCCGGTGAAAAGCGAAATCGATAAATACGTCGACATATTATCACGTGATTTGGAACTTTTTTGAGATTGCAGATAAATATATACGGCAGTTTTTTCAACGTCGGACTGCGCAGAATGTGTGTTTATAGGTATATGAATCGGGTATATTGAATGTCAGATCTGATTAAATATTTATATAAAATGTAATATATATATGTATATTGTATGTAGTTTAATACCCGTGTAATATTATTGTGCCGAAAAATCACAAACGAGATATACAAAACGTATTAAATTTCCCGTATAATGTGTGCTATTTAGGTCTGATTTCATTCCAATGTTTATCAAATCGTTTAAAATGTGTTGAGGCCAGATCTTATCGTGTTGACCAGTAGAATGTAATCATGCACTCAAATAAAACTCACATTTGTTTCTTTTAAATGTTTTGAAGATAAAACCGTATAAGTTTTGATACAACACTTCAAAAATGTATACCTACCTAAAGACTTTAATTAATTAATGATGTTTGATTTATGCACTAGTATATGCTTACATGCATATAACGCGTATGCAGATGGATGAGTTCAACAAATTTGGATAGAAATTTAAACATTGGGTCACGGTGATTGTAAACTTCATCCAAGGTACAGGCAATCACAAAATCACACATGCTAACGCAGTGCCAAAGTATTTATCAAGTGTGAAAAGGTGTTGAAAACTATCAATAGCTAGGTAGTCATATTACAATAGAAATTCGTAAACGTGTTGGAATTTTTACAAATACTATGGCTTAAAATTAATAATTTTGTGATATTATTGAAAAATTACCCAATTATGTATAGAGACTTTAAGAAATAAGTATTAAAATTAATTTTGTATGCCAAAACTTTAAATTTGTACATTTCACATAAAATATGGTAATAACAAACGGCGTGCAGTTAAATGAAGATAAAAATTCGGGCGCTATTGATAAAATAAAAAAGGGTGTTTGGGAGCAGATAGTCTGCAGGTATCGTTTCAAAATAAATGCAGTATAAACCATATACATAATAATATTGTATACTACGCATAGTATATATACTTAGATTGGGGCGTAAATAACCCATCCTGCACTTTTCTCATTCTTTAAACCGTAGGTTTTTAACCATTTTTGGGTGACTGGGTCATGTACCCTGATTTACAGAGTATAATCACAACCCCCCCTCCCCCAAAAAAACAATACAATTTTTATTTTAATTATTTTTTAATGAAAATATTCTAAGAGTTAAAACATTAATAAATTATTGTGAATAATTACTTATTTTATAGTTTAAATTTATACTTAGGTTTAAGTTTCAATGTGACATCATGCTGTTGTTTATAGACATTAGACAGCATTATTGTTTTAAAATCTGGGGCCGTATGACACAGAGCAACTCGCATATTGTCATTGATGTCCAATCGATTTCTTGATTTCGTTTTAATTGTGACTCTTGAAAAAAATATACAGACTCGCAAAGATATGTAGTGGCGAATGGAACAAAAAACTGCATTACATGGATACAGCTCGTGGATAAGCATAAGCCAATATCTAAAGTTTAAACCCACTATTTAAATTCAATATGTAAAAGTAAGTAGGTACGTGAATAATTAACAGGTGTAAGTATATTGTGCATAAATCAACACTTTAAAATAGGAATAATTACTAAAAATATACATGATAATATGCAAGCTTATACACTAAATTCATTTAGCACTTTGGTTTTTCATTTTTCATTTTTTTTCATTTCTCTGAAAATTGATAAAAGTGAATTTTAAAAATTATTTTTTTATACCTCACATTCTCACCTTTAATATTGTAATTTGTAGCAATATATTTCAATGTATTTCGTAGAATTAAAATTATAGGTATACACCTATATCCGATAATTCAATCACAAATCACAATATTAATAAGCTATATTATAACCGCAGTGGTTAAAGCTATATAGTTAGTATTTTAATATTGATGTGCAGTGCATAAAATATCATGCGTTAAAAAAGTCACTAAATTGTATATTATATATAAATAATTTATCGTATTTACCGTATACGGACAACAGTCGTATATCAAGGATCTAAACGTTATGCACTATAAAAAAAAACTCATTTTTTTTATACAAAACTATAGAGGGCTCGAATGGCTTCAAACCCTGGTGATACAATGCAGATTGCAGTGAAACATCGGCCTTCGCCGCGCAATAGGTGCACAAAAAAAGTCGTTCGCACTCAGCAGATTTCAGCAGTTGGATGTCACGCGTGTACGTGTGAACGTGAGTTATGTAGGTACACTTTTCGTTTTGCTCGATTTCTCTGTGCATTCTATTATGTATAATGCGGTATTGCGGTGTAGTACAAAGAACGATATATTTTAGGACAGTATAATATAATGCATACAATATTATATATTATCGTATATTATAGGAGTGGCCTAGCTTATCGCGAAATTCAAAATTTCGGTCGTGGCTGCGTCTCCGCGGAGGAAGGTCGTGCGTATAAATACCATATAATATTGTATAATATTCGAAACGCGAGAACACAATAGGTGTATTTGTCTGTTTTATCTGCAACTGCTTCGGATACGCGATCTATCATCACCGCAGTGATTTATAACGCGTTTCGCGGGGAGTGAATAAAAAAAAAAAAACAAAACCGAAGAACCCAATCGCGCAACGACTTCGAGTCGAATAATTTATCGGCCTGCACACTATATATTATTAAACACACACACAACAGTAATAATAAATAATAGTATGTATTTTGTGTTATGTGTATTATAATATTATACACTATATATACGTCTGTACGATAGTAATAACACACGATAGTCGTAGGGTACACACGACGATAGCTATATTATAATAATATACATTACGAACACGCGCGTCTTATAATATATTATATATACTATTACCTATGTCCTACGAGCGGCGACGGTCGAATTTTGCGCTCGCGTATATACCTGCGCAGTGTGTTATTTTTCACGTCATGCAAAATAAAAATGTGCACGGCTTATAATATTATTATATTATGTACCTCTAACCTTTGTGTGGCTGTGTGTCAACGTCATTTATCATATTATTATTATAATATATACGCACGACGCGCGTTATATATATATTGTTATTATTTATTGCTCGCCCGTCGCCGGCGCCGCCGCCGTCGTCCGCCTGTGCATAATATTATATTATTGTTATACAATGTATCTCGCGCGGTGCGGGCGACGAATGACCGTCGTAATAATATAATATTTTACGGTGTCGTGTCGCGTCGTCCGCCGACATAATATACGCGCAGTCCCTCCTCGCGACAGGCCCCGCGGGGCTCGGAAATGAAAAATGAGCAGATTTTTTCGTCCTCCTTTAATATCGAACCCCGAGCACCATGTAACGCTGCAAAACTATAATACAATACACAATATACGTTTTATCATTTGTAACGCGTGAATACCGCAGCTTATGTACCCAAGAGACAGCGAGCAGAAAAGGACATCGCGTGCGGTATATATAGGTCTTGTTTAGGCTTACAAAAAATACTTTTAACACAATATGTATTACATAGGCGTATATATACATTATACAGCGTGATTCACCAAGCATGCCCACCCCAATTTTTCATTTGACAATGAATTTATTCAAATTTTGATTTTTTAAGTTTTAAATATATATTTACAATCTATACAAAAGTATAAGTGAGTCAGAAAAGCAATTAATTTCAAGACAGTTAGCAAGGTTCCAGGCAGTGCCACCTAACAATAAGATAATTCAAATTATTATTTGATTTTTTTGATTATTGTACCTAGTTATTTTGATTTATGCATTGAACAAGTCTCTAGGCCATTGCCTTTTTAGTCGTCTGCGTATATATGAGTTGAGGATAGTTTTTGTATTAATGGATTGGAATGAGAATGTAGTTTCGAATATGGAATTTGGTGTATAGTGAGACTTAGCTAGATTGTTAGGGTGGTAATCTTAGGCCATTCTGGAGATTTTTATTAGTTACGTTCCATATGTGGTGGAGGCCATTCGACGGAGACATATCGATTGAAATGCTTGAAGAGTTTTGGTGTTTGACGGCATTGCCGACCCTCAAATTTGGATGTCGTAAAACCAGACCGGGTGGATAATTGCCTTGTAAATTGTTAGCTTATTGTTCATTAGGGATGGTTTAGATCTTAAGAAGTGCAGTATTGAGTTTATGTGAGTTCCAAGTGAGACGTTTATCAAATATTAGATGAAATATACAAGACAATATTGTAGACAATGTTTTCAAATTATTGAGATTTTTTTGTACTACTTAAGGAGTGTTCGCTTAAGGCGATACAAACTTCTGTTTTTCAAATAAAACCGCTCTTTTTACTATAATTTATATTTATAGTGATATATATATTTTTTTTTAATTTTTGATGTACTGAATTGAAAACACAAATGGTAGTTTTTCAGTTATTAAAATGTTTATACTAAGGATTGTTATCCTCAAAAATGGTATTACAAAAATATATAATATAATATGTAATATTGGATCCAATATTTATTATATTCTTAGACCATTTTTAAAAATTATAAATATTGATAGATTAATACTACCTAATTACATAAATTTTCAAATGTTCATAGCCAAACCCATTATCATGGACTATTATCCTTAGTAAACTGCAAATTTAAAAAAAATTGTTCGAATTTTGATATCGGTGCTTCAAAGTTTTCAGAAAATATTTCCGCTTAATAATTTACTATTGAACGGGGGGGGGGGGGGGCTCGAGAATCTGGAAATATGGTATTAAAGTATATTTCAAAATTCTAAAAATCAGAATTTGAATTAATTCATTATTAAATTAAAAAACGGGGGTGAGCATGCCTGACGAATCACCCTGTATACACCCATACACATTATTATTATACATATCCGTCCTCGTTTCTGCAGCATATAAAGGTACATATCATACATATACGTATATATTCCAACATTGAAACGTCGTCGTCGTCGTCGTCGTCCACAAAAGACGATGACCATCAAGCCGTCAATAATACAGACATATATCGTATAATAAATATATAATAATAGGCGTATACCTACGTCGTATTTTAAAATCGTATAAAATAATACCTATACCTATAACGATCACGGCGCGGCGTGCCGACGAGCCGAGAATAAACCGATTGCAGTACTCGATTGGCACGAGTCAATACGCTCAATATGTATAATATTGAATGTTATATATATGTGTGTGTGTGTGTTTATTATGCACTGTGTAGTACCTAACTAACCCATACTGCACCTACGACCCGCCTAAACGGGATACAGAACGAACGCGAAAGAAAAATATCGCACCGATCGCGACCGAATCAATATTTTAAGTACATTTTTGCCGAGTAATAACATTAAATCACGTTGTACACACGCGTGCCGTTAAACGAACGGTTATATACTTTCGAGATTTGTGTTTTCCGACACACGTACCGCACTATGTATATACTAATATATAAGTATTGTACTATTGTATATATATGACCATAATAGGTATGTATATATATAGATATTTGCGCCTTTATGTTTTATTTCGTTCGTGTTAACTGTTAAGTATAACAACTATCAAAATATATGCAACGCAGTTAATAGAAATAATTATTTTATTTCCACAACCTGCACGACGTATATTTATAATATGACTAGGTATTTAGGTTTATCGGTGTACAAAATGTACAATAAATTATATTCAACATATTTAACACCGTGTAATCTACGTGTCAGTGTCACAAGTGTCATAATATTTGTCAATACCTTAAACTTGATTTCCTGTTGCAATATAAAAAATCTGTACTCGTTTTATATTACTAATCACTGTTTAGGTATACAGAATGTAATACGTTATAATTCGTATATTATACGAATTACGAGCAGTACAACGTCAAATAATATTTCCTAACTATAAAAAAGTAACAAACAATATTGTTAGAAAATTTAAGAGTTTTGCAATATTTACATGTTTTTTTGTAATTTTCTTAAGTTATTCCGATGAAATCATGTTATAATATTTAGAAGACACTTAAATAAATTATATTAAATAAAATGTGTCAGGATTTATTTTAATAAAAAAGGTTATGTTGTTCAATTCATTTTTGAATAACTGCAGTTTGGAGAAATGATAGCTTAAAAATATAATTTATTACAGATCAATTGTTTAGTATAATTAACTTATATTTGAGGTCTTTTATATTAATTATAAAAAGTACAAACAGCTTTTTCGCAGTGTAAAAATATAATTATTGCTTGAACCTGAATATAGTATATTAAATAAAGACACTTTAATAACCTAATCTAGTCATCGAATGAGATAATTGGTACCTACGTGGTATCTGGTAATGTCGTATTTTTACCATTCCATAAAAATAATAAAAACCAGTTTTTGAAAATTGTCAGATTTTTTATGTGCAGTTAATTTTTACATGAAAATTGTTTATTTGAAATTTTTTTAGAAATCTGCAGTCTGTATTATTTTTACCACATTCAGTTCAAGTGTTTTCATTCAAAGCTGCCATACTTGACTTTATACGCAGTTAAATGTTTAATATAACTTAGTGACTGATAATCTCATTATAACATTGAAGATAAATTGTATAAAATGCTTTATATACGCAAAAGATCGACTAAAATCTTAAAAAATTAAATACATAATGATAATAACACAAGATGTAGGATAAATAACTAAGACAAGGTGGTTCTCCAGTCAATATAAGACTAAAACTAACTGTTTTTATGGTGATATTATAAAAATATTTCGTTTACTATATATTATGTAGATTATGGAATAATTATGAAATGGAAAATGAAATAATATGTAATATAAAAATAAATCAATCACTATATTTTTTTAGTATAACATCTATTTGTACATTTTTAAAACGCCCGAATTGAACCTACCTATAATATTCAACCCTATACTACTGTATGCTTGTGAAATTTTTGAATGTAAGATAATTATTATTTAAAAACACTGATAAACGTATATATATAAATGGTGTGGGATTGGGATAAATCATAGCTAAAAAATGAGTATAAATAGTATTATACTTTTACTTTTTTTTAGTATGTGAGATATGTGACGTGCGTGCAAGTGCAAGTTCTATTCGTCAATAGTTTTATATATTTATCTATATTTTTTTTGCAGTTTGATATTGACAATACAATAGGTTTAAGAATTAAAGATTCTAGTTTAATAAATAGTTTAATGATTCAGGAAATCATAAATTCAGGACTATTATGAAAACACGAATTCAAATTATTCCTCTTTGTTATCATTGTAATTCAAAGGAATAAATAAATAATGACAGTACCTAATGAGATTGTATTAAAGCTTTTAAATTTTAGTTTTTTTAACGTTGCACGTGCCTCCATATACAATAGCCAATTGTCACACATCGCCTTCTGTCTCCAAAACTAGTTTAGTCAGTCAACCTCCTCTTGTTGTATACTTATATACCGACTATGTGACATTCCGATCACGAGTGATGGGTCTTTATCTGGCCTTAAGAATAGAGAAGTCAACGACTTCCTCTAATGTAGAATTGTGAGGTTTATGTAAAAAAGTAATTTGTCGAATTTTGAGAACCATTTGGCATTAATCCAGAGGTCATCACTACAAATAACTGTATTATTTACCGGAACAATTTTTAAAAGAAAATCCATAAACAATTGAAACACAACTTAAGCAAATATTCTACAATCAGCTTAAACGTTTTAGTGCTATCCAAATATATTAATCTATTTCATATCAATTGGCCTACAAGTACAAAAGTGGATAATCTAATAATATCTGATAATAATAATAAAATCTTTTTTAAAATAAAAATAAAATGTCTTACAATTATTATGTATAGGTAATTGGTTAATATTTTATAATTTTTTTACATGTATAATTCTAAATTGATTAACTCTTTACTTTTACCCTGCAGGGTGTAAGTAAATAAATAATATTTTTAAATTACAACAAAGTCGATATATTTCATAGGTAGTACAATTATTTATTATTTTAATAGTTCATATAATTTGAGACACAAGTTTTTAAGGTATAGGTACTTTATATTATATTTTATAGTATAAGATTATACCCTATAGGTAGTTCGTATATGTGTAAGTACATATTCCCATTATAATAACTTTTATTACAAAGAGACATAGCTAATCATAAATTTTACTCGTCACCCTAAATAACTCTATAGCAATAGATTACGAAGAGGAAATAAATTTAGAATTATAACGCTAATGACGTACCTATACTAATGAGCCACATTCCAAAGCCAAATCATGCATCGTAATATAAGTCTGTACTTAGATATTCAACAAACCTTTTCGGTATACATTCTATACAGTGAACATATTACAAGAATGATTTTCATATTTTTAAACTACTCTGTTTATATTATGGTCAATTATTAAAAATAACATAACATTTATTTATTTTTTAATATTTGTTTAGGTACTGATTGATTTCTTAACCGATCGAATAACATTTAATCATAATAGTCAATGATTCATATAATTATCAAATTTAAGTAAATTTATAAGATATTTCAATGTAATTTTTTATAGCCTGAGCCTTGATTTCAAAACCCGTAAAACATTATGGTTTGATATTCGTTTGATATGCTCTAATGGGTTTTTCGTGTCGAATTGGAAAAAAGGTAAAATGGTACATTAAAAAACCGAACATTATCCTCCATACACCACTATTTCGTGTGGGCCACAAAAAAAAGGAGTGCGTGTATCATAGTACGTTTATAATATCGCATTAGAAAAACAAATATTATAGTACGTATATATTCGTCAATTCGATAGATGTAGTGAACTTACAAAAAACAACTAATGATTTTGGGTTGTGTTCCCTGCAGTGTATAGACTATATATGTATATTAGTTACTCATGCAATAAATATCTATAAGCTTCGATAGTTCAATAGTTAATTTTAGTCAAACTATTTAAAATGCCAATAATTTATACCTATAAGCGTCGCATATTATTAGTATATTTAGTAATTAATAATTAATTTGTGTTAAGACATTAATTATTTAAGTGTTCTAAAAATTCTAAAAATATTGAAATATAATACGTTTATAGGTACTAATAAATACTGTTTACAATATTGCCTTTACACTCAGTGTCATAACAGTTATGCTGATTTTTAGTTGATTCTCCCCATTAAAATATGTAATCCTCGTTCTCTTAGTAAAAAGCGCGTGACGCGGATCGCGCTCGACTATTTTTAAACTTTTTTTTATGTCACGCATTCGAGATTGCGTGCGTAATCAACGTACCTACCATACGCTGAACGCGTTTGAGCTTTTTTTAAAATTTTATATTTTATAATTCAGTTATTCTGCTTTGGGTACATTTTGATTACGAGGGATAAATACTACTCGGCACTTCCCGATCGCTTCTCATATACATATTATACGAGTACAAGAGTTACATACTTACTATTATTATTATACTCGTGCACTCCTGGTTCACCTATATTGTTATACATACGATTATATTATTGTTGGACCCTGGGATATGGGTCCTATCTATTTTATACTATACACCGAGAGTCTGAGACATACCAAACTATTCGAATACTAGATATTAAATATATTAACATAATTAAGACGTGATTTATTTGATGAAACCGGTAGGTTAGGATAAGAAAACTCGAAAACGCGAACGTCTCCAAAAACTGCTGCCAGTGCGAACCGTATGTACAGCAATATAGTATAACAATAACAACAATATTAAAATTATGATCGCAGGAAGTGCAGTAATGACGCGGCGAGACACCCTGTATGTAATGTATTCATTTCTAAAAAGTATGCGAGCCCCGCGGGGGCCTATAGCACCGCCGTCTCCGCGGGTGAGGCAGGAGAAGAAGAAGCGAAGAAGAAGAAGAAGAAGAAGAAGAAGAAGAAAAAAAACCCGTTCTGCCCGCCGGACATCGGTCGCGCCGTCGCTGCCGTGCGTCGCCGTTGATTTAAATGAGTCCGCCGCCGCCGCCGCCGCGGACGTTCCGGACAATCCGAATATTGGTCGCGCCGGACTCCCCCGATCGAAAATAAATTCCCGTTCCGCGCGGGTTGACGCACAAGCGGACCGAAAGAGACGGAGAAGGACTGGCCGCGACGAGGGAAAACCGACGATGTTTCGAGCAGCCGCCGCGGACCTTTCGCCGGCGTTCCGTCGCGCGGGCACGCATAATAGAATAAAGATAATAATATTATTATTATTTTATTTATATTGTTATTATACTTACGAAATATATTATACGTCGGCGGCGGCCGAGGTGCGCAGTCATCGTCACATATTATTATTATTATTATTATTATAATCTCACTCAGCGCTTCCAGAATTACGCACACCCTGGGTTTATGATCATTATTATATTATTACTATTATATTACTACCATTATATTATTATTATTATATTATGTTCCGGATATGATGCCGACGTGGGAGGTCCGACAGCGGGCTCCGCGCAGTGTGTGCATTTGTCAGTCGCGTCCTTCCGAAAAAAAAATTAAAAAAAAAAAATACGTGTACAAAAAAAAATTCGTCGGACGTAATACGCGTAATACACCTATACACACATACATATAGATACTTATATACATAATATAATATAACCCGTATAATATATAATAATATATATATATACGTTATTGTATATACATATATATGCTGCACGTAAGCACTGCTTCAGTTACTACGTATATAGGTATATATATATATATATACATATGTATGTATTATTTCCCCGAGCCTAATAGATAAATTACCGCTGATTTCCGCCGCTGCTGCAGTGCGGTCTTTGAGACGGAATGTCTTGATTGCAGTTCGCGTATAGTCCATTGAAATTGAAATTTCGGTGGTGTGGCTTTTTTATTCACTTTTTTTTTTTCATCCTTTTATTATGTATTATTATTATACCTTGATTTATAGTGCGGTCGTTCGAAACCACCCTGCTAGCCGCGAAGTTTTTTTCCTCCATTATTATGACGGTTTGCGCAGCGTCGCGCGTCGACTGCGGCGATTATCGAATCAAAAAAATATATATTATACGTATGTATTAGGTATATATATATGAAATTCCATCATTACGCGAAATTTAAACTCCGTTCATTACGATAAAATATGATATTATGCGCGCACGCCAAGTGTTTGTTTCTCGAATATCATTATTGTATATATAGCTGGTGCAGGCATCGATTTTTGTAAATCAGTCGATTTCCGCGATTCCGTACATCAGCAGAATTATATTTCACAAATCGCTTAATGTTATGCCTGCAGTGCAGCACGTCGTAATACACATATTAAATAATATATAAAATATAATATACAAATATACGTCTATGACAATGATTTTAACGGATAGTTAAAATGCTTAATTTAATTTAAGATATAGCCAGCTTAATGTAAACCATAATTTACTATATTAGTTTTATTAACTGTGGCTTTAAAATTGAAAAAATCAAAAACGTTTCACTCTTAAAAGTGTGTAAGGTAATAAATACAATTTAATAACATCGCGGCCCACGGGTCTCTTATTAAACATCTCTGTTCAGCGAGAGACCAACCGTTGTTTTAGATTAATCGTTTATGTAAATAGCTGAAATTCAGAAATCAATCTGTGTTTAACTTTATGCGTTCGATACAGTCTACAACGCGCAGTAAAATATAGTGGGATTATCGTTTTATTATTTTATAAGAAATACAGTTCTTGAATCAAACACTGATATATTCTACTTTATTGGCTCTGTAGATTTTACTCTATGTTATTTTGAGTTCGTGTTTACCTTTGTACGATGCCGACAAAACGAAACCATTAACCGTTTCGTCCTGACAGCTCGTGTGGTAGCCGCATTGAGTAGGTAAACGTGTATTTTACATTCTGGAGAAATACTCAGAACGTGTTTATCGGAATTAACTTATCTCTACCATTTTCCACAGCTGTCTTCCGAGCGAGACGTTGCTGTTAACTTGGCACACTATATTATAATATAATACTGCAGCAGCCATATAGGCATAAATAATTTAAATCTGCATTTTAAATTAATATATGTTCAGTGGCTAAGCGTCGAGCTTCATATTATTATATTTAACTCAAAAAACAAAAAGGATTATTATTTAAGTCTGTTTTTACTGTTCTTAGAGTATAATATATTATACAGCGGTTGAGCGTACTATTGTAAATCTATATAGCGGTAATATAATTGTATTCGTTTTTTGAAAAGTAGGTACCTTCGATCGTCATATATATTTTACATTAATAATTCGGTACATCGAGGTTGATACCGGTTCACCTCTTACGCAGTTATGAATATTATAATATATAATTTATGTATATATTACAGTATAACCTAATAATAAATAGAACTGAAAAAAACGTACAATTTGACAACTTTTGGTAACGATTCTATATATAGTTATCATCAGTGTTGCGCAAAGATAACTAAATATTTATCTAGATAAAGATAAAAGATAACTGGTTAAAATTTATCTAGATACAGATAAAAGATGATTAATACCTTAATTATCTAGAATAAAGATAAAAGATAAACACTATTTATCTAGATAAAAAAAAAGATAGAAATTTTAATAACTGAACTACACTTGTTGTCAAAACTACAATTTATTTTTCAATTATAATTATTATTTAGAAATATAGAATATATAAAATACCTATATTGTTTCATTCAAATTTTAAGATTAAATTGTATTGTTATAATTAATTCATAATTATTTTTATTTTTGTCTAAAAAATAGACGATATATGGGTATTATTTATTAATAATTGCGCATGTCGTTACTCGTTAGGTACCCGTACCCATATCGTTTCGGGAAATCAGTAAAATCATAAATATCTATTTATGTTATTTTTATTTAGAACTTAACGGATAATTCTGAGAGGTCGATTAAAATATCATTGAGTGTGTGTGTGTGTGTGTGTGTGTGTGAATGTTACAACATAACATCATTAGTCGCAAAATATTTCGACTGTATATGTCTGTATATTAATTACCCGTATCCGATCGTATAGAATTATTAGAAATGACGTAAATAAGCAGTACGAAAAATTATTATTATTTTAAATTAAATGGTTTATTTATCGAAATAAAAATTTACCATACCTTCGTTTTTGAGGCTCTAATTAAAAAAAAAAAAATTGTACCCATAATTTATTTATCTAGATGATTTGGGTTAGATAACATAATTATTCATCTAAGATAACTCATCAGATAATTAATTTTTTTATTATCTAGATAAGATAAAAGATAATTAATTATTTATCTAGATAATTTATTTAGATAATTTATCTAGATAATGCACAACACTGGTTATCATCAACCTATTGGCGATCCAATATGTAAGATATATTATAGTTGGGTTGCAAAATTAAACACTTTCGCGATACGTTTAAATTTAGTTCATATATCGTTGATGTACTTTATCATAAACATTGTATTATTATTTAGCAATACGCTATAATATATTATGTGATGGCTGATGTCTCTATTGATTACCTTCGTTTAATATAGAGTCTTGGCTTAATTTTTTTTTTTTTTATTTACAAGCAATGAATGAATTGCGAAAGAGATCTTATTAGGATAATCTAACCAGTTTCAAAATCCGGATTATATGTATATAGGTAGAGGTACCTCATTCGATTAACAAAATTCGATTGGATTAAAATTAATGTCCTATAATTTGAATAATAAATCAAGTGACCGTTAAAGATGTTATATTATTTTACCTTATCTCGTATGTAGTAATGTGATTTATTTGCAAAATTGTCTATACAAAATCACATTAACATAATCAATCAAGAATCAATATTAATTGCTGCTATTGGCATAACTAATTACTTCGTATTATAATAAAGTATAGTCACGTAAAAATGTAAAATACACAGAAAAATTCGTAGTTTATAATATGTTTTTTATGAAGTACTCAAATTTATAAATATTCTACGTAAAAAAATACTTTATAGTGTTTAATTAATAATAATACTAATAATCAGCATTTCTTGTATCATCATTATAATTTCATAACAACATATTATATAATACCTACATTGCTACATTTATATTTAATTTCATCAATATTCCATAATAGCTAGATCTTCGTCAACTTCATAATGTATTGAAACAATTAAAAACCAATTTTAACATTATATTAAAATTTCATTTTTGCTAATTTTAGTAAGGAATTATGTATTGTAAAAAAAAAAGTCATAACATATTTTGATAGATACATAATAATAGTATTTACACTGTATGGACATTTTATCACATCATTTCAATGACTGTTAATTTATTATTATTTTTAGTTAATGCTAGAATATAATTATTACAAATTATTATCGAATGAAAATATATAATTTTTAATAACAATTTCTAATTTAAACGTATATGTGTTTATGCGTCAAGGATCTATAGATACATTATATACCGTCTTGAACCATTTTAGTTTTTACTTTTTAGTAATGACCTAATATTATGTCTTATCCTTCCCCTGCATGCACCTGTAGGTATTAAACTTGTATGTGCCTCTTAATAAAATATGTGTAAAGTATATAATTAAAATTTATAAACGTGTCTTGCGTGTGTCATGCACATATTATTATATAGGTAGAATAAAAAAATCAATCGCACAAGTAATTCGCAATCATTCGATCATCGTATACAATAGATTTTTTTTAATATTGTTATTACAATCATGCAGTTCTTGTCGTAAAAAAATGTTTTTTTTCTCTACCCAGTGGTCTACGCATTATAATGAACGTATACACCGACTCGGGTATTAAAAGTTATATTCCTAGACGACGTATACAATAATATATTATAAATCTGGTTTAACGGACTTGCGTCGGTAATAAATAATAATATGGTATAAGTTTAGAAGGCATGATGGCTATATTATTGCGACGATTTTGATTTACCTTCGTATATTATAAATATTGGATGGCCATCATATCCACCAGATTTAAATGTTACTGTTTCTTACCCAAGTACCTATACCAAACGAGTTAATATTGTACTTATAAAAAGACAACAGAGTCGGGGCAACTCGTCACTCACTGCAACTGAGTGCATGCTGGCTGCGTTCGAACTGCTTAAAATCTGAAACGTTTAAATTCCCTTCTGCATAATATATTATGATACGATGCACCGCGAAATTCCACGTATTCCGGGTATATAACTATAACACGTTAGGTACCATAATATTATAGGTATGCTGGAGGAGTATAGAATTATTTTAAATACATTTCGTTCGCCGATGGATCGGCCCTCGAGCTTTTATAATATCGTGTGCTCGATAATATAAGTAATATAATATATAAGTTTAGAAGGCATGTGTGGCGTTATTTGCGACGATTTGGATTTGCCTTCGTATATTATAAATAGTGAATGCCATCATCATATCCACCAGATTTAAATGTTACTGTTACTTACCTGAGTATACCTAACGAGTTAATTTTACTTATAAACAGACAGCCGAGAAAGGGCAACGCGTCAATCACTGCAACTGTGTGCATGCCGGCTGCGGTCGTTCGAACGGCTTAAAATCTGAAACGTTCAAATTCCATTTTATGCGTATAATACTATAATATATGATACGATGCGCCGCGAAACTCCACGTATTCCGGGTACTATATAACACGTTACCATAATATTATTATGATAGAGGGATATATTATAATATTATTTTAAATACATTTCGTTCGTTGTTGGATCGGATTGCGCTCGTTTATAATATCGTATTATCGTGTACCCAATTATATGGGTAATAATAATAATATAATATATAAGTTTAGAAGGCGCATGTGCGGTGTTATTTGCGACGATTTGGATATTTTGTCTTCGTATATTATAAATAGTGAATGCCATCATATCCATCAGATTTAAAATGTTATTGTTTCTTACCTATAAGTAGTAAGTTTATACCAAAAGAGTTAATATTGCACTTACATAAAGACAGGGCTACGTTTTACACCGGCGTTACCTATATTATAACGGCTTAAAATCTGAAACGTTCAAATTCCCTTCTATATGTATATAATACTTATGATACGATGCGCCGCGAAGTTTCACGTATTCCAGGTAGGTACTATATATTAAAACACGTTACCATAATATATTATTATGCTGGAGGAGTGTAATATTATTTTAAATACGTTTCGTCCGCCGATGTTCGATTGGATCGAGCGCGTTTATAATATCGTGTGTTCGATAATGTATATAGGTAATAATAATAATAATATAATATAATAATGACTTCATCGCGCGGCGGCGGCCAAAACGGACGGGAAACGTACACGTGTGTGTGTGTGTGTGTATGATTAATATATATATATATATATATACACATAATAATACATTATATACGTCGGTAATCGAGTGGTCGGGGGATGTGCCCCGCGACGGCGAGCCGAGCGGGATAGGTGTTTGTAATAATGTCTTGATTAGTTAGAGGTCGGCGGCGGCGGCGGCGGCGGCGGCGGCGGCGGCCGGCCGATCATCAAAGAAGGACGGCCGCCATTTTGTTGCGTTCTGCCTTTTGGCGCCGACAAACATCGTTAACCAATATTTATTGTCGGCGTATATATTGTGTTGTACAGTATATACACACCACTACACGTAGTACCTATGCATACAGCTATATAATAATATTATAATGTATATAGATTGTGTTTTTCTCTCGTCCGCGCGCGCACCCCGCCACGCAACCCTCGCTCCCGATCGCTGCCCTCTTCCACGACCGAGCACGCCCCTTCCGCCAGCGCTTATAGACTAAGACCATGACGACGATCATCATAATAATAATAATACTAATATTATTATTGTATATCATAATAATAATATCGTCTATATATATATATTAATTTATAGGTAGTTATAATATTCTGTACTGCTACAGTCCGTACAGAAATGAGGCCTACGTCATATTATATATATATTATGTGTACAGGGTGATTCAAAATTTAAGTCACAGCCATTTCATCTCGTAAATATTCAATAAAATACACAGAAAAATGTATGATACGAAAGATTTTCGATTTAGAAACATCTAAAATGATTTGTACATTTTACGATTTTTTATACTTAAGAAACTCGGGATCCTATACTTTTTTCGTAAACACAATATACGAAGACATTTTTTTAATACGTTTTAGTGCTCGAATGAACCACATTAATTAATGTAAAACTCTATGCCTAAGAAATATTTTAGGTTTTTATAAATTTCTAAAGTTTACCGCCAAAAACCCCCCTCTAAAATATTGTAAAAAATGATAAAATATACGAATCATTTGATAATCATTCTAAATCAAAAAACCTTTCGTATCATATGCATTTTTCTCTATTTTGAATCACTTAAGTGGCCGTAACATACATTTTTAATCACCCTGTATATCATATATGCACTGGCAGCTGCTACAGGTTACGTATTCTATTATAGAGTGGAATTCGTTCAATAATAAACAAATGATATATACTATAGGTATACCTACATAATAATATGATGTATAATAAATTATCAAATCAATGAGGTACGAGCACGCACATCACACATAAATTATTTCATATTTGTATATTATAAAAAAATTATATTAAATAGTATACCTATCAAGCAAACGCACCGTCGTTTTATTAAAAATGAGTATTAACTATTAAACGTCATATATAGGTAGTATCATTTTGTATGGGATTCAATGTTTTTTCATCGAGATTTCCTGCACGGAGCAGTGTACCTTTATATGGAACTGGTAAGTACACTTAACACTCTGAACGTCGATCTCGATCGACTTTCCGACCTCTGTAAACAATTATTTTTATTTGTTTTTAAATACTTCACACTTATAAACACGCAGGTATGTGCGTTTTTGAATCGTTTTAATGGTCGATCACAAGCAGTATTGAATACAGCGTTGTATTTAAAGTAGCTCTCGAAGTATTTCAGTGCGTTATTAAGAATAGCCTTATTAATTATAGGGATATTAGCCATAAACGCCGCATATTATATAAAATTTACTAAAGATTTCAATTTTATGTACAATGATTGTGAGATGTGAATATATTAACAAATAATATTTTATTATAAATAATTACTATCTTTAAGTATTTCAAGTAACAAAATAATAAGCGTTACAAATAATAATGAATAAAATATAGATGTAAAAAATATTATCATGCAAACAATGCCAATTTTTGCGAAATGAATTTTTAAAAATAAAAAAATATTTAAATGCTAAGAAAAAACATCTTAACTTGAGATAAAACATAAAAATTCTAATCAAAAATGTCGTAACCTTAAAGGTATTTAAGGCGTTTATGCTTTGTAAAATATGCACGGTAAGCACAAATTCGTAAATTCTTTTTATTTATATTTCATAAGTTTTATGAAATTACGACATTATTACTTAGTTTCTATAGCTGGACAAATTGTATTTAAACTGCAACAGTCATGTGTAGTGTGTTAGTGCAGTTGTTAAGTATTGTATACTTATATCATACAAGTACTTGGTACAACCGTTATCAGCTTACATAGTACTATACTGAGTGTTATGCTAAGATTTTAAAATTAAATATTAAAATATGTTCTAAAAATATCTAAATGCATCAAAAATGACCAAATTATAGACATATGTTCGGGTAATATGCCAGCAAAAACTATATATTTGAAAAAGTATGAATTTGGTTTTAAATTAATAGGTATAAAACAACCTACAGCGTCGTTTTTTGAATTGATTGATATTATTGAATGTTTGTATTATATAATTTCAAAAAATAAAATGAAAACGTGTATAAGCTGGTTTCCTACTCGCTATCTATGTAAACTTTGGATTTATCTCGAAATTTGACATATAATGTTTACTAAAATACATGTTAAGTTCCAAAATGTGCAATATGCCATTATAATATATGACTTTAAAACTGCTATGCTCGGAAATTTGTAAAACGTTTAAATAGGCGTGCAAAAATTTACTATATAGAAAAATTCTTATTTTTAATCACTCCTACATGATAATGATACAGAGTTAGAATATTACTAATTTGTGCTTACTATTATAGCATAGCACTGGCGTACAGCACGATCGACCAGGAAAAATGTGCAAATGCATACAAATCCTATTCCTTTAGTTGTATATATAATCATAATATATTGTCATCGCGCAATGCGATAAACGTTCAAATGCAATTTATTTCCATAACGGGCGATGATGTATAATATTATTTCGTATCACATAATATAATATTATTATGATGCGTCAAGTATAATAGTTGCAGGTCTATAACGATGCGCGTTCTTATCGTTCATTTTCACTGCGCTCAACGACGACATATATTATGTGGTCTTGGCACGGGTTCCATTTGGATGTCAAACGATGACGCTCTGCCGTTTCGGTTTGCTTTAAATTTGGTATACGGACGAATAGCGTTGAAATAAACAAAATATGTAATTAATAATAAGCGGCTCGGCGGCGTGAAATACCGGTGACTGCACTACTGCAGTCTAACCGTCGAGCGCGCGAATCGATAAGCGCATAACGACTATAATATATAAGTATATAACAGTGGTCTTCAACCGTTTTGGACCCGCGACCCACAATTTTAGGCCTACATTTTTGCGACCCACGTAAGCACCATAACAAAAAAATGCTAAGATTGCAATTTTTATTTTAAAAAGAAGACTTATTGCGACCCAATTTTAAAGCTTACACGACCCACCGGTTGAAGACCACTGGACTACGCATATAATAGTCGTTTGTGGCCGGCAGTAATAGCGTGGCTTAAACTGCTTGGCGACGAAACAGCATCATCGTTTGAAATCGACGTTCAGTACCCGTGTCGCGGACTGCTGTATTCAGTCCCTCAATTTCGTATTTTTATTGAAATCGCATTCGGCACTATAGTATGGGCAAGGCCTCATTTAAACCGACGTTCGTTCACTGCATGGTGTGCACAAAGTGTTTTGCGTAGGTTATATGTTGACCCGACCGGAAAAATTAACCGACCGCGGTTGATAATAATATTTTGAAAATTAACTGAAAATGAATCGTTGCACTTGACCGGTCAAAAAATCAAAACAATTTACTTTATTATATTATAATATTATTATAGTTGCGATGTGGCAGATGATGTGGATGATTCAGAAAGATGAGGTAAAAGCGTGCATGAAATCGTCGCGTTTTTGGCCTCATTATATTAGAGAATGATAGACGGTCACCGTGACCGTTTCAAAATATTATATGTTCGACCGACGGAAAACACAATAATAATATTGTGAACACACCATGCTTTATAAATTTGTTTTGAAAAATTTTGAAATTTAATACAAAGTTTGACTTTGCAATTTTGCATACCTATATAATATTATATAAATGCATTTTTTGCATTTTATTATTTTTATAAAATGTATTATTGGCAATCAACAATGTGATTACTTATCAATCATTGTGTTTGGATAACGTAAGTACTGGGAAAAATATTTCCCAAAATAAATTATCTTTACTTCAGAAGTATCTTTATCGATAAATAATCGACCTTGCAGCAGCTATCGACAATATTGTACGATTAGAAATTAAATTACATCAATATTTTATATATTATGCGAAAGATTAAAAATAAGTTGGTGTTCGTGTATCGCAGCGATTGTTATTTTGTGTCTGACGCCCTGCATTGCCGTTGTAACCTAAGAAAGTATAAGAACTACCTAGGTAACTATTTAGCTTCAAAGTTCAATTTAATTTAAACTACTTACCTACGTCGTCTTATTTGGTTTAAAAACGCCTAAAATATCAAATAACAGTCATATTAATCAATTCATATAATATACCTGAGTTAGGTTAGCTTGGAATTATTAGTTCGTCTGCAATTATCGATTATTTTTAACATATTAAAATGTTCGTGTTACTATTGTTGTATATACGGAATACCTAATATCTAGGGCATTATGCACCACACACCAAAGCATATATACCAGTATTTTATCACCCTGAATTATTGATATTTGATGAAGTTTATTATGTAGCACTGATCGATAAGATACAATATGCATAATGCTTTTTCTATGGAAATTTATTGCAATAAAATAATTATTATCTGTGTTTGTGTTTTACTGCACTTCAACATTGATTATTGTGTATAATAATACTATTTGATAATCGAATGGACCACCACGATGAGTGCGGACTCGTGGACATATTAATATTTATACTTGCGTGTATAAGTTAATATTTGATAAAAATCAAGATTTAAACTTTTGTTAATAATATATATACGAGTATAATCGTATATACCCATCAACTTCAGTGTATATACACGTTTCCGGTTTTCATTAATGTGTAATAATCGTTGGTCGTATATAATTGTATACAAAACGATGTATTAAAAAAAGGGGGGGGGGGGTCAAAAGTAGAAATAATATGATGATACTAAATATAGTAAATAAATACCATATACATATATACGGTGTACGATGATTATACGATAGTAAAAAGTTAATAGTCAAATAATATTATACATTTAGGTAAATAGATAATAAATAAATATAATATATGTTAATCGGACATTTCCGGGATGCAAATCGACTAAAAATAATCACGAGACCGTTTACGTGGAAAAAAAAATATTGTTTACGAACAATATAATGGTAATTCGTATATGATATAACATTATAATGTATTCCGTTTAGTACTAAATTGAAATTTAATAACTCGTCGGTGGCAAGTCTATCATAATAATATGTACACGTCCGCGGGCGTCGGGTGCGATTAAACAATAGGCGTGAGTGCTCATGTACCGGTCGACTAAGTCGCGCGGCGGTGTGGGTGTCGATAATGATAATTAGGAGGGTGTCACCCCACGCCGATATACCGACCTGTACGACCGGACGACCCAGTGCAGTAATCTTTGGCGTTTTTGTACGATTTTCATACGATGAAAACCGAAAAGATACACCGCCTATTCATTAATTATACATATGTGATATGTATATACAACATAATTAATATTCAGATGGCTTTAAGTATCATAATATATAGTCATTCGAGCGACTGGTCTATAATAACAGGGTAATTCCCCTCCGCAACGTCAGAAAAAATAATTTTTCAGTTTCGCGTTATTTAAATTTTATAAAGTTCATACACTATATTATGTACGCATCATCATAAAATAAAATTGTATCTGACATGACACCGCTATATTACAGTAATTTAGTGATCGCTACTACCGTTTTAAGTTCGTGTTTTTGGTATTTTATCGTTTTACCCACATCTAATCTCTCTTGTACGCAGTTTAAATATTATGCACTTTCCCAATGCGCCGTATTCGTGTGCATAAACGTATAAAATGCATATTATATGCCATACATGTGATACATATTATATGCGTATCATATACCGGAAATACGAAGCACGTTTTATATCATATCTATAAAAGTGCCGACACGCTTGTGCCTCGTCGACGAGACGCGTGCGATATGCGTACGGCGACGAAGCGATAAGGAAAATCGCAGTGTGGCGTGACGCCTCCCTCGCCAAGGGGCGTGAGGACTCGAGAGCGCAAGTCCGTCAAAGGGTGGTTACCGAGCGCATGTCCGTTCAAAGGGTGGCACTCTCTGCACAGACGCACACTTACACTCACACACACAGACGTACACACACACACACACACACACACGCACAGCCACACACGACGACTCGTAGTAGTGCGACGACGACTACTACTACGACGACGACGACGACGACGACGACGGAGCACGCGACCACCCAGGAGCACGGGCGCCCAATAGCCATTCACCATCCGTCGTCGCCCGCGTGTGCGCGTGTTGTGTGCTGCGGCAATAATGCGCTACGACGAGGAGGTATATAATATTAATAATATAACCATCCCTCCCCTGTCGCCCTAAACGTCACACAAACGCACTACGCCGCCCGGGCGGTATATAATATAACCTCAACGCATAATAATTATAATTAGCGTCAACTTTCGATTCGGTGGCCGATGCGCGGAAGCGGCGGCGCTCGTAATATGGTAGTGTGTATAGGTAAGTATAGGAGCTAGGAGGAGGTGGTTGTTATCTCCGATTGTCGCCCGCCGCTCCCGTCGGGGCGTCATCCGCGCTCCTATTGCCCGCGCAGTGGCGAAGCGTCTGCATATTATATACATATAGGAGACGACGTCTATATACATAATACCTATGATGTGCGGGTGGTATACGGTCTATACGCTATACCCATAATTATAGAATACTACAAAATAGTTAAAACGAAAAATGTGATAAAATATTTATTTTACAAATTCGAATGTCATAATTATATTATATTTCAACATTTTTTTTTTTTGTTAAGTATTCTTAGAATAGTCTATAACATAGTCGTGGGCCTAGCACGCGAGCTGGTGGTGCCCGACTTGGAGGGTCATTTCAACGAACATCCAAATACAGTATAATACGCGACGTCTTATTTTTCAGGGCACGGTGGGCTCCCGAGAATTGGAAAGTGAGTGTGGGCCACTATGGTGGCACCATGTAAGACCCGTCCTCGCCGTTCATATTTTTGTTATATTTTAGTTTTCAGTAATTAATAGTGGTGGCGTTGTCACGTCATCGACTGCTGCTATATAACTCGTTATCCTGGTTGATTTTTGTTTTACGGTTTGTTTGTTAATTCTTGTGTGATGTTGTCTAAAATATATGAAATATCAATATATAATATTATTATTGCTTGATTTTTCAACGTCCCTCCGACCTAAATACTCATCACCCCTCGCCACTGCTTCTATTGGTATATATACGTTTCACGAATATAAGCTTAAAGAGGCTACATGTGTGCAGTACAGCCTCTGAAATGTGTCCGTTCTTCATATAGCACTTGATAAACGCACTTAGACCAAAAACCAAATATTGAAAATAACTGCCAGCGTTCAATTATGTATTCTCGAGTTTATGTGTTTTCTTCGGATTTAGCAGGTTAAAATAAAAACAGCAACTTCTGATAATGACTTTTATAAGTAAGTACCTACTCTTCCACTTTTAACTGATTGATAGATTTTCCACGGTTTTTGTTGTTATTATTTTTTTTAACTCGGTTATACGCGTATTTTTTTGAATACTGCAAAATAGTTTTAGCCAAAGACGAGTTTGATTCTGTGAATACTCAACCGTTGTGTAATATAAGCCCGTTTTTATGCTCACTTTACCGAAAAATCTATCGTTTGGCGAACTTCGAACAATTACTCAAATTACCGCGCACATTGCACACCACACAAAACCGCAATATTGTTATATTTACACACAATAAACTACTAGTTTTATTTTTTTTAATTATTCCATCTAAACAGTTCTACATAATATAGTCTTTTCAACTATACGCAGTTATTCATCTTATGAATATTCCCCATACCTTCTTTTCATTGAAAGCACCTAATATATTGTAATTTATCATTGTATCGTTATTATGTAGCTGAAATGCCAAATGTATACCAATCTCTAGCAAGATGGTACTATTAGTGCAGTGTTACTGCTGCAATCTTTCCTGTATACGACTTTATATGATAATATATTACATATATCATATATGTATGTGGATACATTACATACAACAAGTAATTTTGGTCTTAACTATAAATGTAGAAACACGAGTGTAGTTATGTGTAAATTCTCATATTATGTAAAAAAAAACATAAGTCGTGAATAGTGATACGAAAGTTGCAGCGGGTTGTCCATACTATAATATAATATGTCCACTAAAATAGGTATGACAATAAGTATATAGTACCTTTCTACACCTATACCGGCTTCGGTCGCCAAACTATCGAGGTCCTACGAACTTATTCATGAGTGTATGTACTATGTATGTATATATGTATGTACGAATGTACGCGTGTGAGTATATATGTGTTTTATTTCTACACAACTTACGTATATTCAGTAATTTTAGGTTCAATCGTGATTTAATTTTTTTTTTGTGTTTATTTAAAATCCAAACAGTTCCTATTTTTTTTTTTTGAGAAATGTTCTTTTGAAATTCGAAAGTTTGTTTAAATATAACTATTTTGATAGTAAACCTAAATATGAAACTGTTTTATATTATTCAGCTTATATTGAATTAGTTTGATATTGTATTATAACTCGTTTAAATTATGACGGTGATAGTATAAATGCTATAGCCAGTAGCTAGTATAATATATTATATTAACATTGTAGTATTTATTCTAGTAGGAAAATTAAGTATTTATTTAATAAAACTTTTTAAACATAACATTCAGTGCTACCGTGGGTACGCTGCCAATATAAATATGTACATAAGCTACATTAGTGGCTTAAAAAAAACATTTTGTTTGCTTTTCGTAAGACATATTTGTGTAACTGCATCACAGTTTGATAATTTTCTACAGTCTGAAATGATTTTTAAATTTTTTTTATAAAATATTATACGTGGGTTACGGATTTACGGTGGTCAGGTGGTATTACAATTACCTATTTATATTCAAATATTGATAACCACTACATTATGATTAAAAAAGTATACACGCATAGATAATTAAAATGTAGGTGCGTAAGTATTACATATTTGAATATCACATACACAATATTTATTATACGCATAACACATATTAAATGACTTATATAATGCATTGGAGTTAAGTAATTTGATCAACTCTTAAATTCGATACAGTCGATGACCAACGAATTAATTAACGCTGAATCAATAGAAATATTTTAATAGGATTCACACTCATTATTAAAATAAATAATATATTAAATCTATAGTTTTCATTCTTTTTTATGTTCTACTCCTAGAACATGATATAATTATACTCAAATAATAAAATGCAAAAATTAATAAATGTTGTGCCAAGTGCTTAACTCATTGAGAACATAACATTTTTTTTTCGTTTTCACTTTTCATATAATTTATAACTATATAGTCCCTACGGTCTGCACAAATGAATCTTACGATTTTATTTTTAACCACAAAAATTTATTCGAAAAAGTTTTCATCAAATACCCTAATGTAGTTAATAAATATATAATTTATTAAAAAAATATGTATAATATACAGAAAGACTTGGTTGATGTTAACAGCAGACAGATGTGTAAAAAGAATAATATATTCGCAATATTATTTAAATAGTATAATTAAATACTATATATTTACTATGGTACCTACCTATGTATATCAACAGGTATCAATTAATTCTGAACTGATCGATTCAAGATAAAATGCTGGTCCAGACGGTTAAGTAATTTTGTAAAAAATATTAATAGGATTTTAGATGGATTTTCCCATTAGTTTTGAAAATTCATTTTATAATACACATTTTACATATTGCACTATGCTTGTAGCCTAAATACATATATTAAAACTTATACGAATTATTAGTAGTAAAATATCTTACTATACCGTTTAATTGGACATCATAATTATTATTCTCTCTGCAGACCATACGCTGAGACTCAATAATAAGCGAGTATAATATGATGCATACTGTTTTTTATGTTTATTTCCTAATTTAATTCATTAACATCAACACTATACGAAATATAGTTATGAACAAGTATATGTATTACGTTACATATAATGTTTTTTCCATTTTCTTTTTATCAAATATTCAGTGAAAAAAATATGAATACCTACCTACTATAACAATAAAGTTATTATTTCTATATATATGCGTATATAGGTACCTACAATAATTATAGCTGCACTGCAATTATTGCGGGTGTCTGTGTGAATTATTTAAGTAAATTAAAAATAAAAATAATAATTTTAATTGCGGGTATACTCATATACCAACAAAGTTCGTATATTTATAATATTTAATTTGCTACAGTTATATTTTTGAGACGAACCGTGAGAAATGGTCTAAGACTCGGCGACAGCAAGGATTACATTATGTATACACATAAACCTTTTTTTTTAGTGGCTGCCGGTGCGTAGGACGATATTATATACATATAGTACCTACAACTCTCTTGTAATATAGTGGTCTCGGTATAGGCCATCTGTTATATTTCCTCTTCGCGAGTTAATTTGTTTACGTCAGCGTGAAATTCGGAAATCTGTTCCGTCGACACAGCCGCATATGACCATAATATGAACCTTTAGAAATGTTTGGCCCAAACCGACATTTTTACTTGTCATTAACAAGTCACATAATGATATATATTTTTGCAGTATATATTACATATACAACGTGTTATTTTACAAACGAAACGACATCTGAATATGTTTTGCTCTTGTGATTTTCCCATGTTAGCACTTCTAAAAGAAATATTTTTCACTTTTATTTACTACCTACTTATATATTATAATATAAATCTGTTTTAACGTTTTTTTTTTCAGGATCGAATAGTATTTTCATGTGGTTTTTTAATCCTGTCTAAAAATCGAATAGTATATTCATGTGGTTTTTTTTATCCTGTCTCATTTTCAGAATACGCATAGCGTAGCCACATAGGTATAAACTGTAACCACGTTAATTTGATAACTCGCGTCAGTCCATTATCCTATACAAAACATGCTTCAAGTTTTGATTGCGTTTTGTAATATTTAGTCTAGACACAAAAATATTAACTGATAAAGTAATAACATCTTTAGAAAAAATATATAATATTAGGTATGTCAATTATATAATTAAAAACAGGTGGGCAAGACTGCAAGAGGGTACCGGGTACAGTAAATATGTCGAGTGAGTCACTATATATAATAATATGGATGTGTTAAATTATAATTCAATGATAAAATATCATTGCGATATTATTAAAATATCATTGAATACGAAAAACGATCCTGAGTGAAGATGAAGGTCTGACGGCCTGCATTACTAAGTAGGTATATTTTATGATATTGCTACAACCCTAAGCTATAAAAATAATTTGAGAATTCTTGTGATTTTGATACACATTTTGATAAAATTTAAACTTTAAATGCTTATAAAAAAAACCGTGCAAACTCATCTTAAATATTTTTGAACCGCTATTAAAAAACTTATAAGAAACTGAGAGTTTTGAAAATTGTTTCGTTTATTGAAAACTAAAGTAAATTTTCAATTTTTACCCCATAAAAGTACCAACTAAATTCACTTTCCCACCAGAAAAGATACTGGTGTTGAAAATCGAAGGATTATTTCGATTATACTTATCGTGTACACGAACACACAAATAAAAAATCACATCATTGCAAAAAACAATACATTCATTGCTCTGGGGCTCAGAATCTAAAATAGAGTTAATATTAATAATTGGAAATTGTCTGTTTTATTTCAGGGTGGCTGGTAAAAATAATGAATAATAATATGTACTCTGCGGAGAGCCCTGCCGGAAGAAGAACCTCCACACCAATGGGTGGACACCTCCGAAATTCACCGTATTATATTTTTGTCCGTAGGAATTATTTTAGTTAGTCGAGAGAGCTCGAGACCCCCCCATGCGTAATATAGTAAGCACATAATAGTTTTGAGTAAATAAAAATACTCAAAGTTATAGAAACAGCCGTCAGAAAAATAAATTGGGAATGTTGAAAATTTATATTTTATAAATCTGTCAATCCGGCGTACGGCCATCTGTTTTATGATTGCTTGTATATTATATAAAACTTCAGTCTATTTTATGGACAGTCGTTAATTTGGGCCTATGCCGAAAATTACATACGCATGTACACACAACACATTATTATAAGATACAACACACCAGTTTGACCCCACCCGAACGTTTTCCCGGTCCTGGCCATACGATATTTTTTACTATTATATAGGCAACGAAAAGAGCAATATTTATTACTCGAGTTTCACACAGCGCAACCCAGTGTTATTATGGTCGTCTGTTTGTCCATTAACAAATGTCATTGTCAGATCTCGAGTCCGGGAGATAAAATTTTACTGCCGAGCTATTTTGATTATATTATACACTTATTATACACACTCCTCCAGCGATTGCCGTCTCGTCTTCAGTTCTCGATGGACAATATTATATAACTATATTTATAACCCACTGCATAGTGTATGTTTATTTTCTTTACACATCACACGATGGTATAGTATTCACAATAATAAACTATAAGTGGAAAAATGATCGCCAAAGAGGACGACATCGATAGTTTGTGCGTTTTTTTAAAAAAAATTCATCTGCGTATTCTTTCGTCTGAAAAAAATCACCACAGAAATAAAATGTGCATTTGTAAATAACAACTATCACGTCGTAAAAGATAATTTTTCTAAAACTTATTTAACATATTTTAATTATTTATAATCTAGGATGATAAATAATAAAAATTGGATGATAATATATGTAATATGATGGTCTATTGAAATAATTTGAGTTTATTCGTTCAGTCAGTACTAAAACATTATAGATAATCAAAATAATGTCAAAAGCGCACTGTACTTCATGATGATAAATCGGTATAAACTCGTGTAGTCTTTTATGGCAGTTTATTATACTGCAGTGTGTATATCGAGTATAACAAAATTGACCCAAAGATAAGACGAAATATAAAGTGCAAGTGATTAATAATATTATTATTTTTTTTTTTTGAAATCGATCGGCTCGAATTTTCAAAGCAATAACTGCAGCCGTCGTTATCGTGATTAATTTTGAACCAAGATTAAATGGGTTATCATCTTCGGAAAGACTGTGTGACTGTCATCGCTACAGGGGGTTTGTGTATTAAAACCTACAATGCACATTGCACACAGTGTAACACATATATATATATAATAGCTGTAGCACACTGGGTAGCTAAATTCAAAGATTACATTTTGGAAGCCATATTTTGTTACTTATCGTGTTGTACACTTGTATTATTGTATTTTAATAACAAATACTGGTTGTATTTTATGAACTCTTGATATTATGTTCACGTTATTTAGGTATATTTTAGTTAGTTTACATTGTTTACCAACCAAAAAGTTTCGTTGTTTATTGGGTATTACTTGCCGGTTAAAATATGTGATAATAATATTGTTATTTCTTTTAGTAGTTCCATACAAATATTATAATATTATACGTATAGGTATTAGGTACCTATAATGACTATTTTACGTGTAAAATGTAAAATCCACTTGAGTTTGAAATCAATTGACGTAAATTATTCCGATTTTCAAATGATATATTATTCTGAAGTAAAATTATTATGTGCATAATTACTGTATACATAGTCACAATTTATTTTAATCAACTGTAATTGTAATTGATTTGAAATAAATAAATGAATAAAATAGTACGATATATAGCAAAAATAGTTTGATTACCAAGCATGCTCCCCTTTATAATTTAATAGTGCATTTATTCAAGTTCTGATACATGGACATTTTGAGTAAACTTAAAGACCATATTTTCTAATATTCAGATTTTTTAAATCATATTATACTATTTAAGGAGTATTGTGTGGCAACCTTCGTATTTTTAAATTTTAAAAACCACCAATGTTTATTGTAAATTGTTGAACAGATGATTTTTTTAAATGTTGATGAATATAAAAAGTCAAAATAAACAATACAAAGTATAAAATTATATTTAATGTTACTATGCTATAATAATTAGTTAATTTAATTTTAATTACCTATAAAGACTCGGCGTTTGATAAATTAACAAAAATGTTTTTTAATGTCGTCATATGATATTATGGTCATTTAAAAAAAACATATTTTTTGTTTTAAATACCTCCTCAGTGACTTGATTTCATGACTTCATCGAGATCAATGTATATAATATTGTCATATAATATTATATGTCTATAGTATTACTGCAATAACGCAAATAACGCAATATTACAATAATTGTAAACATATATAGTAACTAGTAAGTGTAAATAATATTTTTGTATAATAATTAATCGAAGTTGTAACTATTGTAATATAGGTACTTACATAGTTCTAGCAATTTTATTATGTATTTAAAAATAAAAATAAATAATAAATACCATCTAAAAAATTCTTTTGTAAGTAGTAACTTTTATGTAACTTGTAAGTATTAACTTTCTTTTTTTGTGTCAGATGTCTATGAAATTGAACTAACAAACATAATAATATTCAACCATATCTTACAAACAGGTGTTTTTCGTCTGAAATATTAAAAATAATTTATGGATTTAATTATGCAAAACTAGCATTAAAATGAAACTATACGTTTCCATTCTTAATGAGTTAAGTATTTATACCAATCGGTCCTGGCGTGTCTCAGTCAAACAATTTTTTTAGTTTCCTAATTTATTTTTACAACACGTGTTATGCCGTCTCCTCACTCTTGTCATCAAATGTTTTGGTTAACAACCGTATATATTATACAACATTTCGTCATTAATGTAGGTATGTATAATTTTCTTCTCGTCGAGATTAATAAGGCTAAATAACTTGAACGCTTATAACGACAAACACGCACCGAGTTTATTTTAATATTATATATTATACAAGTCCTGTGAAAATTCAAATCATTAAGCGCAAACACAAATTATATAGCAGTGATTTAAAATATAATTTGTATTCTGTAAATAAAAAAAAAAAAATTACAACAGTGGAATACAAATAATATTTTAACTTTTCAACCGTATTTTGGGTAGTTAATAATATTATACATGCATTTTTATTATTAAAATAATGTCTGTCTCGTCGAATCACTGGGCAAGGCTTGCTGAGTTTAAAATTTAAACATATCACGGTTTTAAAGAGCTGATCGAGCCAACACATATGAATTTATAATACTTTTTTCTTTTCACAATAGGTACCTATAAGTACGTATATCAATTTATGTAGGTATATTTTATTATAATTTGTTGCGGATTGCATTTTTAGAGCATACAACGTTTTATAAGGCTGTTTGGATTTTGACCAGATCTATAGCTCTGGTTACCGCGCCATAAATTAAATATTCCCATGCTTATTCTAATAACTCATAATATCTATACTCAGCTTTTTCATATTTTATTAATTCGCTTATTCGACTGTATAATAATTATTACATGTACCAATGTGTAATATGTATAGGTATACCGCACGTAATATGAGAGTAGTTTCAATATTGTAATTACCTGCGTTTTCTTCAATACACACATTTTATACGTGTATACCTATTTATTATTATGTTATTCGTCTGCAGTACGGCATGTACCCCATTATTTTGTCTTTACAGTTGCTGGAAAATAAAGTCGTATTGCCATTTCAAATTATGTACCTGTTTAGTTTTAGTTAATACTTGGTAGGTCTTATACAATAAAACCATATAATATGTGGTATGCCTAAACAACAACCATGAAAAACAATCGTTTTTATTATTTTTATATTATATATACAGTAATTTGGGTGTGTAACCGCCGCGCCGTTGTATCAAGCGTGCACATGCAACTAAACTCTAAACTTAACTCACATCACGGAAATAAATGTAAATGAATAATTGTTGTAGTTTTTTTTTAATAAGTAGATATATCTACAACCGTACGACACCCGTCCGACACACCGAGACTTAACTCGGTAGGTCAAGTGAACCATTGTCCATTGTATAGACTTCGGCGTACACGGAAGTAGCGGGTGATGGGTTTATAGAATTTCACAGATTTGGCAGGATTTATAATAATATAATATCACAAACGATCAATAATTAATGATTTACACTGTAAATGCGTCTGTAAAGCGTGTACCCGTATCGACACAACAACAACTCCACGTGCTGGAACAAAAAAATATCCCCAAAAAATGTCTAAAATCACGTACGCTCGTTAATGATATTTCGATCGTGAAAACTGCACGTCGAGCTCACACGTATTACACACGCGGGTCACGATTATATCGGCCTATGTGTTTGTGTGTGCATAGCTGCTGGATTATTATTATTTTATCTACACAACCGCGTCGTTTTGTTTCCCCGAAGAATTCCAACCCCGAAAATTATACGTTTGCGCCCACATATAGCACATAATATTATATAATAGTTGTACGTACATACGAAGAAGATTATATTATCATATTGTTAACGTGTACCGAAATCGCGGCGCCCCTCGCACGACTGCGTTATAAAGACGATCATTAAAATAATATAATACGCGTACAATAATAATAATAAGACGATATAGGTAATAATATGCGAGCGGTAAGAGATATTATTATTATTTAACACACACCGGGTGATCCGTTTGACGGGCTACACCGATTCGTGCGTCGTCGGTCGCAGACGACTGTGTGCAGTCTGACGCGCGATCTAAAACCGATAAAGACGGATTAGAAATTTGATTTTTTAATCGCAAAAAGATATCTAAATATTCACAGATGCCGAACGTCGAAGTAGTGCCGGCCGAATTTTTAAAACGAGATCCCCGCGGAAATCTACTGGAAAAATCGTAGCGCAGCCGGATAAATCGATCACCCCGTATAAATATTACCGGTATAATATTGTGATACCGACGACGGCACGAAATATAATCGTCGGGTCGAGAAGACCGGAATCGGGCAACAATATAATAATAATTATTATTATACCACCACTATAATATAGTAGGTAGGTATACGTGTAAACGCGCAGACGAGGGGGGCCAGACGCCGACCGCAATGAAGACATTATACGTCTCTGGATCGTCGTCGTCGTCGTCGTCGTCGTTGTTGTTTTTGTTCACTTGTTCGTGGGACATACGTACATTATATTATTATAGTCTATTATTATTATTTTTTTTTCCCCTTTTACTCTCCGCGTGTGCGTACTCTTATATCCGTGCACGGAAAAAAACGACGAAACGGAACAAAAAAATAAAAACAGGACGGTAATAACTACTGCTGGTGCTGGTGTTGCTGCTGCTGCAGTGTGATGCCCTTCGCAGCACAAGTAGTCTGCGCGTATATAAGTACACATCGCACGCGGTTTTAAACGGTTATTATATTATTATTATTATTATTATTACATAACCATAATAATATTATACATACAAGTGCCTACGTACCGTATTATATGTTTGTGCGGTTTGAGTGCCCGCTCGGAGTAATTATTAACGATTTATCGATATAATATGAACCATATTACGCCGTATATACGGCCACACGGGTCCGGGCTTATGGTCTGCTGCGGTGGTGTATTTTTTTTTTTTTTTATTAGAACTCGACGACGACGACGGACGTTTGATTGCGAAGCGAGTTGTTGTCGCGCGTAAATTATTATCATCGTAAAATATTTTTATTTTTTTCATTTCTCCGGCGCCGCCGGCACTCGAAGTTTATTATAGTCTGATCTATATTACCTATATGGCTATATATAATATGAACGATCGTTTGATTTTTTTTCACTCCTCTCCTTTGCGGTTATTTCCATTCGACGACAAAAAAACATTATCATAATATTATATTATTATGAATCAGATATCATCCAGCAGCGACGTTCGCGCGGACCCGACGCAGCTCGACGTCAATGTCGACCCTAGACAGACCCATCCGATAACGCGAAACCCATATTATTATTATATATTACGCGCGTTATTAAAACGTGTTAAAAAGATGTAAAAAATACTCATCGAATGCGATCGCCGACATTGACAAATAAAACGCGCACCGAGAAATCGGTGAGCATGTACATCACATGTATATAGGTGTACACGCCGGAGACGCTAAAATTCTACAAATTACAATATATTATGATATTATTATCATATTTTGCAACGTGTATAATAATAATAATAATAAGAATATTATGGTCCGAGTGAAGTGTGCCATCAAATGCCAATTCGAAAATGACCATCGAGATCGTTTTCGAGGTATGCCGCGCGTAGAACACTGTCCGCACGCACTCCATTGATGAATAATACTGATGATATGGAATAAAATTATGCCGAAATCGTAAAACGCATAGTAATAACAACAACGTTACGAAACAATTTTTTTTTTGAAACTATAATATACTCTTCAGACTATGGCACTTTATATATATATAGGCGTCATTGAGCTGCACGGACTATGTCGGACGTCAGCGTTTTAAAAATTAATTCTCATTACTATTAGTCTTAACGTGTAGGTAGGCTGCATATTATTGTTATTTATTTGATATTTACATCGCTCGTCATCCATATGACAATGTCATAGGTAGTTGGTAATAACTAATAATAAATAATACTATTGTATTAAGTACCCCTGCTGACCCCCGACCCGTAACTGTTCGACGAAGTTATCGCACGATCGATCAATATATTATTATTATAATATTTTTGATTACCAACAGTATCATGTCTCGTGTCAATCAAGTGTGATTTAGGGGTCGGCAATCAGCATGACGTAGCCCTCATAGCAATTTTATGTGGCTCGCGAGTAAAATATATAATATTATTATAGTATAAAAATAGACATTATGTATAAAAACTACGAACTAAGATGGACTGGAAACAGTGGATTAAAACGTTGTTTATTTGTAAATACCTTGTTCAATTAATATATCTAACAGTTTCATGAACTTAAATAATTACTATAATTTATATGACTACTAATATTACAATTTTGTATAATATAAAATAAAGTATGTTCAAATTGTGGCTCGTGAAATTTTTTTATTGGCCCACCCTGACATTAAAAAGGTTGCCGACCTCTGGAGTATACGACTATAATATTAGAGTATTATATTTATCTTTCAAACCATTTCAGCTGTATACGATTTCTTGATGCCTCGATGGGATAGTAAACAATGGAATTCGCCGTAGTTTTCACCTTCAAATACAAATTGTTTATAACTGCAATAATTACAATATTGTATCCGTATTTTGTCAGAAGATTGTTTAGTTAGAATTTCTTTTATGCAATATAGGTATATTAAGTGTTTTATATTTAGTATTTTAATTTTGAACAATAAATAATAATAGTAATTAATATTACGTTCTTCGAAAACAAAAATTAAAATAAAAACAATGGTTGTTGTTGTCTAATTCAATAAGAACCAATGTTGAAGTGTATTGTAATTTGTAATCACAATCTTGGAAGTACGCTAGATTTAAGAAAACTAGTTTTGCTGTTGCTTGCGCTAAAATAACACACAAAATTGAAAATAAACACAATCTAATGAAATAAAGGACATTTTAATATTATATTTTATATACTATTTTGGCTCACTGTATTTTAATTCATACGATTATAAACGAATAAAAGTTAAAACAAACCGTTATAGGTCATAAGTCATAACTCATAAAAATTATTATTTTTAAAAGTTAAGTCATAAAAGGCAAAATGCCAAGTAGGCGCTCTCGTGCCCATAATAGTAAAGATCATCGTCAGATCTTCAAACAGGAACTAGACACTGCAGAGGAAAGGTAGAATATATTCTTTTCAAGAAAATAAACACGATAATAATATGCCATAATATTCGATGTGGGGTGCACGCGTGTGCTATTAAGGCCCGGTGCACACTTGCGTTATTTTAACGCTGCGGCATCGCAATCGCGACTTGGAAAACCCACAATTTATTTGGGTACTGCACACATCACAGCGGCAACGCTGCGATAACGCGCGTCCGTCTGCGACAAAGTCGTACACGCGAGTTGTTACCGCACCGCAGCGTCACCGCGTCGTCACTTGCGGTCGCCTAGTACATTGTATCATATTGGTCGGTGCACACTTTCGTCATTTTGACGCGCAAACACGTTTATTTATTTTTTAAAACGTGTTTTTGTAATTCGTAAATTGCGCAAAATATAAAGTGAAAACTGCAAAACTAAAGAAAAGTGTTATGTTTGCGTTCCAACTTCCGACGTCGTACTGACGTTCGTATTTATGACGTTATTTGACGCTAGGTGTGCATTGAATACGGCGGCTTCGCCGCGGTGCCGCAGCGTTGCCGCGCGTTAAAATAACGCAAGTGTGCACCGAGCCTAAACAGTTGCGCTAATTGTTTAAAGAGATAATAAAGCATGTGCTATGTATAGTAGGAAAATAATGTATATTTGTGGGTTATCATATATATTTTATTAATATTATAAAAGAGAGATAATTTTCTTACTGAAAATAAAGAGAAATGTTTATGGTTCCGCATTGCCGACTGTTATCGACCAGATCTTTTTTTCATGGGATCGTTAAAAAAAATACTGTTCTCGTTTCATTATCATGTAAAATAAAAGAAATCTTCTTAAACCTGGACATAAGAGTTTCTTGTCGTAAATCTCGAGTATTTTTATATAGTATAAACCAACTATACTATGTATACCTATCATATGTATATAGGGACAAATAAACGTGTCTGTATAAATTGAATAATCTTTAGGAAAAATCTCTCAAAAAAAGATTGTAATAATAATTAAAAAACCTATCAAAATGTTTTTTGAGTCAATTCCAAACTAAATAATATATAAAAATAACAAACAAATAAAATAATAAATTTCAATTAGGGATTTTTTGTTTAAGTGTCTAGTATACATATAGCGTTGTACACTTGTACCCAGTTTAAACCTTGTAGTCTCATTTTAGTATTTTACTATTACAGTACTTATTATTATTTAATAAATATTTTAGTAATAAAATAAATAGTTAATTTTATACTTACGGGTACATTAAATAATTAAGTTGTGTCGAATAATTTGTATAATTTATGAGGTGCATATTATATTATATTCAATTAATCGTTTTATCTATTATTGGGTTATTTTATACATATAATCAATGGATATAACTGTGAAAAATCGTAACTTATTAACATAATCGCGTTGACATATTTATTGTTATTGCCAAGTGAGCATATCAATAAGATTAGCCTTTGTGTGTAGCGATCAATTGTTTTCAAATTTGTAAGCTAATGCGGCCAAGGTAAATTATTTTTGGGCAAACATAATTAAAAACCTAGGGGGGGACTGCCCTGTCTTGTTACACCTCAGGACACCCGGTTATTTGTTCTAGAATGCAGGGGGACAACCCTATTGTTGATAATTTAAGGAGCATGGCACCTTTCGCTGGATCCTATATAATATGTAACACATAATCCGCAATATAGCCTTCAAAATTAGATAAAAATCTTAATCCCACGTCGGTGGCAGTGCTTAATTAAATACAAACTAAAAGACGTTTTGTAATATTGTATAATTGGTTTTGTCGTATCACCCGTACTGCTAGTGACACGCTCTAAAACCTGAAGATCTTCTTTCTACCGTACGTTTTAAGCTAATGACTCTCACCAGTCGATTAAGACTTAAGATCAGCACTGTTATAATAGCTTATATAGAATAAAATATGTATTTAATGTCCAAACACAGAGCGAATGACTCTCACCAAAACGAGTTGGATCAGCGCTGTTCCTTATGAAAGGTAATATAGAACGTTAAACTATACTTGAAATAATTATCAAAGACGATACAGTTTTCGGTAGGCAACGCGTCTTTTATTTAATGTATAAATACAATAACCGAAAAAGAACACTTGGCCCGTGCTACAACGAAAATTGTCACTTCACTTGCAACGACCATCTTTTGCTATATACTATGTCGAATCACACGACAGTCGCTGCAGAACTCTTCGTGCCTGCGCGTGCGGCGATGGTATATAGAACATATTTTTATGTCGCCTCAGCGCATCTCGCTTCACTGGCATGACCTAGTCATTAAATAATTTACTTTATCGCTAAAATATAATATTACATGGATATTACAATATATATATAGGTATATAGACGTATGGCAATTTATAATTGATGACTGTCTACAGTTTACTAATTATAAGAGTTAATTTTTAAGATATAAAATGTATGCAATTGTATTTTGTTTTATAATTTTTTTTTTTTTAATCACTATACAACCTTATAGTGTTACTGCCAATTGTTTTTTCGCGGAAATTGAAACTATTACGAGATTATAAGTACCTATTCTGTTTTGAAATGTATTCATGTGTACCTATATACATTTCAAAAGCACATATCAAAACATGTTATATTATTGAAAAATCTGATGATAATCAAAAAAAATATCGGGAAATGTTCTGAAATTTTAAAATATAATAAAGAATCTCTGTGATTTTTCACGATTAGCATTGAAAGGATGAACTCAGAACCTTATATGAACTCATCTAGCAGAGCTTCCGCAGCAAAAATTGTTTTAATTCTAATTTTTTTATTCATAATTTATTATTAAAAAATTGTTTAATTTCTACTTTAAAGAAAAGGCGTATTACGTGTATTATTCAGATGAAATTATAGATATCGAATCAAAGCTATTAATTAGAAAAATATACAAATTATATTAAAACGAAATCACACTGCAGTTTGTAATGCACTTCTTTAATGTGATTCTTTGTCATGTATCACCTGCACTCGGTATAGTTTAAGGTTCAACCCGCGGTTATGCATGCTGGTCGTTTTATCGTTTTCGTTTTGCGCAAAAATATTGTTAAAAATAATCCTTTGAAAATATAACACTACCGTATTTGTTATTGTCATCGTCTTCGTAGTAGTATAACAATATGATGTCGACCAATCAAAACACTCTCGCGAGTCTCTCAGCCGCATTCGACCTTGGGCCGTGATGATAGGTGTCATCACACCCATCACGCACAACACGTAAAATACTATACGGAGCGCACGTTGGCATGTTATTTCTAGTGCGAGTTCACTCGTCGTTTCGTTTATCTATTGTCTTCATATTGTATCATTTTTTTTTTTTAGAGTCCGCCGGAAAAACCACTAAGTCCGGCGACCTCTGCTTTGTGTTTTCCCAATTTCCACCGGCCACGTCGGGAAAAACAACTCGATCCACCCTGTATATACACGTCGCTTCGGTCCCCTCCCCTCCGTCCCATGCGTGGAATAATCATATTATTATTATTACTATTATTGCGTCGCCCGGCCGTCACTGCAACCTATATAATACCATTGTGGGTGGTCTCTGTCCTCCCCTCCACGTATCCGACGGTCGCCGTTTGGATCATATATTTAAGTTCGAAAACGCATAACAAACAACACACGGTGCGCGCAACCAGCGACCGAACTCACTATATATACTATATATATTATACAACATGAATAACATTGATACATATATATAATATAATATAACATCGGTGGCAAGTTTCTATTTATTCTAAAAGGCAACCGAGTTAATGTAGTTATACGATCGTTACGAAATTTAAAAGTAGGTATACCGAAATCACTTCTTCGTTAGTGCGTTATGGTATGTCAACAAAACGTCACGTTCACGACCGTCGTCGGGTTTAAACGCATATCCTACGAATTCATGTCTCTAAAATGGTCTAGGTATTTTTAATAGATTTTACTTTGAAAAAACAAAATATATTCAAAATATTATATGACGTCATGATACATATAAAATATAAATATAGTACATCTATATGAAATCATAAACAGTGCGTTCGTGCGGACATTACGGATTTTAAACAATAATATCAGCTGGTTCGACTCGTTATTTTATGAAGTTTTATATTATTTTCGATTTAATTGGGGGGATGATAAAAATAATAATAAAATACATGACAATCATACCGCAATCGAGTAAAGGTCTTCCGACGGTGCGCTGCAGTCACTTTATATATAAAATATTATACGTTATCTGCATCTGCCAGTGGGCCATTCGGTAAATTTACGATTTAGTCGGACGCCGTTTCACGTCTTCCGGACGACGTTCGCGTCGTATAATCCTTTAATCCTTTGGACCACCGGAGATCAATAACGAAAACGGACCTGCGGGGGAGTGCGTGCGGCCCTCGGGTCCGACATATTATTATCGCCGTTTCCATTATATTATTAAAATATTATCGTTCTCTCGGCGTCTTCTTCTCGGTATTTACGACCGGCTCATGGTCGAAAATCGCGGGGAAACTCATTATTATATAGTCTGCTACGCGTTGTAAATAAAACAGGAGCCCGCCTTGTCGTTTATTTCACGTGCTAATTGAATTTATATAATCATACAATATACGTAACATTGTAAGACGACGAGGACGGGTTACACTTAACTCACGGACCACGGTTTGCGCGGCTGCGTCTCGTCCGTTTTCGAAACTTATAATACCATAATATAACATATACTTTAATATTGTTTTTCACTCTCAGCAGACTGCTGTGGAAAAGGATTGTCGGACCGAGATCGGTCGAAGGAAAACATAAAATAAAAATCAGTAAAAACGCCATTTTTTTTTTGTTGGTAATCGTTTTTTTTCTTCTACTTAATAAAAATGTATTTTTTTACACAATGCCTAATTTTATAAAATATAAAAATAACAGACGATGGAGCGTAAAGTAAAAAAAAAAAATAAACAATACACATAAAACATAATATATGGCAATTAAACTATACATAAAACGACTTTGTACCAAATAGTGATCGATCGATAATATTATACACACAGATTTAAAAATATATTTTTTCAACATATTATATTATTATATATATGTACAAATTACTTTAATATCATACAAACACCGCATATATGACTGTATTAAACGCAGCTGAATGTAAAACGATTATAATATTAACATAATATTATACACACACAATATAGTCTCCTGGAATTATATGTAATATAATGTACCTATATATTATATTATATCGTAAAAGTCTTTAATCACAATCCGTATATAGATTTTGATGAACGCGTAAGTCGGAAACAAAAAAATCTAAATAAATAAAATATGTGAATCGATAATAATAATAATCTCGTAAAAGATAAGTACAAACGCTGTGAATCGTATCGTACAGGCCTTATCGATGAGCTTATTCGATATTAAACGATTATTTGGTATCAGTCTGGTTTATCAGTTAACAAGCGCCGTTCTAGTGCCATCCCCTAATTTTGTTTTTTTGTTTTGTTTTAAATCCGAGAAATCAAGCACCTCGAAGAATATAAAACCCCCCGAGTGCCCGAGTAAAAGAGTGCGCTCATGAACTGTACGCTTCAGTCGATCCGATCTACGAATAAATAATAATAATGAAAAAAAAAACATGAAAAATAATGAGAAAATTATATATAACAAAAACGGAAAAACGCGTTCCGGCCGGCCGAAAAAAAAGAAAAATTTCACGTACCCGGGCGCACACACGCTCGATCCATCGGCGGCAAGCTCGATTATCATCGCCAGACTAGGTAAGCGGACGCGGCCGCCACTAGCAGCGTTCCCGGCAGTAAGTCCGTAGCGGACCCAGACCCTTCGTCTTCGTCGTCCTCGTCGTCGGCTTCGTCGTCGTCGCACCCGCCGCCGTCCGTCGCGTTGTACCTGTTCCGGACGTCCGGCTGGTAGTCCGCGTTGGCCATCATCATTTCCACCTCGGCCCGGTCCGGATCCATGTCGAACATCCTGGGCCGGTGCTTCTTCCGGTTCTTCCGGCCACCGGACTTGTTGCCACCACCACCGCCGCTGCCGTTGCCGCCGCCAGCACTGCCCGGCACCACCTGTTGGAGGCGCGGGTCCGCCTCGCCGCCGTAGCACAGTCTGACCATGCGCTCCTTGTGCCGCAGACACTCGACCGCCGACCTGCCGGTGCACCGGCAACGGTTCATCTTGGACGCCTTCTCCTGCCGTTGCAATATCTCCACTGAGTTGAGGCACCGCTCCGTGCACGCCACGCCGACCAGCATCCGTCTGCAGTACGTCTGGAAGTAGCCCAAAGCCGCCGAGCACACCGGGTCCACCGTGCACACCCAGTTGGCCAGCTCGCACGGCACCACAGTCTCGTTTTTGGACGCCTCCAACACGAGAGGCCGACATACCTCCACGCGGGCCTTCATCTCCTCGCAGTACCGGTCCCGGCAAGTGCACTGTAAAAATCCGTATACGTTAATATTACAACAACTATATTATATACAGCACCTATATAATATACATATTTTACAAGTTATAATATAATGTATCGTGGGTTAGGTTATGGTATATAATATATGCTATACTATTATAGGTCAGAACTGGCTATTTATTATATTTATTCAATCTTTATTATAATTTTTACACCATATTAAATTATAACAACAGCTTGTTTATATAGAGTAGGTAGTCATTCACTCCCTATACATACATTATTATGTTGGTAAAAATATTGCGCACGTATATATTAGAACTATAACGAGGTCACATTTTTTTCACAATTTTGCAAACCTATGCTAAATTTGTACCGAACACCTAAAGAGTATAATTTAATTTATCATGCGAAATTTTATGCGTATATTGTGTCGACAACGCTATTTATTATAATGTTATAAACGCCGTTTAATAAAAACGATCGATTTTTTTACGCGAAAACGAAATATATGATCTATGCGTATAACGTGTGTTGGACATAAACCGCAGGGTTCGTTCAATATAGCATTCGCAGTGGAATGGTTTAGCGAGTTTTTTTTGTAGAATTTGTACGGTTCTATATATATACATATATATAGATATAGGTAGTCGATAATAAAATACATACAATAATATACATAGACGAGAGCGTGTGTTAATCGCCATAAATCAAACCCCTTCTCGAATATAATCGACCCCAGAGGCTAAAAAGCGCATATACTATATGTATAATATAATGTGACGGTGCGCGTACTTTTTTTTTTAATTGAGTTTTCAAACATATTTCACGAGAATCGCGGCGACGGGTTTCGTACCCCACAATTACGAATATTCGACAATACAATTTCATAGAACTATTTTTTTTTCTCTCGCCCAATTAAAATTTCTGTTTCGAAAACATCCGAATCCCGCCGGTTGACGATAAATTATTCGCGTGTTTTTTTTTTTTTTTTATCGCGATCCAGCGAACGCCGGAACGCAAACACGTAGTAGGTACAGCATAATGCGAACAAACGACTATAACAATAATAATAATATCCCAATACGGCTTTTAAATAAATAAGACTTCACCGGTGACTTTAACGAACACCGCGTTGTTTCGCGTATATGTAAATTGTATGGCTACATACGCATATATATATATATAATATGTGGTGTGTATAAAAAAATCCGATATCGTATTTTAACGTCGTTCTCCCGACGACAGTATATACGCATAAAATATCAAACCTACCCACGCGCTGTTGGCTCAGAAGTATATATATTATTATATTATAGGTAATAATGTGTTATTATATAGCGTCGGACCCGATATACCGCGATTCCCTGCAACGGCTTAAAATTATTTACAGGTTAAACTTCGATTTCGGCGGTAAAATACACGAAAAAAATCGATACGATACTCGCGAAGACGTTCATCAGTCTGAAGTGCAGATCGGGGCTGTGATTATTAATGATTTGCGTGGTTATTTTTTTTTTGCTAGTTTGTATAGGTATATAATATAGAAAGAATTAAGTGCCATCAAAATTTGTTTTACATCACTGCTATTTCTTGTACCCGTTTAAATAATTTTGCATATTTATATATAATATTATATTATAAACCACTTAAAAAAGTAATAATATATTATGTTATTTGCTAAAACTACGTATTTTTTTTTTCATTTATATACATAAAAAAATGTTTTACCGCGATTAATCTATATTTAAATTGTATACGAAAACTGCAGTATAGAAATATTAATATGTATAATAATATACTCACGTCCAACATCCGTTTGCCGTCCTCGGTGGATATGAGCGCGACCAGCGCGTACAGACACGATTCGGGGCACGTGGTCGAGTCGGCCTGGAGCATCCTGTCGCACTTGGCGAAGTAGTTGTGCAGCGCCATCGAACAGCCCGGGCCGAACGCGCACCGCAACCGTACGTCTTCGCACATCACCTGGTGGTGGTCGGTCACGGCCACGGCCACGGTGCCGACGCCGGCGTCCACCTGTCCTTCCCCGCCGCACAACGCCAGCGTGGTCGACAGAAACAGCATGGCCACCATCGACATGGTGGAAATGACGTTGGTGAGGATCATTTTCACCACTGCAGTTCCTGCGTACACAAAACGAATGGTATAACGATCAGTAAAATGCATTGTAATTGTTGTGCTTAAATGTGTTACACGCCTTGTCGCGTGGCCTGTGGTTATATATTATATTATTAAAATTCATAAATTTCCTAATTCTATTTATTTGTTAATACAGTAAGTATGGTTAAGTTTGTAATAATTAATATTAATAATAATCTATAAACCGCGGGTATATTAAACGACGTTTAAGGGGGAAGTCGAATAAGGACGACGAGGATCAATTTTACTTCTTCGCTCGGGCAGATTCAAAAACGCGTTTCACACCTCTGCGAGAAAAAAACCTTTATCTATTAAGTTATAGGCAATGGGTTATACGTTTGCATTATTGATGAATACCTATACCACTGTTGCACATTAACGTGAAGATAAATCGAATCGCAATGGTTACAACACTTACAACACTATTTACAATATAATATGGTATAGTGAAAATGTGTACGGAGATTGCGCTGTAGGTACGACAAAAATATTATTTTACCTAATACTACAGTTAGGTAGGTACTTCTTGTTTTAATGCCTCTATTTATACTCAATTTTAAATCACAAACAATTTGAATAAATAATTATTTGTTGTTATTTTACAACTCATCTATATCAGTACTGTACCGCGGTAGGTACTCGTCGTTTATTGTTTGCGGTGGTTATTGAAGATTTTATAAAAATCGATGGAAATGTGTATTCCTCACTGCGAGGAAATTATATGTCACGGATACCACCTAATTTATATTTATACATATTATAATACAATATTAATTAAAATTTATTGTTCGGTGATTGCGAATTTGAGGCATTTAATTAATGTACTATATGCTGCATTATTAAGCATTTATCTATATAATATATTATATATTATAGTCAGCGAACGACACTTATATACATAATGATGATCCGAAACCTATATATTGATATTCTGCAGCTACTTGCAGTTATGTATATTAATCATTAATATTCTAACCAATGTAACCGTGTTAAAAGTCATAAACATCACGAATGTACTCGGGCAGTACATAGGATTAGTAGGATTATAGGATTTAGCCGACTTATGTAAAAAAACAGACTTTTTTTTATTTTAGTTCAGTATCTACTGAACTATATACATTGCACGCGTAACTCTTATGACTTATGAGATAGTTTATACGCCATTCACCGGATACGGAATCGTAAGCCTTAAATATTGCAGGATAATGATCTGTTGTGCAATTTTACGAATTTCTCGTGTAAAAAAATGTATCAAGTGATGCTGAATGCAAAAATTGTCCACACACGGAAAAGAATATAATATAACGACTTCGAAACGTTCGTTTAGTTTTAGTTTACCTACCGCACGGCCGATAGGCGCGCACGTAAGTCACGAAAACCGATATTATTTTATTATACAGACGTAGTATATATATCCTCTCTATATTAGGCGGTTAGTTAGTTCGGTCTCGCCACACACACGGGAAAAAAATACGGTCCGAAATCGGATTCATCGTCGAAAACGTATATAAGAAAAAATTCACGAAACCGATAAAAATGCCAACCGCGCTCTCGCATCGACGCTGCGCACGACGACAATCAATGTCAAATCGATCGTAAATCGAAACTCGCGCGCATTAATTACAAAACATCGACTACAGCTGCAGGTATATAATATGTTGAATCCGTGAGTCCGCAACAACGTTTTGAATTTATAGAATATATACGATCGTAAATATAACAGTGTTATATGAAATCGGAATGCGATAGACCTGCAAGGCTCATTTTCCACGATGGACATAAATCTGAAGCTGACAAGCTATACGTATTCAATTATATTATCATGTTTGTGTATAAAATATTGTATAGATGGAAATTTTGTTGTCGATTTTTAAACGAATTCGTACGGGTATACCTACGTCCTACGACTTCTGATATTTATATGTTTCCACCCCTCTACCACTTTGTTGTTGACTCTTGCGGGGTTATTTTAGGAGTCTTATAACAGTGTAATAATCCCTGATGAAAATCACTCTGATGCAATCCCTCAGGAAACCTCAGGAAAACGGTCTCACTACAAACGGGATGCGCATATATTACAGGGCCTTATAATCAGGGCTTGGAACCTTTATGATTTTTTCGATTTCGGTTCCAATTCGGTTCTTCAAAAAAAAAAAAATTTGGTTCCGGTTTCGGTTCCGGTTCTTAAAATTACAGAATAAAGGTTTCGGTTCTGGTACCGGTAAATACCGGTATTTAGAGGTATTTTTTTTTCAAAACGTTAAAGAAAAATGAAGTATAAAATGCATATATATTATAAAAAATGATTAACTCAAATTATAGCAGCATTATTGGGTTAAAGGACTTTAAGTAGTTTTACAATTTTTTTTAAAAACATCCAAAACAAATTTTAAAAATAGGGTTGATTGTGTTAAAAAATATAATGACGTATGAATAACAATCGTGCAATTTATTCGATAGCTTATAATAATAATCGAATCGATATTAAAAACTATTCGTTATCGCCAATTAGTCACTATTTTATTATTATTATAACTCAAAAGAAACTTTTCAGAAATTATATTTAATATTATGTTTATGTATCATGTGCATTCATAAAAAGCTATACCTAATTATTAGTCCATGTCACAATCTATTCTGATAACAATGTATATAGGCGCGAATTTTTATCATTTTAATAACCATTTTATTAGACATCATTCATCAACATCACCAGACATCGTCATCTAAAACTATTTATAAATCACAAAATATAAGGAAATAATCATAACACCAGATTTTATAAACCCTGCTACGGGCGAATAACAATATTTATTATTTATACATTTTTATTTTGGTAACTGCTCATATTTTATCGTTTTCTGGAATAATTGTTAGATTTTACTATTATAGAAATATACAATTATAAATACACGTATACATTTATGACATAAACCACATTTTATGAATCAACTGTTATTATTTTATATTTATTTATTTTTTTTATTTATTTAATATTTATTGCCTACCTAAATATATTAAATAAATAAATAAAACTAGAACCGAAAAAAACTTAAAAATTCTCTTGCAACAAATATCGGTTCCGGTTCTGGTTTAGGTTCTTAAAAAAATCAAAAAAGGGTTTCGGTAAGGTTCCGGTTCTAATATTTTCTAAAGGTTCCGGTTAAAATACCGGTATTTTTAATTTCGGTTCCAAGCCCTGCTTATAATATGGGTATCTGGTATAGGTGTATAATATTCAGCACAAAAACCAATCGATTAGGGTATTTTAAGGAATTTTGTTGGGCTACTCTGGGATTGATATTATTGGGGATATTATAATAATATTTAAATACCAGCTGTGGGGCCAATCAAACGACGTGGTGCCAACATTTTGCAGGTGGTCGAACCGAAATTACAAGTTTTACAATTTTTCTATATTAAATCATTAAATATATATGATATTTTTCTAAATAAAAAAACATTTATTTTTGGTTTGAGCTCTTTAAGAGCACTACATCGTGCAATACCTTCAATTCAACGACACCGGCAATTGAACCCCCTCCACTCACTTCCTGAATCTATATATAGTACATATACTCTCTTCGAAACGGCAGTGCGACTAACAGTGCTATACGACACCCCATCACGACCCCTCACGCGGCGGCGGCGTATAACTTTTACGTCCGTCGAGTAAAAAGCGCTTAAAATGCAATTTTTTTCGACAAAAAGTGCGATGCGACTATCGCCAATATAATAATGCCGACCCGCGCGCGCTCGTAGGTACTATATATATACGCATTCGAGTAGAAGGAATACGTGCGAGATGGACGCGCGCGAGTTTTATTATATTCACCATCGTATATATAATAATATTGTCTGACGGCGTGCCCGCGACGCCATTGTGCAGTGCGTGTCGCGCATCCGCTGTTTCTCTATATACGTCGACTGCAGCTACCTGAATTATTATTATTATTATTGTCGTGAGTCGTGTGTGTACATATTTATTATTTATACAATATCAGCTCTTATATATATATAGGCACCGGCAGCAGGACGAGGGCCGAAATATTATTATTATATATATATATATATTATTTAAACAGGGAGCGAATATAATATATATATATTATACGGACGACTGCGGCAGAGTTGGATGAGGAGGATTTATCTCTCCAAATCATATATATATATATATATAACTATACATATAGTTATTATATACACGCGCGCTTGTGCGTGTGTGTGTGTGTGTGCGTATTATATTATATCCGTTTAATTTGTTTGACTTGTGCACACACGTAGGACAGTTGTGTGTACACACACACGTGCAGGGGCATATATATATATTTATGTATAGTAAGTATACTATATACTGAACAAACACTACACGCGCAGTGAAATCGAATACACAACATATCACGCACGCCACCGCGACGGGCAATACAATATTATGCAGTCGAGCGCGGGGGCGGACTTATATACATATTATTATTATTATTATATTATGTTTGTTTTCGTATGCGTAATGCGCACACAATTTTTTTTTCTGTCGAGCACCTATCACTGCATCATTGTGGGCACGTGACCATCTCGGCGTCCAGCTCGCCGTTTTCATCGGATAAAACATAATATTACAAGTATACCTAGGGTATAGTACTGCTGGAATTACTTATTGTATCTAATAGTAACTATTACATGTTCAGGGCTCGGATTTTATAATATAGCATTTGCATTACAGGATACAAATAAAAAAAGCTATATACATTTTATAACTACAAATTTGTTTTGTGCTACACCGATTAATATGAAATTGTATACTTCTATTATTTGCTTATTTTAAGTACTTTGTAGTGCTATTTTCCAAATGTTGTTCCTATTTTTTGCTTATATGCATAATGTAATAAGATTTATTTTGTAATTTTATAAATGTCGTTTTTATTGAATGAAAAATAGTTGATAAAATTTGTCGTTTATGTGAATCCATAAGAAAAATACCCACATTTTCGTGTAGACCGCCGTATTGGCCCTTCAAACAAAATACAATTATTATGACTTCTAATCGGCTGTACCCGACACAAATAATGATTTTTTTTTTTTAAATTGATAATACGTTTTTGAAAATTATCGTTAACAGAAGAATAAAATTGTGTTTTGCTATTTTTTTCATATTTTCATATTTATATAGGCGCTTATTTTACGATTATTTATAGGGCATATAGTATAGCGCATATTTCAGTACTTTTTAGTGCTATAAAATCTAGAACCGGCTCATGTTATATAATGTATGATATTTTTACCAAATATTATTATATTATAATTAAATCTACACACGCATCGCATACGGATACCGGCATTCTCGTTTATGACGGGGATGATGCGTATGCAGTGGCATCGCGCCCACTTAATAGTTAGTATAATATACTATAATACCTGCCTATAAACGGAATTACGGAAACTGAGAAGTCGCATTGGGGTTTGAAAAAACGAAGGCACCACCAGTCGATTAAACGATATACAAATAGTTTGGTCGGCCGGCCGTATTTCAGGGGACATGGTAGTTTTCCGGGTCCAACCGAACATTTTTTTTCTTACTGTTCTACCGGCACTCTCGTTTGCTTTTTTGAGACGATCTCTTTCACCAGAAAAAAAACAAATATTCCGAATACGACCTATACCTATTTTAATGTTTATACAAATTATTATCCTGACGTAATCGCGCAATTAGTGTGTCATTTTTACACAGCGGCTGATCGCTTTCTCTCCGCGGTTTTCAACGGTCGGCGAAACTCGAATGTAGAATAATAAAATTGTAAAAATATTATTACCACGGCAACACCAGCTATAATATGAAAAATAACTGCGTACCTACATATTAAAATATGCATTATTTATATATATACTGCAGGTACGGGACTCGGAAGTTCGTCAAAATCTTTAGTCATAAAACGTTATATAAAATTACGTATAGGTACTCGTTTATTTGTTACGATATACAATGGGTACATGAAAAATTATGAACATAACATAAAACTACACACCGGCCATGCCGCTATATATATGCGTATGGCTGTTTAATATAATAATAATATATTATACGATGTGCTTGATTTAAGTTGTTTTTAATTCACGGTATACCTACCGCAGAATCTATATGATGAAAAAATTATCAACGCATTTTTACGATCCGAAAATAATCAAAACGGTTTAATCCTTTAATTGTCCTTTTCATATTATTCGTAATATTATATTGAAACAGCGCCGCCGACCCACCCGATGGAAACCTTATATGCGATACGGGCGGCGTCTAAAGGATTAAATTATAAACTATTATAGCTATATAACCAAGTATAAAGCTATTAAAAATTCACGAAAATCAAATCAAAACCCGCATAATTTATGTCATTGTGTCTGCTGTATCTACGTACATTATTATATATTATTATACAGTAAAATCTCACGGGGTTAGTTTGCATACAATGGATCAACGGCGTCAGAATTGTTTATATGTATATTAAAAACGTTTTTACGATTTTTTGACAGGATTTTATTGCATAATAATATACTGCAATCACTTTTATTTGATATTATTAAGTTTGAAATTTATAAGCATTAAACAAATTCTATACTATAACAAAATAAAATATGATTCGGTCATAAAAACAAAATTCAAATTAATTCAATATATTTTTTATTACAAAACTGTTCTGTGGACATTTTTATCTAAAATTATATTTTTAGTGTTTATGCCAATATTTTCCATTTAATTGTATTGTTTATATATTTTGTACATCGATGGTCGTAAATCAATAAATATTACTTATTATTAGGTATATTATTTAATATTTTTATGAAATTAAAATTAAAATTGATAAATAAAGTATCTAAAAAAATCATCGTTCAACTTGTGTGGTTTCATATTTTTATGTTTTATTTTAAAAATCACGGAATCCTATACGGTGCAGAATAACATTAGTTCACAGACTCGAAGACTTCATTCAAATCTCCCTCGAAACCGTTCGCACACGCCCTACGTTCTATTGTACATAGCAGCAGTTCGCATAAAGGTAATATCGTAGGTCGAAGACAATTATTTTATTATTTAAGTATTATTCGCTCTCCGTTTTAGTGCAATATCATTCGTCGCGAACGGAGCTGCGCATTAAGTGTATATAATGCTTGTATACACGCATTTACGGGCTAAAAGACGGAATCGGACGGAGAAACAATATGTACAACAGAAAGAGGGAAAAAAATCCTAAGAAAGAGGGCCGTGAGCTATAGCAGGGGAAGGGTCGGAGCTGTCACGTCACAGTCGTTATTATAATATAATATAAAACCATCCATTCTCCCACGAAGACGCGTCTGGGGGTTGTGTGCGAAAAATATATAAAAACCGCCCGCCCAACGCACGTATATAGTCCGAGAGAGAAAAGAAACGACCAGCGGCGGCGGCGGTGTGCATCGGCGTACACAGGTGGCACACAACACGGCGCGCGCATTCAACCGTCGTATGCCCATAAAGTATTATGTGTGTGTGTGTAGTACTTACATGTACCATATAGTCGTGCAGACCTGTCAGACCTTTTCACCTGTCACCCCTCCGGGCAGCTCCGACCCATATATATATATATATATACATCATATATATACAATACGGTACGCGGCGGCGGTAATCCGTCTCGGATTACCCGTGGAGGGACAATGCCGAGTGGTGCGGGGGGAGGGGAGCCTTTGAGAACGAGCGGGCGATGAAAAAATCACGTCGGATAAAAAAACCGTGTCCCGAAAAAAACCTGCAGCACCGTTGACGACGACGGTTGCAGTCTTATGTTTCGGTCGACTATACATTACTGCAGCAGCAGTACGATGTATATACCGTTTAACACATGTCGTATAATATAATAATAATATGGTGACTATACGTAGACTTATACTTGTACAAATCGAGTAAAAGTCCGAATGAAATAATTATATGCTATTCAGCGCTTTTACCGAGTACGATTAGTACCTAACTAATAAAACCTAGCTCTGTCCTGCATATAGTGATATTATAGGGTTTTATGGGTAACACCGAATGTACATATTTTAATATAAGTCTAAACGATTTTCATATATATTTTATAGTAAGTACATATTACTATACGTCATAATATATATACTCTATATTCTATCGTGATTCTCTTGTCGTGGAACTGGGCAATATGTTTGGGTATTCAAGGAATTTTGTTTTAACGTTTGAGGATATCAATTTTACATTTCCCTATGATTATCAGTAATTATTTTTAAAATTACAAAAAAAAAATTATAGTATTTTCTAAGATACATGGCCCGCAGGTTTACGATAGAAGAATATTGTCCTATATACGCGTCGCTCGCGGCGGCCGTTTTCGAAAAAACAAAAAATTATACGTTTTGCATGCATCGTACTTATGCCGGTTAATTTTGCCTGGTTAATTTGGCCGTATGTAAAATTATAACCATTATCTTTTTGCAGAAGTGTGGACGCCACACGAAGCGTCGTAAAATATATATATTACTCTATAGTACATTGTATACTCAATAATAATAAAATTTAAATAGCATATAATAGATGATATTAATATGTACAATATACGCAAGTGCAGTAAAATAGACGAGTTTGAAATCGGCCAATAATTATTTCCGTATTTAATGTCGTACTCTGAAAATCAATCTATGCGAGTCCCGTAATATATTATAATATGTACCTATGTACTACTTATTTTGTGCGTGTTATTACTATTATTTGTTATAATCGTTAACAGGTACGGTTCACCGATTTCTCTAAAAACGCGAAACGTACATTACGATCTACATATACAAACGCACATATATTATATAGGTACTATAACAGACGGTTAATGAAATCACCGCTAGAAGAGAAAAAAAGGATTTGTCGTAGAATAACGTTATTCGACTGTTCGAATTCTATACCTTTAAGGTTTACTCGGAAAATATCTATTATTTAAATAGGTAGGTATATTTGAAATAATTGGCATAGCACAGGTGAGTGGCGCCGAGATTTGTTTTCGGTGCATACGTGCGGAATCGTTTTGTTTTTGACATCTACGAGCCTATACCCAGTTCGAGACGGACTTCGGAACAGGTTCTATAATATTATATTATTACAGTGATCATAGATCCGTGGCAGGCAGTTGTAGTCGTAGTATAGGTATACATATATATATATATATATATAATATATAGTAATAGCACGTATATTGTGTATAATATATCGACAAAAATCGTTTAGACTAGAAACAAGTTTCAGAATTTTTCCAAAAACCAACCTTCGAATAATATAGTCTTTTGCTATACATACATAATAATATAAACACGATAAACTCAAACCCGAATAAATTACTAGAGGTTTTTTATTTTTTTTACCGACGTTCAATTCGAAATACTAATTAATATTTGTCGTCTTCGATATAATTAGCTGGTATTTGAAAATATTAGACGCGATGTTAATATTTGTTTTCGTCCGAAATGAATACATGATTATAATATTGTTATTATTGTTATACATTGCATGAACAATTTGAAAATACCTCGCAAGCAATAAAATATTTGATGGACCAATTCCAATTAAATTACACGATCTGGAAGTTGTGAACTACAGTGATCCGATAGACTTATCTGGTCGACGGTGAGTGATTGTTGATGGTCATATACCTACCTACCTATATAATGTACACACATAGGTATAAGTACAAATGTATGCAATTAGGAGGAGCTCTCCGCGGAGCTATAAAAAAATATTTTATACACTCTTCGAATAGGTTCATTAAACGGTGTTTTTATTACACTATATCGTCGTGGTACCTTATATATATACCTAACATTATATACCCTATCCGCGGTCCCCACGGCGATGTGGAATGACGGCCGTAATCTATTTTTCGTGTTCACAATAATAACAGTCACGGGGTAGCCGGCGGGTGGTGCAGGGGTCATTAAAATCGGTATTTCCAGCATTCACCTATATACACATACACCCCCCGTTACACGGAATGCATTTTGTAGAATTCAAAGGAAGTGTGCGCAGTGTCGTTTGAATAGAAAATGGAATAATAGTCGGGGGGACGGGTACGGTCCGAGAATCGTAAAACCGTCAAACTGGCGGAAGACCCGCCGCTGTTTCGTATTATATACCTTTATATTTAATACCTTTGCCTACGGTTAATAACATCTCGAAACACTGTCCTAACGCAGACAAGTATAAATTGGACGTGGGCGGAAAGAAAGTCGTCAGCGCGGAATAGTCGTGATTTGGCGGGAACAGCGATACAATACTTTTCGTTACAATACTATATTGGTGACGATTAAAATTAGGTAGATATATTATACTCAAATCACGGCGCAGTCGTTAAATCGCCCGCCGAAACCCGCGACGAACCGGAAACGTTTTTTCCTTTTATTTTATTTTTATTTTTGGGACACGGCCGACGGGTCTGTCGTAAAATGCTACAATATTATATATTATTGCTCCGGAAACATTGCGCGTCTCGCATCTGCAGGATTTCGTTTAAAAATAACACATCCCGAGCGCGTCGCCCGCAATCGGCATATTGTGGAGTAGATAATAATATTATTCAGTAGGTACGTCTGCGTTGTAATAACAACCCAAACATAACGAAAAAAAAATGGACAAAACTTTTGCAAACGATAAGATGGAACCGCAGTTATACTCCGAGTATAGATAATAGATATAGTACATGATTATATAGACCCGCGGTATCGGACTTGCACGCATCCGACACACATTTTGATGACAAAATATATTAAAACAAATAATTTATATTATAAGCTTAGAGTGCTGACTGCTGAGCAATAATAACTATGTAAAGTAATCGTTTAAAGCTAATACAATTTTTTTTTAAAAAAACAATCATGGTCGATTGAGTCAAAATAGGTACTCACAATAATTATCAAGTCGAACGAGCGAGCGCTGTCATAGTATCATTCCAATGGATTTGAATAATTATTTTACCACAATTTATTATAAGCGTTTTTTAAATTTTTTTTTATTAACAACAACAACAAACGGTGAGACAAAAACGGTATACGAAAATATATTATAATATTTAATTCCGCACTCGCACTTATTGTTCTCGATCGGAAGACTCTGGAGACGGTCGATTGTTGTGCGGCCAGTAAGATATTATGACGAACGATTTTTAATTTTTTACACTCAATGTCGGTATAAACCAAATACGAAAAAAAACGTACTCCGATGGACGTGGAGCGCGGTACGCACAGTGTATGCACACGGTCGACGGCTGACGACTGTCGACTGGCTCTGAAAACCCGAAACGCCGCGAACGAGTGTGTGCGACGTGCGTGCGTGCGTGCGTGCGTGCGTGTGTTTCTTATATTATATTATTATGTGCGTGTGAGTGCGTGTACCCGCTGCCGACATCTGCCCGTTCGCTTCCCCGCCCCACCCCGCTCCGTCGTCAACGAGATCCACAGTCCTATCGCCGCAGCCGCAGCCGCCGCCGTCGCCGTCGCCGACGACTACTACTATAAGATCCTGCGCGTTCGATCCTCCTCCTCTCATCCCCGTCACCCGAGCTGATCCTGCTCGACGACGACATAATACTACGACTGCTGCACTGCGGGCTACACTCTGTCCTGCTCCTTCTCATATATATTATAGGGTCGTCTCCTGCTCATGACCACGACGCCCGTTTATTATTCGTCTCGCCGAGGCATGCGACGGACAGCCGTCGCAGCTGTCATGCCGCCGCCGACGACGACGAATTTGTCACGAAAATTCGTCCCCACGACGACGGTGGTGACGTGTGAACGACGACCTGCCGTTGTACGCCGCAACACTCCCCTCGTATCGACTTTTCCATGACATAATATAGTATACGGTACAATCCTTATTCGGCGGTATATGATGACTTATAGACACTATTAGAAAACAAATAAAAATTCTATTTTATAATAATAGGTGAAGTGTGATCACTAAAAACACGTCATAATGTAAAGTGTTTTAGATTTTCAAGACGCGTAATAAAATCCTTTAAATAAGATCATAATATAAATAAATAATATAAAATCAATCTTATAATACGATTATGCGCAACTGGTGGATATTAATTTATTGATTATTCTTCGTTTAAATTCCGTTTTACACATTTTGAAGTATATAGAATATTCCAAAAAACAATAACACAGACGAGAAACCCTATACCACTATATAATATCAACCACCCGATGACAATTAAGTGCCTTTCAGAAAACTACGCGTAGGTATAACCTACAAGATAAGGTCTATAACTTTCATATGATAAAAATGTATAAATAAACAAATGTAAATTGGAAATCTATGTATTGTATCTATAACAAGTAACTACGCCTGTATAAAAAATATCATATATTAATTTATACATTTATACAAATTATTTTGAATTATACAAAATTAAGTGGTGATATTTTATTTCCTATATTCAGGTTTTTTTTAATATCACTTGCCATATGGCTTATAAATTGTTATACGATATTGGTTTCTATATACGAATTACGAATACATATATTGTTGATTTATTTTTTGCTGCATTGCGTGGTGTTTATTGTTTTATTTTATTTTTTAGAAATGTATACCCTTTCTGCAATGGTGTAAAAATATTTAATACCTAGTCAATACAATTTTTATTCAAATAATAATACTGATACTAAAGTAGTTTGAGAGTGCCTAGAATTTATACTTAAAAATATATTATATTATTATTTTATAGTTTTATACAAACGTTTATTGCCAAGCATTATTAAACTGTATTCCTGTTCAACGGAACGTTCAATAAAATAGACGCCCAAATCAATTTTTCGATAATAGTTTTTTTAACCTACACAGTCTCTAATTCGTATGTTAATCGATCCCCATTAACGTTCTCTCGTGTCTAGCTGCCAAAACTGACGTCCCACACATACTTAACAATTGACATTTTATTTTATTCTGTGCTATTAAATACATTTTAGTTGATTTAAGACCAATTCCTATTTATTTTGAAATAACAATGTTACGAAAACAATAAATGTTTAAAAATAGTATTTAATTAATTTTGATAACTAATGAATTTAGTATCTAATTAAATATTTCTTAAAAGTTAAAAAAAAAATTTGTTGTCTACCTACCAAAAAGACCAATAATCGAGTTTGAAACTCTTTTTTGAAACTTTAATTTTTATAGGCATTTACCCTAGCCTACCCTATACACTACTATATACATATTTTGAATTATTAGTGTTTACATAAGTCCTAAACAAAAATACATCTATACGCCCACGTGTCCATGTCCTATATAACAATATGATGATATAACATTGATAGCTCCCTTTAAGTTAAGAAGTTATCTTAAGTTTGATTAGATTGAACTAGATTTATATAGTAAATATATAATAATTAATAATTATGTTGTTGAAAAAATTGTTTGTATACCATTTACTTCAAAAACATATTGTACTTTTGTAATGGGCATGCTCGTCACTTACGGTGTACCTATACGTATATATCATCGTGTGCTTAAGTATAGACGTCACACCCCACATATCAATTGCAAATTATTCTGAGTTGGAAATTCATAAACAATTTTCTTTTTATATTTAACACTTGAACATTTAATATAAGATTCCTCGTAAGGTTTGTCTACCTCGAAAAAAAGAAGTTTACTGGAAAGTCAAATCTTTCAAATCTTTTCGTCATTGCATGGATTTATTTGACCAAGTAAACTAACGATTTCTCATTTGTTTTGTAATTCAAAAACGAATACCTGCAGATTCTTGAATATTTTTCACCAAATGTTTATATTACCATTTTATACACATATGGTAAAATAAAAAAATTAATACGAATGTTTTTGTGCTATTTATAGGCATTTGAAATTGAAAAATGTTATTGTTTAATCCTATATAACAAGTTTTCAGACGATTTTCACAATATTTTTAAATATTTTTTATAAGGACTACGTGAAACGTATTTTGAAAAATATGTATTCTTCCGAACCACCTGTATGCATAATTGTGCTATTCAATATAATATGCTGCGACATCGAACGACACATTATATATAGGTACCCCATAATCCGAGGATTATGCGAATTTTAAACGGATTTAATTCTAAAGCGACAAACACACCGCCATCATTTGTCGGTTTAGCAAACAAGAGAAAATCTTGAACGGTACGTTTTAAAAAAAGGCCATTATTATAATGTAATATTTTAGGTGTTCGTGACGTTTTTACACGGCCGTGGACAGACGGTAATCCTCTCAGAAAGACGGCATCGTTTATCTGTCATTGTGCGTTAAGAAGAAAACGTATACGCTTAAATATAATATATAATAATATATATATTATGTGTATAATGGGTGCAATCTCACGTGTGTACTCACATTCTCACCTAAAGTGCCACATCGTATACCCTCGAGTATGAAGTTTAAGATACGAGACACGATATATAATATATAATATATGGTTTTATTAAAACATTATACACACGTTATATCTGACGGAGACAATATATATATTATGTATAGATATTATACATATTTACTTATTTACACCGTCATACATGAGCGAAGCTGTTTTTGTATTTATAGTATTACAGTCGATTGTATAATTTTGCATTTGAGTGTCGTATAGTTTCAAAAATGTTGATAAAAAAAAAAAAATCATGATGTGCGCACGGATAACATTTGAATGGCTTTAATATACAACTTGTCTTTCTTTTAAAGTACGTATAGGATCGTATAATCGCATTAACTTTCTAAATATTTCCAATATACGCATTCAATATAATAATATTATGTTTAATTGATTACTTATATAGTAATGCGACTTTTTAACGAATAACTTGCTCATAGCTAGTCCATATTAATATTATACTACAATATATAATATTATACCGTTTTAATATATTTCATTACCGTCCTATACCTAGCCTGTAACCAAGTACGCTATCATCGATAGTTATTATATTAATTGTGTTTACGACGTGACGTAACGGATTTAATAAAATAACAATATCATCGACGTACAGAATATAAAATACTAATTAGTCAACGTCAGTTTTTCGTGTGATTTATCGAACGACGAACATTATTTCGTTTCGTGTTAGGTATTCGTAATAATTGTAATATAATAGTATGTAATATATATATATATATACGATGATGATATTCCTATACGTCTAATTCTGACTTCAGTGTGGGTATATAATATACGCGTGTCAGGTACACGCACATACTCGTTAGAATAAAAGATTTGTCAGACTCGTGATACGTGTCTGACGTGACAGTTCTCCAAGAAACGTGCAGTCTCCGCGTTTTACCGCAACGCGCGGGAAAAAAAAGTATAATATATAAATCCAATATACCTACCTTATACTCATACCATATATATTTACCGTAGTTACCACGTGCAATTTCGGTAATTATCGCGATAGTCTAATAATAATGCATAATACTATTATATAAGACGTATATAATACATATTATTATTATTATCGTGACGTCGTGTGTGCATTACGCACGTTTTTAATTGCATTCGGTCGCACTGGCCGTCATAAAAACCAACAGTGATAATGTAGGTATATAATATACATATTAATGCAGTCCGTCGCGTTAACGAACACGCGTTTAACAGTATATAGAAAATACGAATATATTATTATTATAGATGCCTACCATATATATAATATAATATATTAGGTGTATATAGGTAGGTACCAATACGAGCTGTACACGTCTTGCATAATTTAGGTACACACATACCATTAGGCGTATAATAGGTATCTAATAAAAAAGCATACGTTATGATGACGTCTTCGTGTCCGACACACATATAAAACGCCGTATAGGGTTTTCGGAATAAATTTATACGCGTTTCTTCGGGGGGGGAAAAAAAAAAACCGGGACTGCGCTCGGAACGTCGTCATTATACGATCCCGACGAGACGCTATAAACGAAAAATTGAGATGTATACGATCGCGAGAAACGTCTTATTATTATCGCGGCAATAATCTCGCTGCAGCAGATCGTATTATTATTATTATTATTATTATTATCATTGTATACATACATAATATTATATATTATTATACACCCGTCACGAGGCGGACCCGGTGCTGCGGGAGTATAACCGTCGTCGACGATGGTGGGGGGGAGGGGGTGGAGCGGGCTCGCGGGAGTCGAGATAGACTGTGGGATACAAGCCATCGGACAGCTGCGTTTATAAAATGTATTATTGTTATTATTATTATTGCTATTGTCGTGGAGCCGAGAGAAAATCTCTCTGGCGGAATAATCGAAAACTGACCCACATGTTGCACCCCGGTCTCGGGCATCGCGGGACAGCAGCGCGCAGTGTATTGGGATATAATAAAGACTTCGGCGGATTTCGTATAGATTTTGTATAATATATTTTATGATCTCTCTTCTCCCCTTTCTCTCTCGTTCGCTGCTTACCATAGGTGTATAATATTAAATGTATTGTGTGTGTATAATACGTGTGATGTTCGCCTTCACCTTTTCACCGTGTAGTCCACCCCGCTGTGTCTCGGTGGCGAAGACCACAGCACCACCGGAGAGAACCGAAATCGACGCTGTTGCCAACCCGAAGAAATAATAATAATATATAATACACACATCGCCGCACAGTACAACTACACACACACATACATAAATATATACATATTATCATATACATGCATAAGCTACACACACATAAATATATTATATACATATGACATGTACAAACTATATACAGCAGTGTACATGTATATACATATATAGGCGTATCGACTCGTATATGGTAGCCGGTTTGGTAACTCGACGGATTTAACCCTTAAGCCACACTGCACCGGTGCGGTGGATGCGACGAAAACGTGTTCGGATAACAGGGTTTTGGTTTTAAGTTTTACTTTTACTCGACAATATAATATATTATAATAAGCGTATATTATATGGTAGGTAGGTACCTATATACATGACCATTATATATGATTGTGCGTACGGTCCGAAGAGGTGGTACATATGAATAAGTATATATAGGTATAGTACCTACATAATACATGACAATAATAATAATTATATGTAAAACGCAGCAGTTTAATATAATATGTGATGCACATGCCCGGAAACGATATAATTATTATTACACCGAACAAATATATTCCACGGCAGTGCTGTTGCGGGAGTCATATCGTATAAAGTTATTACGGAAAATCGAGTGGGCATATTATTATCTTCTCTTTAATTGCAGGTGAACGTTTAATTACAATTATTGTATACGCAACGCAACGCAACGCGCAGGTGCGGTATTAGGTAGATTTTTCGAATATAACAAAGGAATTTTACAGTTAACCGCAGTTTAACTCAAAAACGAACCGAAGTTTATTATATTATAATAATTATTTATAAACAATATAATATAATATGATCGCATGCGCGAGCTGCCGTTTAACTCGATTGATTTATTATTTATTTGCAGAACATAAAAAAACGAAAATACGTGTCGTCGTTTACCACAGCAGTACCTATTCTTTATTATATTTACCTACTTTCAAAGATTTATGGCTACATTTTTCCTTTTTTTTTATTCGTGTACAGGAAGCCGAGGCCGATCGAATTTATCTTTTCTATACATCTCAGCGGCGTCCTCGTCCCTAAATGCTTCGCACTTATTCTTTGCGCTTTTAAATGTAATCCATTAAAAATACATTTATAAACTAAAATACCTACATATAGGTAAAGTAGCCACACCGGCCACTATTGTTAAAATAACGCATTAGTCGTTAATCATTTTTGCTCAAACCATAAAAAGAATATACGCGTACCTACATAGAATACGATTCAACATAAAGATCAAAATGAAGATATCCATATACAATTCGCATTACGAATTTAGTACGTTTTGTTACCTTAACCATTTTATGAAAATAATAAATCATTGTCAGGGTCGTGCTATTGACTCCCTCGATCCAAAATATTGTATTCTAGTTCAATATTGAAACCTGCGGAAACAACAAAATGGAAACAATATCGAGTATAGGCATCGATTTAGCTGCAGCAGCACAAAATATTACGTATCAAATATTAATACATATAATATTATAATATGTTAAATATATTATCCAATGCTCACATGATCTAATAATCATATTAAAAAAGATTAAGTTATAACGTAAACAATATTATGTACGACACACGAGTTTTACGGCCCAATATATTTTGTCACGACGTGTTTATAACTATAAATATATAGTTTAGTATAGATATCGTGTAATTTTACATAGATTTTCGGTTACAGAACATAAATTAGTATTGTGTGTATAATATAATATATATAGTAAAACGCGTGATAAACAATCGTTTTACGACACTATTTGGGTTTCGTATTATTGTTTAGTTCGACCCCAAAGGACAAAAAATATTTACTCAATGCGTATGTGTGTATAGGTCATGTGAGTACAATACGCATGCACGCGGTACGAAGTGATTTCAAACGAGTCAACAAAATAAGAATAACCCTATGAAATATATATCAGTGTGGAGCAATATAAACGTGCCTATAATATAATATGTATATAATATATCATTAGCCTTATGTCATTTCTAGGAGAATAACACCGCACACACACAAGGTATACACATATGTCAACGTTTCTCGTCCGAAGTCAAGGCCATATGTGTCGAATGTAGTTTTTTTCCACCCTATATAATATATTATATCGTATACTTGGATGGCGGCGGCGGCGGTGGTCGTCCGTCGCCGGCCGGGCACCTACCTACAAAAGTATTTTGTCGCGTCGTTCGGTCGCGATAATATACTATTATGTATATATACGATGTATTATGTCATTATATATAGGTAGGTAATATAAAAGAGAGAATAAGACCGAAATGTGTTTTTTTTTTTTGGACACACAACAATACACTTTGGCGTCGACGTCAGCATTGTGCGTGACTATATATATGTGCGTCTGTGCGTGTACAGCCGGGCCGGATTATATTATGTACGATAATAATAATAAGGGGTGCAGCTCGAGCGATGGCGATAATATAGTTGCGTACCGATATATTGTATACAATAATATTATACGATCGCCCCGAACAACGGACTGCTGCAGCGACGAAGGGACTTTGCGCGACCTGCAGGCACCCACCCCCGCGGAGTTCGACGCATTGACGTGGTCGTCGCAGGTAGAACCACCGCTGCGGGTTTGATTGGCTGTTCAGCGATGCGAGCCGACAACTGTGCATTTGCCCACAACGAGCAGGTTGTCCCCGTGATACGAATCTATATAGTATTATATGTCATCCCGACCCCGAGAAGCTTCGGGACAGGCCAAAAAAACGGGTGCAAAACGTTTCTCATCATCAATAGCCGTAGTACCGACGACACGGACGGTGAAAAACCGAAATGTCACTAAAGGAAAATATCTAATGCCGGCCTCGTCGGAAAAGCCATCAGGGAAAACTGTTGGAAGCCGAAGACGGCGATTATGGCACTACGTCAACAACATATTATAATCACTGTCAGCACGATTGTATAGGCGCAGGATAAGGTATTCAAATAATATGGAACCGGCGGAACAAAGAGGGAAAACACGAAAATGGCAGTAGGTAAATCGACAAACAGCATGATGCCTGGCTACTGCCTACTACAGAAGAGACTGAGGAAAAATTTGCAACAGTAACACGACTGATGCTGTGGATCAGCAACGAACCAAAGTTATAGGCGATTTTTGTGTAAACCTTTTAAATACGTAACAATATTCAAACAAAACGGAAAGAAAACGTACATGATAATAAAAACAGCTGTCGCAGCTTAACAGAGATAAATGTATATATTATTATGAAAAAAAATTACTCATCCAGAACGGCTAAACAAAATATGAAATATGAATATCTAAAAAAAAAAAATATACAGTAATATTATATATAGGCTTATTTCGGGTATTATTTTCGTTCTCAAAGATTTTTAATCCGCCGCCGTACATACGCGAAATATATTGTAGGTATATTATTATATTTTATAATAGATAATTGAAATGTAAAAAAAAATCTACAGGATTTAAATCTGAACTACAAAGTGAACCAGTTTATATAATATATGTTTTATAATGTATTCATATTTGTCGTAAAGTCAGTACGGTTTTTGCAGTGCACTTCTCCTTCGTTATTACGTTCAATTAAAAAATAATAATATAAGTTTATTACGTTATGGAGAGTGCACTGTGATTTCTCGCGTGTAATATAATATTATTAAAACAAGACAATCGTGTACCCATATATATATATATATATCTATACCGGTTCTTTTTTAACTCTATAATATTGCGAATAGAGACAATCACAATTAGCCATGACTGGCGCTTCGGTTATATGTTATATTATGTATGTATTATTAATTTATAATGAATAATAATATGGATTTGGTTTCTTTCTTCGCTTGAAAAAATTTAATTTAAAACCACTTTTATTTACGAAATTATTATGTACAGTTATCAGACACAAGACTTGCGTAGCTTTGAAATATATTATTAAATAATGTTTTAATCAATTAACAATGTGAATAAACTGAATAAATTAATAAATAATAATACAGTATTTAATCCGTATTTTTTAATTTCGTCGTTGACTTTAATTTTAAACGCATCATTAGTGCGCATTACGCATATTGTTTAGGTTCCTACCTATAATCCATTCCATTATAAATGGCTTTTAATTAATCCGAATTGACACATAGGACTGCATAAACAGGACGGTCTATCTCGTAAATAAGTATAGAAGGATGGCCTAAGAGTCTCGGAGAAGTAAGTGGCGTGGCAATAAATAGATATTCACTGTCCGGCAGCCTATAGATTTTTCCAGCGAAAGCTATAATGTCTGTGATGAAGAGCGAGTTTGACAACTCCACTGTTTTCCCGAATGATAAATTTTAAATATTTAAAAAACTTGTTCAGCTCGTAACATTCCGTTACCAGCACTGCACATAGGTAGAGGAAGGTCTTATTTTGACAAACGCTATTGTCACCTTGAACCCAAAAACCAGTGAGGTCTTATCCCCCAGCTGGGGAGCAGATTTCTTCTACATGCCTCACGGAATCATAATAGATCACGTATGGGTCACAGATGTGGCCGTGCAACAAGTGTTCAAGACTAAAAAAAAATAATATACCATTATTTTCCCCTCAAACGCATACACCACGCTCGTGTTTATATATAAACGGAATAAAAGTGATACAAAAAAAAAAAATGATTTTTCATCCGGATTCCCCGCAGACTTTCATCGACCTTTGGCAATAAATTCGGTAACAGCGAAGGATACAGAATATTGTGCCCAATTACTTGTGGTACTACGCTGTGGTCATAGCTTTGAATGGTGACATTTTCATTGCTGAAAACATACAACATGCTGGATACATGCAACTATACTCGAGATTGATTTTTAAAACTCACGAGCAGGTGGGGAGTTGATACGAGTCTTTCTTCACGTCAACTATAAATTGCAAGATTTAAAAAAGAGTAGAAATTAATTTCTAGTTTAAAAGACAGCATACGGCATAATAGCGGTTAATGTCTAGTACTACATAGGTGTGTCCTGGCGAATTACTTAAGCCTATACAGAGATCAAAAAGTTGAGTGATTTATGAGATTTTTATTTTCAAAAATGACGGATAAATTATGCCAAACGTCTAAGGATTTGAAAAAAAAAACAAATATTCACAATTATATATTTTAATAGCATACCTTATACGTTACATATTATATATACTTATATATTATTATTGTACCTATCATTATGGAGAAAAAAATTGTTTAAGTCGGCCAAAGAGATCGAAAAATAATTATATGCTTACAGAGTGCTTATTAAAAATCATCGCCTCAATTAAAAAAAACAAAAAAAAAACGATGATGTATGACATAATAAAATGCATGCATTAAATTTAAAAACCGGACGTTAAATTGATTATTTTATACCTATATAAGTGTACAATATATTATAATACATGATATCATTAAGCGATATACATACCAATGTTTGATAGGACTATAATAAAAGTCAAGCTCAAACAACTCAACCCGATATTATAATTATTGTGAATCAGCTATGGTAATTTTATCTATAGTAATGTATATAGTTAAGATATTATGTATAAATTGCCAATTTACTTTTAATTTGCATCATTCAGTCAGGAAACGTTTAACTTTCCCTAAAATATTCCATTAGGCAGCTAAAATATTTTCTAATTCGATCAATAGTATACGAATTTAAACGCGCGATATTTAATATCATTTAATATAAATAATTATGGTACGGTGTATATAGTATTATGTTTGTAAACAAGGAGCTTAACTTAACCTCAGCAAATGTTATGGACAACTGGTTCTATATTCGCTAAGCTTGGGGATTATAGAATCGGTGATGACCATTAAATATTATTGGCCATATTGGTTAGGTTAGGTTAATCTTGTTTAAATAACTGCGTTTATCATACATTTCCGTGTGGTAAAAATGCGTATGACAAACAGCTTATATACATAATGCCGGTTATGAGATGTATTTATCAAACGAATGTTCAATAATTATTTCTATAAGTAGGTACTTGTAATTTATTTTTATAAACATAAGTACGAATTATCGTACACTATTGTAAGTATTTAATAGAATATTTGAAAAGGTTATGCTAATTTGTTTTTAATCCGACCGTGTACAATAAAATATTATATTATTATTATTTATTAATTTATTATATTGGAATATGAATGAGCCTATACTATCTTGCGGGTCTCTAAGACCACACTTTTGTCTGTCGTCGATCAAACACAAATACCACCACATCTGCATTGGCTACCTCAAAGATAATAATATGAGAGCATATAGGCGCCGAGCTTTCAAAGTTTCAACCGAAAGCAAAAAACAGGCTCCGCTTACGGTTAAAGAATGGACTGACTATTAGGACCACGGTTATGTGAGATAACCAACCACGGTATGTCTTGAGTCATCTTGAGATTGCGATAGGGGTAGTGGTGGGGTAGGACTGCAGTAGGAAGCGGGTTTTATAATATTTTGATATTTTGTTTCTTTTTACTTAACTGTTTCTTTTGCGTTTAAATAGGTGATTTCATTTACCTACACCGTAAACGGACCTACGTATATAGTCATAGCTTTCAGATATACGCCATTAGGAAAATTTGTCATAAACTCGATGACCGAGAACACCGTCGATTACCTTTGACAAAAGATAAAATGATATAATAATATGCGATACCCCATCACATGATCGACCGTTTTACATATTACACGTATATTATAATATGTAAATCCCAACCGATATTCAGACTAGTAATATGTAAACATTTCGGTAATTGTCATCAGCGTTATAGTGACTTTATATATGTAACGTATAAGGAAAAAACATGTATATATAATATTATTTATTATAATATAATTTTACGGCGTCTTGTTTTTCAGGCTATCAAAGTGCCGCACGACGATTAGCCGCGATGTAGAAAGGACGAGTCGTCATTGTACGCTGTTTCCATATCAACCCGAACTTCCCGAACCGCATAGTGCAGTACACTATGATGACGTCAGTTCTATCGAAATTCGAATAATTCCCAAAACTCAAAACATTGTCGTAGTAATAATTATTATTTTATTCCATAGAATATGACACGATATAAATTCATATGCGGAGACGTTCGCGATTTTGGAACATATTATTATTTCCTGTTGTCGGTTTTCGGATTACATCAATACATGTATAAAGCGCACCAATCTAAAAGTAAAAATGTATTTTATATTACACGAGTTATTATATACATTATACAAATTACAAGTATATTATATTTGTACCATTTCATGCTGAAGTTTTTTCGTAGATATAGATACATAAAGATAAGTTATTAATTATTATACTAGCAGGACCAATTTATTTCGAAGACAATAATGTAAGCAGGAAGTACTAACTAGGAATACGATTGGATCGATGACACCGAACTTAATGAGTAAACTCATTGATTTTAGATACTACTTACTAGTACCTACCTACAATCAATAGTAATAGTATAATTTATTATAAACCATATAACACAATGAAACTTCCATATTATGAAGTCTCGGGGGCAACAAAATAAATTCCTATGAAAGAGATAAAATCATTAAATAGAATTAAATAAATTTAGTTCTAATTCGGTTTCGTTCTCAAAAATATTTCGTTAAATGGAAGTTCGTTATACTATGGATGATTTACTGCATTATATAATAATATCTTACGGTCGATGGCACCGTAATTTTAAATATGAATACATTCTTTATTAGATTGAACGGGACACGATTCGAAAGGTTTTTTACTGGAGTCGATGTTGTTTAATATATAATATTAGCCATACTAATAATTAATAACATTGCAATGCAGTTGCATTCAGTGAGACATGCAGGTGGTGAATAATCAGACGAAAAAAACAATTAATACAGTTAAGTATAATTTTTCGTATAGGTAAAATATAGTTCCGAATAATGGTGTAATTATGATTTTGTTTTGGGAGAGGGGGGGATGAGTTTATTGATTTAAAATCAGGTGGGGAGATTTGCCTCCCCCCTCGCACTTACCATACAACTGTATGAATTATTTTTAATACACAATAAAATAATTTATATCAAACATTTTAAACAAATTATTTAACAAGTAATAACACATTTTTTAATACATTATATTAATAATTAAACTTTATATTTATAAAACAAGATCTAATTTTTGAGGTTTGTTTGATAGTTCAGCAATTTATTCTTCGGCATCAAGTGTTATGATTTTATGGACAACTAATACCATTGATTTTTTTATAATATACTATTTTAAAATCAATGCTATAATACATAGAGCTACGGTTGGTGCATTGTATCATTATATAAAAAAACTTTTTTTTTGATGGGGGGGGGATCTATTCCCATATCCAACTTATAACTATACGTCAGTGGTTCTGCGAAACAGAGTAATCACGGAAACGCGTTGTCCTGCGCTAACTCGGCTGACTCCAATCGCGAGATATTATTATTAGTGGTGCTGTGCAGATCTCGCCCGTTTATTATTTCGTATACTTAAGACTTATATGAAACGAAAAAGCTAAATTTTTTCCGGTGCACAAGGAGGACGCGCGCGTGTCTGTCTAACAAGTATATACGTATACGTTGGCTGCAGCCCCGTTGTATATATACAAACATAGGATGAGTCGGTGTAAAGCATGATGCAGTCAGTGGTTCAGTGAACTTAAAAAAGAAATGTAATAATAATAATAATAATAATAATATTAAAAATGATAAACAACTTTACGACAGTCGCTGGAACATATATGAAACGTACCTATACACACATACATATTATCTATATATATACATATTTTATATACATATATATATTATATGCCACCTCGCTACATATAATATATACGCCCAAAAAGAGTTCGTGCGCTCTTTTCGTTGTAGTCTTCGTGACGGTATATACAGGGTGTCTCGCGGCGTTTATCCGCGTATACTTACACACCCGTTGTTGTATCTATATACTCATACAGATCCAGTGGTTATTACATTCGGATAAAAGTACAAGACTCAACCAGCTGGAATACGAGATAAAAATAGGTGTCAAATCGGCTCAGTAAATTTGCTCTAAAATGTCTATATATATATATATAGACGAACAAATTGATGAGATTTTTACGGTTTAAGTACACGCGTAAACTAAGTCATATTATTACGAATCATCCACTGCGGCTCTCAGATTACGAGTACCTAAAGTACGAGTTCATCAAAGCCGCGTTCCATAAATATGACTTGCTATAAAAATTTAGTCGCGTAGGTAATAATTGGCGGCAACGAGGAAAGCGGTGAGACGCTCCCTGTACATAATATTATTATGGTGCCTACATGAATAGTATGTTTCTTTTAAAGGGCACGTTATATACGCGCGTGTTTAATAATGTGTATATATTATATACCTATAGGTATATATATATCGTGTAGCTGCTCGGGCGCGTAATAACAAAGGCGTGACTTGGAATTTGTTGTCGTGTTTTTTTTTTTCTAATTAATTATCATTGCTATAAGGTCATTAGGTATCGCGAGCCGCTCGCAATCACGGTTTAATTGTTCGCGAGACGGTGCCCCTATAAAATATATAATATACGTACCTACATGCGCACTGTCCGAGAATAACACGTTTGAATCCATCACTCGTCGGGCCGTGCAACAGGTACCTCGTATATATGCCCGTCAACGTACGCGCCGTATTTATAATGTATGATGTGCCGCGGTGTAATAATAATAATAGTAATAATTATAATAGTAGTAATAATAATAATAATAATAATAACATTAAAATAGTTACGAATATGGCTACACGACCGTGGCTATCATGACCCTTTAGATATACCATAATATAATATATATATTTTAACGTTCCGCGGTCGCTGTACGACTTACAGTTTATTATAACGACAACAGAAATAATATAATAATAACGATAAAGACTATTATTATTTTATATTTTCGTATCATGAACGACCTGCAATACCTAAACTGGCGACTTGTCCGGGACAAGTACAGCAAATTACCGATATATTTTATACATAATATATACTACTATATTTACGTCAGTATATATACGTATCGTAATATATAACTCATGTACAACCGTATTTTTGTATGGTTTAATAGTTATATTATTTATTATAATATAAAATGGTTCAGCGTCTTGTAATAATTTACGTCGTTAGCTAGTGCGAGTCCAGTATAGAGTACGCGCGTGCTTTCTAAAAACTTTCGAGCAGATCTGTGACGAAATAATATAGAACGTATTATTTTCAACTATAGTCGAGGTTCGCGTACTCTGTAAAGTGTACCTACTTAACAGGGGTACACGAAAGTGTTCTCGGGCCACACGGATAAATACAATGGTATCTGCAGGAGCCAAAATGTTAAATAATACGTTTTATAATTAAAAAAAAAAAATTAATTCATAATAATAAGTAAATTTTGTGTTTTTTAATAAGATGCGAGCCGAATGCAACTATGACGAGAGCCGCATGAGGCTCGTGAATCCCGAGTTGGCCACCCTTGCTATATAATATGTTTGTATATAAGTATTATTATGTACGTGCTACTCTGTGGGTATATAAACTATACGCGTATAGTCATCGGCGACAAAACAATATGTATTTTAATTTTTAGTAAAGTTATTGCAGTATATTATCATGCACGTCGTATACAACTTACTAAACCAGGAAAATATTTACGCGATTGTATTAAATCATTTCTCACGAACGAATGGATATTAGACGAAAAAATTTCCATATTATTATAATACCTGGGTAACAATAATTATATTAAATTATGATAATATTACTACAAGGATTATAATATGCGTTTTGTTTGGGGTGTAAAAACGAAATGAAGAAAAAGGGCGACGATCGTGTGTGCGCAGGTTTGTACAATCGTACCTGATGTTGTCACGTTCATATATTATATTATTATCGTGTATACAATTGTATAATAATATATTAAAATATTATACCGATCACGGCGTTAGATTATTCGTCGGCGTGTGACGTTGACGAGCTGCAGCTGAAGCGTTTCTTATCAAACGTATAGTCTCAGTATGCGTGTAAGAGTTATATAGGTGTACAACATTTATAAGGTACCTATATATCGTGACGAAAAACGACGAGGTGGGCCTTCTCGGTGGTTAGAATAAATTCCGACACGTACGGAATAATAATAATAGTAATAATAGTAATAATAAAAAACCACGTAATAAGATGGCGTATATAGGAAACCTTTGTGTATAGACAGAGTCAAAAAATAATCATAAAAAAAAAAACTTAACGCGCGACAAGGTTGACACGCGCATCTGTTGGCGCGCGAGCTGTCTTATTGTGTATTATAAATGTTTAATAACAATATTGTCGTCTGCACGTGGGAGGAAACGCACGTCTTCGGAAAAGCAATAACGTAGTCGGTATTAAAAAAAAAAATCTCCGCTCCACCCTTGTTTTCATTTCCTATAGGTATACATCAGCTATCGCATTGTATAATTTATCATATTCATCATAGGTGAGTAATGAGTCAAAGTAGTAGTAAAACGTACTTGCGTATTATAATATATTATATTGTTAGTAGGTATAGTAGGTATTATAATTTATAATCATTTATTTATTTATTTATTTATTTATTTTTTTATTTTGAAAAACAAAAATTATCTACCACCTTTAAGCACATGCTTGTGGTGGTGGTAGAGAGTTATATAATATATTACGAACAATTTAATTTTAAGTAGAAAAAAAAGAAAAAAAAAAGAAACACTGACAAGAATTGAATAATCAATACATACAATTAGAATATTCTATACTAATATTAAATTACAAATTTAAATATATTTCATTATAATTTATTCAAGTATTGAAAATAACCAGCTCTGAATTTTTTTTTTCATTCCTGTAGTTATTCGATTCCCTTCTGTATAGAATATGTCCCTTTTTACATTTACTGCGGCATTAAGTTGTAGTTCTTTGGACCTAGATAGTCTATGAATTTTTGACCAAATGCTTTTCTAGAATATTCCATTCTTACATCAAATGCTCTATTTTCTCTTTTAGCTATTACCTTTTTCATATCCAGATATGATTCAAAGTTTTTGATTATATATACAATAATTATTTTCTTATAAACAGACTCAAATGGTAACACATCTAATAACTTAACATTTTCTTTAGTTGAACCAGTTAACCTATTTTTACTTAAACATATTATCCTAACAATTTTTCTTTGCAAAATTTGTAGTGGTCTAGACGAATTTTGATTCAGTCCCCCCCAAACCAATAAACCATATTGGAATATTGCCTGAAATAGTGCTAAATAAATTATACGCATAGTTTGAATTGGTAGAAACGACTGTATTTTATAAAAGCTAAACGATAATAAACGCATACGCATCACAATATTATTTACATGTAAGTTCCATTTCATGTTTTTATCAAATGTTAAACCTAAGTATCTAATACTAGAAACTATATATTTTTTGATATATTGGAACATTACAAGAGTTCAAATTATCATAAATGTTAAATTCTAAGTTATCAAAACTTTTATCATCCTTATTAATTGTAAAATTTATAAAATTTGTTTTTTTGTAATTGATTGTTAGTTTTCTATGATTTAAGTAGTTAATTACTTTTTTAAAATCTTTTATAGCTTTTACCCGAACTTCATCCCATGTAACACCTGAAAACATTAGGCATGTATCATTGGTACAACTGTTAGCAATGTATAGGTATAGAAGATTTTTTCAACGTAACTTTTAACGATTTTAACTTATTTATTCACGGTCAATCCTATTTGTGTTTTTTAAAATTATATTTTATGTAAATAATATTTTAAGTACCATATTATATAGAGGTTATACTATCTTGTACCTATATGATATGTTGGAAAAGGAACTTTGTGAGAAACAAATCCCAATTTTGGATTTAAAATTGTTTTTTACAATGCCCGTATAAGAATATAATACTGTTATATTATTTTTAATTTCAAAGCTGAGTATATTTTTTTAAGTATTCAAGAAAAAATATCAAATATTAAACTATAAAATGTATTATGATTTATGACTTGTGACTAATGACTGTTAAGATTTGAAATATTATTATATTTGAGTAGGATAGTGGAATAAAATAGTCACACGATATCCTTGGTGTTACGCCGCTTTATCATTCAATCATTGTAATAATTATGGTTGTCAACATAATATCAACAATTAAAAATATACTTAAATAGTTAAATGTTTTTGTACATAATTTTAAATAATATATATAGCTAATGCGGACTATACTATTGCATTTTATTGTGGTCTACGGTTCGATGTTCAATGTATTTTTTATATAATATTATATAGGTGCTTGTCAGAAAAATATTTTGTTTCGAGTTGTGATAGGTATTAAAAATATTAACTGTCATTTAAAAAAAATTTGATTTAAAATAAAATATAATAAATATTTTACAATTTAAAATTGTAAAAAGACTTGTTTTTTTCGTAAACACAAAAAATGAAAAAAATTAAGGAACATAAACGTCAGGATAAAAATAATCTTGTTTGTAATTTGTTCGCCTGCAGTGACTATACGACGACGACCGATATAATTAGTATCTAATAAACCTGTAGACGGGAAAATATATAAATCCTTATAAAATGTGACTAATTGCAGATCGTACGGAGACGAAAAACCTCAAAATATATTAGTATCTTTACACCCAATAAAAAAAAAAAAATAATAATAATATGCACGAAAGACGAGTGTTTTATACGACGACGATAACAACAACATGGATTTAATATACACAATACATCGTAATACGCGCGTTGTGTATGGACTACGCACACAGAATATATATTAAAAAATGTATAATAATATAATGTAGAATGATGTGGAGATGCAGCGCAGAGAGCGCGTTAAGGTGTGAACCGGCTCCAAAAAATAATATAATGATAATAAAGATAAATTTTGTATTATAAACGCGTATATATATACTTATATATTATACATATATATATATGGTACTTATATATATATATATATATATATATATATATATTATATTATATTATATACGTGTTACCGAATGCGTGTTGGTATTCCGTGTCCAAGTATATATGGTATTTTACACGTGGCAGGGCACACCGCACCGCACCGTCGTCATTAATAAGGCAATTTTATTGTCCTGTCACACCGTGAGCGCACAATATATTATACAGTAATAGTATCCAACGCGCGCGCTTTTATATTTGATGTTGTAATGCTCCTTTTTTTCTTTAGTATTATTATTATTATTATTATTATTTTTTTTTTATATATCAGGATTCCAAAAACCCTCTGACAATAAATCGGTTTTACTGTGCCGCGAGCCGCCATCGTTTGTGTTGGAATAGTCATTTTACTCGAAAACGTCATCTGACCCAGAGACCGTATATACGTATATATATATGTATACGACATACCTATACATATTATTTCATATACATAATATATTATATTATTATAATATTATAAAATACACCTCTCGCGCGCTGCAGTTGGCTTGGGGTGCCGTTTATCGTTGTTCGGTTATACATTATACGCGTTCGTATAAGACTACGCGTTGTTCGATATTATAATACTATCGTAATGTTATGTTAAACCAGCACGGCGGCGGCACTGTCGAAGATTATTGAATATTATATTTCACGTAGGTATTATTAGTCGTCTGTAAATAAATCTATGACGGAAAATAGATGACAATCCCGCGATTAAGTATGTGAGTTTAATTATTTTGTCGTGCACGAGCGCGACTGAACTTTTTAACGAGCTAAGCGATATAATATCATGTGTTCTTATAATATTGTATTTATTTATATATTTTTAACCTTTCGGCAACTCGACTGGTAAAAAGTCCCAATCATTATATTATATTGTACCGAGCGAGTGAAAAATATATCATACCGATTGTAAAAAATTGCCCGTCTACAATGGCTTAAATAACAATATTAATACAATCACCGCCGCAGAACAACTGCAATTAATATCTTTATACGATGATGATACAACAGCGATTTCCTGATGCAGACACTTGTTGTCGCTATATTAATATAATATGTCGCTATATATTATATTGCTGTGACTATATGACTGTATATGCGATGAACTATCTCGGTTGTATTACGCGTCGTTCAATTAAAATTAATAACTCGAACGAGTGAATTTAGACAGAAGTATGGCTGCTATATTCCGTTATGTTAGTAATATAATATATATTATAAAGTCAAAACTCAAAACTTGTTTACAACAGAATATAATAATAAACGCGCGTGGAGATTTTAATTTTTCATCTTTTAGGGTTCGAGCAGTAATCGATAAACAAAGACCAGTTGCGTTCAACAGATTCATTTTTTTATTGTTATCATTTTATAATATAATTGGTGAGATGGCGATGGACGACGAACAACAAGACGCGTACAAATACAACATCATCATTAGCTGATGATTGTGAAGCATCATATTCCAATCGGGACGAGAATGCTTTATTGGTTACACATACTTATAGACATATGATAATAATTTTACAGATTTTGACGAGAGCGCGCGGAATTGAACTACTCGCAGTTGTATGTTTTTTATCCTTTAGAAATTTCATGAACGTCCGTCTGCATTATAGTTCAACATTCAACTGCTCTAATATTGATTAAATACACGGTTGAATAATATATTAATCGACAAGCGTTATAGTTTCATTAAGCCTTATATTAACAGGTTAACCGCTATGTGTACCATTTTTGGTACATGGTTGATTTGTATTTTGAGCTAACCCAAAAAGTAGTGAACATGCCTTATTTGGTATGGACCTATTTTTAATTATTATTGTTTTTTTACCTAAAAAATTGAATTTATAAGATATCAATGGGCTGGTCGAAAATTTGTTTGTCTGGTGAGCTATGAAATATTTTACTGTGTTAAAATTGTATTTACGTGTACCATAATATGTACGCATAACACTTTTTTGCAAAGAATCCGGTAGTCCCGTGTACCAATAGTGGTACACAAAAACTTATTGTCAAAACAACAAGTGTACCAAAAATGGTACACGTAGCTCTTTTGGGGAATGTACCGAAAAATGACGTAGCGGTTAACATGCTGTAAACAAAAATAATATCATAATAATCCACGCAAATTAAAAATCGGTAACGAAAAAAAAACTAAAGTTTAAAGTTATTATTTATTAAATAAAATTATCATTGTTTTTTAAATGAGTCTACTACCTGTATAAGTGCCTATGTACACTTGGGTAGTTGAAAGTTGAAATAATATTACGTGACTCGTATATATTTGATCTTTTTTTGTGGCTGAACTTAACATATTACTTATAATAATTCAGTCGGCTGCGGTATTATAATAAGTGTATAACCGGTAGCAATTATGCCTTATATAGTAAGTATTATATATAGTTTAGGTTTAAATGCTACAATTATGGTAAATAAATTCTAGTTTTTTTAACCTGCCGCGCTGCTGTGTATTAAAAATATGTTGGATGTCCCTATAATAGGTGTATAACTATGATATTGTACAATCGTTAAAACGCACATCAGTATACAAAATAATTTTACTTGATAATATTATGTATTCTGTTTTTTTTTTAAAAAAAAAGAAGACATATATTATGTTATTTGACATTATTGTGTAATTGGAATACAAATGGTTCGGCGGTGTATGGGTACAATGTGTTTAAGTACCAACACCCACAATACAAAATATGGAAATGTCTTTTCCAAATCTAAATATTCATGGGAGAAGACTGGAATAAATAAAAAGAATAACGATATTACTTAATAAAATTATGTTAACATTGGTAACCACATGCACATGCAACCCTGTTTTTAATGGGGGCTCATTGTCATTGAAAAATAAAACTGAACGCTTTCGTGACTTCAAGAGTAATTTTTAGACTTTAATATTTAAATTTTATACTCAAAATACATTAAATGTAATAACATTTTTGGTTCACCTCAAAAAAAGAGAAGATATGCATGTATTTGTTAAGAAAACTCGCATGTATACGAATTATCTCACTTCACTGATTTTTGTTGATGTATGTCTTTCACTGAACAAGGAAATAAGTGTTAATCATTATATTTAAAAACTTAAAAATGTATATACTTAAAATATATCCATACAAATATACAATTCATAACATCACAGTTAACAGTGCTGCAATCTCACTTCTGTGACATAATATAAAATAAATTTAATAAAAAAAAGGTATATTACTCCGACAATAACTAAGATGAATATAAATACTTATTATAGTGGAACCTCTGTAACGCGAACGTCTATAAGTCGAATTTTCGATAAATCGAAGGAATATTTTGGCCCCTGCGCCTGTGTATGTGCATACAATTTTTTCTTTAACTCAAATTTTCGATAACGCGAATTTTTTTTTCGCCCCCACCGATTCGAGTTATCAAAGTTCCACTGTATATAAATATATATAATTGTGAGAGTCAGAATATTTATTATCTATACTTTTTTTAAATGCGGTTTCATAAATCAATCGTTAAATAGAACTGCGCGTATTTATGACTTAATGCGTCACGTCGACTCCACAATATATAATTCACTACACGATAATAAGTAGGTATCTATATATCATACACAATGTACATAATATTATATAACATTATAATACGTTCTCTATAGTTTTTCATTATTTTAAGTCGCATATTATAAAATTAGATTGTGTACAACAAGTCGGCTGACGGTCAATATACTCCGTAGTCGTCGGTGCCTTAAAAAATAATATTATATGTACATTCATCGACTTGGTGTTTTTAAGAGCGTACCTACTAACAAGAGTAAAATATAGTAATATTATATGTTCTTATTATTTAATATTATATTGTGCAAGTGGATCGAATCGGTTCATAAAATACATATAACGCCAGAGGACTAAAAATAAAACAAAAACTATAAATAAATAAATAAATAAATAGATAAAAATATAATCAATGGTCACACGGACGGGGCTAATGAGATACGTTACCAGGGGGACGATGGATTTTTTTTACACCAAGTCCAGCAGTTTTTGAGGGCGTCAGACGATTAGCCCGCAGGCCCTCGAGTAAGACTATATAATATAATATTATAATATGATAGATAGAGGAGTACATCAAACTATATATTCGTTATAAACCTGAAGCAGACGTGGGCGTGTACGAAACGTTTCGGTCGCTATTATATGTGTGCGCAGTGTATGTATATATATAATAATATACGATATTGTAATAACGTACTTAAAATAACAGTCAATAAAAAACCGTGTATGATATATAATATAGTCGTTATAATAACAGCTTGCTGCAGTCGTTGTCGCTCAATCGCGATGCACTTTTTTCCCTTACTTTTTATCAATGTAATCGCGGCCGAGGGACGTCGACCGGCGTTAACGACTTAATGACACCACGCGTGTTAGATTTCGTAACCAGAACGATAATAGTGTGTGTAAATTCGATGAGGTGTACTTAAATAATAATATTATACCCGAAACGATGGCCGGGCACTCGACCCGCGACTTTTGACGGGCCCCCACGGGGATAACCACACACACATATTTATAAACAGTTGCAGCTTAACACTGCACGTGAAATCATTTTTTTTTACGGTCATACGATTTAATGGAATAATGTATTAATGTGCTGAACGCTGTTAATTAATATATTTTTCTTATATTAGGCGTATAATAATCTATTTTTGTATATTATTTAATTATATTGCAATTTGCAAATTTAGTAAGGACATTTTATACAATCATATTAATGTTATAGAGATACAATATCGCATAGGTATATATATAATATGTACATTTTACATAAATATTTAGGTACTTTGTAAAATATTATAATATTTTGAAAAACTAATTTGTTTGAATAGTAAAAAAATTATAGTTACGCGGCGTCCCGGATAGGCAATCTAGCTATTAAGAAACTGTCATGGGTTTATTTCTCCAGTGTCTCACGAGTATGATTTTTTTTTAATAAGTTAAAATAAAATATTAAAGTAGAACTATGATCATATGGCATACTGGATGGACTAATTTTGTTCCAAAATTGAGTTGCATTTTCATTTTTTTTCAAAATTATTATTATTTTTTACAATTTATTTGCGGTTAACCACGTTTTAAGGAGAAAAATAAAGGCAAATTAATATGATGGTATTTTAATGACTCTTCAGTTTGTTATTTGTCATAAAATGCCCAGTTGAATAATTAATATTTTATTTTAACTAGTGATAAATGATAAAACTGTTGAAATATACAGTTAATATAAGTATTCGATCATTGCGAGCACTCGTGTGCGCGTATCAATAGTGTACTTGACAATTAACCTTTAGTTATACAATTACTGATTATGACATAACTTTTCAATGTTTTGCTGATATAGAGTGACCTCGATAATGCATATATTTATAGGGACTTTCAATGTAGTAAAAAGCACTTGCTCACAAACGATCACGCTGTGAGTACAGTCAGTGATACAGTCCAGTTATACGTTACATTTATATTATAGTTATAATATACAGTGTTTACATAATCATAAAGCCGTGTTACTTATTTACTTTAATACCTAAATCATTCGTTCAGTCAAGCTTTAATGTTCAACAGGTTGAGGGCCCAGATACACAATCTGGATGGATTAATGATTAAAGTATTTATATATTTATATTAACACAGAAAACTACAACCAGTCGGAGGTATCTTGGATTTTAGGAACGGTGGAACAGTCGTACAGGGTAATTTTTGATAGTCAATTAGTATACAGAAATCATCAGTCACGGAAGACTCGGTGGAGATTTCAAAATTAAGTAAGGAGAACTGGCCGTTATGGAAATTCTAAATGAAAGTCATACTTAATTCTTTTGAGGTAGGAAGTATTATTTCAGGTTATTGGATAACGCCTAGATCAAGAATCACAAAGACGTTAGAAAAAGAAACTGCAGACGAGGAAGCCAAATTACTATGGCAGAAGCAAACCAGTGCTTGGATAAAGGCAGATGGTAAATACCAAAAATAAATTGTTACCTTAGTAGACGATGGACCGCTGAAGTATTTAATAAACTGTGAAACTGCATTTGGAACGTGGGAGAAACTGCTTAGTATTTACGATCAGAAATCTGAGGCAAGTATATATATCGACACACATTTCCAAATTAGAAAATTTAGGGTAGAAATTGAGTTTAGCAGGGGAACCTATCACAGATAATATGGTAATAATAAAGATTTTAATGACATTGGCAAAGAAATATAAATATTATTACAGTGCTTGGGACTCTATCCAAGTGGTAAGTAAAACGTTAAACAATTTAACTATAGTCGGTTACTGATTGAAGAAGTTAGTGATCAGGAGGAGTGCATTTCAAACTAAATTTCAAAATAAATCAAGTGGTAGATACGGCAGTTATAATAAAGAAAAAAGGAATTTATTAATACTAAAAATAAATTAAGTTGGTTTTACTGTGGTAAGAAGAGATATTTCAAAAGAGATTGTAAGGGTTACCTTCGGAGCATGGACGGGAAAAAAATAAGTTCATCGGATATAAATGAAAACTCATTTATAAGTGAGTCAAGTATAAATAATACCTTAACTGAGATATGGGTATTAGACTCAGGGACGTTAGATCATTTAATAATACGTAAAATTAGAATGGTTTTCTAGTTATGAGCCATTGGAGAATACAAAACATGTTACAATCGGTGACGGAACAAATTTGTATGCAACATGCAAACGTAATATAAATATATTGACATATATAAACGGTAATTGGGAAAGAAATTACTTAGCAGACGTATGTGCTGACGCATGTGCCAGGACTAAAATTTAATTTATTCTCACGTGGCACAGCATTGGATTTAGGCTTAAAATTAACTTCGGACAGTAAAAACTGTGTGTTTACAAAGAATGGACAAGTAGTCTGTACACGTGAACGGAACGGAAGATTATTCGAATTACAGGTGAAGGTCAACGTTCCAAATAAAACTGAATGTTATGCAAACATTGCAGTTAAGAACACTTTAATACAGTGGCACGAACATTTGAATCATTAAAATATTCAGTATGTGAAAAATTGTTTGGCAAAACATAATATTGATTATTCAGCCATGAAATTAAGTACGGATAATGGGTTAGAATTTATAAATAAGGATATTACAGGCATTCTACAAAAATATGGCATACGACATCAAATGATAGTTCTATATACACCAAAGCAAAACGAAAAGTGGAACGGGAAAACAGGATAATCGTTGAAGCGGCCAGGAAAATGATATGTGCAAAGAAGTTAGATGTATCATTTTGGGCTGAAGGACATACACAGCTGTATATATATATTAAAAATGACCGGTACTGGTTCAGAAAAAAATAAGCCACCTTATGAACCATATTATTTTAAAGTCCTGGCAGACATAAAACATTTAAGAGATTTTGGTACTGTTGTATGTATGATATATTTTACATTGTCTACATTATTTTAGGTGCATGCGATCATATTTTCAACTTATTATAATATTAAAAAAAAAAAAGTGTAAAACCATTCTTAAATTTTTTTAAATGTTTTTAAACAATAAAACAAAAAAAAAACAATTATTATTGTTGCTAATGGTAATAACATACTGTTTAATTGTATTTAAAACAAAAATATCATATTTGCTTCTATAATTTTGAGATAAGCTTTTCAACACATATTACATTGAGTCTACAGTGGTCTTCTCTTGAACATAATGTTTTTTTCTAGAGTTACATCATTCGTGGATTGCTTAAAGGCCTCCAGCGCTTGTTTATTCTTAAAAGTATGTATATGTTTTCTTATTTGCGAGCTTAAAATATCTGCTACCTAATCGAAAACCTTTGACGGTGACAACATTTGTAATATCTAGTGTTCAAATTTCAAATAACATTTTTTCTTTTAGTGGAATGGGCGTTATCAAAAACCCGGTAATGTCATAGACAATCGTGTCCCTATCGTTAAGTGAGTTAGCAGAATTAGGTACTACATAAGAAACGGATCGATTATTAATAATATCATATTATTCGATTTTATTGATTTTAGACCCGGAATGGTCGTGGGTTTCTGCAACCCGCTTTTAGACATGACCGTGGTAGGAAATAAAAATATATTGAAAAGGTACCATCTGAAGAGCAACGATGCAATTTTGGCAGAAGAAAAACATTTGGGCATATTCGAAGAACTAGCAAAAGATCCAACCGTAAAGTACACTGCTGGAGGCTCCGGTCAAAACTCGTTGTGAGTTTTCCAGGTAATGTGAATACGATAATAATTATACAAAACTAAAACAAATCGAATGCGTACCCAACCTTATTATAAAAAAAATTAAAAAAATGTCGTATATCCTGCAGTGGATATTGGGAGAACCAAACGCGGCCACATTTTTTGGTGCTGTCGGAGACGACGAGAACAGCAAAATATTAAAATGTGAAGCGATCCGCGACGGCTTGAATGTGAAATATCAGTACCATTCCGGCGAACCCACCAGTAAACGTTAAATTAATTAATTCCATGACCAAGTGTATATAATACATAAATGTATAATTATTATGACACATACAGGGACGTGTGCAGTCATCGTAACGAACGGCGGAAAAGACCGTTCGCTGTGCGCTAATTTGTCAGCGTCGCGGAATTACACTGACGACCATTTGGAATTGCCAGAAAATAAAAAAATTATTCAAAACACCGAGTTTTACCTAGTGACTGTGAGTTGTCGAATTGAATGCACTGAATTAATATTTTAAGCTTGTCAAATTAGTAGAAATCTCATTTTTATTGTGATACACATTAAAAATCAGTCAAAAAACCCGTATTGCGATGTTATCATCGTATAATAAATTACATTTTAAAAATAATAAGCACTTATAATTTTTTTTTTTTATTCAGGGTTTTTTCTTAGCGACAAGTTCGAGTGTGGTTGAAAAAATCGCCAAAACAGCGTACCAAAGGAACCGTCCTTTACTTTTCAATACGAGTGCTCAATTTATCTTCGAATCCCATATGGATGCAGTAATGTCAATTTTGCCATACATAAATATCATAATCGGAAATGCCGAAGTGAGTGAAATAATTAAATACATATATTGTGTTTTGATTAAATAATAATAATTATCGGTACAAAATATTTGTTTGATTTCAGGAAGTCAAAGCATTTGCCCGAGCGATTCACTGGGAGACGTCCGACGTAATGTCTATCGCGCGGAAGATGAGTACGTTAAACGTCGAAAAAGTCGGGTATCGCATGGTCATCATCACACAAGCCGATCTACCAGTAATCGTAGCTATGAGTAAATATTTTCACGTACCTCGATATGTGCTTTTCATCAGTAGCGTATTTTAAAATTTGTTGTGGGGGGTTGGTCCCCCCCCCCCCCGTAAATACGTCACTGCTTTTCACAACGACTATAGGTATAATGTTTGTTCTTCGTCCTACTATTCTTATATAGACGGTCTTGTTTCGACATTTAACGTGCCGAAAGTACCCGAAAAAGATATCGTGGACACGAACGGAGCTGGCGACGCGTTCATGGGCGGTTAGTATATAATTATGACTCGATTTTATTAATCTTAACAACAATCAAAACACTTTGCTTTATTTTAAAAACGACTTTTATTACAGCGTTTGTCGCGAAATACGTCTTGGGATATCCGCTGGACAGTTGCATTCGGTCTGCGATCGACGCGGGCTGTTACATGGTACAACAAAACGGCGTGACCAGAGGAGACGCCGCGTTCCACGGTTAGGCCTCACACTGCCGCACACTCGCTCGTGATGGAACGACGTCGACGTGTCCGGCAGGACGGCGACGTCATCGATATAAAATGGTATTATGCACACCCTCTATACAAACGCGTATTATAGGTATCTACCACGCACAATAAGTATTATCTATTTTCGTCTATTGTATTATATTTTGTATTATTTTTTAATTTTTTGTTTAGCCGTCCGTGTCGTCTGTGCGAGTTTCATTTCATAACAATATAATATAATATAATATATTGTGTGGATTATGAACGACGCTTTCGGCTCTCCGGTGCGACGATCTTTTTTACTGCACGCGCGGCAGGCCAAGTTATCTTGACACGGTACAAACCGGTACAAAGCAGCGCAGGTACCGCGGCGAGACCGGCCTGCTCTTCTCCTATTACCAACAGCCATCGCGGGTGACGACGGTGCGACACACTGTCGACTACCCAACCGCGCCCTGCAAAGGCCCAGCTGGTGGGACGGGAAGACGAGTCGTGCCGGACGAGTACACCGGGCCGCCGGCGGCGGCCTCGCTCGCGTTCCACAACCGTCAACATTAACGGATCAGAAAAATAATAGCCGGCATCCGACGCACGGACAACTCCGACTCACCATTGATTTTTTCTGCCGTCGTACCTTTTTTTTTGTGTTAGCCACGTACCTCACGAGATGTGTGGTAAAACATTGTTGTTGTTTTATACACAAGTCAAATAAACGTTTCACGACGAAATTAAACAGTGCGTTATTTTGTTATTCAATTGTCCTGTTACACACTCAAGACCGGACTGCCGCTAACTATAATACGACCTCGCCATAGCCCGCGTCAATCCACTACTGGACTGCATGTTGCATTCGGTCTGCAATCGATGCGAGTTGCTGCGCGATACTAGAAAACGGGGTGACGAGAGGTGAGATGCGCGTACGACTATATGGTTCGCCTTATTGGAGATCTACAGGAAGAAATATACATATGTATATACATATACAGTATGTAAACTTCAACAAAGTCTTTATGGGTTGAAACAAGCTCCAAGATGTTGGGGAACAAACGATTCAAAGATTTTTGGAATGAATTTGGTTTACAATCTAGCGTAGCAGATGCGCTTGTATTTAAGACTAATGAATCATTAGTCTTAAATACCAGCGCATCTGCTACGCTAGATTAGTAATGATAATCAAATTATTTTTGCAATATTTGTGGAAGATGCACATAATCGCGGCAGATAATGAAGACATAATAGAGAAACTTTTAACAAACATGCAAAAAGAGTCTGAAGTTAAAAAGGGCAATTTAGAATAATATGTTCTAGGTATGCAAGTAAACATAATGAAAGACGGGTCATTATATGTACATCAAACAAATTATGCATGCAGCATAATTATTAATAAATTTAATATGTCGGATGATGATAAGGAACTTTCAGTCACATACATTATTCAATATTCATTAAAGTATAAAAGTATAATCATAATCGTTGATTACGATTTATTCTATGGGATTGGGGTACTTGTCCCGATTTACCATAGGCCTAACCTAACCTAACATGTCTTATGCCACACATAGATTGACCATGCGTACGGGGGCATAAGTAATATAATAAAGTCTTATCGTGTTTCCATAATATTATTACCTATGCGTTTATATTTTCTCCTCATACATATACTACTAATAATAATAGCCGCCACTGTACACAGTGAATATTAGTATTCGATCATTGTAAGCACGCGAGACGAGCACGTATCAATATAGTGTATTTGACAATCAACATTTAGTTGTAACATAACTGATTATGACATCACTTTTCATTGTTATACCATAGATTGACCTCGATAATGTTTATATATAGGTCCTTACAATGTATGTAAAAAGCATTTGCTCACAAACGACCATACCGTGAGTATCCTCAGTCAGTGAAACGGTCCAGTTGTACGTTACATTTACACTATAGTTATATTACTTGTATTTACATAATCATAATATTATAGTCGTGTTACATATTTACTTTAATACCTCTAAATCATTCGTTCAGTTTAAGTTTTAATATTCAACAAAAACACTTTCATAAACGTGCATTTCAAAATATATTTCAGTCATTATCTTCAACCATGTAAACTTGTAAGTTGAAACATACAAGGTGCTCTAGGCTCATCTTAGATATTTATTTATGTAATTTTAATATCTCTATCAAATAAAATTCAATTTATGTACACAAAAAAATGTATATTTTAAGATCTTACTTAATTTATATTCTGTTCCTTAATAAAAGCAGTGTATACGTTTATTAATGCACATTTGCTTAAATTATTAAACGGAACATTAAAATAATTATAAAAAAAATTGAAATATCATACAAAGGTAAATAAGATTTTAATATTGTACAATTAATTTAATTTTAATGCATTCAAATATTGTACGAATGGAAGATATTGATATCAGGAAATATTTTTAATTACATACATATGTAATATGTATACATTATAGTTGCTATTTATTTTATTTTCTCATATTTTACTCATTCGTTTTAACATTTGTTCTTGGAATATGCATTATATTGAGTTATCCAGCGAAATATGAATTAAGCAATAATGATAAGAAAATGAAGAATTATTATTATAAAAAACTACGCCCAAAAATATGCATATAGGCAACAATAACCACATGATCTTTTACTTGCTGCTGACGTTTTAGTGGTTCATGTAATGTTTGGTTTTCTTTTATTCATATCGGACAATTTATTGTATGCATGTCAATAGACATTATATTGTATTATAGACAATACTACCTTGATTTAACAATTGATAAGAACGATATTGACTTTGGCACAGTAAGGAAATATTTAATCGATAAATAAATTATAAATACATTGTAATTATATACAATATCCAATAAACAACAACAAATATTAATTATTTGAAAATGTATTCTCTACTTGGATGAGTGGCAAAATTACATTTGTTAGTATGACTGTTGTTAGTAAAAATTAAAAAACGAAATTAGCGTAAGCTTACAATAGTTTTTTATAAGCGTCTAAAGTTAGAAATTCGACAAATTACGTATAAATCACGAACATTTGCAGTTTTTTTTTATTTAGAAATTTCCATAATTTATTGTTATGTTCAAACATATAATATCAAAATTTAACATAAGATTCCTTATAAGTTATAAATTTTACTAGCTCTTAAAAAAGAAAAAAGCTTTCCTCAAAATCAAACTATTTTTTTATGAACGTTTGAAATAACACATTGGGTAATCGCCCTTAAACAAACGTTTCTTACTTTTCTTATTTTGTTGTTATTCAATAACAAACTATACCGTAGACATTGCACATTTTCACTGAACGTCGAGATTCTAATTTTCTATAGATCATGAATAATATTATGCTCCTCTCCGGGCTGCCTTTTATGACGTGGTCTCCCCGTTCCACTTCTGGTGTGAATTCAGCCTGTTTATTAACATTGAATACGAATAAGTTTATACATATTCATGTACGAGTCGTGAGAGTAAAAGGTGCGAGTGTGTTTAGGTGTGTAGATACGAGCGACGTGAACTTTGGACTCAACGGCTGTGCAGGTACATCTGAATAATAATTATTATGCTCCTCTCCGGGCTGTCTTTCATCTAGGGGAGACCCCGTTACAGTCCTGATGTGGATTCGGCGCCTATAGTCGTTGCAACTGCTTTTGCAGCTGCCGTGTCCTCGGTGCGATTCTAACAATTGTGAATAAATTGGCAAATTACATTTATTCCACTAATTAATTTTAATATATTAATATATACATACTACATTTAGTTGTACATTATATTTAATGTGTTGTTATTTCGCAACAACTTTGAACTTTCATTTATACACGGATAGTGGATATTATAATATGATATGACATAAAATTTATATCCGTTTGGTTTCTAGGAATTCGTAGCCCGTAACATCATTATGAACAGCGCAAATGAGAGTATATAGAATAAAGTTCATTCAATATTAATCCTTAAATACAGAAGAATAGCTTACACTTACCATCTAACTTAAAACGTACTCAATACTCATCATAGGTATAAATTATATTTTATATGATTATATTTTTATAAAATAAAAAACAAACGTACAACGAAATGTACTCTACGATCTTATTTAGTGAATTCTTCCTTACAAAAAAAAAAAATCCAAAAATGAAATGCTGAACAAATATTAACGAACATGTTTTGTTTTAAGTATTAAACCATAGAAAGTTTAAATGAATTGAAATATTATAAAAAGGTAAGTAGAATTTTAAAATATTGGTATTGTATTTTAATTAAATATTTCTGTATTTTAACGAATTATGAACGGAATTAAAATCAGTAACGGGTATTTATAAATTATGCATTTTTATCTACACCTACTATGAAATATTGATGTGGTGGAGCATACACGACACACGTCTTATGCATAATAAAAACCTGATACTATAAATATATATGACGTGTTGCATTCAGTTATTGTGTAGAATATGAAGCAATGAATAGTAGCGAAAAAGTAGCGAAACACTACAGTGAATATAAGAATAAGTAAATAAATTATCAGTTACAAATATAAGAATGGATACGTCAGATTTCTATACTAATTATAATAGTTATATAATATGTAGGTAACCAATGGCAACCATTTAAAAAAACCAAAAACATTTTTCGTAAACTAAAAAAAAAATGCATGTGGTGGCTACCCTTTAACTGACAATAGGGGTTAAACAAATGTGCTATAGACACCCTCAGAGCCTCGAGGAACCAATTGATACACATTTTATTGATAACGGTCCATTATAGATTTTGAGTCTATGAACTTCGGATACACCAATATTCATATTTATTTGTACATTAATTATTAACTGTAACCAATAATAACCCGACTTCGCCCGTGAAAATTTTTTTAAAAAAATGAAATTTGTAGCTATATACGATATATATATTATATAGTAATTCGTATATATTTTGATTTTAATGTACTTCAGTCCAAGAGCCAAGAGTGAAACCTAGATTTATAATTGCAAATGTATGACCCATAAAAAAACTAGGTACTTAGGTTATAAATTATTAATCGATGTGCTCTGGCCCGCTCAATATAATTACAATACAATAAGAATTATATTTTTTTCTTACAATATGAATAGTTTTAAATACATAATACTTAAAAATGTATAAAAATAATTATTTTTAGAGGCAACAAATAGTTTTAGTGTTTATAAAGGTTTAAATACTGCTAATATAACAGTCTTCACTGGACACTTCGAAGTTTTGTACTAACCTAACCTCGTATAAAGGAAAAATATATATTTTCGCTCAAACAATTTTCGCATTGCTGTCCGCGAATGTTTTGGTTTTTTTTTCAATTTCAACATTATCAACTAGTGTTTTTCCCTAATATTCATAATTTTATTTATTTATTATTTAATATTTCAACATGTTTACCGGAATATCGACTCAACACATCGTTCGTTCAGGGCCATTGTTCAATGTTTGCAAGCTTTTCACTGGAATACTATTAGTATGTAAGTATAGATAATAGGTATTAATTGTTGATTTATTTCAAGGGACACTAATTTTTCTGAATTCTAATAGACCCATATTTTATTTTTCCTATTTTGATATTCCTTCTTAAGTCCTAATTTATTTGATAGGTGACCTATGAATAAAAGTCATATTAAGGTTATTTATCAAAATATCAACATACCTAAATCTAAAAAGGTCGGCAAGTGGATACCGCACTAATGTACACTAGGTGTCGAGTGGGTCACGATTTTTAAGTATTTTGTCGAAATTTTAACTTTAGACGCTTTTAAAATTACTATTAGAGACATACGCTCAACTTTTTTTGTACATTTTCACGTACACCAAGTTATGAAGAACATTGTATTATTTACATTTTCAAGTTTTTTGACCTACTGAAAATTTTTTTATCTGTTATAATAAAAATAAAATAAAAACCCGAAAATTAATTATGCCTATAAATAGCTCAAAAAAAGTCAAAATATGCATTACAGTAAAGTAAATTATTATTACTCGAAAATGTTTTGTTTGGAAAATCACGGAGAACATTTGGAATTTTAATTGAAATAGATCGAGCTACTTTAGACATTATTTATTAATATATTATTTAGTCTTTATAGTTTATAATGTGCTCGTAAAGATATTTTCACAACCACTTGAGCGCAAGTACTGAATCTGTTGTAAGTTCGTAAATATGTTTTGTCAAATAATTGTTGAACATAAAGTTTAATCTAAGGTTTTAGATTATTAAGGTTTGGTTATCGAACAGAAACAGATAAAATAAACTAAAATCAAGTTATTAATAATTAACTGATACTTTCATATACTTATTTCATTTATGCATTATATAATATGCATATTATACACTTACAATTTTTTTGAGTACCAACCACCAAAATTTACAAAATATGTAAAAAAAACGGAAATTTTATAAATGATGTATAAACTTAGTTAAAAGTAACATCATTTCTTAACTTCATTTTACACTTCATCATTTTCCAATATCCAAACTTTCAAGTACCTATCCGAATTATTCATGGTCCCAATTAGTTCAGGATAATCGAGATCCTAATGTATTAATTTTGAATTAAGACAGAAGAACAAAAATAGAATGAGGAAAAATAGTTAATTTACAGCTTACCTATTATTAATAATTGTAAATAATTAAATGTAATCTATCCCCACTACAACATTTTGATATATTGAAAAACATTATAGTATAAATATAATTTAAATAATATAAAAACCTTTTGTTGCACCTTCAATTATTGTGTAGTGTGTACAGTGTATGGTGTGTGAATAGTAATTAATGGTATCAAAACACTAGTAAATATAAGTTTAAATATAAAAGTTATTAGTTACAAATATAAAAGTATAATTTTATAACATAAATATATAAACATTGCAAACGGATATTTTTCGTTTTAGAATAAAGGTTTGTAATAATTAATACTAATATTGAAGTACATAGTACAGGCATAATATTGTGTTATATGTATTTTTTTTTTTTATAGGACTGTTATCTAAAATATTCAGTCAGAGGATTTAAATTTGAAATTGAAAATGATTGAAATAATTTTTTACCCGATTGTTGTTATTCTTGTGGTGATGTGGTGTTACTTCAAATGGCTCAACAGGCGCTTTGAAAGGTTGGCAGCTATAATGCCAGGACCTACATCGTACCCAATTATTGGAATAGCATATCAATTTCTTGGATCAACAGAACGTAATGAAAATTAAATATTATTCTCCCGAAAACAAATTAAATGTACCTACTACTAATAAATGTATATATTTATTTATATTTTTCAGAGATCATGAGCAAAATATTAGATTTTGTGAAAGAATATAATCTAGAGCCATTTAGAATATGGTTAGGACCATATTTTGCAGTTATCATTGATAAACCAGAAGACTTACAAGTAATATTACTGTATAAAACAAATAACGTAATATATTGGTCTAATGTCATCTAAATTTAAACATTAGTCATTTTACAGCTAATTATATTGAAGTTTAATATATTCGTACCTATTATATTTTTATATTATAACGCAGAGAATAAACATTTTTGACGGTTGATTTTCCCACTGCCATAATTTTAAACGTTTAATATATTGGGAAGAAGTTGTGCGTTTATTTTAGATTCTGAACGGAGCTTAAATGTAATGATTTTACAATGATATGTGTATGAAGTGAATCTAGTTGGTACTTTGAGGAGTTAAAATTTCCAATAATTTTCAAACGCGTCAAGAAAACCAAAACTAAAAATGCCAACAAGTGGGTACTGCTCTGCTGTACAGTAGGCGTCGAGTGGGTCACTGTAATGGATGTATTAATTTTGAATTCGATGATCTAAAATCATTGTATACGAAAAACGATTTTGAGCGAAGACAGTCTACATAACTAAGTGTATTTCAAGATATAATTGCTATTAAAATAATTCATTTTACTATTAATAATACAGCAGGTTGAATTAAATTTAGCAGAAAACAATGCATTTGGAAATTTACTTGAGTGTATCGAATATAATAACATACTTCCTCGCTTCGCTCAGAATCGAAAATAAAGATTTTTTGCACAAAGCCAATTTTGAACAAAATCATCAAATTTTGTTTTTTGGTGTAACACAAAAAAATAACAGTAAATAAATTAAATTTTCACCAAATGTTTATTACTGTTTTATATTCACCACACATTTTCAATATAATTTAACTCTTTGTAGGCATAGTAAATGTTCGATTTATTTTATACCTATTATTTTGTTGTCTGTAAAAAAATTTGAAAATTTAATATATTAACTTTCCTCTCAAGTTTTTTTACCTCTCAAAATAGAAAAAAGTTTACCGGAAATTCAAACTAATTTTTTATGAGAGTTAATATATTAATGTATGGTTTATCGTAAGTCTTTCTTATAGCAGTTTATAATTAATATTAAAGATACGTAAGCACACATATCTTTATAAACATTTAAAGTTCAAATAACATCTAAATTAAAGGGTTAGATAAAAAGTAGGTTAAACAGAACAAATTCATCTCGAAGTTTAATATATTTATATCATATTTTTATATGTACAGAATAAAACATTTTGACTTTTTATTTTTTCACTGCTATAATTGTTAAGTTTATTATATTTTTATATTTGGAAACAATTTTTGAATTTTATAAATACTCTTGTTTAGTATAACGATCCACAAGTATCTAAAGAATATAAAATTAATTTGTTGACTTTCTGATAACTATCAAAATATTAATAACTTTTAAAAATATGGGAGTTTTCATTTTGTTGCATACATTTTTTAGATTGTTCTTAATAGTTCAAAGGCCCTCCAGAAAGACCAACTGTACGATTTTTTCAAGAATGTTGCAGGTGAAGGATTGTTTACTGCACCAGGTAAGTTGTATACAAAAGCTTAAATTATTTACATTCGTGAAAAATATCAATAAAATCCATACTTAGTGGGCATGACAAGATTTTTAATAATTTAATTACAATTCTAAATAGTTTAAAACGATTATAGTTGACAAATGGCGGATACATCGTCGAATGATCACTCCCGCTTTTAATACCAAACTTTTGGAACAGTTTTTTTCTGTGTTCAATGATAAAAACGAAATTCTTATCAGGAGTGTTAAGAAGGAATTAAATAAAACACAAACGTTCGATCTCTTTGACTATTTGGCACCATATGCTCTCGATACTATTTGTCGTAAGTATATCCATATAGGTACTATCTTTAATTGTTAAATATTTACGGTATACATGACGTGTACGTAGACGGTTGATTGTAACGACTGTCTTTATTTATGAAAATAACACAATTTGAGATTATACAAAATGCTATCACTTATATAATAACGATAATAACATAATATTAAATAAAATTGATAATAATTTATAGTATCACTACATAATGGTTTAAGATTTTGGGATTATTATTTAATTATTTATATGAGGATTTTATTTCCAGAAACCACTATGGGATACAATCTTGACACTCAAACAAACAAAAGAAAATCCGAATTCGCCGAAGCAATCGGAATGTAATATGAAGTAAAAAGTCCTGAGGACTTGATTAGTATTTCATAATATAAAATTGTATTTACTAAAAAACTGACAGATAACAATTTAACACAATTTCTTATGCAATTTAGGGAAAAATAATTGTCTCTAGAAAAATAAAGTTTATAGACTTTTTGATAATGAATAATTAATTTTAATCTTTCCTTTGGTACTTAAAACGCGTAACTATAAACTACGTCAATTTATTTATAGAGCAACAGAGTTAGACACAATGCGAATATTCAAACCATGGTTTTATCCGGAAATTGTGTTTTCAACGTATGTAAGACTCATTGGACAGCGAAAACTCTTCGAAACAGTGAAAAAATTTCCATTGCAAGTATGTTTCTCAGACCTAAAGATTTCAGTAAACAATTATAAATTTCAATCACTATGTTCGTATTATTGTGAAACGTTTTGCGCAGTGACGTGTTGGCCGTGATTTCCGAAGGCAGTTGCCCGATCATCTTATATAATATGATAAATGCAATATTCTGCAGATATTGTTTCACGACCTTCAAGTTTAATTGTTAGGTGTACCTATAAAGTAGGTAATTATTAACATACAGCATTCAAAATAAAGTGATACGATTTGCTGCTATGCATGTTGCACATGCCACGTGTGTAGTGGGTACTGCGTAAGAGTCGTGGGATGGTATTAAGTCATTCGAAAAGTGAATTGTTTGATAAAATATCTCATTCCTCCACGCCATGGCGGTCCAAAATACAACTACAGTTACGTCGTTTTTCTACATTATGCGTACGCTATATCTAAACTTATTGTAGCATTTAGGCCAAATATACCCAATTTTTCAGTTGCGTCATTGTTCTACCGGAACGGCGATATATACTATATAAATATATCACAGACGCGCGTGTCATCTTGCATTCATTCTGTAATATCGAGGAGTCCCACCATATTTAGGTATAACTATTTTGATACTATATGTAATATTATAACTATAGAAATATGATAACTGTAATGGTGTTAAATTTTTATAGAGACCGGTCGTATTGCGTACGTGCAATGTTCAAATGGTATTGCGGGCAATGTAAAAATAGTATATATTTCAGGCCATATTGAAAAAAATTATATAATGTTGACGTTCAACCGTAGTTTTTAGATTTTACGTGCTTTATCTTTGCAATATTTCAGAGCATTTAATTTTTATGAAGCTCAAATTGTTTACATGTTTTGTAAAAACCACTTTTTTGCCAGTCGTTTTTAGTTTACACATGACACTATTATTCATTTGAGTTAGTTTTAACTTAGTACTGACTTTAGTTTTAGTTTGAATTAGATTTATTAATTCAATAAAACTAATGGATGGTTCATTTGTGAATATATTTGGTGTATACAAACAATTATTATTCAACAATATAATATTGTAATCATTGATATTGTCTTATTGTCCAGAGACATAGGTACGGTCAATATATACATTACCGACAATTTTAGAACATTTTGATTTAAACGAATTGCTTATGCCAAAAAACATTATGCACAGTGCCCTGGAATTTATTACAACGACCAATTTTCCTAATTTACCCGTTTTTTTATTCTAACATTACCTTGTAATTATCTTTATAAATGTGTATTTGACATTTTAAGGTGATCAAGGAAAAGAAAGTTGAATTCGACCAGAGGAAAAAAGCAATTGCCAAAAAAGGCATAACCAACAACGGCGATGGTGAGTTTTTTGACACCGCGAAATATTATAAAGCCGGTCAAATACGATTCGGTGAATATTCGTCAATCGCTGTGATTAACAAGTCCTCTAGGACAGTTGACCACTGGGCCTGTCCGTACCTGAGGGTTAATAAAGCGAAAAAAAAAATAAATACAAATTAACGAGTACTAATTGAAATTAATTATTGTTTAGAAAATCCATCAAAACTATTTTTGGATATATTGTTCAAATTGAACAACGAAGGTGGAAACTTTTCAGATGCCGACATAAGGGATGAGGTTGTAACGATGTTGGTTGCGGTAAATATATGTTATGTTATATAATATCTTGCAAAGTTGCAAATATTTCTTATTAATAAAACGTTTTGAATAAAATGTATAAATGTGCACACAGGGCAGTGAAACTAGCGCCACCGTAATCTGTTATTGTCTTTTGTTATTAGCTATACATCAAGATATCCAAGTAAATATAATATTATAATATATACCTAGCATAATATAATAAAATTACAAAACATTCTTGAAGTTGTTGAGACTTTTCACAGTAAATATTTACAGTGTATTTAATGTTAAAATATACTCAAAAAAATGTATTTAAACGACAATTTTATTCAAATAGAAATTAGAACAATGTGATACTTACCTAACATTTTTGTTGATAAATTTGATTTACGTTTTAGGATAAAGTTTATGATGAAATTCGCGATATATTTGATGAAAGTGACCAAACAATAACCATTGAAGATACTACTAGACTTGTGTATTTAGAACAAGTGATAAAAGAAACCCTTCGATTATTCCCTACAGGACCATTGATCCTCCGAAAACTTCAAGACGATCTTAAAATACGTGAGTGAATTTTAAAATGCACTGCCTGTATATACAATATTATAAAAATAACATGTATTTTAGATTCAAGTGGTTACGTACTGCCAAAAGGAACAATGTGTGTTATATCCATAATCAGCACACATCGTAGTCCTGATTTGTACCCAGACCCTTGGGCTTTTAATCCTGAAAACTTCAGCCCAGAAAATATCGCTAAACGTCATAGATATAGTTTTATTCCTTTCAGTGGGGGTCCAAGGGGTTGCATAGGTAAAGTAATATATTGTGAAATTATAATTAAACAAGACTACAATACATTACATAAAAGTATTTTTTATTTATATTTTAACGACAGGATCCAAGTATGCCATGTTGTCGATGATAGTTACTATTACCACGTTCTTGAGACATTTTAGCTTACATACAGACATCAAATTAACAGACATTAAGTTAAAAGCAGATTTAGTAACGAAAAGTGTTCATGGTTATCCTGTTACAATTCGACCAAGGGACAAAAGAAAAGCGGAATAAGAATTCAAGAGGATAATGCGTTGTTGAATAAAATTAGTATTTGTATATTTTTTGAATGTTTTTAGTAATATTAGTGTATCAGGTTTATAATTGAATACAACTATATAAAACAGGGTATTAACATGAATACGATGTTAAGTAAAGTTTATTTAAAATCTCAAATTGTGTTTTTAGAATTAATATTAAATTAACTGTATTTGAAATTAAATAATTTGTTTAACTAAGGTAATTGAAAATAATTTTAAAAATACACTTGAATACATTTTGTTTTGATTGTTTTATAGTTGTTTACTTTTGATTGGTACTGGATCATACATTTCTGGTAGACAGAAATCTGAAATATTTTTAGGGAACTGAGTTATATGAGTAATTGAATAGTGTGTATCATGTTTTCGAGGACAACCGGTGTATAGGTAGTAGGTAATAGGTATTAGGCATACCTAACCAAACTTAACGTTCCGCGTACAATTATTAACATTGGTAACCACGGTACACTGTCTTCAATGGGTGTATTGTTATTACGACCCAGTACATCATGTTGCATCTTTTACGCCGTATTATCCCACGTCAAGTTAACGACAATATGCGTACTTTTTATTCAATTGAATCGAAATTATTATCACCAGACTATATTTCGATTTACAAAGTGTGCATCAAGGTTTTACCCTAGCATATTTAGATCACCGGTCCAAGGCACTAACTGCCTGAGATTTTGTCACACAAAGAGATTTTGTCGCAGTAAATGCCGGTGTTCACATAGCTCCGAAATCAATCACAACTACTATAATTGGTGTCCACTGTCCATCATATTTTATGTTATTTTACAGGCAACTAAATATTTAAAAAAATATTAAAAATCATTAATTATTACAACATTTTTTATTTAATTAAAAGTGATAAACAACCCAATTAAAATTGTTCAATAATACAAGTTGTTTAATATTTGGTAACAGTTTATGAATGAAACATATTATATCGACGCATAATATTATTTCTGTAGTTAATACCCACATGAATACCCAACTTCTGTAAATCATATTTACCAGTGTTCAAAGAAAATAACCAAATGCTAGTTTGAAATCTTTAAATTTACGACACAAAAGTTTGTTCTTTGGGACTATTATATTATTGCATTAAGGGTGTCGGTGCCGACCATTTATTAAGGGGTAAAGCTTAGGCAATACAATTCACATGTTGTATCAGTGTTGCGCGGGCTGTGTATGCGTATGTATGTATGATATTAAGTATAAGTGAGCTATAATTATAGACTCGCCATGCGATAAGGATATATTTTACGCACAAGTCAATGATCGACTTCGATCACTATATTTTACCGAAGCACTATTTCGATGAACAAAAATGATTTTACAGGAAAAACTCTCACGTCTCGTTGATATGTCGGATTTTGATCATTATTTTTATAATCTGAAAGATGAGAAGTTTCTGCAGGTCGGTTAACTGCAATAGGTTACAAATTTACAATCTTATATTAATATTCCTAATTCATGAACACTTTGGGTAAATAAAAAATTTTATTTGCGAAAAATAGTATTAGAGAAACAAAGAAACAAATTTTAAATTCATTTATTTAAAATAACTATAAGTTTATTTTAGTAAGAATGTTCTTTTTTTTAATGTTTTCCTTCAAATTTTATTTTATGCATTTCTTTTTTTCTATTAATTTTAATTATTTTTTTTATTTATTTTAATTTTAGTTTATCATAATTGAGTTCATTTGTGTTGACATTTGTTTTTGGATTTAAGCTCTATATCGAGTTATTCATTGTTATGTGAATTAAATAATAATAATTATAAGAGAAAGATGAATTATCATTATAATAAGCATCGCCCAAAAACATGTACATAGGCCACAGCACTTACTCGATAATTTTCTTGCTGCTGATATTTTAGTGGTTCATGTATTATTTGGTTTTATTTTAATCATATTGGATAATTTGTTGTATGCATGTTCTATTATAGACAATACTATTTTGATTTAAGGGGGTTCTAAGCGATTAGATTTTGAATATATTTAGACCAATAAGCTGGCCAAAAAAAACATACTTCTAATGGTCCAATTTTAATTTTGAAAAATAATTTGAGCTCGTTAGCCTCTTTTCTTTATTTTGTAGGAAACCCTTTTGTTTTTTGGGCACTTTTAAGTGCATGTTCTAATTTTGGACCTTTTTCCATGAACTATATAAAAAATGTCCAAAATCTATTTCCTACAAAGCATAGAGTAAAGGCTCACAAATTAAAATCATTTTTCAACATTTAAATGGGACTACTAGAAAAATGTTAATTTTTGCCAGATTATTAGCATTATTCACCGTGTGCTCAAAAATATTTTTGAGCATGCTTTTGATGACTTGTGCATGCTCGTACTTGGGTTATATTAACTTTGTCGTCCCGTCCTTCCGCATTCACACTAACACAAAGATTACGGGCGTCTACGACAAGATTAGAAATTGCCTACCTTTTCCCCCTTAAATAATAGCCACTAAGAGCCGCGATAGCTAGAAAACAACGATATTTACTTTGGACACAATGTGGAAATTTATTTAACCGATAAATTATTTATAAGTATATCATAATATACAAAATACAATAAACTACAATAAATACTAATAATTTGAAAATGTACAAGTATTTTCAATACAGATAAGTGGCGTTGTTCATTGAAATATATATATATTTTTTGAATCAAACAGTTGAAAATATTCTGCTATATGTTATGAAATTTAAATTATAAACTAAAGGTCACATTATATAATTAAATTATAGCTAAAGTAATCAAAAGTTACTAAATTTTTTCCTGTAAAATGCATCACCACTTTAAAGCTTTAACCCTTTAAAGAGTGAATATTATTTGGTATCGATTACCCAGAGAGTGAATTGTTTTTATAAAAATATAGGTATTTTGCTTAAAGTAAAGACGTCATTTGACGTTTTAGATATTTGTGTTCAAATAGTAAAGACGTCAATTTATGTCCTAAGGTTTTTTCAAAGAAAAAATTACTATTTTAACTCTTGTCAAAAACCTTAAAATAATTATAAATGTAAAAAAATAAAACTAAGTGCAAATGTTACCGAACGATTGTATGCAATATGCTACCCTAAAATTATGTGGTGCAAGGTTTTTTTGCAAATTTGACACCATCGAAAATTAGTAGGCTCCATAAACGGTGTTGCTTGATATAAATTTGAATTAAAATCTTACAACTGTTTTTGTGGTGGTGATAATTTATTTTTATGATCAAGACTTGTTCATGACTCACAAAATTTCAACTTCAAGTAAAAATCGGTGAATCTTCTTTGCTCTAACCTGTATAGTCGAATGTACCTTATCACTGAGATGACCACTGTATAGAAGTAATCGTAAATTTGAATTAAAAAATAACTCATTGAATACGGAAAACGATTTTGAGCGAAGAAGGGAGATCGTTTATCAGCTGTAATGAATAGAAAAGGAGTGGGAATAGATTATGCTAAAAATATGTGTTAAATACTTACCCGAAGTTAGTTATTATGCTTTATAGAATCGTGATTTCGATTGATAAAATAATTATTAAATACAGAACAAAATTGAACGCACAAGTTGTACTTTAAAATTTAATTATTCCATGAACCACATCAACACTTCTTGTTTACTTATTCGCATGTACATTGTATGTTTTTTCTTTTTATAAGATAATCAAACAATTATTATAATACAGGTTATATTTTATTCCTAAATTTAGATTTGCCTTACCTACATATCAGCTATGTAGCTTGTGTTGTAGATATGAGTTGTGATTATTACTAAACACTAGTGATAAATATAGATAAAATATAATACGATTTAAATTAATACTACATATTATTATACAATTCATACATTTTAAGATCAACAAGACGTAAATTATTTACAGTAGGCACGAAAAAATTATATCAATATAGTTAATATTTACGCACATTAGTTTATTATTCTAAAAATAAATATTTATAAACTAAGCATTTAAAATTAATATTATTACCCACAATGATATATTTTTTTTAAATTGAAAAGTCATTGAGTTAAAGATAGTTGGTCTTAAATAATCCACAAAACACAGACAAAAAGATTTATTTGCTTATTTAACAGGGCATTTATAATTTTTTCAAGTCTCGTTTAGTACTTAAATTATAATGATAATTATTTAATTACATTTTCAAAATAACTTGCTTATAAAAAATGAATGTGACCTTTCAGTAATATTTTTTTTTGTTATAAATTTAAAAAGTTGAATTTAAATCAGGGACTTGTGATATAAATGTATTCAAATAACCTAATATAAACTATATTTACTAAAAAATATTTACCTACCGCAGCATAATAGTTTAAACATATTTGAATTGATGTGTACAGGTAAAAAGTCTGAGTAGGTAGTCAGCTTATAAAACCTCTAATTAAAGTTGTTGCGCCATGCCGCCATTCAGTTATTGTGTACAATATATAGTAATAATTAACAGTTGCGAAATAATAGTGATTATAAGTGTAAATAAACAAATTATTAGCAACAAATATGAAAGAAGATCGGCAAGTTTGTACCGCTCTGCTGTACAGTAGGTATCGTAGATCATTGTGTACGAAAAACGATTCTAAGCAAAGCCGGTCTGTCAGCCTACACAAATAAGTGTATTCTATGATATTATTGCTATTAAAATATTTAGTTTTACTAGGTATTGATAATACAGTACGTTGAATTAATTTTCGCAGAAAACAATGCATTTGAAAATTCATTGAGTGAATAAAATATAATAATTAATAATATACTTTAAAAGTTTCTTATAGCTAAAGATCAAAATTAAAAAATGTAGTTGTAAATGATATTAAAAATAACAATGCTTTTGGATATTCGTATTTATTTTTTATCTATTACACACCCAAATCTAATTTAGTGAATTCCATTTTCAAACTTTCAATACATAATAATTCTATCAAAGATTTTATTTCATCGTTAGTTAAGGTTGTATAAATTGTACGTCAACGTTTCATAATTATTATAATTATTTATAGTATCATAGCAACTCATGGCTGCGTCAATAACAATAACTGAAATCCTTAAAAACCACATTTTTTTAAAAATTAGATAGAATTCGATACTTATGTGTTTAATTTGACAATAACATTGGATGGAACTTTCATATTAATAATCTATTAGAAAAGCTAGGGTTCATAACTTATAAAATGGTCAAACTCAAAAATATATTACCTAAACAAACAATAAAAACAGTAGACTTTGCACTGTATCAATCTAATATGCATTATGGGCTTCTGGTATGGGGTGGTCTTCGAGAGAGCATATTAAATAGGTACACTAGAAAAATAAAATATCTTTTCATACTGAATACCTCATTTGAACCTTTCTTTTGGTACTCAAAATGAGTAACTATAATATTAACTACGTCAATTTATTTATAGAGCAGCAGAGTTAACATGACACGAATGTTCAAACCATGGTTTTATACAAAAATTGTGTTTTCAATTTATGTAAAACTCACTGGATAACAAAGACTCTACAAAACCCTTTACAAATTTCCATTGCAAGTATGTTTTTTAGACTTAAGCATTGCAGACTGCAGTACTAACAAATCACAATCACTGTGGACGTTCACTTCATTATGCATCTTTATGCACAGTGAAGTATTGACCGTGATTTTTGAAGGCAGTTGCCCGATTATTATTTTGCAGACATTGTTCATGACCTTTGCATTTAATTACCAGACAGTAGACGTACCTATACCTATAGGGCTATAAAGTAGGTAATTAACACGGAGCATTCAAAACATCGTGATACATTTTTGTCGTGCATGTCGTACATTACATGTGTGTAGTGAAAGAGTCTACAAAATAGTCAAGGGGGGGGGGGAGTAGTTCATTCAAAAAATGAATTATTGTCCGAAATAATATTTCACTTTGCCACCCAACTGATTTTGCAGTTGTGCAACTTAGTAAGTAATAAATAATGACGTTTGTTTTTTATACTAAGATGGAAATTGGTTATTTTTGGGATATTGGTATTTTCATAGAGACCATTCTTATTGTACTTACAATATCCAAATGGCATATTGTAAATGTAAATATTGTAAATATCTGTTATGTTATATTATATCTTGTTTATTATATTTCTTAAGTAAAATGTTTTGAATAAAATGTATAAACGTATACTCAGGGAAGTGAACCAGCGGTAGCATAATCTGTTTTTGTCTTTTGTTATCAGCTGTACATCACGATATCAAAGTAATTTTTTTATAATACAAAGCATATAACAAAAAATACAAGATATCCTTGAAGTTTTTTTGACTTTTCACATTAAATGGTTACAGTGTAGAAATGTACGCTAATTTTATAATATACACAAAAAAAAAGTGTTTAAACCACAGTTTTTTTTTTATATGGAAATCAAAACAATTTGATACCTAACTTTTTTTCTTGATAAATTTGATCTATATTTGTAGGATTAAGTTTAAGATGAAATTAACGATATATTTGGTGAAAGTGATCATCCAATAACTATTGAAGATAATACTATAGACTTGTGTATTTAGAACGAGTGTTAAAAAAAACCCTCCGATTGTAGACTTATAGTAAGTGAGTACATTTTAAAATGCACCACTTGTATGTACAATAATATTGTTATATATTACATTAAATGTATAAACTAATAACATAATTATATTTATTCGATCGGAGGAAGATTGAATAACTGCAAAACAACAAATGTATACAAAATATCTCATTTCTTTTACAGGTTCTTATATAATATACATTATACATAGTTTAAGGAAATACGTCCTAATTATAATACATACAACTTAAAAATGTATATAGGTACATATAATTATATATATACATATAGGTGTATATATATTATATACTTCTATTTTCCTATATAATTATAATACATCACAGTTAACAGTGCGGCAGTTTCACTTTTGTTGGATAAAAAAAAATATATATTTTATTAAAATATGTATATTACTTAAACAATAACTAAGATAAATATGAATACTTATTACATAATATAATTATTATATGATTTGTATTGTGAATAATTATTGACAATCAATATTTTTACTATGCATAGTTTAACAGAACTGCGCTTTTATGCAGACTTGTAATGCATCATGTAGAGTTAATTATTTATATTTTACTCCTCGATTATTGATACCTATATAATATTATACACAATAAACAGGTTTACACTAAATATAAGACATATATAAATGCAATATAAATTATACACGTGGTCTACAGTTTTTCATTATTTTTAAGTTGCATATTATTTCAAGAGTGGATCGTGCACCAGCAGTATGCACAATATTATTGTATAACATCTCAACGCGTCGGCTGACGGCCAAGGAGCGTCGTTGCCGGACCTTAAAAATATTAATTTATACATTCAACGAATTGGTTTTTTTTCATCAACGTACCTATACGTCTTAGAGTATAATTTAGTCATATTATATGTACTTATTATTATATAATTTGCAAGTGGATTAATATTAGTTGCATACACATAACGTTTACGAAACAGTACGAAATACAATACAAAAACTAAATAAATAAATCGATAAAAATATAACTGAAGGTCACACGAACGCGGCTAATGAGATACGTTACGGGGGAGACGATGGAATTTATTGTACAAAAAGACCAGTTTTTGAGCTCGCCAGACGATTAGCCCTCAGGCCCGCGCCTAAGACCGTGAAATTTAGAGCACATCTAGTTATTCGTTATAAGTCTGACGTGGGTATGAAACGGTTCGGTCGGCATGTGTGCGCAGTGTATATGATATTGTAATAACGTACTTAAAATAACTGTGAATAAAAGCCCCTAAAGTTGTTATAACAACAGCTTGCATCCGGTTATTGTCACTTTTTTTCTTACTTTGTCGTCAAAGTTATCTCGGCCGAGGCATGTCAACCGGCTTTTAAGACTCGTAAAATGATAAAATCGTGTGTACATTATAATATGCAGGTGTACCTAAATAATTAAACCTCTACAATGTCATGTACTGACTGTTTACGGAACACCACGGAGTAACCAGTAACCACAAACATATTCGTAAATAGTTCATGGTCAAACAATAATTTAATGGAATAATGTATCATTATATTTTTCTTATATTATTAGTTATATTATATTCATATAATCATATAGTAAATTGCATATTATTTAATTGTACTTATTGCAATTTAGAAATTTTATTTGGACATATTATATAATCGTATATTGTAAAGATTGGAATACCACATGAAAATATGGGCTTGCGAAATAATATAATATTTTTCAAATCTAATTTGTTCAATGCGTTTTAATAGTTAAGTTCAATAATTATAATTACACGGCGCTCTGGATAGGCAATCTGGCTATAGATTTTGTCGTGCGTTTATTTTTCAGTGTTGTATACTTGAATATAATATAATATACTAGCTGTCCCACCCGGCGTTGCCCGAGTCAAAAATTAAATAAGTAAGTAAGTCATATCAGAATATAGGGCACACGAAAAACATCGCAATGATGGCCTGTGCCAAAGATTTGTTTTTTTTTTATAAATTTATTTGTAAAAATATGTATATTATTATGAAATATTCATATTAATTATAATAGTTATAAGATATGTAACCATTGACAACACTATAAATAAACAGAGATTATTCTTATATATTTCATAAAAAATAGCACCTTCAGTTTTTCAGCATTTTTTGAGTATAATATGAACGTAGGAAAAACTGTTACTGTGACTGATAACTAATAATTGTAACCAATAGCAACCATTTATAAACAAAATACAATTTTTCGATTTTCATCATGAATTTCAAAATCCTTGTGTGAGCACCTCTTTAAATTATATCTAAATATACTTTTTTGCGATAGGAACCTTAAGAAAAAATTAAGATAATCGGTTGAGTAGATTCCGAGAATATTAGCATAAAAGGTTTCAATATTCAGTTTTATATATTATAATGATTATTCAGGAAATCCCATTTTGCATGACACGTTATTCTTATTAGATTTTGAGCTAAATGTGCAACTAATACCAAAATAATAGCTACTAAGTAACTTTATTAAAATAACTTCACTCCCGTTAAAAAACCAAATGATAAGACATCACATTCGAAACGGTTACGATATGAATCGGATTTATATCTCACTTAAACAATCTCTGATTGATATCGAGTGATATGTAATATTATTGAATTGAATGCAGCCCTGATTATGACTTAGACTTGTGAGACTCATATCACACGCTTATTTTGAATTTGGCAATGAAAAATATTTTTAAAATCAAATTAAAAACTGTAAGGTATGGTAATTTTAATGATGCGTGACAATAAGTCGTAAACAAATTGATCGTTTGACGATTTTAAGTCGTAAATTCATCGTGACTTAAATTCAACAAGGATAACTTTATCGGCAATTATCGTTCTTTCATCAATACGAAAATCCCAAAACACTCAATTAAAATATAACTAGGTAGTAGTTATTTATAAATATAGATATATAATAAATAAATATATATACAATATACCTACATATTAGAACTATACTATATGTGGAAAAGTAAATACCTAAGTCAATTTAACCATTTATCATCGACCTTCGCTTTGGGCACACTTTACTTCCCTCGCACGCTCTTTCAAACTAGGACTAAACGTTTTTCCCACTTCTTGCGTTATTACACACACACTTTTTGATTGTCCATTTATTTTATCGCAGCGCAGAAGTCTTCTCACCTTAATCGACTCCCTAAATATACCAGCCAACCCCCAGTCTATTCTTTCCCGCAACTCTGTTATTTTGTCTACACTTAACCTATTTCACCAGGCTGGTTTCAAAGTATAAAGTATCGTTGTCTTTTTATCTTTTGTTGTAGTAACTAAATTGTAGTGTTGCAAAGTCATATTTTAACTATATTATGACTGTATGAATTTATAAGAAACATTTTTATTTTGCTTACCATGTTTATACTAATTGTTGAAACTAATGGATACACCAAGTTTACTAAATAGTAATAAAAAAAAACCATTTATCGATTATTAACTACAAGAAATTTAAAAAAAAATTGATCTTTATAGATTTCATACATTATATGATGTTGTCTCCGTTCTATAAAAGTACAACACATACAATTTGCATGCAACAAAATATTTGTTGTTTTATTAGCTTTAATATTAAAGTTACTCGATATATTAATTCAATTTAAGGTACCTATGCATATAATTTTAAAAATATCTAGGTTAGGTCAACTTGTATGATTTTGTTAAAGTAATAATTTTAAAGTGAGTTAAATTTATTGTTATAACTAGCTTATGCATTTAAACATAATTCAAAGATTACGAAATGCAGATATATATAATAGCTATTTAAGTCTAAAAAAACAGAATAAATACTACTGAACTCAAATTAGCAATATAATAATACGTTTATAATACGGAGACGAAACTTGACGAAAAATGAAATTTTAATAAACTAAATGTATTTACGATAGTACGAGTGTATAAAACTAACCAATGCGAATTGTAATCTAATGGGAACAAATACCGTCTTTAAAATATAATACTATTGTGTGGGGCTCATCCTTCTCAAGGTCAGATACCAACTATTCAAAAATTTTCACATGTTTAAAATAATTTAAATTTTGGTAGGACTATAACATTTCTAGTTATTCTTTTGTTTTATGTATACAAACTAATTAACTATAATAGTAATTATTATTATTATAATTATATTATAATATCAAATACGTAACATAATTGTTGAAAATAAAAACTCAATGTGGGACTCACATTTTATATTATCCCATACGGTAACTAAATATTTCCAAAATTATTAAAAACCATTAATTACAATATTTTTTTATTTATTTATTTTAATCAGACATTTAAAAAAACCCAATCAAAAAGTATTCAGTAGTACAAGTGGTTAAAAAAAACTAAATAAAAAAAAATATATATAATATCTAAAATAATAAAAAAATAATAATAATAATCTAAATAAATAAAAATGTAATGCTGTTTGTTAGTCTCGCTAAAACTCGAGAACGGCTGGACCGATTTAGCTCATTTTGGTCTTAAATTATTTGTGGAAGTCCAGAGAAGGTTTAACCGGTGAGTGAGTATGAAAATGTTCGGAATTAATTTTTTAATATTAAATTTAAATTTACATGCAAATAGCATGGTGTATTTCGGATATTCCCGTGACCGACCGCGATATTAGGTTTCCAGCTACCTGTAACCTGACCTTTTTTTCTTTTGTGTGTGTTTTATCGTCAGCAGTGTGTAGGTATGAATTGTTCCAAAAAGTAAAACCCGACAATTTATCTATATATATTCCAAAACTACTCAACACACTGGGATGGGCGAGATACGTGTGCCATGTCGATTTTTATATATATAGATTTAAAATGGAATATCAATGAACTCCCTTTATAGCTGAAGATTTTCGCCAAACGCTGCCAGTAATTCCTAGATTAACAGCTAAAAATGAAATAAAAAGTGCACGGGATCGGCTAGAAAAATTTAATATGCGAGTGGTGTTACAAAATGACAACTCTGTACTGTTTTTCACCTACCTGATTCTGTTTCCATTCAATCACGCACCTCATGGGGTCCGCAATCCACCGCAGGTGGATTGCCTACCTGATAATATACTGTTCGCATATTGTCCGTGATATAATGCAGTTGATTGCCCACCTAGGTGATTTAGATGTATGTAAATCACTTGAAGTGAATCTTAACTTAATATTTGGCTCAGGCAACGCCGGGTGGGACTAAATTGAATATTGTTGTAACGATATTACTTAGTATATTGTAAACGTTATTTATAAAATAAAACTTATTATTCATAATATTATAGAGTTGGCATTATTATTTTTTTTAAACGGGCAACGAAGTGCACGAGATCAGCTTGTAATAAATAAATAATATAAAAAAAAAAAATATTAAAAAAAATTTATATTTTTATATTTTTTTTATTTTAATATTATAAATAATATCTGAAATATTACGCTTTGTAGGATCTTGATTTTTATTTTGATATAATAATTATTAAATACAGAACAAAATTGAACACACAAGTTGTACATTAATATTGAATTACTTCATGAACCACATCAACACTTCTGGTTTACTTATTCGCATGCACATGGTTACATAATAATACAATAATAATAATAATTACATTGTATGTTGATACGATTCCTTTTATAATTATTGTTCTTTATTTATGTTTTAATATTCATTTTTTATTTTTTTTTTATTTTTAAATGCGATCTACGATCTATACCACTTCGCACAATAAGTAGATGTGAAATAAGATTAGTTATATACAATAATTAAAAAAAAATACATCATATCCTTAATAATATTTGTACATAATACGTGAACAATTTTGAGGAAAGCAGCCACCCATTAGTAACACTTTAATTTGCTATTACATTTTTTTCAATTTTTTTTTTTCAATTTTCAGTTGTTTTTTTTTTCAATTAATATTAATATTAGATTTTAGTAGATCGATATTAATTTTAAAACATAATATTATAATGTTATAACGTAATATAATGAACATTATTGCTAGGTGGCATTCTTTTAATGAATTCGTTGGCGGAAAGCTTTGGTTATCAATCACCTGATATTAAAAATATTATAATTGTATCAAAATCAATAATATGTGACTATAATATCAGAGAAAAAAAACTAATAAAACTTCTATTAATAGAACACAAAAAACCAAAATATTTTGAAAATAATGTCATATATAGGAAATTATAATATGAATATTTGTACTAAAAATAAAAACTAATACAAAAAAAGAATCAAAATATAATTAATTGATTAATAAAAATAAATAAATATTAATATATGTATAATATAATATTATGTTTATAGATATAGCTCAAAAAAGGTCTAAATATTTTGAAATTTTATTGTGTATAAAACATGATAAAATAAACATTTGGGGAAAATTGCAAGTATTTACGGTTATTAGTTTTTGAATTACAACAAAATATCAATAACTGAGGTATGAGAAATAGTTAAATTACATTCGAATATATAATTTAAAAATAACTCGCTCATTAAGTAGGATAATAGGTAGGTTAGGCAGAAGGTAATATTTATTTTGTTGTAAATTGAATAAATGATATTAAAATCAGGAACTGGTATTATTCATGTATGCAAATACTTAAAAATAGACTTTCCCTACTTAAAAATATTGATTTAATATGTACTACGCGCAGTATAATAGTTTAAATATGACTAAAATAATATGAAAACCTCTTATTGTATTTGTAGCACTATTCGGTTATTGTTTAAGACGCATAATAATGAATAGCAGCAGCAGTACAATGTATACGTTTAAATAAACGAGTTATTAGTTACAAATATAAGTATATAATTTTACGGTATAAAATATATAATCATTTGCAAACGGATATTTTTCGTTTTTAATTCACATCAAAGGTTTGTAATTAATACTAATATCGAAGCAGAAAGTATAATATTGTGTTATGTGTATTTTTTACTATAGAATTTTTATTCAAAACATTCGGTCAGTGGATTTAAATTTGAAATTGAAAATGATTGAAATAATTGTTTATCCGATTGCTGTTATTCTTGTGACGATGTGGTGTTACTTCAAATGGCACAACAGGCCTTTTGACAAATTGGCAGCAAGTATGCCGGGACCTGCAGGGTACCCGCTTATCGGAGCAGGACATGAATTCCTTGGATCATCGGAACGTAATGCAAATAATATATTCCTGAAAACAAATGAAATGTCGGTACTAACTATGTATATGTTTTGATATTCTTCAGAGGTCGTGAGCAGATTAATATATTTTGGGAAAGAATATAATCTAGAGCCATTTAAACTATGGTTAGGACCATATTTTGCCGCTGTCATTAGTAAACCAGAAGACTTACAAGTAATAATTACTTTTTTAAACAATAAACATAATATATTGGTCGGTCTTATGTAATTTAAGTTAAACAGTTATACAGCTTATTATATTAAAGTTTGATATATTATTCGTATTACATTTTTGTATTATAATGTACAGAATAAAACTTTTTGACGGTTTAATTTCTCACTGCTATAATATTATAAACGTTAAATATATCGGGATGAAAAATGTTGAATCTTAAAATGAATACTCCTGTTTATTATTATTACGAAGCGCCTATCTTATGACGTGAGTGATGAATATAAAATTAAATTGTAGACTTTTTGATAATCGTTTCAGAGTATAAAAAAAAAAAAATTTTTTTATTTAATTGCATATATTTTAGATTCTGAGCGGAGCAAAGAATTAATTAATTTTTCAATGATATGCTTTTTTTCTTGTGAGCTAACATTATTTCCAACAGGAAAAAATGTATAGTGTTTCTTCATCAGCATATCTTTTGATGGAAACGTGAATCTATAGTTGGTACTTCAGGTGGTTTTTTTGAAAATTTTTCACCGTTTTCAAAAGCGTTAGGAACAACAGAAAAAAAAATGTATGTAAAACGGAATTTTGACAAAATCAATTTTGTTTTTTAATGCAAGTGTGTTCCACAAAAAAAATGTAAACTTAGAAACATGAAATTCTAAATTTCTAACTGAATGTTTGTATAAGCATTTTACATACAGTTAAATGTTCAGTATCTATTTTGACTAGTTTTGAGCTATCTTTACCTACGAATAAAAAAACATTTTCGGTTTATTATTATTATTGTTTGATTATTGTCGATAAATGACTATTTACTATGTCATTTGTAGCGTTTTAAGTTAAAATTTTGACCAAAATTCATAAACATCTCGAAAATTTGCAAATTATTTTGTAGTTAAAAATGTATAAAATGTTTGATGTTTATATCCGTTAGCCGCCCGGTGTACCTATTAGAATATAATATATTATATATTTACTTAACACCACCATCCGCCTCCACCGAACGGCACACGTACAGTACACACGATTATTACATTTTATTTGTCCATCACATTCGTATTGTTTTTTATTTTTCTCTTCGCGTCAGCTGTGAGTTATATAATAGTATTATTTATGCAGATTACGCGACGCTTTCGGCCGGCCGACGTTGCGCAAACTTCTAACACGGCAGTTCGTTTTTCTTCGCGCGCACCGTCCAATGTCACGTAAACATTGGCGCTCGCTCCAGTACTATTATGTTTGTCCAGCGCCTTTTTTACTGTCATATACGCGTGATGGCGATTTTTTTATATCGTCTATTATCTTGTATAGACGATGTTCGCCATACTGTTATCCTTTTGTTTTATTATATATTTTTTTATCGTGCGCGCCAATCTCCATAATATTTATGTATACCACATTATGACGTAATAATAACAGAGCGAATCGCCACGGTTTAATTTATGGCTTGTGCGCGAATCGCCGCCGCGGCCGTTCATATCATTGTACTTATTTTTTGCTCGTGCGCTAATCACAACTTTGTGAATTTTTTATTATTGTATTGCGTATGCGACTTCGTGTACTTTAGGCAAGGGTAGCAGCAGTGCTCCGTCAAATCATGTGAGTTTTTATTATTATTTTGTGTACTTTTCTTAATTATAAATCGTTGTGCAAAATGGGCCGCACATGTTTATTTAATGTACATTTCTAATAGCTGCCCTATATATTTTTACCTGTTGGGCCGGAAGGGCCGTATAAGCACATTAATTATTGTTGAGCTAGAAGGGCTGTATTATTATTACAATTATCTTTATATATTTATGTATCTGTGATTTTTTCTATGCATCTTGTACCTAGGTATTTTATTTATTATACAGAGTGATCCAATTAACGTAAGACATTCATTATTTCAAAAAGTATTTACGTTTTTGGAAATATTTTTGTTACATAGTATGAAGTCGTTACAAAACAAATATTTTTTACTTTTTTGAATTACAACATACAAATTTTTAATTTTATAATCCAAAGGAGAATATTTTTCTGAGTATTTTGATACATTAAAATCGAATTTTGGACGAATAGTTTATGAGTTTTAAGTATTTGAAGTTTAGATGAGCGGAATAGTGAACCAACATTTTGTGGGGTACCCGCATACCACCCCACACTGCTCATCTAAACTTCAAATACTTAAAACTAATAAACTATTCGTCCAAAATTCGATTTCAATGTATCAAAATACTGAGAAAAATATTCAGTTTTGGGTTATAAAATTAAAACTGTTTGTTGGAATTCAAAAAAGTAAAAAACTTAAAAAAATATTTTTTTTGAAAAAATGTTGTTTTGTAACAACTTGATACCATGTAATAAAAATATTATCAAAAACGTAAATACTTTTTGAAATATTGATTGTCTTACGTTATAGATGGATAACACTGAATAAGTTGTTTATCATACAGAAACTCATAACCAACCAACATTTTGTTAACCATTTTATTTAAGTATCTAAAAGTACACACACACATACCTACACACACCACCTATACACACTAGCGCTCACAAGTTTTGCTCAGCGAAACTGGCCAATTCTTTTTGAGTGCTACTGTTACACATATAGGAACACACAAACACAAAGGTCGGACGGTGTGTGATAGAGACATAGGGTGCTATTTTAAGTATATCGGTGACCTGGCGCACAGACTATAATATTGCTCTGTACCTAATTATGATGTTAGTTATTCCGTTGTAATTTATAAAAATGTTATTAGTGAGGACTTGAAACATAAAATTAATTTTATTATAATTTAAACAAACGAACAATTTTTTTTAATGCAATGTATTTCGTAAAAATTAATTCAGCCTACTGAGTTATTAATATTATAATATTATTATATTTAAATTTGTTTTGTCTTCGCTCAGAATCGTTTTTCGTATACAATTATTTTATATCATTGATTTAAAATGTAACACATTCATTACTGTGGCTGTCGAGTAGGACATCGTAATTGATGTACCTACTGTACAGCAGAGAAGTAACCATTTTACGAACTTTTTTTTTATCAATGTAATAACAACCGAGAGACGTCAACAGGTGTAACGACTTAATGACCACGTGTTAAGGCCAGTAATAAGAATGATAATATTGTGCGTACATTTTGAAGTGTACCTAAATAATATTATTATATCTATACAATATCTGGAGTTAGACTCAACTAACTGTTGACACAGTACCGATAATGTCTTTTTTTTTATAGATTGTACTTAATAGTTCAATAGCTCTTCAGAAAGACCGATTTTACGCATTTTTTGAGAATATTGTTGGCAAAGGTTTGGTTACTGCACCAGGTATGTTGTATACAAAAGTTTAAATTATTTACATTTGTGAAAAATATTAATCAAGCTCCTACTTAGTGGAATTAAGGAGATTTTTATGATTTAATTACAATGCTTAATAGTTTAAAACGATTTCAGTTGACAAATGGCGAGTACATCGTCGCGTGATCGCTCCCGCTTTTAGTACCAAAAATTTGGAACAGTTTTTCTCTGTGTTTAACGAGGAAAACGAAATTCTTATCAGTAATGTTATGAAGGAGTTAAACGGAACACAAACGTTCGACCTCTGGGACTATATGGCACCACTTGCTCTTGATACTATTTGTCGTAAGTAATAAGTATATTCATACAGGTATTATCTTCAATGATTTGAGATTTTGAAATAATCATTCAATCAGTAATACGAATTTTATATCTAGAAACCACTATGGGTTACAACCTTGACACTCAAACGAACAAAAGTCAATCTGAATTCGCTGAAGCACTTGTAATGTAATACGAACTAAAAAGTCCTGAGGACTTGATTAGTATTTCATAATATAATATTTTATTTACTATTAAACTGTCTGATAACCATTTAAAATGATTTCCTATGTAATTCAGTTGAAAATAATTAGAAAAAATAAGTTAGACTTTTTCATACTTAATACTTAATTTGAATCTTTCATTTGGCACTTGAAACGCGTAACTATTAACTACGTACATTTTTTTTACAGAGCATCAGAGTTAAACATGATGCGAATATACAAACCATGGTTTTATCCAGAAATCGTGTTTTCAACATATTTAAAACTCACTGGACAGCAAAGACTCTTCGAAACAGTGAATCAATTTCCATTGCAAGTATGTCTCCAAAACTTAAGGATTTCACTAAATACTTACAAATTACAATCTCTATATGGTCGTTCATATAATTATGCATCTTTATGCCCAGTTGGCCGTACAAATGTACAATGTCCTGTAGATATTGTTAAATTATCTTAACATTAATTACTAAATTCAAAATAAAGTGATACATTTTGTTGTGCATGTTTTACGTGCTATATGTGTAGTGGGTATTGCGAAGAGTCAAGGGGAGGTAGATCATTCAAAAATTGCCCGATATAATATTTCACCTTACAAAACACTTGTAATGCCTGTTATGTAACAATACCTATAATGGCTATGCAATAATTACGTTAGTTTTAGATTCTGAGCGATTTTTTTTTTGTACATAATATAAAGTATATTATTATATTTTATACACTCAATTAAATTTTCAAATGCATTGTTTTCTGCAAAAATTAATTCAAAATACTGTATTATTAATAATAAAATGAATAATCTTAATAGTAATAATATCTTAAAATACACTTAGTTATGTAGGCTGACAGGCCGTCTTCGCTCAGAATTGCTTTCGGTATGCAATAATTTATATCATTGAATGATAACGAAATGAAAACAAAATGACAACAAATTTAACACATCCATAAAAAAGACCCATACGACATCCATCAAGTTTGTCCACTTCGCACTATATGGATTATATCTCGTAAAATAGATACCTAAACCGTTTTCAATGGAACTTGTTCCGTCATTTGGATGTCTATATTAACAAACTAATGTATTTTACTAAATGTAGTATGTACTATACAACAAGAATTGAAAATAAGAAAATATTAAGTATACAATTTATTTACATTTCAATTTATTAATTGTTAGGACAGACTAATCCACAACCATTATCGTCGGTCAATTTTCGTCCATAATCGGACCCACCAATGCATACCAGTTTCATTTAGCTAAGATCGTTCAATACATACGTATATTTGTGTGTATAAATGTATAAGATTGTATAGCGTACCTACATAATTATTGCCCTAATATGGCCTAATATACCTTGTTATTACTATTATTACTTTTATAAGTAGCTTGAATTAAATTTTTTAAGTTATAAATGCAATAAAACTAGTGAACGATTAATTTATAAATAATATATTTTTTTTATTTACAAGCAATAATTTAACAATTTAATGTAATCAATCATTTTGTCTTGTGCATTATGCACAATGCCAAAAATATCTTACACATTTTCCTTATTTGCACGTAATACTAACTTGTAATTATCTTTATAAATATAAATTTTAAATTTTAAGGTGATCAAGGAAAAGAAAGATGAATTTGACCAGAGGAAAAAAGCAATTGCTAAAAAAGACATAAGCAACTACGGCGACGGTGAGTTTTTTGAAACTTCTAAACTTTAAAGCCTGTCCCACACGATTCGGTAAAGCGTGGCGATTATTTTCACTCGTCGAGTCACATGTGGTTTTCCATCGCTTGTTGATAAAATCAGTATGAGTCAAATAAAAATCGATAAACTTGTGGTGTATGCGCCAGGGTTAATAAAGCCAAAAAAAAAAAAAAAATACAAACTAACAATTATTAATTAAAATTAATTTTTGTTTAGAAAATCTATCAAAAAAATTTTTAGACATATTGTTCGAATTGAACAATGACGGTGGAAACTTTTCAGATTCCGATATTAGGGATGAGGTCGTAACGATGATGACTGCGGTAAATATATTATATTGTAAATATTTCTTAAGTAAAATGTTTTGAATAAAATGTATAAATGTACATACAGGGAAGCGAAACCACCGCTACTTCAGTTGGTTTTTGTCTTTTGATGTTAGCTATACATCAAGATATCCAAGTAAATATTTTATATCAAATAACATATAATATTATAGTAAAAATACAGAATATTCTTGAATTTTTTGTGATATTTTCATATTGAATGTTTTCAGTGTACATAATGTTAGATACGCAAAATAATGTGTTTACACGACAATTTTATTTATACGGAAATCAAAAACAATGTGATACTTTGTGTAACTTTTTTGTTGACAAACCTGATTTCTGTTTTATTTTTATTTAGGATAAAGTTTACGATGAAATTTACGATGTTTTTGGCGAAAGTCACCTACCAATAACTTATGAAGATGCTACTAGGCTTGTGTATTTAGAACAAGTGTTAAATGAAACCCTACGATTATACCCTGTAGGACCAATGGTTCTCAGAAAACTTCAAGACGATCTTAAAATATGTAAGTGGATTTTGAAATGCACTACTTGTGTATAGAATAATATTTAATCAACTGTATTTTAGTTTCAAATGATTACGCACTGCCAAAAGGAACAATTTGTGTTATATCCATATTAAACACACATCATAGTCCTGATTTGTACCCAAACCCGTGGTCTTTTAATCCTGAAAACTTTAGCCCTGAAAACGTCGCTAAACGTCATAAATATAGCTTTATTCCTTTCAGCGGTGGACCAAGGGGTTGCATAGGTAAAGTAATACATTGTGACATTATAATAATACAAGACTGCAATATATTATATAAAAGTATTTTTTATTTACACTTTAACAACAGGATCCAAGTATGCTATGTTGTCGATGAAAGTTACTATTTCTATGTTCTTGCGACATTTTAGCGTACATACAAACATCAAATTAACAGAAGTTAGGTTAAAATTAGATGTAATATTGAGAAGTGTTCGTGGTTATCCCGTTACAATTCGACCAAGGGACAAAAGACCCACATACAAGCGAAATAAGAGTTCAAGAGGATAATGCGTGGTTGAATAAAATTAGTTTTAGTATATTTTTTTAATATTTTTGTGCAAGATCTTAGTTGTTAGTGTATCATATTTAAACATAATTATAAATTTATAATTGAATACAACTATACAATTCACGATATTAACAAAATACTCTGTAAGTAATAATGTTTTCTTGAAAACTTAAATTGTGTGTTTAACATTTATATTAAATCAACTTTATTCTTAAATAAATAATTTGATTAACTACTAAGGTAATTTAAAATAATTGAATAAATTTTATTTCGATTGTTTTAAATAAAGTTGTTTACTTTTGGTTGGTACTTGTGATTAAACTTTTGCAGGATCATAAATTTCCCACAGACAGAATTCTATGTTATTATGTTTACGGTAAGTACTGATTAATATGGTTAATTTTAATTATAGTGTCTACCATGTTTTCGAGGTATGTATAGTATTCATATCTTGGACGATCTGCAATACCTGGTCTGACAACTTGTCTGAGATACGAGCACATCAAAATTCCGATGTATTTAATATTATATTTTCATCATTATGTATCGTAATATAATTCATGTACTTAAGCTGTAGGTACCTACCACTTATAATAATATAGGTAGTTTAATAATTATTATTTATTGTATAATAATATAATATATATTAATGTATATAAATATATACCTAAGATTTGAAAATTTAACATAAGATTTTGGTATTCTACATTTAAAAAAAAGTTTACTGGATACTCAAACTAATATTTTTTAATCGTTTGATATTAGACAACTGGATAGAAATTCCCCCTAAACTAACATTTTTTCATGTAACGGTTTTCATATTTTGTTGTAATTCAGAAACAAATAACCATAAATACAATACATTTTCACCATAAGTTTATTTTATCATTTTCTATATATGATAACATTTTAAAAATTATTCCATAAACATTTTTTTGGTGTGTAAAAAGCTTGAAAATATGATACGATTTCTACGATTATTATTATATTAACCTCTACTATTTTTTCGGCTGCAACATGATTGCACATTTTTTGATCTTTTGACACGACACACGACTAATTTCAACACAATTACGCACCAAATGATATGACTTGTATAAACTATTAACTACATTTAATTTATGTAAATCATAAAATAATAAAGGTACACAATACATATTTTTTATAATTTTCATATATACGCACTCAAAAACGAAATAATTAATTCACAATACTTTCCCAAATATTACAGGTTCAGGACTGACAATAAATTATCATCATTTTCTGGTTTAAAATTGTATTTTTCCTTAAATTTATGATTTTAATTATGTATTGCATATTTTATGATTTAAAGTCAATATTATATATACCAACTCAATGAGCATTGGTTATTTATACCATATTTTGATTATTTTTATAATTATTTTATCATAGGTGTAATTTTATTTTATTTTTAGTATAAGAATACAATATTGACTACCCATCGACTATAATGTATGTATGTTAAACATAATAATTTAATTAAACGTAGTTTATATTCAATATAGTCATATTATTTGGTGCGCAATAGTGTTGGGATTTTTCGGGTAAAAGGTTTTATCGGGGTGCAATCGCGTTGGCGCGTTGCAAACAAGGACTGGAACCGTACGGAAATAGACCAATTTTAGACCGAAACCTTTTGAAAATCTTTGAACCGAAATCGTACCGGAACCCTTATAAATTTTTTTTTTTATCGAAATCGAAGTCTTTGTTTTGATTTAGAAGTTTTTTGGTTTTTGTTCGTTTCTAAATTCCAATAGATATTTTATTAAATTATAAATGAATAGAAGAAATTAGTAATAAGTTAGCCATTAGGAATAACTATTAATCATGAATTCGTAGACCTGTAATAGTTCATCAACACTAAATATATTATTAATATGTGTGCAACAGACCTGTCATAATACTAGTGTAAACTCCGATTTCCGAGTAATCGATAATAATCCCGGAACCTGCGGTAATTATACCTATTAAGAGTTTAAAAACTCCCGGCGCCGGATAAATTAAAGAGCAAATTATTAATCACATATTGTCTTGGCGTCTCACGATCTTGTAATAATTATTATTAATGTGTTGGAGTGTAAAAGGTTATTAGTGTCAGAGAACCCTTTGCTAACAGTATATGAACGACGCGAACGCACTCGCAGGTACATAATATTATGTCATAGAACTAACAAAAATAACGAATTATTAGTCGCCTATTTCGGCAGACGTATCACTTCGGTTATAATAACACATAATATTATGTTAATGATTAATAACAACATTACTAAAAATCAAAATTCAAGTTTGTTTAACAAAAATTGTACAGTATTGACATGCAATTAGGACACACTTTAAATCACATTGTAATTATTAAATGCACTAAATACGCCGAAACGTGGAAATTGTCTTTAACCATGTCTTACTGCAACCCGACCTTAATGAAAAAAAAAAACCAGAAGCGATTTATAAACGGTTTCAAACCTGAATATAAATTGTAATTAATTGTAAATACTTATTTTAGTATTGGTTTTAAACTTGTACTTTGTGTTAAAGTAGGCTAACAATGCAACTCTACATAGATTCAACTAAGTACTGTTTGAGCTGTGTCATGAGAATACACTAGTGGTGCTATTTGTCTGGTTTTTACAAAGACTTTTCAAAAAAAAAAATTGTGTTACCACTTTTTTTGTATAAGAAATCCGTGTTATTTACATTTTTTCCCGACTGTTTTAACAATTTATCGTTTGTCGATTTTAGGTTGTAAATACATCGTGATGCCGTCATTTTTCAAGGATAACATTAACAGCGACTATCGTTGTTTCAAAAATACGAAATTCAAAAACATATAATTAAAATATAATTATTAGCATCTATTTAAAAATATATACACAATGAATACATATTAGGACTATACTATATGTAGAAAAAGAAATAAGTTAATAATTTAACCATTTATCGATTATTATCTACCAGATATTTAAAACGAAATTGATCAGTGTAGATTTCATTTTTAAGGTAAATCAACACCCATATTATATTCTGTTGTCTTCGTTTTATAAATATCCAACATATCAAATTTGCGTAAAGCAAAATAAATTTTGTTTTGTTCACTTTAATATAAGAGTTTTTTTTATTTTTTATTAATGAGATTTTAACAAAACATTATAATATCTCGAAAATTATGAACATAATATTAAAAATAATATTAGAGTTGGTATATTTATTAATTTCAGGAATGCATAATTTCAAATTGATTATAAATCACTTAAACATTTAAACACAATTCAAAGATTACGTAATGCATGGATGTATAATAGCTATTTAAAACTAAAAAAAAAACAAAATAAATACTACTGAACTGAAATTTGCAATGTTATATGTTTATAAGGCAGAGACAAAATTTGAAGGAAAACAAAAATCCATTACAGCCAATACAAACATAATGGGACATTTTAAATTTTTTCAAAAACAGGAAATTGCCCAGAAATGAGGCTTTTTTCGTTTTTTTAAATAGTAATGATTGTAACTTATTCCATTTTTACCCATGTATTGTCAATTATTTATCTCCAATCTAGAATATTTGTATTTATCAAACGGTTTCAAAAATATTCAAATCAAATAATTTTGCCGAACATTAACTGGTTATGCAGACATTATATTTAATATTTTAATATATTTGAAATAATGTATAACTAATAAATGCAAATTTTAATTAAGTGGAAACAAATAACTTCTTTGAAAAAAAAATATTACTGTTTAGTAAGGCTCATACTGCTCAAGGTCAGACAGCATAACTGCATAAGTATTCAAAAATGTTCACGCACATTAAATAATTTAAATATTGGTAGGACTATAACATTTCTGGTTATTTTTTTTTTTGTAAAAAAACTAATTCTAATATCTATTAAGTACTCAAAATTAATGGTTGAAAATAAAAACTCAAACTCAAAGACTCGTGTTTTATGTTATTTTAATGGCAACTAAATATCTACAAAATTGTTAAAAACCATTAATTACAATATTATCTATTTATTTATGTTAATCAGACAGTATAAACGACCCAATCAAATGTCTAAAAAGTATACAGCAACACAATGTTGTATAGTTTATCTGGAAACAGTTAATGAATGGAGCATATCTACTCACGATAATATTTTTAGTGGTTAATACCTACAAAACTTCAGTAAATAATATTGCATGTGTTCAACGAGAGAAACCAAACGCTTGTTTGAAATATTAAGAAAAAAGATCTTTGGGACTATAACATGCATTAACCCTAAAGTCACATAGCTATAATTATTAGTCATAAATAAATACAATGGAATATGGATAATTGCAATGTATTAATAGCTAATATACTTATGTATACAACTAATTTAAATTAATATATAATTATATAAAGCAATTTTTTTTTACAAATCATTAAAAATTGTTTACTAAGGTGCATAGCCATAATTCACAAAATTTCAATTTCTAGTAAAAATCGGCGAATTCTCTCTGCTTTAGTACCTGCAGTATAGTATGTGTCGATTGTAACTCGTCAATGGCAACTGTATGTATGTTGTCTATAATATTATGAATTCAATAATAAACCACTGTGCAAGATATGTTTTATAATATTACTCGACATTATGCTTTGTGGGATTATGATTTTGAGTACACAAGTTGTACTTGATTATTGAATTACTCCATGAACCACATCAACACTTCTTGTTTACTGTTTTACATGTACATGGTAACCTTGTATGTTGATACATTTACTTTTAAAATTATTGTTCTTTATTTGTGTTTTAATATTATTTTTTATAATACATATATACCTAATATTATAATCTTAAAACGTAATATTATAATGAACATTATTTGGTGACATTATTTTAATGAATGTGTTGGTGAAAAACGGGAATTTTTTTGCAAGGTCAATTTTTATTTTTGGTGTAACAAAATAAATAATTACCGTAGATACCTACATGAAAATTTCATTGAATGTTTATATGAGCATTTTCAATAAACTATAGAAATATATTTATGATTTCCATATATTATGACTTTTTTAAAACTATTAGGTATATGCATAATCAATTTACGGGTTTTTTAAAATTTTTTTTTTTATTATCGCCGATGTACATTTTTTCAATGAAATGTCAAAAAAATACAAAATACGTAAAAATTACAAAATGTTGGTATTTTTTTTTTTTTTGATTAGGAAATTTATAAAAACTTTCTATTCAACACAAAGATCTCTAAAAGTTTTTATACCTTTGTAAAAAAAATGTACTAAAAATTTAAACTAATTTAATCTTTTTAAATTAGATATTGGTTATTTACCCGTATTCTCCAAACGATTTTCTTAATTCGAGGTTCAAAAAGGAATAATTGTAGACATTTTAAATGGTCACAAAATGTTTAGATTATCATATTCTATACAAATTAAAAATATTTTGCCAATTTTTGAGGTGGTTGTAAGACTAAGATATTTTCGGTTTTTTCAAATTTCTTTCTTTAAATATCGATTAAAAAAATTTCATTGCATCAAATTTCTTGAAAATTTAATACAAGATTGCTCATAAGTTGTTAAAATAGCAGATCAAAAATATTAAAAATACAAAAGCAAAACTTTTTTTTATAAATATTTCAACTTTAAAATTTGACAAAAATTCATCAAAATATCGAATGTTTGCAAATTATTTTGTAGTTAAAAATGTATAAAACAATCAATTTTTATAGCTAAGGATTCCAAATTTAAAACGAGGGTTTGTTGTATGTATTAATAGTGTAACTAAAAAATCAAAAAAATATATTAAAAAAATAATTTTTAAGTTAAAATTTGGACGAAATTAGATATTTAAATGAAAAATGACAATGTTTGTTATTTCATTGTAATTTAAAAACATTTTTCATGGATGCTTTTCATTATTACTTTTTAAAATGCAATGTTTTCTGCAAAAATAAATTTAACCTACTGTATTATTAATAGTAAAACAAACAATTTTAAATAACAGCAATAATATCATAGAATACACATTGTTATGTAAGCTGACAGACCGTCTTCGCTTAGAATCGTTTTTCGTATATATAGATTTAAATCATTGAATTCAAATTTAACGCATCCAAGATAGTGACCCACTCGACACCTACTGTACCGATTTTTTTTTTTAAATACAAAAGTCACTGAGTTAAAGAAGGTTGATCTTAAATAATCCACAAAAAACAGACAAAAAGATTTATTTGCTTATTTAACAGGAAATTTATAATTTCTCAAATCTTGTTTAGTACTTAAACTATAGTGAAAATTATTTAATTAAATTTTAAAAATAACTTGATTATAAAAAATGAATTCGACGTTTTAGTACTATTTTTTTTGTTATTAATTAAAAAAGTGGAATTTAAAATACTGAACTCGTGATATTAATATATTCAAATAATCTATTATAAAGTTTATTTAATTACTACTACTGTACTACTTACTACTACTACTTAGTATTTATTAACTGCAGCATAATAGATAAACATAATTAAATTATTGTGAACAGGTAAAAAAGTGTAAGTAGGTAGTCAGCGAATAAAAACTTCCAATTAAATTTGTTGCGCCATTCAGTTATTGTGTACAGTTGTGTTGTTATGTAAAGGCAAGTAATTAACAGTTGCGAAATACTAGAGAATATAGGTGTAAATAAACAAATTATTGCCAACAAATAGAAAAAAGGTTAGACAATTCAGTTAAATATGATTTTCTCAAGAAAAATTAAATTTATAGAATTTTTCATACTGAATTCTATAAGAAATCGTATTAAGAGCAAGTGGCCATGTAGTCCCAGAGATCGAACGCTTGTGTTCCATTTGCGTACGCTATGAGTAAAAATGTAACTATCCGAAATTGCAATACATTTCTTTCAAATATTAAGGCAGTAAAATACATGATATATCTTATATATAAAATTCTCGTGTCACAAGTCACAATGTTAGTTATCATACTCCTCCGAAACGGTTTGACCGATTTTTATGAAATTTTATATGCATATTCAGTAGTTCTGAGAATCGGCTACTATCTAAGTTTGTATGCGGTGCGATAAGTGGTTCAGGAGTTATGGTGAGTTTAAGTTATTTTGAGATTTACGATGGAAATATTTGTTTATAAATGGTTGCCATTGGTTACAACCTACTAACTAGGTTGTTGTTTTTTTTTTTTAATGTACCTAATTCTTATTTCAGTTACTTACGCATCTTATGGGGTCCGCAATCCACCGCAGGTGGATTGTCTACCTGATAATGTACTACTGCTATATTATCCACGATCCGATGCAGTGGATTGCTTACCTAGGTGGCTTAGATGTATGTAAATCACTTGAGGTTAATCTTAACATAATATATGGGCCTATGATTCAGGCAACGCTGGAAGGGACAGCTAGGATAGGACAGCTAATATAGCTGACATTTCGTGTCACGAAGTGCACGGGATCAGCTAGTAAGTATATAACATAATATACAATTATATTTAATTATATTTATCGAATATTATTTTATATTATTAATAAAATTAATGTATTCGTTTTGTAAACATTAAATATGTATTGATTATTAAATGTTTACAAATAAATAATAAATTATATATTTTAAATTTAAAGCATAGATATTTTGTAAGTTTGACATCAATCATGAAATAGATTGATGAAGCTCAAAATTAGACAGACGTTCATTTTCAATCAAAAATTGTTTTTTATTACAAGCACTGAAGTGAAACAAATTAAAAAAAAAAAATATTTGTAAATGATATTAAAAAAACAATGGTTTTGGATATTCGTTTTTATTTTTTATCCATTACACATCTAATTCTAATTTAATGAATTTCATTTTCAAACTTTCAATTCCTACACAGTAATTCTATCAAAGATGATTCTTTTTATTTTGTTAGTTAAGGTTGTGTGAATTGTTTGTCAACGTTTTAAAATGATTATAATTATTTATAGTACCAGAGCAACTCAATGGCTGCGTCAATAACAGAAACTGTAATCGTCAAAAACCAAAATAATTTCAAAAGGTTGATAGAATTCGTCACTTATGTGTTATTTTTGACAATAAAATATGAAGGAATTTTCATATTAATAATCTACTAGAAAAGCTACGATTCATAACTTATACAATTGTCAAACTCGAAAATATGGTACCTAAACAAACAATGAATACAGTAGACTTTGCATTGTATCAATATAATATGCAATATGGGCTTCTGGTATGGGGTGGTCTTCGAGATAGCATATTAAATACACTAGAAAAATAAAATGTCTAGAATTTTTCATACTGAATACTTAATTTGAATCTTTCTTTTGGTACTTGAATTGCGTAACTACGTCAATCTAGAATAGAGCAGGGGAGTTAGACATGATACGGACGTTCAAACCAGGGTTTTATACAGAAATTGTGTTTTTATTTATATAAAACTCACTGGATAGCAATAATTCTACAAAACACTTAACAAATTTCAATTTCGAGTATGTTTTTTGCACCTAAGGATTGCAGTAAACACTAACAAATTACAATCATTATGGTCGTTCATCATAATGCATTTTTATGCACAATGATGTGTTGAAATGTATAAATGTATAGATTATCATTTTCTATACAAAAAATAATTAAAAAAAGTTTTGACAATTTTTGAGCTAATTGTATATTTAAGAAATTTTTGGTTTTTTCAAATTATTTTCTCTAAATAACGACAAAAAAAGTTTCATTTCAAATTTCTTGAAAATTTAATACAAGATTCCTCATATATTGTTAAATTTATTAGCAGATAAAAAATAATTATTTTTAAAAGCTTTTAAACTTTAAATTTTGACCGAAATTCATCATCGAACATTTGCAAAAGTTTTGTAGTTAAAAATGTATAAAATGTTCTGTTTTTATAACTAAGGATTGAAAATTTAAAACAAGGTTTTTCGTAAGTATAGTTTATAGTGTAACTAAAAAATATATTAAAAAAAAATTTTTTATACTCATTTTATATTAAATTAGATATTTAAATGAAGAATGAGAATGTTAGTTATTTCGTTGTAATTTAAAAACATGTTTCATGGGTGCTTGAAACTTTCAAAGTATTTTATGATTTTTTATACACTCAATGATATTTAAATATTTTCAAATGCAATGTTTTCTACAAAAATTAATTTACCCTACTGTATCATTAATAGTAAAATGAATTATTTTAATAGTAATAATATCATAGAATACACTTAATTATGTAGGCTGTCCGACCGTCTTCGCTCAGAAATGTTTTTCGTATACAATGGTTTATATTATTGAATTCAAATTTAACACATCCGTGAGAGTGATCCACTCGACACATACAGTACAGCGGAGCTGTACCCACTTGCCGATCTATTTTAAATTTTTTTATTTTTTTCATAAGTAATAAAGTAGGTTAAACGTAATTGTTGTCAAATACAAATCTAATTTAAGTACCTACATTATAATGGTATTTTTTCATAAAATATTTCTACTTTCTAGCTGTTATTACCTACGAGAAAATACCAGCTTACTTTGCGTAATATGAATATGATTTGTAAAAATTTAAAGTTATACTTAATATTTTAAAAAAATGCATCTTTCAAAGTATATAATAATATTCGTAGTGACGAAAAGTCTCAAGTCCTTACGAATAATATTATTCGAATATTGTCTATAGTATAATAACATTTCAATAATATTTCGTCAATTGTTGAACTTAAAATGCGTATAACAAATTTTTGTTTAATTCAAGAAAAATCTTGTATTCAATTTTTGAGTGTAAATTCATAAAAATTTATAATATTAGATTGTAATTTTCGTGATTTTCAATAAGAAAATTAAAATGCCTATAAATTGCTTTAAATAAGACGAAAAGATAGAAGACGTTCATAGAAGTATAGAATTAAGGAATAGTAGAATGTTTCGTTTTTCTTCGATTAATTATTTTAAATAACATAAGTACATCGATATACACGATAAATGGTTATTATAAGTATAAATATCAAGGGTCAATAACATTTCAAAATAATAAATGTGGCTTGATGCCAAACATTATTTTTAAAATCATTAATCACTCCCTTACAATTTATGCGAAACACTTCTCACCCAACCCAGAGATCAGGTACATTTTTTTCAATTCCTTAAAGAGACGAACTTGTTCCAGAAAATATTATGTTAGTTATATCATTTCTTTTTTCTTTCTCCTACTCTATTTTGTATAACATGTAAAAAAATAAAATAAAATATATCGGCATGTAAAATAATTTCCATGGACTATTAATTGTATTTGTCTTTTGTATTTGTTGGAACTCCAATAGTCATGGTAGTTAAGGCGTATAAATAAGAAAATAAAAAAAAATTTAATTTTAAAATAACTCGCATATGGGATAAGGAATGTGACCTTCCAGTACTCTTTTATTTTTAAATTTTAAAAATGGAATTAAAACGGAGTTCAAATTAAGAACTGGTATTATTAATGTATGCAAATACTTTGAAAAAATCTATCCCTACTCCAAAACGTTGATCTGCTGCGCAGCATAAAATCTTTAAATATAATTAAAGCAATAGAAAAACCTCTTATTGTATATGTTGCACTGTTCAGTTATTATGTGCAATGCATAGTAATGAATAGTTGCGAAACTCTTGTAAATATAAGTTTAAATATAAAAGTTATAAGTTACAAATAGAAAAATATAATCATTGCAAACTGATATTTTTCGTTTTCAATTTAGTTTAAACGTTTGTAATTAATACTAGTATTGAAGCAGAGTGTATAATATTGTGTTATATGTATTTTTTATCATAGAACTGTTATTAAAACATTCAGTCTGTGGATTTAAATTTTAAACTTAAAATGATTGAAATGATTGCTTATACAATTGTTGTTATTCTTGTGGTGATGTGGTGTTATTTCAAATGGAACAACAGGCACTTTGAAAAATTGGCAGCGATTATGCCGGGACCTGCAGGGTACCCGATTATTGGATCAGGACATCTGTTTCTTGGATCATCAGAACGTAATGAAAATAATAACATACTCCTGAAAATAAAAATGAAATGTACCAACTATGCATATTTTTGATATTCTACAGAGGTCGTGAACAGATTAAAAGTTTTTGTGGAAGATTATAATCTAGAGCCATTTAAATTGTGGATAGGACCATATTTTGCAGTTGCCATTGAAAAACCGGAAGACTTACAAGTAATAACTTTTTTAAACTTTAGACATAATATATTGGTCTAATGTTATTTAAATTAAACAAATATACAGCTGATTATATTAAAGTTTGATATATTCGTAGTATATTTTTATATAATAACGTACAGAATAAAACTTTTTGACGGTTTATTTTCTCACTGCTATAATTATTATAAACGTTAAATACATTGACAAGAACAATTTTGAATTTTAAAAATAATCTTGTTTATTATTATTACGATGTGCAAGTACATATCTTACAAATACAAAATTGAATTGTTGACTTTCCAATTCATTTCTAAATATTATTTATAAAAAAAAAAAATTGTCAATTTTTATTTAATTACCTACATACATTTTAGATTCTGAGCGACGCAATGAATAATTTTACAATTATGTTTTTTTATTTTTTTACTCTGTCGGTAAATATTATTTTTTTATTAGTTAAATAACAGTTAAAAAATGCTATAGATGCAAATGCACACATTTTTTGTACACATTTTAAGTTCAGTTTTTGAAGAAAATTCATAAAAATCTAGACAATTTGCAAATTATTTTGTAGGTTGTTAACATTTTTTAAAATTTTCAATATTTATATCTAAAGATTTAAATTTTAAAACAAGGTTTCTCATAAGCAGATCATTTTTTTTTATCTAGATAAAGTTAAAGATAATAGACCAAAAATCTATTTAGATTAACATAAAAATAAACTCAGACGTCTTCGCTCAGAATCGTTTTTCGGTTACCGCCAAGTCCATTTACCACCAGTATATTAATATACATTTCCATCTTCCTTCAAAATAAATTTCAGTTTTTAAATTTTGTAAACCCTTACTATGGAAACATATTTGAAGTGTTGGAAAATGGTAATGACTTTTAAAATAACTTAAAAATTTAAATTAACATAAACAATGATAGCATATTGTAATGGTTAGGTACATTATTGTCAATAATCAATACATTATTGTGAAAGCAGATTATTTAAAAAGTACAATCTTTTATAATATAGTTGCCGTTAATTAATATGCTCTTAATACAAAATACTTACAAATTATTTTATTTAACATTAATGGCAATTTATATAGAAACTTACATACCTACATAGGTATACAAAATATAAATTGTTATAATAATATTATTATAGTAAACTTAACATGTTAATGATACCCTGAACCTAATAAAAAAGTATAAAATATAATTGTATATATGCATACATTTATAAAATAGTTAGGTGACTCTATACATATGTAAATTATAGAAATGGTTATTAATTTATGACTAATCAAAATAAAACTCCCGTTAAATGAATTTATTTAACATTAATTACAATTATTAAAATGTATGCGTTTATTGCATGCATTTGCATATTATATAGAATATAAGTTTAGTTATATATTATAAGCTGTATACAGGGTGTCCCAGGTCTATTTGACTAATGCAATAACTTTTTTTCTATTCAATATTTTTAAGTTTTTTACAACAAAAATAAATAATTTAAATTTTTTATTTAATATTTTTCTAATAATCCAAGATAGCTATTTCATAAATAAGTATTTAAAAACCATTTTGGCGTTTAAAACTTTTAATTTGGTTAAGTCGTTAATTTTTAAACAATTTTCAAAGTGTGTTAAAAATCAAAATTATTTCTTGCCTATCACTGTTACTGCTGTAAAAGTTATTGCATTAGTCAAATAGACCTGGGACACCCTGAATAATGTCGTTAGTTATAAAAAAAAAAAAAAAACGTCAAAATGACGTTTTTATCAAGTCTGATATGTCGAAATTTAAAAATAAACAGTCAGGTACTTAAATATTTTTTTTTATAATTGTACGCTATGGATTTGACATACGTATATCGCCAAAATGTCCCCCCTTTTATAGAAATTAATTAACATTGGATTTTATTTTTGTCGTTTTAAAATTTGATATCGGGGTGTTTTTGGTTCACCGACGCTTCTTAATTTACAACAGACATCCGTGTGGACTTCTTCAATCAAAACATTAATTACCCATTGCAAAATAGATGTGAATGTCGATAAAAACTATTTTTTAAATGTGCATGAAATAACTCAAAACCTAACCCTAAACCAAAAGTTTTGGAGGATCAAAACAATAGTCAGTAATTAATGTTTCTACAAAGTTATCAGTAAATTGTTAAAGTCTTTTATCAATCGGACACTTGCTCATAAAGTCCTCAACCAAAGTGCCAAATGTATAATGTAATCATTTGCCAATTTCAGATGACTCGTCTTTAAAACAAACTCGATAAGCCAATTTTTTGTATTTTACGATACCAAGATTGTGTAGAATGAAACAGACTGCATGTAATATATTATTTACAGCCACATTTCAGAAACTGCATTAAGTATAGCCTTTTTGAAGTCAACAGTTATTGTGGGAGGAAAAAAAGTTAACTTCAAGTCTTTGCACTTGTTGCTTATTGCATAGAAAACTTAGATATACGTTTTTGAGCATTTATTTGGCAATAATCAAAATACTAATAATGAGACGTAATTACCATTCAAAATATCCAAGAATTGAAAAAAAATGTAAAAAAAAGAGCACCATAATCGAAAGGTTCGTCCATATAAATGCCTTTAACTGTTGATAAAAATATAAGATTTGTTTCACAGAAAAATATTATTATATTTTCTTTTTCGTGATTTATCAATAAAACGTTTTCATTTTGTTTAGTTTTCACATTAATTAAATTAATTACGTAATGGGCATTAGCTATATTAGTAGGATTTTGAGACATAATTTTACGTCGTTTTTCATATACATTTTTTCTGAATCTATTTATATTGAGAATCGTAATATCAGACAAAATACTAGGTAGTTTGTACGATGTCAGTAAGAATAATTTTTTTTTTGGTCTTCTACTACATTATCAATAGCTTTTATTTTACATGCTGTATTTACCACTTGCTTCTCCAATGCATGGATGGAATATTCATCATGTGGTGGAGAATTTTTATTATTTTATTTATTAAATAGTTTTAATTTGTGTAAACAGTTATATACAGTATTAAGTTGCACACCGCCAAAGCATAAGCCTTTTTTTTAACAAAACAATTTGAAATTTAAAATTTTTAAAATTAACAATTTTTTGACTAAGACTGCTTTCAATAATTTAATTTTGCATTATAACGAATGTACTCGTTTTTCCAGTAGCGTATTTTCAAATTTTTTGTGGTGGGAGGGGTGTTAAAATATTATACATAATATAAATTAATATTATCTTTCTCTGTACCTACGTAGAAAGGTATTTATGACTTTTTAACCTTTTTTTTCTGGGTGGGGGGAGGATGCTTGAGACCCGGGGACCCCCCCTCCCCCCAATCCTCTTACCATCTTAAATACGCCACTGCGTTTCTCGCGATTTCAATACAAATTAAATGTATACTCCTAAAATCGTTGAAAGATAAAATCGTAACAACACTTTATCTTAATTTCTGCAGTTGTCGCGTCGCATGTACCACGACACCACGTACGTAATATTTACAAAAATGCACGAACAAAAGGTATTTAATAAAATATGTCAGTTCTCACGATAAAGGGGTTACCGAAATCTTAAAATTACAATTTGTTGTGAACGAAAATAGAAATAGATATTACTATACTGGTGGTAAACGGAAGGTCTTTTATCCTTTTAGCTCATTTTTCGTACCTATACAATGATTTTATAACAATGCATTCAAATTTAACATATTCATTTCGGTGACTGTTGAATGGGTCACCATAATTGATATACCTACCACAGAATAGATATAACCAGTAAGAACACTCTAGATGTAAACAAAAACGTGAGGGGACGGCTGCCATCTTCCTGACTCGCACAATTCTTATTAGTTATCATTATTCATATTTCGATAAGCGTATTTTCATTTGTTGCGTGTAGGGAAGAAGGCCGTCACGATTTTCGTCCGGACCTATGCTGTATGTGTTAATTCTTATCAGTGTCAGGTAAATACTGTACAGAAGAGCAATACCCACTTGACGATATTTTTTTTATCAATGTAACCCCACAGCCGAGAGATTTCAACCAGTGCAACGATTTAATGACCACGAGTAAGGGGAGGAACCGTTTTCGGACAAAATGAACATTTCCATTTTCGGTCATTCTGGAATGACCGTTTTCTTTCGAATAAGGAAAGATTAATTTTGGCCAAAAAGTGTCCCGTCAGTGTTAAGGCCATAATAATAATCATAATATATAATGTATAAAATGTAAAATGTAATATTAATATTGAAAATAATGAAAGCCAATAAACTTAGCTGTTGAAGCTTTAATGAAAAAAAAAAAAATGATAATATTGTGTGTACATTTTATAGTGTACCAGGTACACTATACCTAAATAATATTAATATAATAATATACCTACATAATTTCTAGCGCTTGTCTTTCGATAGGAAACCGAAATGTCTATTTGTTTTTTATAGATTGTACTTAATAGTTCAATAGCTCTTCAGAAAGACCGATTATACGATTTTTTCAAGAATATTGTGGGCGAAGGTTTAGCAACTGCACCAGGTATGTTGTACACAAAATTTTAAATTATTTGCATTTGTGAAAAATAATAATCAAGCTCCTACTCAGTTGAAGTAAGGAGATTTTTATGATTTAATTACAATGCTTAATAGTTTAAAACGATTACAGTTGACAAATGGCGAGTACATCGTCGCATGATCGCTCCCGCTTTTAGTGTCAAAAATTTGCAACTTTTTTGCGCTGTGTTTAACGAGAAAAACAAAATTCTTATCAAGAGTGTTATGAAGGAGTTAAATGGAACACAAACGTTCGATCTCTGGGACTATATGGCACCACTTGCTCTGGATACTATTTGTGGTAAGTAAATACATAAAGGTTTTTATCTTTAATGTTTTAAGATTTTGAGATTATCATTTAATTAGTAATAATAATTTTATTTTAGAAACCTTTATGGGTTACAATCTTGACACTCAAACATCCAATACAAAATCCGAATTCGCCGAAGCAATTGTAACGTAATACGAAGTAAAAAGTCCTGAGGACTTGATTAGTATTTCATAATATAATATTTTATTTACTATAAAACTGTTTAATAACTATTTAAAAAGGTTTCTTATGTAATTCAGTTGAAATTAATTAGAAAAAAAAAATTTTCTAGACTTTTTCATACTGAATACTACTTAATTTGAATCTTTCATTTGGTACTTGAAACGCGTAACTATTAACTAGGTGCTCACATTTTTTTACAGAGCATCAGAGTTAAACATGATGCGAATGTACAAACCATGGTTTTATCCAGAAATCGTGTTTTCAACGTATTTAAAACTCACTGGACAAGAAAAAATCTTCGAAACAGTGAAGCGATTTCCATTGCAAGTATGTCTCTAATACTTAAGGATTTCAGTAAATACTTACAAATTACAATATCTATGGTCGTTAATATAATTATGCGTCTTTACGCCCAGTGGCCATGATTTTGAAGGGCAGACGCTCGATAACTTATACAGTATTTACAATATCATGCAGATATTGTTAAATTACCTTCACATGAATGACTATATAGTACAGGGATCGCCAACCTTTTCAAACAAGTGAGCTACATTTGAAACTTTTAGTCCTAGGTGATCGACTCCAGGAGAATTTAGGTCTTTAGGAAGAGGTTTGTTTTATGAGCAAAAAAAAAAAAGGTCTAAGCTCTAAAGAATAAATATTTATTGTTTCTTCATGAGAATAATAATAATAATAATTCCGAAATAATATCCGATTATTTATTACGCGATCGACCGATAATGGTAAAATTAATTTTTATAATGATCGACCTATATTCCTAGAAAGATCGACTGGTTGGCGACCCCTGATATAGTAGTTAATAAACAAAACTGCATTCAAAATAAAGTGATAAATTTTGTTTTGCATAATGCCCTTGCACTACAAAATCAGTTAAAATCAAAGTTTTTTAATTACAATAAATTAGCAATACATTGCTTGTGTGGTAAAATGGATATCTAAACCCTTTTCAATGGAACTGGTTCCGTCATTTGGATGTCTATATTAACAAACTAATATATTTTGCTATATGTAGTATGTACTATACAACAAAATTTGAAAATAAGAAAATTGGAGTAGGTATACAGTTTTTTTACATTTCAATTTATTAAAGGTTAGGATAGACTAACTTGTTTTTAATAAATAATTAAAATAATGTAAGTAGAAGTTATCGTAGGCCACATACATTTTTATAATAAAACATTTTATTTTTTCACTATTGCCATCGTTGTAATTACGATAGCACATTCACATACTATTTAATCAATATGTAATAGGTATGAGCACCTTATATTAATGGGTTTTATTTTTAATAATTATTTTTCTTATTTTATACATAAGTAATTGATGATTTTTAAATGTACGACAGGGCCACATCAAAACCTATCATGGGCTGCACGTTGTCCGCGGTCTGCGCGTTGGACACCCCTGGTTTAGGGCATTTTATACACAGTGCCCGGGAGTTTCTTACAATTTATTTATCAGTTTTCCTGATTTGCCCGTAACATTACATTTTTGTTACTTTTATACATGTGTATTTTACATTTTTAGGTGATCAAGGAAAAAAAAAATGAATTCAACCAGAGGAAAAAAGAAAATGCTGAAAAAGGCATAACCAACGACAGCGATGGTGAGTTATTTCAAACAGCGAATTCATAAAGCCAGTCCCGCATGACTCGTGTACTCGATGAACTTTCGTCAATCGTTGTGGTTTACGAGTCGTATGAAAGGTATTTCATCGTTAAGCCTGATTATTATTTTCACTCGAAGTGTCACTTGTGGTCTCTCATCGGTTGTTGATAAAAGTGTCATGTGTCAAATGAAAATCAATATACTTGTGGTGTAAGAACGGCATAACGGTAAAGTCAAAATGCACGCAAGCATCAACAATGATGATCGGTTGGTCTGGCTTATGATTTGGCTCCCATCACAGTAACTTTAAATAAGCCCTTTTACAAAAAAAAAAATTGTTTTAAATTTATAATTTCTATATGCATAAGACGTACACGGTAATTGTATTTTCCGTGTACAATTAATAGTAAATATGAAATTAAAACTTTTTTAAGATTACCGGGAAACATCTCTGGGTTCATCTCTTCGATGAAGACTATCAAATGATAGAAGCGGTTTACCGTCAACAGTAGTTTTATACTCCATGGATACAATCAAATGATCCAGTGTTTTTGGATTGGCGGGTTCTATTAATTTATTTTTACGTACTCTTCGAACAGTCCTTTTTAGAGAATCAACTTGTGCTGCAGTTGGCCAGCTACAGCTTTAGTAATCTAAAAGTTTATGTTAAAACAAATCAATTAATAATAGAAAAATAATTTAATTTAAGTTCACATTCACAATAGTTAACTGGTTCTAGTTTAATCTTTTTAATATTTTATTTCCTTCAAAAAGTCAGAGTGTTTAATTGTCCACGCACCCTATAATCCGTGCTAAATTGCCCTGTGCTGAATTTTCTGCGGTTATGTATCCAGGCAGGCACCAACAATTTTCAAGGGCCCCAAGCGATCGCAGGGTAACTGGGTGGGCCAGACCGACGGTGTTGGTGCAGATGCGTACGTCTCACTTGCGTACACGGCGATTTTCGTCTCAGTTGCGTACACAATTATCGAAGGTCAAACTACGAACGAATTATAGTACCACTTTAGGCACTGAATTAAATTTAGAAGGGAGTAAACGAAACAAAAGATATATAAAATTGGAGAGAGAATGAAACGTATTCTTCAAAACTTTTTCGAAAATCATGACTTAGACTATTGCCTCACAAAATTGGCTGCAAACGTCAGATAGGTTATATTATATATCTTACATTGAATATTAATTACCTACCATATTATATTAAACTATTTAATTATTAAATGCCGGACCAAGTGTGAAGGGAAATGAGCGTGTGCGCAAATGACACTTGATGTTATGATGGGCAATTACGTTGTACGCAAGTGAGAAAAATTGTAACCAAAAATTGACTGTACGCAAATGAGACGTACGCATCTGCACCGGATCCCAGACCGACACTGATGATGATGCTCGTCGAGTACACAGGCCACGTGGAACGGGGTTAAGATAACCTAAAATATATATATATATATAAATTAACGAGTACTAAATAAAATTAATTATTGTTTAGAAAATCCGTCAAAACTATTTTTGGACATATTATTCAAATTGAACAATGAAGATGGAAACTTTTCAGATTCCGATATTAGCGATGAGGTTGTTACGATGATGACTGCGGTAAATATCTGTTATCTTATATATTTTATTGTATATTATATTTCATAATTAAAATGTTTTGAATAAAATGTATGAAATGTACATACAGGGCAGTGAAACCAGTGCCATCACAGTCTGTTTTTGTCTTTTGCTGTTAGCTATGAATCAAGATATCCAAGTAAATACTTTATATCACATAGCATATTATAATAAAAATACAAAATATTCTTGAAGTTTTTGTGATATTTTTCACGTTAAATGTTTACAGTGCACCTACACTAATGTTAGATACGCAAAAAAATGTATTTAAACGGCAGTTTTGTTTATTCAATTTGTATTTATATGGAAATCAAAACAATGTGATACCTAACTTCCTTGTTGATAAATTTGATTTATTTTTTAGGATAAAGTTTATGATGAAATTTACGATGTTTTTGGCGAAAGTGACCTACCAATAACTTATGAAGATGCTGCTAGACTTGTGTATTTAGAACAAGTGTTAAATGAAACCCTACGATTATACCCTGTAGGACCATTGGTTCTCAGAAAACTACAAGAGGATCTTAAAATACGTGAGTGAATTTTCAAAGGCACTACCTGTTCATACAATATTATTAAATAACTTGTATTTTAGATTCACATGATTACGTACTGCCAAAAGGGACAATGTGTGCTCTAGCCATAATCAGCACACATCATAGTCCTGATCTGTACCCGAACCCTTGGTCTTTTAATCCTGAAAACTTCAGCCCTGAAAATGTCGCTAAACGTCATAAATATAGCTTTATTCCTTTCAGTGGTGGTCCAAGGGGTTGCATAGGTAAAGTAATACATTGTGAAATTATAATAAAATAAGACTAGGTACAATATATTGTAACACTTGTATTTACATTTTGACGACAGGATCTAAGTATGCCATGTTGTCGATGAAAGTTACTATGTCCATGTTCTTGCGAAATTTTAGCCTATATACCGACGTCAAATTTACAGACATAAAGCTAAAATTAGATTTAGTATTGAGAAGTATTCACGGTTATCATGTAAAGATTCAACCAAGGGACAAAATACCATCATACAAGCGAAATAAAACTTCAAGAGGATGATTAATACGTGGTTGAATAAAATTAGTATAAGTATATTTTTGTGAAAGATCTTAATAATTAGTGTGGGTATCAGGTTTATAATTGAATACAACTATATACAATTTAGGATATTAACAAAAATACGCTGTAAGTAATGTTTTATTGAAAACTCAAATTGTGTATTTAACATTTATATTAAATTAACTGTATTCTTTTAAACAAGTTATTTGATTAACCAAGGTAATTTAAAATAAATCAATACATTTTATTTCGATTGTTTTAAAGTTGTTTACTTTTGTTTGGTACTTGGAACTATGCTATTTGATTATAATTATAATATAATTTTGATTTATATTATGTTTAGGATAGCTCCTGAGTAATACGGGTATTTGAATGATAGCGTACCCTATGTTTTCAGAGACACGTGGTATATAGGTACCGAACTTCATGTTCCGCGGTCTCTGGGTTGCGGTGAATTTACAACAATATCGTCAATAATTATATTTATAAATTATAATGATATTTTAAACATTATTATTATTTTATTTTATTTTTTCATATCTTGAACGACCTGCAATACCTGACCTAACAACTTGTCTGGGACACAAGCACATCAAAATACCGATATATTATATATTATATTGTCATCAATATGTATCGTATTATAAGTCATGTACAACCGCTGTAGGTACCTATACCACTTATGATAATATAGTTTTAACTGTTATATATATATAATATATATATAATATAATATATATCAATGTATTTAAAGATATACCTAAGATTTGACAATTTAACATACGATTCCCCATAAGTGTTCTACATTTCTCAAAAAACAAAAAATTTTGGCAAGTCAAACTTATTTTTATGAGCATTTCAAATTAGACAATTGGATAGAAATTCACCCGTTAACTAACGATTTATCATGTAACGGTTTTCATATTTTATTGTAATTCAAAAACAAATAACCATAAATACTTGACATTTTCACCATAAGTTTATCTTATCATTTTCTATACATGATGACATTTTCAAAATTATTCCATAAACATTTTTTTGGTGGGTAAAAAGCTTGAAAATGTGATACAAGGTTTCTCATAAGTTGTTTTAATAGCAGTTGAATAATACCAAATTTACATAGTCACAATTTTTTTTACAAGCATTTATGGCTTTATTATACAATGAATAACTATTGATAGGTATTTGAAACTTTAGTCCAATAGTTAAATAAGTATTTTCTATCAACAATTTTCAAAATATTTTAACTCTTCTCTATGTGTTTATAGGCATTAGAAATTTAAAATTTTTTTCTTTACTTTATTGTTTTTTGGTGTCATCGTTTCTACTGTCAAAGTCTAAGTTCCCATTTATCGATATATCTCTACTTTCTCTTTGTCCATACCTCGTATAATCTTTATTACTATATTAACCTCTACTATATTTTACATAGCTGCTACACTTTGAAAAAAAAATTTTTCTTTTGACACGACACTACACGACTTATTTCAACACAATTGAGCACAAAATGATATTATGTGTTAGGCGTCTACATAAAATACAATTTCAAAAGTATTTAGAGTCTTTTAAAGAATTGTTTAGAGTCTTTTAAAACGAATTGTATGCATAAGAAATTTTCTATTTTGTTCAATTTTTTTCTTTAAGTATTTATTTAAACATATTTATTCGGTATAAATGCTTGAAAAATTAATATTAGGTTTTTCGTAAATTGTTATAATAGCAGTTAAAAATTATTAAAGATACATAAGTACACTTGTTTTTATAATCATTTGTAAAGTTCAAATTTTAACCAAAATTCGTAAAAATATTGAACATCTGCAAATTATTGTGTAGTTAAAAATTAGTAAATTGATCAATTTTGACAGCTAAGGATTGAAATTTTAAAACCAAGGATTTTTGTAAGTAGTTAATTTTGTAGCTTAAATACCTAAAAAATCTAAATAATATATACATGGTTGAATTGTGTAGACATTGTAAGTTCAAATTTGGACATCAAATAATCAAAATGTTGCAAATGTCTTTGTATTTAAAAATGTATAAACTATTTAATTTGTAATGATTATTAATTGCAAATGTAATTGATTGACATTTTAATTTCATATTTGGATGAAATTAGATATTTAAACAAAGAATATCGATGATTATTTCGCTGCAATTTAAATACATTGTTCCTAGGTAGGTACTTGAAACTTTTAAAGTATATTTTTATATTTTTAAAACACAATAACATTTTCAAATACAATATTTTTGGCAAAAATTAATTTAACTTACTGTATCATTAATAGTAAAATATATTTAGTTATATAGGCTGACAGAAAGTTTTCGTTAAGAATCGTTTTTTGTATTGATTTTATATTATTGAATTCAAATTTAACACATCCATTACAGTGACCCACCCGACAACTGCACAGCAGAGCGGTACTCATTTAGCGATTTTTTTTTTATCAACTTCCGAAGGACATCAACCGGTGTAACGAATTAATGACCACTTGTTGAAGACTATAATAGGATTAATAATATATGGTAGGTATACATTTTATGGTGAACTCAAGGGGGGATATATATATATAATTATTATATCCATCTTGGGTGAACCTAAATAATATTATACCTATACAATGTCTGGTGCTGGACTCGCGCATTACTTTAATTGGGCACCATGGACACACATATTTATAAATAGTTTCAGCTAAAACACGTAAAATCCTTTTTATATAGTCATACAATTTAATGATATAATGTATTACTGTGCTACACGTTGGTTTATTAATATATTTTTCTTATATTAGGTTTATAATACAGTCGAGTCTCGATAACTCAAACCTCAATAACTCAAAAACCTCGATTACATGAATTATTTCTGGCCCCTTGGAGTGCTTTTAAGTTATGTATGAGTCATATAATTCGAAAATTACATAAGTTAAATTCATTTTTATTCTCCTTAAGATTTGAATTATCGGTACTCGGCTATAATCTATTTGCATATTAATTAATTATATTCTAATTTAGAAATTTAGTTAAAACGCCTTATATAATGTTTTGTTATAAAGATACAATATCACATGACAAAAATATACATTATAGAATATATATGTACTTGTAAAATAATATAATATTTTGAAAATCCAATTTGTTTAATGTGTTTCAATAGTAAAATAAATATGATTACACGACGTTCCGGATAGGCAAACTAGTATGCTCAATACCATAATGCGTTTATTTTTCCAGTATCTCATGAGCACGTTTTTTTTTTTTTAACAAGTTTAAATAAAATGTAAAAGTCAAACTATGATTATATGGTGTACTGGATAGACTATTTTTGCTCAAAAATCAAGTTTCATTTTCATTTTTTCCCCAATATTATTATTAATTCTTATATTAGTTCATCTACAGTTAATCATGTTACAAGGAGAAAAATATAAGCAAATTAATATAATAGTAATTTGACGAATCTTCAGTAGTTTGTGAATTGATCAATAAACACATTGTCTTTAATTTATGACAGATGAAAAACACTTTCATATATACACAGAAGAACATGCTAATATTTTCCAGTCATTATCTTGAAGCCACTCAAAATAATATAATGATATGATGTTAAATACTGAACTGTGAGACCTGAACTTAACGGATTGTAATTTTGAAAATGTATTACAGAACTAGGTACCTATGTTGTTAGTTTTTAACTATGAGTACATTTTCATGAACACGAAAATAGCTAAAATATTTACAAAAACACTCTTGTGAAAAAAAATCGACTGTACTTGGCGGCTGGCGCGAGCAGAACTTTGACTATGCTGCGACGGCCATGATGGGGTACCTATAATATCAATATATAATTATTTAGTACTTTTTGGTATTTTTGTTATTAGTATTTCAATAAAAATATTTGTAATACGTTTTATTAGTTTTATCAGTTTCATCGGTTTTTATCATACGGTCGAACGGACACAGCTGTTGCGAAATTTCCGCATTTATAATTTCCAACGCGGAAAAATCATAACGCGTGGCAAGAGCTTAAGGCTTACATAAGAAATTACATAATAATATGAATGTTTTATTTAAATCACGAACATTATTGATATTGAAAGGTCTGTGATTGATTGCCTTCAGAGCAACATTTGCATATAACCACGCAAGCGGAATTAACTCGAACCCTTCCTAACCTAATTAATATCAACAGACTATTTTCTAGAATATTTGCAACGGGGATTGTATAGAACTTACAACAGCATACAATCCACAGTTTAACGAACTTAATCTACCATTCTACCGTGGCAAAACTGAAGTTTTTAGTGGTAGATTTTATTAAGTTCGTCGATATTACATTGTAACTAGCGATGAGAATGAGAACCTATCATAAGAAGTGTAATACACGTGTCTAAGTGTCTTAGTGTATAATGTATAACACATGATTTTCCGTAAGTAAGTACGTCCACTGCCATTATATAATATATATAAAAAAAAAATGTCTAATTAATTACGTGTAGCATATTGTGTAAAACGTGTTATATAGTCCTTATGATTTTACGTTTACTGTTCAATAATGAATTTGTTATGCAATTATACTACTTGTTACTCGTGTTAATAATTATTTATAACCATACAAAAGACTATTTATTTATAATTCAATAAAACTGTAAAAAACGATATTATATAATATAATCTAATGTATATTTTTCCTTATTATGTTTGTTTATTTATACCAACAATAATTACGCATGATTAATATAAGGAAAATTTATTTAGCAGTGTCGTATAATACAATTTGCGTATTTAAATTAAAGTTAATCGAAGTATGAGCACAAGATGATCAATAATAATAATGGCTCGGCTGTGAACAGATTGAATGATGATTAAGTAGTTTTGACGTAGTTTGAAATTAAACCTAACATTTTAGTAGGTATTATCAATTTTTTTCAAACTAAAAAAAAATGTTCAATTAGTAAAGTATTTTAAGTACAATTATGTGCTTACATGATATTTTATTGTGAACAAGTGAAATATAATGTAACTTGTAAGACATAATAATACATTTTTTCACAATTTAGATTACGAGCTAAGCGATAATTATGTACTTATGTTGTGGTAAGTATTCGTATAACATAATAATTAAATTATATACTATAAATTATAATATAGCTATGTAACATAAAAATATGTAATAGTAATGCAATATAATATGTAATGGTAATAGCACATTTTGCACTAATTATATGTCGCGAAGACCATAAATCATATAATATAATATTACATTTCATTGTGTCTGTCATCACGTTTTAGAGCAGTAAAAAAGCTCCGATTTATTTCATCAGCATCCTTTCTGATAGGAATCTAGTTAGCAAAAGTGAAAAATTATCATTAGTTTTTAAACGCGTTGGGAAAAACAAACAAAAAATTAAGGAAAAACAGGAATTTTTAAAAGTTTTTTGACAAAATCGATTTTGATTTTTGGTGTAACAAAAAAAAATAATGACCTTGGATACAAGAAATTTTCACTAAATATTTATATAAGCATTTTCTATACACCGTTAAATGTTCAATATATTTTGAATTTTTTTTGAGTTATTTATTAGCATAATCAATTTTCGGGTTTTTAATTTTTTTTAAAGCGCATTCCTACATTTAAATATTTAATCGTATATAAATATAATATCGGTGTGGGTTCTAGGAGTCGTAGCCCGTAACATAATATTGATCATGTTAATTTTTTTGAATATTAAGTTTTATAAAACTAATGTGTTACTGTTAAATGTAAATTTCAAAAAAAGCAAATATATAATATATACGTACAAAAAGTAGAAAAAAGAATTAAAAGCACCAAAAATACTAAAATATGACCGTTTTTTAATTTTTTTTTTTATTCCTTCAAAACACTTGAAAATTTAATACAAGGTTCTTCTTAACTCGTTGTAAGTGAAAGTTCAAAAAAAGTTGATCGTGAGTCTTTCATAGTTTTTTTTATAAGTGGCACTGGTGCCATGAATGTGCGTGGTATGGATTTGTGCTCAACATCCTGTGTTGTTGAGGAGGTCTCAGCTTCTATGTATGTTTTTATGCTGCCTACTAGTTTATAATAATTATTCTCAAAACTTTCTCGTTCATTGAATTGATTTTCTGATGGATCTATTAACTCAATTTCTTCTTGCGTTTCCATAAACGACTGCCATACATTTTCATACTTGCTCAGACGTACTTGCAACTGCTGTATATCTTGGACATTGTCAAAACTGTCGAAGTACTTTTGTAATTTGGTGGTCATACCTTTATATACACCCCGTCGACCAATTAATTTTGCGAATTTTTGTTTCATTTCCTCGTCCATGTTGATTCCTTTTTGTTTTAATTTTATGGACAGGGAATTATGGAAAAGACCCGACAATGAACAATATGTTTGTTTACCTTCACTAATAATTTAATATAATGCTTAACCTATTAAGTATAGTAATTTATTAACTTAGATTAATCTTACCGGGTAAATGCTTTCAATGCAATTGATTTAATCCACGCGACCTACACCGATATCTGTATTTATGATTTATGACAATAAAAAAAACATGTGATCTCGCGTGTATGCGATGCATCTACTTGCAATTACCTTACTGCCGTGGTGATTGCTGCCATGCCCAATAAAGTAGCGCCTTTAAACGATTTGAACTGTTACCTCCTTGAGTTGCTGTATACTTGGTTGCCTCTTCTACGCCGTGCTGAATCTCGTACTTGAGTTGTCACGCCGTTGTCGAAGACGGTATACTACGCTGTGCTCTCAAGGTCAACCACTTCGTATACTAATAATAGTATGTTGTGTGTGTGGTTATTTCCACTGAGGACTATAATATTTATAATATAGATTTAATAAAATTAACGATATTTTCACAAATACTTGAACAATAACTGATGGATATTGATTGAATTTGACTTGATGTCATGATACGTATCTGGTTCGAATGGACCAAATGTTTGAGTTTCTGGGCTGATGTGCATTCCCGATGAGCCAGAATTGAAATAATAGTTAAGTAACTTTTACTCGATGTAGTGGACTGTATTTTTATATTATGTGGTTTAAAGTTGTTTCATTTACACTAATAAAAATATAATAATAACTAATCACAAAAAAACAACACGGATACATAGCTATGGTGCACGTACGTGTACACACATGGAATACGACTATTTACATTTTACATAATACATAGGTAATTCTATAAAAACAGAAAAAAACGGTATCGTCCGATAAGCGGCGATCATAATAATACACATTAATAATAATTACAGACGTTCAGTATTTACTGAACAGTGATGAAGAATTAGAGGACCAAGGAGCAGGTTTTGACGAACGAAGAAAACATTCCCGTCTTGGAAAGTACTCAACTGTACATTGAATTTGTAAACGCTATATAAAGGATTAAACGTACATCTTCTCTTCCTACCCATCCTCAAACCTTAATCATTCCCATTCAAACTATTATCAGGATTTCCATGACTCATCCCCACATTTTAGATGTACTATTCCTGGCTGCAACTTGTTTGCGTACAATTTATAATTTTTACCTGCAAAATCATAACTTGTTCGGGCACACCGAGAAATTAAATGTATAACTGGATTGCGCACACGACAATTAAAATTATATTTTACCTCGGTAGACAGATGGGCACTGATAATCATCGATTATTATTATAATTATTATTATTATTATTATTATTTTTAGAATTTCTGTAATCAAGCATTAGATGTACTAATTAAATCGTTTTCGATTTGACTCATTCTAATCACTCTAAAGTGCATCCTCTACAATGAAAGCAAAAACAAAAAAAAAGCCAATGGGAAGGGGGATCCGACCCCAACGTCAAGCCCCTAGCTGTGTACGCCACTGACGTATAATGTCGTACAAGTAAAAATGTGAGCATGAGTGTGTATATATATGAATGTTGATGCGATTGACGTGAAAGTGCATCGGACTCAGCGACATCTGAATGCTATCTGTCCTTTGGGCTACCTTTTATGTGATCTTTCCATTCTGCTTACATCGGAAACTCGGACATCGGCCTTGTAGTTGTTGTTGTCGGTGTTGCGGCTGCGGTACTTCCGGTGGGGTTCTAAGAATTGAGACGGCAATACTAATTAATGATAGTTCGTCATTTTTTTAGTACCTAATATTATTATAGTGTTTCCAAGAAATTCAAAGCTGATATTTCCTAGTTGTTTATGATAATAGATAGATAGTCATTTAGCTAGTTATTTCGCAATGATCATAAAGCGCATTCCTACATTTAAACGTATACTATAATATCGGTGTGGATTCTAGGAGTCGTAGCCCGTAACATAATTGATCATGTTAATTTTTTCGAATATTAAGTTTTATAAAATTAATGTGTTACGGTTAAATGTAACTTTCGAAAAAAGCAAATATATACGTACAAAAAGTAGAAAAAAGGATTAAATGCACCAAAAATACTGAAATATGACAGTAAAACTGTTCCCTAAAATGTAAAAAAAAAAAAAATACAAAAGAAAAGTTGTATCATTAGATTCTGTATTTTATGTATCAAATTTGTGTACAAACGAGCATCGCATTAGAGCAAAAGAAAAACATATGCAAATACATCAAGTTCAGTGCCTTAATACTTATACAGATAACAGATGAACAATATTATAGAAGTCTTAAATAGTTGAATATATTTTCAATTTTTAATCGATTTGTATACAAAACTTATAAAACGATTATTATTTAGGTATATAAAATAAAGATCGATTTTTTTATATCATTAAAAAAAATGTTAATTTTGATATAACAATTGATTTTGTAGATGGTTTTTAACTATTTTTATGGACATATAAAATTGATTTTGAAATCGTTTTCATGCCCTGCTCTTAATACTTGTAGCTATCTAACTTCAAATGTACTAAACATCCGTCTTAAGTGTAAATTTATATAGTTGTGTTTTTATAAAATAAAATACATATACGTACAATGAAATGCACTTTAAGATCTTATTTAATTTAGATTATTCTTAATTGACGAAAAGGAATTTATTATAAAAACGAAAGTCTATAGACAAATATTAATGAATATTTGTTTTAAGTATTAAATAGAAGATAACACAATAGAAGGTTTCAAAAGATTTAAATATAATACAAAGGTAAGCAGAATTTCAAAATAGTGTAATAATTGTATTTAAATTTAATATGATTGTAACACAGAATTAAAATAAGGAACTGGTATTCTAAAAATATGCATTTTTAACTACTACCAATAATTTATATATTGCAACACAAAAGTTTTGTACATAAATAATTGTGTAAACGAGCATAAGAAGGATAGGTGACATACGAATAAAAACCGTTTACTACATGTGTTACATTCAGTTAGTGTGTAAAATGCATAGGTAGCAATAAAAAGTAGGGAAATACTAGTGAATATAAGTATAAATAAACAAATTATCAGTTAAAAATATAATTTTATAATATAAATATAAAATTTGCAAGCAGATATTTTTCGTTTTTAATTTAGTTTAAAGGTTTGTAATTAATACTAATATAAGAACATTTAGAATTATATTGTGTTTTAATATGTATTTTTTATTATAGAATTGTATTTTACATCAATCAATCAGTGAACCTTAATTCTAATTTAAAAATGATTGAAATAATTGTTTATCTCAATGTTGTTATTATTTCCGTGTTGTGGTGTTACTTCAAATGGCACAACAGGCGCTTTGAAAAGTTGGCAGCTATTATGCCAGGACCTCCGTCGTACCCGATTATTGGGATAGCATATGAATTTATTGGATCAACAGAACGTAATGAAAATTATATATTATATTCCCGAAAACAAATTAAATGTACCTACTACTAATGTTATATATTTTTTGATATTCTTCAGAGATAATGGGAAAAATAATAGATTTTGTGAAAGAATATAATCCAGAGCCATTTAGAATATGGTTAGGACCATATTTTGCAGTTGTCATTGATAAACCAGAAGATTTACAAGTAATTCCTTTTTTTACAAATAAACGTAATACATTGTTCTAATTTCATCAAAATTTGACAGTTAGACAAAAAGAAGGTTAAACAGCTAATTGTTAAGAAGTTTAATATACTCACAGTAAAGCATTATGTAACTAATAAATATTTTTTTAATAAAACGTACAGATTTTTGTACTTATGACATTTATTTTTTCAATGTTATAATTAACAACGTTTAATTTTAAGGGATTAAAATTTTGAATTTTAAAATTACTCCTCTTCAGTATAACGACGGGCGAGTATCTAAAGAATATAAAACTAGTTGCCTTTTTAATCACATGTTAATTTCTAAATATAAATAACATTAAAAAAATTACAGTTTTTATTTTATTGTATACAATTTTTAGATTGTTCTTAATAGTTCAAAGGCCCTTCAGAAAGACGAATTGTATGATTTTTTCAAGAATGTTGTGGGTGAAGGTTTATTTACTGCACCAGGTAAGTTGTTTACAAAAGTTTAAATTTGCATTTGTGAATAATTAAAATAAAATGCATTCTTACTGTGCATAAGGATATTTTGTATAATTTATTTGAAATTAAAAATAGTTCATAACGATTATAGTTGACAAATGGCGGAAACATCGTCGAATGATCACTCCCGCTTTTAATGCCAAACTTTTGGAACAGTTTTTTTCTGTGTTTAATGATAAAAACGCAATTCTCATCAAAAGTGTTATGAAGGAATTAAATAAAACCCAAACGTTTGATCTCTGGGACTATATTGCACCATTTGCTCTGGATACTATTTGTCGTTAGTATACACCTTTACTATCTTTAATGATCCGTGATTTTGAGATAATTTTTTAATTTATTAATTTATTAACAAGCATTTTATTTCTATAGAAACTACTATGGGTTACAATCTTGACTCTCAATCGAACAAAACAAAAAATGAATTCGGCGAAGCAATCGTAATGTAATACAATAAAGTCCTGTGGACTTGATTACAATTTTATAATATTTTAATATTGTTTTGACTATATATATGATTACAAATATATGTATATAAAAACAATTTCCTATAGAATGTGAAAAATGATAGTCCTAAAAAAATAAAGTATCTAGACTTTTTCATACAAAATACTTCAATTTAATCTATACTTTATAGTACTTGAAATGCGTAACGAATTAACCACGTCAATTTAATTATAGAGCATCAAAGTTAGACGCGATGCGAATTTACAAACCATGGTTGTATCCAGGAATTGTGTTTTCAACATATTTAAAACTCACTGGACAAGAAAAAATCTTCGAAACAGTGAAACAATTTCCATTGCAAGTATGTTTTTTAGACTTAAGGTATTCTTTCACAAGTATTACAATCACTATATGGTCGTTCATATAATTATGCACCTTTACTCCAAGTGACGTGTTGGCCGCGATTTTAATGGGTAGTTGCTTGATCATTTTATAGGATAATATTACACACTATCCTTCAGATATTGTTGTATGAACTTACATTATCATTTACTAGGTGTAGGTAATTATATTATAGGTTATTAACGATACTGCATTCAAAATCAAGTGATACATTTTAGTTGTGCATCAAATACGCATAATGCTAAGCGTGTAGTGGAGAGTGTGTACTGCGTAAGAGTTAATAGGCGATAGTTTGTTCAAAAAATGAATTGCCAGATATAATATTTCACTTTTCTACGCCACTGGTTATGTGTCCTCTGTGTAATTGCATATAACTATTAATTAATGACGATTAAATGATTACGTTTGTAATGTATACTTTTAAACTTTTATACAGCATTATTAGTATGTACGAACCAATAAGAAATTGGTTATTGTCAAAAGTTTATTAAGTTATTAAAATATATTGTATAGGTAATGTATTGAGTAACTTAAAAATATTATAAATTGGACATATTGAATATAATCAATAAATTTGACATTTTATTTACCACAGTTTTTAGATTTTGCGTTCTTTATTTTTGCATTTATTTCATAAAATTAAAAAAAGCTCGAATTGTTCATAACAATTTTTTTCTGGTTAGTTATTTTTAGTTTACAAATTATGACACTATTATTCATTGGACAAATACGATAGTTAAAACTAAAACACTAATTCCAACGATGCACAATTTTGTACTAGAATATAATATGTAGATAGTTTTTAATGGTTGATAGTAAAATATTTTTTGCTTGAATTAGATTTATGTGATTTATAAATTCAACGATGGTTCGATTATGATTAGAACATAATATTGTAATCGTCCATTTTGTCAACTTTGTCCAGAGACAAACTGTCTCAAACATTTAAATTTTAAGTCGATTGTTGAGGACATTGGGCATTATGCTCAGTGTCAATAATTTCTTTCAATTTTTCCTTATTTGCACGTAACATAACTATGTAATTATCATTAGAAATATGTATTTTACATTTTAAGGTAATCAAGGAAAAGAAAGATGAATTTGACCAGAGGAAAAGAGCAATTGCTGAAAAAGGCATAACCAACAACGGCGATGGTGAGTTATTTGAGACCGTGAATTTATAAAGCCTGTCCCACACGACTCGTGTACTCGATAAATTTTCGTCAATCCTCGAAAGAGAGATATTTAATCCTAAAGGTTGATGTTATTTTCACTGATCAAGTCACTCGTGGTTTCCCATCGGTTGACGATAAAAGTGTCTTGAGTCAAATGAAAATCAATGTACATGAGGTGTGGGAACGGCATAATGGTAAAGTCAAAATGCACGCAAGTATCTGCGTTGATGATCACTACAAGTTGTGTGACACCAGCTTAAAATAGACGAAAATAAAAATAAAATTAACAAGTTGATAAAAAATGAATTATTGTTTAGAAAATACATCAAAAATATTTTTGGACACATTATTTGAATTGAACAACGACGGTGGACACTTTTCAGATTCCGATATTAGGGACGAGGTTGTAACGATGATGACTGGGGTAATTATATCTGTTATCTTATATAACTTGTTGAAATGTCATACGAAAAATGTTTTGAATAAAGTAAATGCATATTATAATATTACAGGGTAGTGAAACCAGCGCCATCACAATCTGTTTCTGTCTTTTGATGCTAGCATTACATCAAGATATCCAAGTAAATATATAATTCTTATAGGTAGCATATTATTCAAAAATTGAAAAATTTGCAGAAAAATATTATTGAAGTTGCTATGATCTTTTTAAATATTAAATTTTTCAGCTGTATCTTAATGGTATAAACGCAAAAAAATGTATTTAAACGACAGTTTTGTTGATTCAATTTGTATTCAAATAGAAATTAAAACAATGTGATACCTAACATTTTGGTTGACAAATCTGATTTTAGGATAAAGTGTACGATGAAATTTACGATATATTTGGCGAAAGTGACTTACCAATAACTTACGAAGATGCTGCGAGACTTGTGTATTTAGATCAAGTGATAAAAGAAACCTTACGGTTATACACTACCGGACCATTGATGCTCAGAAAACTGCAAGATGATCTTAAAATATGTGAGTTAATTTTTGAAATGCACCACTTGTGTACACAATAATATACTTCAATCAACTGTTTTTTAGTTACAAATGATTACGTACTGCCAAAAGGAACAATGTGTGTTGTAGCCATAATAGCCCCACATCATAATCCTGATTTGTACCCAAATCCTTGGTCTTTTAATCCTGAAAACTTCAGTCCTGAAAATGTCGCTAAACGACATAGATATAGCTTTATACCTTTCAGTGGTGGTCCAAGGGGTTGCATAGGTAAAGTATATAGTAAAATATTGTGAAATTATAATAATGTAAGACTACAAATATATTGTAATACTTTTATTTACATTTTAATGACAGGATCCAAATATGCCATGTTGTCAATGAAAGTCACTATGTCAACATTCTTGCGACATTTTAGCGTACATACAGACATCAAAATAACAGACATTAAGTTAAAATTAGATTTATTGATGAGAAGTGTTCATGGTTATCCCGTTACAATTCGGCCAAGGGACAAAATACCAGCATATAAGTGAAATTAGAATCCACCAAGATAATGTGGTATTGGTGGTATTGATTGTTATTATGATAAGTATATATTTTTAATATTTTTGTGTTAGATCTTAGTTATTAGTGTTTCTTTTCTATTATTCAATTTCAACATTTCTATAGTAGGCAGTAGGCAGTATATTAAAGAGAACACGTTTCTATGTAATGTTTATTGTTTATTTGTAAGTTCAGATTTTGTTGATATTTTTATTAATTTAGCTGTATTTTCAATTAAATGATTTGTTTAACTATGATAATTAAAAACAATTATAAGTATATAAAATTGAATACATATTTGATTCATTTCGGACAACTATGTTTTTTATGTGACTAGTGATCGAATTTTGTACTGTTTGTTTACGTTTTGATTTGTTACCACCATATAGTTTTATCGATATTTTAGGTTTCTCATTATATATTTTGCAACATCCTTTTTTTATGTTTACACAAAATAAATAAATCAATAAATCATTATTAATTATATTGATGTCAATTTTAAATGTTTTCGTTTGTAAAAAACTAATTATATAATAAATCATCTATTTACGTATATTTTAAACTTGTTTGTGTATTGACAAAGGTGTTACTTGGATATTTTAATGATATTGCTATAAAGTTATTAGGTACCTACTCATTAGCTATTACTTGTTACTCAATATAGCCACGTGGAGTAGTGGTTTATTTGTTTGCTAAACGGTGCTCCTATAAAATATTCAATAATATTATTGTACGTACCTACCTATGCATTCGTGCAGTGTCCAAGAGTAATACGTTTGAATCTTAATTATTTAATCGTCGGCCGTGCCACATAATATCTTATATCCTCCAACGTACGCCGTATTTTAATATATTATTATGATGTGTTTTGATTATAATAGTTTCATTGATAAAAATAGCAATATTTATGATATAATAACATTAAGCACAAAATATTATGCGCAACGATTGCCTAGAATAGACATCTGCTACAAAATGTGTTTTTAAATGATATTATATTATTATACGCATCGTGCAGGAGACAAAAATTATACCAGGATAATTTACATAATTTATTTTATCAATTAATAATGCCTTACGAACGAGTTGATCAATGTATAAGAAAATTGAATATACAACTTATACATTTATTATAAAGTTCGTATTGTTTAGGGTGTAAAAACGAAATAAAGAAAAATGGACGCAGGTCGTGACGCAGATATTTTGTGATAATTTGTATTCGATGCTGTAATTTGCAGGAAATGGATTTTCATTCATTAACAAGTTAATAATTTCTTTGTAGGTACCTATGTTTTCAGTTTTTAACGATGTAAAGTCTTTAGAGATCGAAAATTATTAATAAAATATTTAAACAGATTAGTGTAACTATATTAAATATTAATTAAAAAAAAAAGTTTCTATATTTTTTTTTCACATTTAAAACTTAATATCTATAGGCATAATATTCTGCATGACAACAGTGAGAATATACATATAACACTTATAAAACGTGCTGTTTATTCTTTATATATATCATTTTACTGTACTCAACTCCTCCTAAACGGCTGGACCGATTTAAATGCATTTTTTGTATGCGTTTGGGTGACGCCCTGGATAGTAACTATTTGTAACACACTTTTCAGAATTTGTAACTTCTGACTTTGGGCGCTATAAAAATTTTTCAGACGGGGGCCAACTTAACGTAGCTCACAATAAGGGTCAATAAAGGAGGTAGTACGTTTGCTATTTATGAATGACCAGAATTCGCGAGGATTGGAAGCTAGACGAGTCTGAGAATGGTTATGTTTCCCATTTACCATTCGATCTTAGGGAGCTAGCTGTGTAATGTCCAGTTGTACAAAATGTACTCAAGAAAAGATTGATATTTTAAAAAATTATAAAATATAAACTACACGATTTAAATTAATGTTTTTACTATCAAAATTATTATAAAAAGCACATTAACAAATTGTCTATTATGAATTTCAAATTAATTTTTTTTTCCAATTTTCAATATTAAAAATAAATATAAAAATTGTATACAATAAACGCAGTGGAAGTGTTTATAAATTGAATAATAAAAAAAATATATATTTTAAGTAGAACATAAATTATTTTATTAGTCAGTTCTTTCTGTTACACCCTGTGCATGAGTAATAAATTAAGTACGTAGACATGAAGTTAACAAAATAAATATTTCCAAAACACAGTATTCTAAATGTGTTATAAATTTATATAGGTCCTCTAATCACTGCTATGGTGGCGGTGGCGGTAAAACGAGTACGGGCACAATATTTACCGTCACCGCGACAGCACTGAAAAGACAACATTTTTTACCGATGCAGTGTGTGTGATGACCTTAAAGCAAATTTTTTGAACAGTTTTATATTATAAAACATATTTTTTCTAAAATTTGTTATTCACACACGTGATTCTAAAACTTGCCTCAGTAATCAGTAGAACTAGGAAATCAATATATTAAATCAAAAAAATAAAATAATATTCATGTGAAATTTATTATTTTCGTACGTACAATACTTGGATATTTATAAACTGCACACTTCCAAGATAGAAAATCGTTTTCTACTTATACTGCCTACTATTGTGAAAAATTAGTAGGTACTAAAAATAGTTTTATGATATTTCAATTTGCCGATTTTATATGATAAAAAAATAATGAAAATTACAATCTATTCCAAAGATTTTTAATGAAATATATCATGTTTATTTTATTACCAAAACTATGTTTCTTCTATTCATAAACACCGAGTAAAATTAGATATTTTTAGAATTTTTACAGATCATATAGAATTAATTGAAATACATAATTTATAAATTATTATTTAATAAATATTCTATTTTTAAATAATATTTTATATTTCCGATTTTATATTAAACCACCGTGTATGGCGCGCTTTATTAAACATGTTTGTTTTACGTGAACGTAAAAACCGTGGCGGTAAACCGGACCTGACGGCAATAATACCGCAGTGTGGCGAGGCCCTTATAATTCTTATGACAGGTTACAAATTATTACAAATTGGTTACTAATTTTCTAGTTTGGTTTGACTTCGAAATTTTGAATTCGGGGTGCCCGGAGGGGTGCCGGGAGCTGATGGACCTGGTGAGACAGCTGGTGTGTCCTATTCTGGGTATCATGACATTCTATTGCTGATACTTTGGAAGTTTGATCATCCCATTATTAGTTATTGTTTTATTGGTGTATGTATTAAATGTATCTTGTACTCTAGTGAGTTGTGAGTTATTTAGGTACCGTCTACATTTATTCAAATTATTTACCATACCGCTACGCACGCCGTCGCACCGACTGCGCGAATATATTATAACACTGCCGTTGTAATGCTTGTCCTGTACCTACCATACATCGTCGCGTTACCATCAGCAAACTATTTCACAAATGTTAAAAGGTCTATACAAATAATTATAATTGTTATATTTTTTCGTCGTGGCAGTGACCAGTCTCCAATAGTCTAATTGTTTAATATAAAAATTATTTTAAATTTGACTAAAAACTGTCGTTAATGGATAGATACTACACTACTACCAAAATATGACCACACGGGGTTGATCAGAGAAAATTTGCAAAATCACCACTCGGATTGTATGTGATGAGTAATACTACTAAGTACCAATTATTATTATGATTGAGTACAGAACAGTAGACTCTACGTAAGGATCGTAGTGTCTAATATATTGTTATTAAACAATGATGTCATTAATCATTACCATTATTATTGTATCATAAATTTATATTACAAAATTTATTAAATAAACTTGAAGCAATATTTTGTTTTTTTAATATTAAGAAATATTTTTTTAAATACCCTTAATCTTTATAAAATTGATTTCTGAGTGAATGTATCAACATTTCGGAATCGAGAAAACGATTGTATAAAAAGTGTGGTATTGTTGTAACAGTTACGAAAGTACCGCCACGGGAAAATTGATTTTCCCGCGTTTGGGAAGGTGTACAAAAGTTGAAATTACGATTACAAATCATTACAAATGAAATAACATTCGATAGAATATTTTTTGACCTTCATATAAATATTGGTGGTACTGGGGTAACGGACCTGTGAAGAACGATGGTGAAATCACAACATGTACAATAAGTGAGTCATTTCAACATATAAAATTATAACTTAAAAAATAATTAAACAAATTTCTGCCTTAATCAAAATATTATTTATTTACACATCGTAATCTGATTCAGTACTATATTTTTTAACGTTCTTATATAGAAAAAAATAGTTTTCCCGTGGTAGCGAGAAGATGGTACTAATGTCAAAAATCAGATTTTTGGAGAATGGGTAAAGTTCCAAATTTCCAAATTATTTTCAAAATATAAGCAAAGGTTTGAAATTGATCGAACGAAATGGGCAGGGAGAGCTGCGTGAATTTTCCTCCCCTCAATTAAAAAGCAATTTATTTAGACGTTGAATATATTCACCCGTTTTCTCCCGGAAGGATATTCTTATATTGATGTAATTCAAAAAGGAATAACCGTAGACATTTTCACCAAATGTTTAGATTATCATTTTCTATACAGCAAAAACTTTTGAACTAATTATACTTCTAAGAAATTATATTTTCTTTAAAAAATTTGTTTCTATAAATATCGACAAAAAAATTTTGTAGGGTCAAATTTCTAACTATACGAAAACATTTATCCGTCACTACGTGTATCTGTGAAACTGGCTAAGGAAAACGAAATATATGTTATTACTTATTACTATAGGGCACGGAACTTGATGACCAAAAATTATTTAACAAATCTATAAAACAAAATATGTATACAATTACATACAAATATTAGAGAAATGATACAAAAAATCAGGTATTAAGTTTTATATTTTTTTACATTTGACAAAAAAATTATAGGTAATACTTTTTAGTGAGGTTTCTATCTCTACACTCTCACCCTCACAATATACACTAAATCGAACTAAAAATGCCATCCAACACAAAATTAATTAATTAAATTTAATTTAAGACAGAGATACTAAACACAACTATATGTACCTGTTTAGTGCCTACAGGCTGTAGCCTACATGTCTACAATCTTCATTTTAATGCACATAATTAATACAAAAGTTGAATATTTATAAAATTAATTGAAGGCTTTGCGATGTATAATATTGTCAATGCACTAATCTGTTTTATTTATATTTAACCGCATCATTATTTTTCAATTGAACCATTATAAATAATATGTCGGTAATGTATGTAGTATACTTTTGCGATGGACTATTAATATTTTATTAATAATTTTCGATATTATAAGACTTTACATAGTTAAAAACTAAAAACATAGGTACATAGTAAATAACTTGTCAATGCATGAAATGCCATTTCCTGCAAAATTACAGCGTCGGACACAACATATATCTGATATCAAAATATCACAAAAAATCTGCGTCACGTCCTACGTAATTTTTCTTTATTTTGTTTTTACACCTAAATAGTAAATAGTACCTATATAGCTAAATATCTATTTATTAACATTAATATTAATACGTATACAGGGCCGCTCTAAAGATTCGTGGGACTCGGGGGCAAAACTGGAGATTTAAGAACTAGCAGAATACCATACAATAAACCATACGATTTTGTTTAAACAATACATTTTATTTGACCATTCGTATGTGGTATGTCCGATAGAGATAATTTTTTTTTTTTGAATGAAACTCTACTTCCGAAAAATAATTTTTAACTCCTAATAAATACTATTATCTATAATACTATCTACACCATTTAGGGTTCAGATTTATATAATATATTAGGTAAATTAATTACAATCCTAAAGGGCAATGAATAATGATAATAACTATATTTTTTTGAGAGCGATCGCCCCCCCCCACCCCTTGGATCCGCCTATATTGATCCATATTTTCCATCATTCAAACTTGTAACGATAAACATTCATACTTCTGACACTCTGATTGTATTATGTTCATTTAAATCGTTAGAGCAAAATAATAAAAGTCCCACAGAAATATATTAAGTGAGATAATCTTTTTCATGGGTTCCAACTTCAAAGTAACCTGATATATTATATTAATAGGGACGGCGCTGGGATTTGCGGGGCCCTGGGAAAAATAAATAACAGTCTGTTTCAAAACAGTTAAAAAGTTAACAAAACTGTTTTATACAAAAATAATTTATTACAAATTATAATTTCAATAAATAAAATGTTGCAAATTCAGTAAAATCTCTGAACGGTAGAAATCATTTCAGAACTTAAATTTATTGTAGATCATGGTTATAATCAACCAGTAGATGTTATAATTAAATCGTTTTCGATTTGACACATTATTTGTACTCTACAATATTATAGATGCAATAACTTATCAACAACCCCGTGAGTGTTTCTATTTTTAGATTTCAGATAAATTAATGCTATGTTTACGTGGCGAACTTAACCCGTAACGATAATGATCTCATATTCTCATAACTAAATAAAAACGAAAATATCCGATAACATTTTAAACACAGAAGTACAGTGGAAACAGCCCCTTTAGTCGAGCCTGCATAGTATGCAGCATACATATGTAATATATGGTATTGTTTCTTTAAATAATAAGATTAGGTATAATAAAACTTATAATCATAGTCACCATAGACCATTTCCACTAAATGAACATTACTATAATACAATTATAATGGTATTCAGAATTGGCGAAATTGTCAAAATTCAGTATAGCTTGATAGATCATAATAACACGACAAAATATTACATTATAGTGCATCCTGCATAATGAAAGCAAAAAAAAGAATAAAACGATGGGAGGGGATCTGACCCCGCACGCCCCTCCCTATTGGGTACGATACTGACTTAGAATTGTACAAGTAAAAGTGTGAGTATGTGTGTGCATGTAGATGCGATTGACTCGAAGGTGCATTGGACTCAGCGGCTATGGTACATCTGAATACTGTAATATGTAATTTGGGTTCCCTTTTATAAGATTTTCAAATTCTGTTTACATCGGAAACTCGGCCAACAGCCTTGTAGGTAGTTGTTGTCGGTCTTGCGCCTGCGGTACATTCGACGCGATTCTAAGAATTGAGATGGCAATATTAATCCAAATTAAAATTAGTATTCGTCATTTTTTTAGTACCTATATAATTTTACTATTTTAGTGTTTCTAAGAATATCTCCTATAGCTATTTATTATGATAGATAGCTAGTTATTTCTCAACGACCTTAAAGCGCATTCCTACATTTAATCGTATATAAATATAATATCAGTATGGGCTCTAGGAGTCGTAGCCCGTAACATAATATTGACCATGTTAATTTTTTTGAATATTAAGTTTTATAAAACTAATGTGTTACTGTTAAATGTAACTTTCAAAAAAATATATACGTACGAAAAGTAGAAAAAAGAATTAAAAGCACCAAAAATATTAAAATATGACCGTAAAACAAAAAACTCTCTAAAAATGTAAAATATACAAAATAAGAGTTGTATCATTAGATTCTGTATTTCATGTATCAAATTTATGTACAAACGAGCATCGTATTAGAGCAAAAGAAAAACAAATGCAAATACATCAAGTTCAGTGCAATAATACCTATACAGATAACAGATGAATAATATGAGTGAGCTATTGGATATTTTGAATTTTAAATCGCCTACGAAATTTATAAAACGATTATTATTTAGGTATATAAATTAAAGATCGCATTTTTTTTTGATTTTAATATAAATGCTGAATATCATTAGAAAAAAATGTCAATTTTCATATGACATTTGATTTTGTAGATGGTTTTTAACTATTTTTATGGACATATAAAATTGATTTTGAAATCGATTTCATGCCCTGCTCTTAATACTTGTAACTATCTAACTTCAAAGGTACTAAACATCCGTCTTAAGTGTAAATTTATATAGTTGTGTTTTTATAAAATAAAATACATATACGTACAATGAAATGCACTTTAAGATCTTATTTAATTTAGATTATTCTTAATTGACGAAAAGGAATTTATTATAAAAACGAAAGTCTATAGACAAATATTAATGAATATTTGTTTTAAGTATTAAATAGAAGATAACACAATAGAAGGTTCAAAAGATTTAAATATAATACAAAGGTAAGCAGAATTTCAAAATAGTGTAATAATTGTATTTTAATTTAATACGATTGTAACACAGAACTAAAATCAGGAACTGGTATTCTAAAAATATGCATTTTTAACTACTACCAATAATTTATATATTGCAACACAAAAGTTTTAAACATAAATAATTGTGTAGACGAGCTTAAGAAGGGTAAATATGTCTACGAATAAAAACCGTTTATTAAATTTGTTACATTCAGTTAGTCTATGAAACGCATAGCAATAAATAGTAGTGAAACACTAGTGAATATAAGTATAAATAAACAAATTATCAGTTTAAAATATAAAAATATAATTTTATAATATAAATATTATAAACATTGCAAGCAGATATTTTTCGTTTTTAATTTAGTTTAAACGTTTGTAGTTAATACTAAGATTCAAGCAGATAGAATAATATTGTGTTATACGTATTTTTTATTTTAGAATTGTAATTTAAAACAATCAGTCAATTAATTTAAATTTAAATTTGAAAATGATTGAAATAATTATTTACCTTAATGTTGTTATTATTTGTATGGTATGGTGTTACTTCAAATGGCACAACAGGCGCTTTGAAAAGTTGGCAGCTATTATGCCAGGACCTCCGTCGTACCCGATTATTGGGATGGCATATAAATTTATTGGATCAACAGAACGTAATGAAAATTATATATTATATTCCCGAAAACAAATTAAATGTACCTACTACTAATGTATATACTTTTTGATATTCTTCAGAGATAATGAACAAAATATTAGATTTTGTGATAGAATATAATCCAGAGCCATTTAGAATATGGTTAGGACCATATTTTGCAGTTGTCATTGATAAACCAGAAGATTTACAAGTAATTCCTTTTTTTACAAATAAACGTAATACATTGTTCTAATTTCATCAAAATTTGACAGTTAGACAAAAAGAAGGTTAAACAGCTAATTGTTAAGAAGTTTAATATACTCACAGTAAAGCATTATGTAACTAATAAATATTTTTTTAATAAAACGTACAGATTTTTGTACTTTTTGACATTTATTTATTTAGTATATCGAAGGACGAGTATCTAAAGAATATAAAAAATGGCTTTTTGATGACATATTCATTTCTAAATATAAATAACATTAAAAAAATTACAGTTTTTATTTTATGGTATACAATTTTTAGATTGTTCTTAATAGTTCAAAGGCCCTCCAGAAAGGCGAATTGTATAATTTTTTCAAGAATATTTTGGGTGAAGGTTTATTTACTGCACCAGGTAAGTTGTTTACAAAAGTTTAAATTTGCATTTGTGAACAATTAAAACAAAATTCATTCTTACTGTGCATAAGGATATTTTGTATAATTTATTTGCAATTAAAAATGGTTCATAATGATTATAGTTGACAAATGGCGGAAACATCGTCGAATGATCACTCCCTCTTTTAATTCCAAACTTTTGGAACAGTTTTTTTCTGTGTTTAATGATAAAAACGCAATTCTCATCAAAAGTGTTATGAAGGAATTAAATAAAACACAATCGTTTGATCTCTGGGACTATATTGCACCATTGGCTCTGGATGCTATTTGTCGTTAGTATACACCTAAACTATATTTAATGATCTGAGGTTTTGAGATAACTTTTTAGTTTACTAATAAGCATTTTATTTTTACAGAAACAACTATGGGTTACAATCTTGACTCTCAATCGAACAAAACAAAAAATGAATTCGGCGAAGCAATCGTAATGTAATACGAAGAAGTCCTGTTTACTTGATTATAATTGTTCAATATTATAATATTGTTTTGATTATATATTTGATAACCATTTTAAATGATTTTGCCTGGAAAAAAAAATGTTTCTGAAATATACTGAATACTTAATTTGAATCTATTACTTATTAGTTGGTAATTGAAATGCGTAATTATTAACTTAGCAATCAATTTTTTTAGATCAACAGAGTTAGATGCGATGCGAATTTACAAACCATGGTTATATCCAGAAATGGTGTTTTCAACGTATTTAAAACTCACTGGACAAGAAAGCATCTTCGAAAAAGTGAAACGATTTCCATTGCAAGTATGTTTTTTAGACTTAAGGTATTCTTTCACAAGGTACAATCACTATATGGTAGTTCATATAATAGTGCATCTTTACGCCCAGTGTTGGCCGTGATTTTAATGGGTAGTTGCTTGATCATTGTATTGGATATATTATACACTATCCTTTAGATATTGTTTTATGAACTTATATTATCATTTACTAGGTAGGCACAAATTATGATATACGCAGGACTGGACACTGAAAAGTGTACGTGTGTTAGGGGTACGGACGTTCGGTCAGTAAATATTACATCTCTCCTTTAATCGGAGCTGGTGCAATCTAGGAGAATACATTTGCAATCTGATTTATAAAAAACAATTTGTATGCTATACAAATACATATTTCTAATCCGTCATCAGATAGCGTAGGTACCGATTAAAGGAGTAATGCACTAACAATGCACTAATGCGTAACATTGTCTGACCGGCGGATAAGGCTCTGTGCCCAGTCCTGTATATCTTAGTTCATGGGTGTAGCCGTGTAGGTAGTTATAATATACATAGTTTATAAACAATACTGATTTTAAAATAAAGTGATACATTTTAGTTGTTCATCATATACGCATAATGCCAAATGTGTAGTGGGTAGTGTGGATTGCGTAAGAGTCAATGGCTCCCATTTTATACTTAGTGTACTTTAAAACTTTTATACATTAATATGTACGGACCATGTAGGATATCGGTTATTGGCAAAAGTTCGTTTAAGGTAGTGAAATATATTGTATATTTAATGTATACCTATAATATAGCATATTATGATTAGTCAGAAAATATTGGTTTATTCTTATAGAGAACATTCGTATCGAACATACAATGTCATTTGGTATTGTGCATTATAAAAATATTATAAATTGGACATATTGAATACAATTAATAATTTTAACAGTTTATTTACCACAGTTTTTAGATTTTGGGTTCTTTATTTTTGCATTTATTTCATAAAATTGATCTTTTAAAGAGCTCGAATTGTTCATAAAAATTTTTTTTTGGTCAGTAATTTTTAGTTTACACATGACACTATTATTCATAGGACAAATACGATAGTTAAAAATGAAAACAAAAAATTCCAACGATGTACAATTGCTAATTGGGTACTCTAGAATATTATATGTAAATGGTTTTTAATGTTTGATAGTAAAACATTTTTTGCTTGAATTCGATTTACCTGATTCATAAATTCAATGATGGTACGATTATATTTACAACATAATATTGTAATCATTCATTTTGTTAACTAGGCCCAGAGACAAACTGTCAATGTCTACAACATAGACATTTAAGTTTTAAGTCAATTGTTAAGGCCACTTTACATTATGCACAGTGTCAATAATTTCTTACAATTTTTCCGTATTTACTCGTAACATTATCATGTAATTATCATTAGAAATATGTATGTTACATTTTAAGGTGATCAAAGAAAAGAAAGATGAATTTGACCAGAGGAAAAGAGCAATTGCTGAAAAAGGCATAACCAACAACGGCAATGGTGAGTTATTTGAGACCGTGAATTTATAAAGCTCGTATGTATTCGAAAAAATTTCGTCAATCTTCGAAAGGGAGGTAGGTATTCAATCCTATCGGTTAACGATAAAAGTGTCATGAGTCAAATGAAAATCAATAAACTTGTGGTGTAGTAACAGCATAATGGTAAAGTCAAAATGCACTCAAACATCGGCGACGATGACGCTCGAAGAGTACATGAGTCATGTGGCACCGGCTTAAAATAGACAAAAATAAAATTAAAATTAACAAGTTCCTAAAAAAAATAATTATTGTTTAGAAAATACATCAAAACTATTTTTGGACACATTGTTTGAAATGAACAACAACGGTGGACAATTATCAGATTCCGATATTAGGGATGAGGTTGTAACGATGATGTTTGGGGTAATTATATCTGTTATCTTATAAAACTTGTTGAACATTCATATGAAAAATGTTTTGAATAAAGTAAATACGTATTGTAATTACAGGGTAGTGAAACCAGTGCCATCACAGTCTGTTTCTGTCTTTTGATGCTAGCAATACATCAAGATATCCAAGTAAATATATAATTCATATAGGTAGCATATTATTATTAAATCAATAAATTTGCAAAAAAATATTCTTGTAGTTGCTGTGATCTTTTTTTAATATCACATTTTTTAATTGTACACTAATGTTATTTGAAAAATGTATTTAAACGACAGTTTTAATGATTCAAATTGTATTCAAACTGAAATTAAAACAATGTGATACCTAACATTTTTGTTGACAAATCTGATTTTAGGATAAAGTGTACGATGAAATTTACGATATATTTGGCGAATGTGACTTACCAATAACTTACGAAGATGCTGCGAGACTTGTGTATTTAGATCAAGTGATAAAAGAAACCTTACGGTTATACACTACAGGACCATTGGTTCTCAGAAAACTGCAAGATGATCTTAAAATATGTGAGTTAATTTTTGAAATGCACCACTTGTGTATACGGTAATATATTTTAATCAACTGTATTTTAGTTACAAATGATTACGTACTGCCAAAAGGAACAATGTGTGTTGTAGCCATAATAGCCCCACATCATAATCCTGATTTGTACCCAAATCCTTGGTCTTTTAATCCTGAAAACTTCAGTCCTGAAAATGTCGCTAAACGACATAGATATAGCTTTATACCTTTCAGTGATGGTCCAAGGGGTTGCATAGGTAAAGTATATAGTAAAATATTGTGAAATTATAATAATGTAAGACTACAAATATATTGTAATACTTTTATTTACATTTTAATGACAGGATCCAAATATGCCATGTTGTCAATGAAAGTCACTATGTCAACATTCTTGCGACATTTTAGCGTACATACAGACATCAAAATAACAGACATTAAGTTAAAATTAGATTTATTGATGAGAAGTGTTCATGGTTATCCCGTTACAATTCGGCCAAGGGACAAAATACCAGCATATAAGTGAAATTAGAATCCACCAAGATAATGTGGTATTGATTGTTATTATGATAAGTATATATTTTGAATATTTTTTCGTGTTATATATTAGTTATTAGTGTTTCTTTTCTGTTATTCAATTTCATAATTTGTAAACTAGGCACTAGGCAGTATATTAATGAGAATTTCGCTGCTATGTAATGTTTATTTGTAAGCTCAAATTGTGTTTTTTATATTTTTATTAATTTAGTTGTATCTCAACTAAATAACTTGTTTAACTTGGATACTTAAAAACAATTTTATATTAAATTGATTACATTTTATTTCAATTGTTTTAAAGTTGTGTACTTATGGTTTGAACTAATGCATATTTTTATATTATTTAACAATGTAACACATATTTTGTTTAATTTCCGACGACTATATTTTTTTATGTGACTATAGTGATCGAATGTTGTATGAGATTATGTTTTGTTTGATTACGTTTTGATTAGTTACCACCATATAGTTTCATCGATATTTTAGTTTTCTTATCATATGTATTTTCAAACATTCTTTTTTATATTTACACAAAATAAATAAATCAATTAATCATTATTAATTATATTAATGATAATTTTAAATGTTTTCGTTTGTAAAAAAACTCATGATGTTAAACGTTTATTTAAACTTGTAAGTTTAATGACAATGGTGTTACTTGCACATTTCCCATTTTAATGATATCGCTATAAGGTCATTACGTACTTACCTACTCATTAGTCATTACTTATTAGTTATTACTTAATATAGCCACGTGGAGTCGTGGTTTTTTTGTTCTCTAAACGGTGCTCCTATTAAATATTTTATAATATTATACCTTCCTACTCATTACTTATCACTTAATGTAGCCACGTGCGAACGCTGTTAATTTATTCGTTAGACAGCGTCCTCCTACAAAACATTCATAATATTATTGAACTTACCTATGCATTGAGTGCAGTGTCCAAGAGTTACACGTTATTGAATCTATATTACTCGTTGACCGTGCCACATAATATCTTATATCCGCCGACGCACGCTGTATTTTAATATATTATTATTATGATGTTCTGTGGTGGCATAATTATTATATTGGTATATTATAACATAAAACACAAAATATTATGTGCAGCGATTGCCTAGAATAGACATCGGCTACAGAATGTGTTTTATTATCACACGCATCGCGCACGATACAACAATTAACCAGGATAATTAATAATTAATGAACCAGGATAATTTGTATAATTTATCTTATCAAATAATGTCTTACGAACGAGTTGAACAATGTACAAGAAAATTGATTATACAATTAAAACATTTATCATGGAATGCATATTATTTAGTGTGTAAAAACGAAATAAATAAAAAAGGACGCAGATATTATGTTGGGTCCTATGCTGTAACTTTGCAGGAAATGGGTTTTCATGCATTAACAAGTTAATTACTATGTACCTATGTTTTTAGTTTTTAACGATGTAATGTCTTATGAGATCGAAAATTATTAATAAAATATTAATAGTGCATTGCAAAAGTATACTGTCTCCATTACTAACATATTTATAATGGTTTAATTGAATGATAATAATGTGGCTAAATATAATTAGAAAAGATTAGTGTACCTATATTAAATATTAATTTTTAAAAAAACAGTGTTTCTATATTTTTTTTCACATTTCAAACTTAATATCTATAGACAAGTTGCTAATCCGACTATTTGCAGGCGTCATTCACGAATAACTGAATAAGTAGATTCAAGTAGATCTCAAATAGTTACCGAGCGGTACTCCGTTGATTATTACACCGTGCGTGTACATTGTACAAAGCACACTGATTTATCATCTTTACATGGTGATTTTAAAATTAACACATATTTGAATATGCAGGTGAGGGTGAAAAAAAAATGTATACAATTATTTTTTGTCAATTTTAAGGTTTGATAACTGCTATAGGGAGAAAAAAATTACAAAATTAAAAAGGTAAGAAATAGCATATGATCATATGCATATGAGTGGGTTGACATAAAGAAACCTCTAAACATTTCCTAAAAATATTCTTAAAATATTTAAATCTCATTCAAAAAAAATCAATGTCTGCATAATAAACAATCATATTAAATGTGTAAATATTACTATCGATTTGAAAATGTCTTTTGGTTAAGTGTCCATTTAAAGTGTTGTCAGACTCGAAAAACAAAACAAATTATTGTAAAATCAATAAATTTATCATTCCGCTCACTGCTCAGGGTAAAAAAGTTTAGTGTTGAGCTACATACGTTATTGTAAGTGATTGATTTTCAAATTTTGAAGACATATGATCACTCAAGATGGATTTTGGATCCTGCCCCATCAGTAAGTACTTTAGTGATTTCATATATTTGACACTATTTTTAACTACAACATTTTTAGTTGAACATTATAAAGCATTCAACAAACTATTGATGAAATATGTTTATTAACTGATAATAATATAATGTTATCATATAGTATAGTTAGGGAGTGTTACCCGTTTCCGACAAAATAATATTGGCCGTTACCGCTACAGCCGTTTTCCGCCAAAAAGAAGAAGGTACTGTTCCCGTTTTCGTCAAAAGACGGTACCTCCAAAAAAAGTTTGGATATCAATTATTTTAATTTTCAAGTAATGTATGTTGTGTGAAGTATACGTATAACATAATATAACATAATATGTAATATAGCAATGGAATTTGTAAATAGTAGCGAAGACCATAAAACAGTCTTATATACAGCGATAATCGAAATTTTGAAATATCTATTAAAAATGGATATATAGTGTGCAATTATATTATAATGGTTAGAATTTTTCCAGAGATAAACGATTGGGGTACAACATGTATAAACCATGTCTTGGACGCCTGTAGTACCTAGTTCCTATCCGATAACTTCCAACAGTGTCTCCAAATCACTAGGTATTAAAAGCGTAAATGACTATAGAGGGTAAATATTTGTACGTACAGTGTGATCCGTCTAACGTAAGACACTCAACATTTCAAAAAGTATTCACGTTGTTGATAATATTTCTATTGCATAGTATCAAGTCGTTACGAAACCACATTTTTTCAAAAAAAATTATATTTTTTAACCTTATTATTTATTTAATTTTTTACTTTTTTGAATTAAAACACACAGTTTTAATTGTTAAATCCAAACCAGAATATTTTTCTGAGTATTTTGATACATTAAAACCAAATTTTGGATGAGTAGTTTATGAGTTATAAGTATTTGAAGTTTAGATAAGCGGAGTAGTGGGCCAATATTTTGCGGGGTACCCGCTACCACACCATACTACTCAACTACTCATTTAAACTTTAAATACTTATAATTTATAACTCATAAACTACTCGTCCAAAATTCGATTTTTATTTATAAAAATACTCAGAAAATTATTCTGCTTTGGATTATAAAATTAAAACTGTACGTTGTAATTCAAAAAAGTAAAAAGATTAAAAAAATAATAAGGTTAAAAATATTTAAAATAATTGTTTTTAAAAATAAAAATACTAAAAATATTTTATTTTTAAAAATGTTGTTTTGTAACGACTTCATAAGTATTACGCAACAAAACTATTTCCAAAAACGTAAATAGTTTTAAAATAATGAATGTCTTACGTTAAATGGATCACCCTGTATAGTTCCCTCAACAATAAATCCTTCCATTATGTATAATTGCTTACACATATTACTTTACATTATTACTTGTATCTAACTTAAAAGGTAAGTACTCAACACCTGTCTTAGGTATTTATTATAATTATATCTTTTTCAAATAAAATACATACGTACAATAATTAATAAAATGTATATTATGACCTTAATTAGTTTAAAATAATATTCTTAATCAACAAGAAAATAATTCCTTTTTATTATAAAAGAGAAATGCTGAACAAATATTAACGGACATTTGTATTAAATAGAAAATAACACCAAGGTTTTAACAAATTTAAATATTATACAAAGGTAAGTAAAATTATAAAAAAGTGGAATATATGCATTTTAATATAATTATTTGTAAAGTAGTAGGTATGAATGAAAATAAAATCAGGAACTGGTACTATAAATATATGCATTTATGTCTGCCACTACTACAAAATGAAGGTATATTCCAACACAGAAGTTTTATACATTATTAATTGTAACACAAGCATAAGAAGGGTAGGTATGTCAGCGAATAAAAACTTTTTAATACAATTGTTGGATTCAGTTAGTATGTATATCATCGAATAGTAAACTCTTAAATATAAGAATAGAAAAACAAATGATCCGTTAAAAATATAAAAATATAATTTTATAATATAAATATAATCATTGTGAACACATATTTTTCGTTTTTCATTTAGTTTAAACGTTTGTAATTAATATTAAAGCAGATAGAATAATATTGTGTTATACGTATTTTTTATTATATAATATTAGTTTACAACAATCAGTCAGTGGTCTTAAATTTTAATTTTAAAATGATTGGAGTATTTATTTACCTAAATGTTTTTATTCTTTTCGTGTTGTGGTGTTACTTTAAATGGCACAACAGGCGCTTTGAAAAATTGTCAGCTACAATGCAAGGACCTCCGGCGTTTCCGATTATTGGATTGGGACATCGATTTCTTGGATCAACAGAACGTAATGAAAAAATTATAATATATTCTTGAAAACAAATTAATTAAACTACTTATGTATATTTTTGGATTTTATTCAGAGGTCATGAGAAGAATATTAGATTTTGCGATAGAATATAATCTGGAGCCATTGAGAGCATGGTTAGGACCATATTTTGCAGTTGTCATTAGTAAACCAGAAGACTTACAAGTAATAATTGCTTTTTTAAATATTTAACATAAAAGTCAAAGGTAAATATATTCATATAATATGTTTTTATATTATAACGTAGAGAATAATATATTTTCACTGCCATAATTGCAAACATTATTACATTTGAATGAACAACTTTGTATTTTAAAAATATTCATGATTTGTATAATAATAGACTAGTATATTAAGAATATAAAAATATATTGTTGCCTTTTTTATAACATTTTAGTTTCTAAATGTAAATAACATTTTAAAAAAAATGAAAGTTTTTATTTTATTGTACACATTATTTTTTTAGATTTTATTAAATAGTTCAAAGGCTCTTCAGAAAGACCAATTGTACGATTTTTTCAAGAATGTTGTGGGTGAAGGTTTATTTACTGCACCAGGTAAGTTGCTTAACAAAGTCTAGATGATTAGCATTTGTGAAAAATTAAAACAAAATGCATACTTACTGTGCATAAGGATATTTTGTATAATTTATTTGAAATTAAAAATGGTTCATAACGATTATAGTTGACAAATGGCGGAAACATCGTCGCATGATCACTCCCGCTTTTAATTCCAAACTTTTGGAACAGTTTTTTCCTGTGTTTAATGATAAGAACGAAATTCTCATCAGAAGTGTTATGAAGGAATTAAATAAAACCCAAACGTTTGATCTCTGGGACTATATTGCACCATTTGCTCTGGATACTATTTGTCGTTAGTATACGTCATGATCTGAGATTTTGATATAATCATTTAGTTTACTAACAAGCATTTTATTTCGACAGAAACAACTATGGGTTACAATCTCGACACTCAATCGAACAAAACAAAAAATGAATTCGGCGAAGCAATCGTAATGTAATACAATGAAGTCCTTAGGACTTGATTAAAATTTTATAATATTATAATGTTGTTTTGACTTTATATAAGTTTCATATAAAGCGATTTTTTATGCAATTCAGTGAAAGTTTCTAGATTTTTTCAAACAAAATACTTGAAATGCGTAAGCGTAACAATTAACCACTTAAAATTATTTTTAGAGTATCAGAGTTGGACGCAATGCGAATTTACAAACCATGGTTTTATCCTGAAATCGTGTTTTCGATTTATTTAAAACTCACAGGACAGCAAAGAGTCTTCAAAACAGTGAAACAATTTCCTTTGCAGGTATGTTTTTTTAGATTTAAAGATTTCTGTAAACATCAACGAAACACAATCGCTATGGTGGTTCACATCATTATGCATCGTTATACCCAGTGGCAGCTTGGCCGTGATTTTGAAGGCAGTTTCCCGATAATTGAATATGATAAATACAATATCTTACAGATATTGTTACATGACCTTAAAACCATAATTACTAGGCGTCACTTTATAGTAGCGGTAATTAACGGTTCGGCATTTAAAACTTAGTGATACATTCTTGTCGTGTCTGTTGTAGTGGGTGGTTATGGGTGCTCCACATAGGTCGATGGGGTGTGGGCCATGGAAAAAAAAAAATTGACTGATATAATTTCTCACTTAGCTACGCCACTGGTTATGCTGTTAACGCCGTTAAGTAACTTAGTAAGTAATAACTTATGCAAATGAAATTCATGATTGATAATAAATTATAAGTAGCTTGAATTAGATTTATCTAGTTTATAAATGCAATAAAACCAATAGTAGATATACGATTCGTATATATAAATAGTATATTTTTTGGTATTTACAAGCAATTATTTAACAATTTAATGTGATCAATCATTTTGTCTTGTGCATTATGCACAGTGCTAAAAAATGCTTACAAATTGTCCTTTTTTGCGCGTAACATTACCTTATTTTACCGTAATTATCTTTATAAGTATGTATTTTACATTTTAAGGTGATCAAGGAAAAAAAAGATGAATTTGACCAGAGGAAAAAAGCAATTGCGGAAAAAGGCATAACCGACAACGGCGATGGTGAGTTATTTGTAACCTTAAATTGAAATCATTTTTGTTCAGTTAATTGCCCAGCTTAACAATTAACCAAAAAAAAAGTTAACGATTTCTAAGTAAAATTAATTTTTGTTTAGAAAACCAATCAAAACTTTTTTTGGACACGTTGTTCAAATTGAACAACGAAGGTGGAAACTTTTCAGATTCCGATATTAGAGATGAGGTTGTAACGATGATGACTGGAGTAAGTATAACTGTTATCTTATATATTTTGTATAACTTTCGTATGAAAAATGTTTTCAATAAAATGAATACATTATGTGATTACAGGGAAGTCATCATTTAGAGATCTATATCTTAAATTATATATTTTGTTGTAAATATTTCTTAATTAAAATGTATTGATTAAAATATTGCATAAATGCACATACAGGGTAGTGAAACCAGTGCCATCACAATCTGTTTTTGTCTTTTGATGTTAGCTATGCATCAAGATATTCAAGTAAATATTTTATATCACATAGCATAATAAAATAAAAATACAAAATATTCACATAAACGTTTACAGCGTACCTACACATATGATCGATACGCAAAAAAATGAATTTAAACGACAGTTTTATTAATTCGATTTTTATTCAAATAGAAATTAAAGCAATGTGATACCAACCTAACTTTTTTGTTGAAAAATCTGATTTATATTTTAGGACAAAGTTTACGATGAAATTTATGATATATTTGGTGAAAGTGACCATACAATAACTATTGAAGATACTACTAGACTTCTGTATTTGGAACAAGTGTTAAAAGAAACCCTTCGATTATACCCTGTAGGACCATTGCTTCTCAGAAAACTTCAAGACGATCTTAAAATATGTAAGTGAATTTTAAAATATAGCACCTGTGTATAAAATGATCTTTAATTAAGTGTTTTTTAGTTTCAAGTGATTACGTGTTACCAAAAGGAACAACGTGTGTTATATCTGTATTGGCCACTCATCATAGTCCTGATTTGTACCCAAATCCTTGGTCTTTTAATCCCGAGAACTTCAGCCCTGAAAATGTCGCTAAACGACATAGATATAGCTTTATACCCTTCAGTGGTGGTCCAAGGGGTTGTATAGGTAAAGTAAACTATTGTGAAATTATAATCATATACGTCTACAAATATATTGTAATACTTTTATTTACATTTCAACGACAGGATCCAAATATGCCATGTTGTCAATGAAAGTCACTATGTCAACATTCTTGCGACATTTTAGCGTACATACAGATATCAAATTAACAGACATTAAGTTAAAATTGGATTTATTAATGAGAAGTGTTCATGGTTATCCCGTTACAATTCGGCCTAGAGACAGAATACCAACATATAAGCGAAATAAAAATCCACCAAGCTATTGATTAAAATTATGATAAGTACCTATTTATTTTGAAAAATATTTGTGTTAGATCATAGTCATTAGTGTTTCGTGTCTATTATTCAATTTGAACGTAACTATACAAGACTGGATATTAACGAGAATATGCTACTAAATAATGTTTCTTGTAAGCTCAGATTTTGTTTCTGACATTTATAAATTTAGCTGTATTTTCAATTAAATAATTTGTTAAACTATTGTATTATATTATATTGCATAATTAAAAAAACAAAAAATAAAACAAATTGAATACATTTTATTTTGATTGGCTTAAATTTGTTTACTTTTTGTTTGTACTCATTAAGAGTTTAAATTGTAATAATATACTCTAAGTTTTAAGGACCCTCAAAAATTATTTTAAATTTCAACAAAATAAATAACATAGAATTATTTTTCATTTAAATATCAAATTTGAACTTAAAATCTCTATAAAAAATTATTATATTTTTTTAGTCTTTGGTTACACTATAAACTACTTACGAATAACTTTGTTTTAAATTTTCAATCCTAAGCTCTAAAAACATTTTATAAATTTGAACTACAGAACAATATGCAAATGTTCGATAACGAATTTCGGAAAATTAAACGGTTAAAAAAAAATTGTGCTCATATTTTTTAATATATTTTATCTGTTGCTATACATCTTACAAAGGCCCTTGATTCAATTTTTTTTTGATATTTATAGAAAAAAATTTGGAAAAACTGAAAATTTCTTAGGCCTATAATTAATTCAGAAGTTGTCAAAATATTTTTAATATTTTTTGTTGTATAGAAAATTTAATAAGTTAATTAATTTTAGATGCTTATAAAAAGCTGTAAAAGACTTACGATTATTATTTTTTTCATTTTCATTTTCAACAAGTTATAAAAAACTTTGTATTAATGTTTTTTGACAGTTTGAAAATAACTATATCGACAATGCCTCATAAAAAAATTAATTTAAATAATCCAAAAATGTATTATGCTTCTATATTGCTCAAAAAAAGTTAAAATATATATGAACATTTTTTGGCTTGTAGAAAATGCTTAATCAAGCTTCGCGTATCTACGCTCGTTATTTCTTTTGTTACACTAAAAATAAAAATTGATTTTGTCAAAAATTTGCTTTGTGAAAAAATTTCCGATTTTCCTTCATTTTTTTTTTTTGTTTTTCCCGACGCGTTTACAAATTGTTGGGATTTTTTTACTTGACGTCTCAAAGTACAAACTATATTCAATTTCCTATCAGAAAATATGCTGATGAAGAACCGGAGAACTTTTACTGCACTAAAATGTGATGACAGACACAAAAAGAAAACACACACAACAGAGTAAAATCAATAATTTTATTTTTTGCTCCGATAAGAATCTAAAAGTTTCTATATTTTTTTCACATTTTAAACGTATTAACTTTAGACATATTCACTATGGCAACAGAATAGGATTTATAACACTAATGAAGAAGTGCTATTTAGTATTTATATAATTTTATAAATGTACTACTTATTGAGTGGTTATAACAATATAATAATATATTCAAACTATACGACTTCTACACTATAGCTATGTTGATACAAAATATAATATTATTATATTATGGTCCTTGTAATATTATGAATCCGATATTTTCTTGTGAACACCTCATATTTTATAGATTTTTATACCTGCTTTTTATGCATCAGGATATCGAAGTAAATATTTTATATTACATAGCATATTATAACAAAAATAAAAAATATTCTTGAAGTTGTTGAGACTTTTCACATTAAGGGGATTTGACCCGGCTGTGTTTTCGACTGAAATAGACATATCTTTTGCAAACTGTACCGACTATTTCAGAAATCGGATACAAATTTCAAAAACATATTTTATTTGCCATGAAGTTTTCTTGAAAATTACTTTTCTACTTTTTTGAAAATAATTATTTGAACTGTTCAACATTTCAAATAAAAATGTTTTTATTTTGAGAATTTTAAAATATTAATAATATTGAACTAAAAAAAGTAATTTAAAAATGTAAGAAAGTCATTTTCAAGTAAACTTCATGAAGAATTCAAATATGTTTTCGAAATTTGTATCCGATTACTGAAACAGCTAGTCTGTACAATTAGAAAAGATTGATACTTTTTGACAAAAAAAAAAAATAGCAAATCATGTTCATCAAGGGCGTGACGGTGCGTTATTGACTTGTGCCTGCACGTGGGGGCAGTTTCCCGTTTCATCTAATCCACTGACACTACCACTTTTTTTTTTTGTAGTCGTCGTTTACTATAGTCACAAATTCACGCAACGCACTCAAACATTATTGAAATTGCCTATATTCAACTCCTTAAAAACAATCGGTATCGAATCCTTTTAAATATTTACAGTGTACACTAATGTTAAAATGCATGCAAACAAATATATTTAAACGATTTATATGGAAATAAAAACAATGTGATAACTAACTTTTTTGTTGTTAAATTTGATTAATATTTTAGGATAAAGTTTACGATGAAATGTATGATGTTTTTGGTGAAAGTGACCTACCAATGTTTACTTATGCTGATGCTGCTAGACTTGTGTATTTAGAACAAGTGTTCAAAGAAACCCATCGGTTATACCATGTAAGACAATTGGTTCTCAGAAAACTTCAAGAGGATCTTAAAATACGTGAGCGAATTTTAAAATGCACTACCTGTTCATACAATATTATTAAATAACTTGTATTTTAGATTCACATGATTACGTATTGCTAAAAATGATAATGTGTGCTATATCTACAATCAGCACATATCATAGTCCTGATTTGTACGCAAACCCTTGGTCTTTTAATCCTGCAAACTTCAGCACTGAAAATGTCGCTAAACGTCATGAATATAGCTTTATTCCTTTCAGTGGTGGTCCTAGGGGTTTTTTGGTAAAGTAATATAATATTGTGAAATTATAATAAAATAAGATTATATACAATATATTGTAATACTATTGTATTTACATTTTAACGACAGGATCTATGTATGCTATGTTGTCGATGAAAGTTACTATGTCCATGTACTTGCGACATTTTAGATAATTTAATAGATAATTTTATCCAATTTGTTTAATGTCTTTCAATAGTAAAATAAATATGATTACACGGTGTTCCGGATAGGCAATTTAATATGCTCAATATCATGAATTTATTTTTCTAGTGTCTCACAAACACTTTATTTTTTTTTACAAGTTTAACTAAAATGTAAAAATAATATGAAAAGTTAAATTATGATTATATGGTGTACTGGATAGACCATTTTTGCTCCAAAATTAAGTTTCATTTTCATTTTTCCCACCGGATTTATTATTAATTACTATATTAATTCACCTGCAGTTAATCATCTTTAAATCTCTTTCGTCATAAACTATAAGGTATGGTCATCTTTATTTTAATGATCTGTGTCAATTTATCATAAGCACGTTATAGTTTGACGATTTTAAGTCGTAAATTCAGCGTGATGTCACATTATCAAGGATAACTTTTTGGAATTAATCGTTATTTCATAAATATGAAAATCACAAAACACATAATTAAAATATAGTTGGCAGTTATTTAAATAGATACATAAAAATAAATATATATACAATATATACATCATATTAGGACTATACTATGGAAATAAGTCAATTTAACCATTTATCGATTATTACCTACAACATTTTCTAAAAAAAATTGATCTAAGTAGATTTTATTTTTTTAGATAGATCCACATTCACATTATATTCAGTTGTCTCAGTTTTATAAAACTACAACATATCAAATTTATAGCAAAACAAATTTTGTTTTGTAAACTTTAGTATTAGAGTTGGTATATTATATTAATTTAAGGTATGCATATAATTATATAATTATTATGATATAGGTCAATGTGTATGGTTTTGCTTACGTATTCATTTAAAAGTGAGTTAAAAGTATGTAAAATATTATAATTATTAAATTGTTCACAACTAGCTTAAACATTTGAAAACAATTAAAAGATTACGAGATGCCCTAGATATATTCTTATATCTATTTAAAGCTAAAAAAAAAAACAAAAAAAATACTGCTAAACACGAGTTTGGTATATTATACGTTTGTAAGGCGGAGACGAAACTTGACGGAAAATGAAAAACAATTACGCCAATACAACTTTTTTTGTTAACTGAATAGTATTAATTATTACTTATTCCATTGTACTCATGCTTTGTCAATTTATCTTCAATCCAGTTTATTTTAATTTATCAAACAATTTCAAAAATACTCATTCTACCACATATCACCTGATTATGAGGACATTATATTTAATAGTTTAATGTATTTGAGATAATTTAAAACTAACCAACGCAAATTGTATTTAAATATAATCAAATACCTTCTTTGTAAATCAAATAATATATTAATATATTATAAAACTAGATGATATTATTTACAAAAACACTCATGTGAAAAAAAACTGACTACTTGGCGCAAGCAGAACTTTGACTATGCAGTGTCGGCCATAATGGGGTACCTATATTAGTATTTAGTAATTTTTAGTATTTCAATAAAAATGTTTTTAATGCATTTTATATGTCACATCCAACAGTTTATATCATACAGTCGAATACAGCTGTTGCGAAATTTCCGCATTTTTATAATGAAAAACCATAACGTGTGGCAAGAGCCTAAGGCTTACATAAGAAATTACATAATAATATGAATGTTTTATTTCAATCGCGAACATTATTGATATTGAAAGGTCTGTGATTGGTTGCCTTCAGAGCAACATTTGCATATAACCAAGCAAGCGGAATTAACTCGAAACCTTCCAACCTAATTAATATCCACAAACTATTTACTAGAATATTTGCAACGGAGATTGTATAGAACTTACAACAGCATACAAGCCACAGTTGAACGAAATTAATCTACCATTCTACCGTGGCAAAATTAAAGTTTTTAGTGGTAGATTTTATTAAGCTCGTCGATATTAAACTGTAACTCGCGATGAAAATGAGAACCTATCATAAAAGGTGTGGTGCTATAAACTCGTCTAAAGTGTCTTAGTGTATTATGCATAACACATGATTTTCCGTAAGTAGGTATTTCCACTGCCATAATATAATATATATAATATTAAAAAAAAAAAAAAAAAAAAAATGTTTAATTAATTTTTTTTTACTCATTAAAATTGTTTGTCAATAGATATTCTTTTCATTACCGAAGTAAGATACGTGTAGCATATTAAGTAAAACGTGTTATTTAGTCTTTATGATTTTACATTTACAGTTCAATAATAATTGTTATGCAATTATACTCGTTACACTTGTTAATAATTATTTATATTCATACAGAAGATTATTTATTTATAATTCAATAAAACTGTAAAAAACGATATTACATATAAACTAAAGTATATATTTTGTCCTTATTAAGTTTATTTATTTATACCAACAATATTTACGCATAATTAATACATTTTTTTAGATCATGAGAGGAGCTATAATTGTATACGTATGTTGTGGTAAGTATACGTATAACATACAAATAAATTGTATACTATTTAATATAATATAGTTATGTAACATTATATGTAATAGTAATGTAATAGTAATATATTGTAATATGTAATGGTATAGCATATTTTGCAATTCGTCGAGAAGACCATATTATGATATTAACATTTACATCACTCTCAGTAAGAAGGCTCCGACAATCTTCAAAATTCAAAAAATACAAAAGAAAAGTTGTCATTGGATTCTGTATTTCGCGTATAAAATGTATGTACAAATGAACATTGCATTAGAGCAAAATAAAAACAAATGCAAATGCATCAAGGTCAGTACCCTAATACCTATACAGAAACATATGAACAATATTATGGAACTATTGGATAATTTGAATTTTAAATCGATTACAAAACTTATAAAACGATTATTATTCAGGTATATAAATCAAAAATCGTATTTTTTTTTTGATTTTAATAAAAATGTTGAATCTTATTAGAAACAAATGTCGATTTTGATATGACATTTGATTTTGTAGATGGTTTTTAACTATTTTTATGGATATACCAAATTGATTTTGAAATCGTTTTCAAGCCATGCTCTTATTACTTGTAACTATCTAACTTCAAAGGCATTTAAACTTAAGTTATTATTTATGTAATTATGTATTTATAAAATAAAATACATAGGTATGTAGAATGAAATTCACTTTAAGATCTTATTTAGTTTAGATAATTCTTCCTTGACGAAAAGGAATTTATTATAAAAACGAAAGTCTTTTAAAATAAACGTAATACATTGTTCTAATTTCATCAAAATTTGACAGTTAGACAAAAAGAAGGTTAAACAGCTAATTGTTACGAAGTTTAATATACTCACAGTAAATCATTATGTAACTAATATAATTTTTTTTTTTTAATATAACGTACAGATTTTTGTACTTTTTGACATTTATTTTTCAATACTATAATTAAAAACGTTTAATTTTTAATGGAGGAAAAAATTGAATTTAAAGAAATTACTCCTATTCAGCATAATAACGGACGAGTATCTAAATAATATACAATTAGTTGACTTTCTGATAACATATAATTATGTAAACCTATATCTTGATATGAATAACATTTACAAAAAATAGCAGTTTTTATTTTATCATTTCATAGGTTGTATTGAATAGTTCAAAGGCCCTTCAAAAAGACCGATTGTACGATTTTTTCAAGAACTTTATGGGTTAAGGTTTGTTCATTGCACCAGGTAAATTGTATACAAAAGTTTAAATTATTTGCATTTGTAAAAAAATTTTAATCAAGTTCATTCTTTGTGGACTTAACCCTTTGAAGATGTTTTATTATTACAAATTAAAACCGTTGAAAATTATTACAGTTAAAAAATGGCGGAAACATCGTCGCATGATCACTCCCGCTTTCAATGCCAAACTTTTGAAACAGTTTTTTTCTGTGTTTAATGATAAAAACGAAATTCACATCAGAAGTGTTATGAAGGAATTAAATAAAACAAAAACTTTTGATCTCTGGGACTATATTGCACCATTTGCTCTGGATACTATTTGTCGTTAGTATACAAATCTACTATATCATTTATGATCTGATATTTTGATATAATTTTTTAGTTTACTAACAAGCATTTTATTTCTACAGAAACAACTATGGGTTACAATCTTGACTCTCAAATAAACAAAAAAAAGTGTAAATTCGGTGAAGCAATTTTGATGTAATAAGAAGTCTGTGTTATTATTTCATACTATAATATTATATTTACTATAAATATGATATCCATTTAAAATTATTTCTTATGCAATTAAATAACAAATGATTTTCAATAGAAAATTAAAGTTTCTAGACTTGTTCATACAAAATACTTAAATTAAATCTATCCTTTATAGTATTTGAAACGTGTAACAAATTAACCGCGTCAATTTATTTATAGAGGATCAGAGTTAGACGCGATGCGAATTTACAAACCATGGTTGTATCCAGAAATCGTGTTTCCGATATATTTAAAACTCACCGGACAGCAAAAAGTCTCCGAAACTGTGAACAAATATCTATTGTAAGTATGTTTTTTAGACTTAAGGATTTCACTCACAAGTTACAATCAATATAGTCGTTCAAATAATAATGCATCGTTACGCCCAGTGGCTTGTTGGCCGTGATTCTATAGTATAATATTACATGATATCCTTCAGATGTTGTCTTATGAATTAATAATATCATTTATTAGGCGAGCTAACTATATTATAGGTTATTAGTAGGTTATTATTATAGGAGTGTTATGAAGGAATTAAATAAAACACAAACGTTTGATCTCTGGGACTATATTGCCCCATTTGCTCTGGATACTATTTGTCGTTAGTATACGCACCTACCTATACTAAATAGGACAGCATTTAGGCGAGATAACTATATTATAGGTTATTAGTAGGTTATTATTATAGGAGTGTTATGAAGGAATTAAATAAAACCCAAACGTTTGATCTCTGGGACTATATTGCACCATTTGCTCTGGATACTATTTGTCGTTAGTATACGTCATGATCTGAGATTTTGATATAATTTTTTAGTTTACTAATAAGCATTTTATTTCTACAGAAACAACTATGGGTTACAATATACTATCGTTTAGACGATATAACTAAAATAGTGTTTATTCATTACTATTTATTAATTATTAGTAATAACTTGTTATTAATATCTTAATTTGTAACAGAGACCTAAAGACCTAAAGTACCTGGTAGTAAATTAAGTATTGTTGTATTATTTCATATCTGTATTTGTTTGGAGATGAATAATATTATTTTGAACATTTTTAGGAAAAAAAGAAGAATATAAAATAGAGAAGTTATATTGTAATGTAAACTATTTTAATGTTAATAAAAATATAATAAATAATAATTCACAAAAATATTGGTAAGTATATGTTTATTGATAAGTCATTACTTTTAGGTTTAGCCGATATAGTTTTTTTTCTAAAAATTTCGATTAAAACCATAGAATTGATCAAAAATTTTTTGATAATTTAATACAAAATTAATCATAAGCAGAACCTACTTACTAACTAACCTAACTTACTTAAAAAAAATTCAAAAATTGTTAGTCAGAATTTTTTTTTATCAGCGTTTAAGTTGTAGTTCTTACAATGTTTTATCAACATATGTTTTATTCGTTTTAATTTACAAAACGTTTAAAACAAATGTTTTAAATGTATGTTTTGAACTTAACAACCCTGTCTTCAAGCCACTCAAAATAATATAATGATAGGATGTTAAATACTGAACTGTGAAACATGAATATAACGGATTGTAATTGTGGAAATGTATTACAGAACTACGTACCTATGTTTTTAGTTGTTACCTATGAGTACATTTTCATGAACACAATTATCGATATATAAATCGCATATCGGGTTTTTTTTATTTTCGATAAAAATCTTTTCATTCGGTCAAAAAACTTGACAATTTAATACAAGGTTCCTTATAATTTGTTGTAAGTGAAAATTAAAAAAAAAAATTGAGCGTAAGTTCTTATATTTCTTTATAAGCGTCTAAAGTTACGATTTTGACTAAATACGTTAGTACAAATCGCAAATCATCATTTGAAAATTCAACACAACACTTTCTATAATTATTTATAACTTAAAAAAAAAAAAGTACCGAAAAGTTAAACTAATATTTTATGAACATTTGAAACTAGACATTTAATCACCCGTTTTTTCTGGGAACGATTTTCTTGTTTTGATGTAATTCAAAAAGGAATAACCGTAGACATTATCACCAAATGTTTAGATTATCATTTTCTATACATCAAACATTTTGACAATTTTTGAACTAATTGTAGGTCTAAGGAATGATTTTTTGTTTAAAAATGTTTTTCTATAAATATTGAATTTTATGGTTTCTATCTTTACAGTCTACGTCTACACCCTAACAATATACACTATATTGAACTAAAAATGCAATCTAACACAAAATAAATGTTAAATTAAATTTAAAACAGAGATACTAAACACAACTATGTACCTTTATTACATGTCTAGTGCCTACAGCCTACATGTCTACAATCTTCATTTTAAAAATAATTAATACAAAAGTTGAATATGTATACAAATAATTGAAGGCTTTGCGATATAATATTGTCAATGATAATAATAATTGTTACTTGCGATCTACTAGAGATCCTTATGATGGTGGTTATGTAAATAAATATATTGAAATAGTATACCGAAAAACCGTATAACAAAAAATGCCTTAAAAATGCAAAATATACAAAAGAAAAGTTGTATCATTAGATTCTGTATTTCATGTATCAAATTTATATACAAAACGAGCATCGCATTAGAGCAAAAGAAAAACAAATGCAAATGCATCAAGTTCAGTGCCTTAATACCTATACAGATAACAGATGAACATTATTATAGAACTCTTGGATACTTGGATATTTTTTTAATTTTAAATAGATTTATACACAAAACTTATTAAACGGAAAGTAACACAATAGTTGGTTTCAACAAATTTAAATATCATACAAAGGTAAGCAAAATTTTGAAATAGTATAATAATTGTATCTTTTTTAATTTGACCGTAACATACAGTATGGATGTCATTAAAACCAGGAACTAGTATTCTAAAAATATGCACTATTAACTACTGCGAATGATTGATATATTGCAACACAAAAGTTTTGTACATAAATAACTGTGTAGACGAGCATAAGAAGGGTAGATATGTCTACGAATAAAAACTGTTTATTAAATTTTTTACATTCAGTCAGTGTGTAAAATTCATAGCAATAAATAGTAGTGAAACACTAGTGAATATAAGTATAAATAAACAAATTATCAGTTAAAAATATAAAAATATAATTTTATAATATAAATATTATAAACATTGCAAGCAGATATTTTTCGTTTTTAATTTAGTTTAAACGTTTGTAATTAATACTAAGATTCAAGAAGATAGAATAATATTGTTATATATGTATTTTTTATTTTAGAATTGTAATTTAAAACAATCAGTCAGTGGATTTAAATCTAAATTTGAAAATGATTGAAATAATTATTTACCTAAATGTTGTTATTCTTTCCGTGTTGTGGTGTTACTTTAAATGGTACAACAGGCGCTTTGAAAAATTGGCAGCTATAATGCCAGGACCTCCGACGTACCCGATTATTGGGATAGCATATCAATTTATTGGATCAACAGAACGTAATGAAAATTAAATATTATATTCCTGAAAACAAATTAAATGTACGTACTACTAATGTATATTTTCTTTGATATTCTTCAGAGATCATGGGCAAAATATTAGATATTCTCAAAGAATATAATCAAGAGCCATTTAAATTATGGTTGGGAACATCTTTTGCAGTTGTCATTAATAAACCAGAAGACTTACAAGTAATTACTTTTTTAAAAATAAAATAAACATAATACATTGCTCTAATTTCATACAATTAGACAGTTTGATAAAAAAAAGGTTAGCCACTATTTATAATTTCAAACGCTCATAAAAAATTAGATGGACTTTCCAGAATTTTTTTTTTAGAAAGACTTATAGAGATACTTCTGTTGAATTTTCAAATCTTAGAATTCTTAAGAATTTACTAATAATTTACTAAAAAAAACTGCAAAATGTCATGATTTTTATGTATTTTTTCGAAATTTCAACTACTGTATGCTTATAAAAAACAGTTAGAGACTTACGCTACACTTTATTTTCTAAGTATCACTTACAAAATAACTTATGCAGAAACTTGTATGACATTTCCTAAACTTTAGTTATAAATTATCAACATTTTATACATTTTTCACTACAAATTAGTTTGCATATTTTCTTGATTTTGACGGATTTTGTAAGAATTTTAACTTTAAACGATTATATTTTTTTTAACTCTTTTAATATCAATTTTTTTTTTTATGGTTATTGTAAGAAAAACTTATTAAAAATCTAATGTTGAATTTTAAATCTTGAATATAAACAGAATATTTTTATGAGTTTTTAACCACAAAATAATTTGCAAATGTTCGATGATGAATTTCGGTCAAAATTTAAAGTTTAAATGCTTATAAAAAAAACAAATTTAGTACCTAACCCTAAAATTAAATCAAAAATTGAAAAAATATTTTTTAATTTTTTTGGTGTTCAGGCATTGGTAACCTAAACAGTCGGTGAAATTTTCATATATTTAAGGTCATTATTTGTTCAAAAATCTGTTTTGTTAAAAATTGCCTTCGCGTAAAAAATCCCATTTTTTCCTTAATTTTTTATTTGTTTTCCCAGAAGCGTTTAAAATCTATTGAGAAATATTTACTTTTCATCCCCCAAAATACCAATTAGATTCTCTTTTCTATTAGAAGAGATGCTGATGAAGGAAATTGGAACATTTTCACTGCCCTTAAACGTGGTGACAGACACAAAATAAAAAACACACATCATTGTAAAGTCAATACATTCCTTGCTCCTCTCAGAATCTAAAATAGCAGTCTTATTTTATTGCATATATTTTATAGATTGTATTCAATAGTTCAATGGCCCTTCAGAAAGACCGATTGTACGATTTTTTCAAGAACTTTATGGGTGAAGGTTTGTTTACTGCACCAGGTAAGTTGTATACAACAGTTTAAATTATTTGCATTTGTGAAAAATATTAATCAAGTTCATTCTTTGTGGACTTAGGACTAAGAAGATGTTTTATAATTATATTACTATAAATTAAAGTTTTAAAATTAAAAACAGTTGGAAATGATTACAGTTGAAAAATGGCGGAAACATCGTCGCATGATCACTCCTGCATTTAATGCCAAACTTTTGGAACAGTTTTTTTCTGTGTTTAATGATAAGAACGAAATTCTCATCAGGAGTGTTATGAAGGAATTAAATAAAACAAAAACGTTTGATCTCTGGGACTATATTGCACCATTTGCTCTTGATACTATTTGTCGTTAGTATACAAATCTACTATATCATTTATGATCTGAGATTTTGATATAATTTTTTAGTTTACTAACAAGCATTTTATTTCTACAGAAACAACTATGGGTTACAATCTCGACTCTCAAACAAACAAACAAAAGTGTAATTTCGGAGAAGCAATTTTAATGTAATACGAATTAAAAAGTCCCGAAGACTTGGTTATTGTTTCATACTATAATATTATATTTACTATAAATCTGATAACCATTTAGAATAATTTCTTATGCAATTCAATAAAAATGATTTTGCATGGGAAAAAAATGTTTCAAGACTTTTTCATACAAAATACTTTAATTATTAATGTATCTTTTATAGTGCTTGAAATGCGTAACAATTAACCTCGTAAATTTATTTATAGAGGATCAGAGTTAGACGCCATGCGAATTTATAAACCATGGTTGTATCCAGAAATCGTGTTTTCGGTTTATTTAAAACTCATCGGTCAGCAAAAGGTCTTTGAAACAGTGAACAAATTTCCATTGCAAGTATGTTTTTTAGACTTAATGATTTCTCTCACAAATTACATACTCCATTTGATCGTTCCTATAATAATGCATCTTTACGCCCAGTGGCGTGTTGGCCGTGATTTTAATGGGTAGTTGCCTATCATATTATAGGATAATATTACATGATATCCTTCAGATATTGTTTTATGAAATAATAATATTATTGACTAGGCGTTGGTAACTATATTATAGGTTATTAACAATACAGCAATCAAAATAAAGCGATACATTTATCTTGTGCATGATGTGCGCATAATGCTAAGTGTGTAGTGGGTAGTGTGAACTGCGTAAGAGTCAATGGGCGGTAGTTCAAAAAATTAATTGCCTCATATAATACCTCACTTTTCAACGGCGCTGGTTATGTCCGCTGTGTTAGTTCATATCACTATAATGACGACTAAAAAATTACGTTTGTATTTTATACTTAGTATGTTTTAAATCTTTTATACATTTGTATGCACGGACCAAGTATTAACAAACAATGTCCAAATGGTATTGAGCAATGTAAAAATATTATAAATTGGGCATATTGAAAAAAAATAATATTGTTGACATTTTATCACATTTTTTAGATTTTGTGTTCTTTTTTTTTGCAGTTATTTCATAATATTTACTTTTTATAAGCTCAAATTGTTCATAAAAAATATTAGTGATATCTGTCATGTCAAAAATCAGTAATTTTTAGTTAACATATGACATTATTATTCGTTGGATAAATACGATTTAAAAAAACTTAAAACACAAACTCTAACTCTAACGATGTACAATTATAGGGTACCTACTTAAAAATATGTAAATGTTTGATAGCCAATTATTTTTAGCTTGAATTATATCTATAAATTCTAATCAATTATTCAACAACATAATATTGTAATCATTCATTTGGTCAACTTGGTCCAGAGACAAACTGGCAATGTTTTTATAACGGATATTTATATTAATTGTTGAGGACATTGAGCATTTCTTACAAATTTTCCTTATTTGCTCGTAATAGTACCTTGTGATTATCTTTAGAATATATACTTTGCATTTTAAGGTGATCAAGGAAAAGAAAGTTGAATTTGACCAGAGGAAAAGAGCAATTGCTGAAAAAGGCAAAACCAACAACGGCGATGGTGAGTTATTTAAGACCGTGAATTTATAAAGTCGGCCCACCCGACTCGTGTACTCGATAAATTGTCGTCAATCGTTGAAAGAGAGGTATTCCATCCTAAATCATTGCGATTATGCACCGGTTTAAAATAGACAAAAATAAAATAAAAATTAACAAGTTCCTAAAAAAATGAATTATTGTTTAGAAAATACATCAAAACTATTTTTGGACACATTGTTTGAAATGAACAACAACGGTGGACACTTATCAGATTCCGATATTAGGGATGAGGTTGTAACGATGATGTTTGGGGTAATTATAACTGTTATTTTATAAAACTTGTTGAACTTTCATATGAAAAATGCTTTGAATAAAGTAAATACATAATGTAATTTAACAGGGTAGTGAAACCAGTGCCATCACAATCTGTTTCTGTCTTTTGATGCTAGCAATACATCAAGATATCCAAGTAAATATATAATTCATATAGGTACCATATTATTCAAAAATTGAAAAATGTACAGAAAAATATTATTTAAGTTGCTACGATCTTTTTAAATATTAAATTTTTAAGCTGTATCTTAATAGTATAAACGAAAAAAAAATTGTTTTTTTTGTATAAATAATTTGTTGCATTAATGTATATGCGACAGTTATATTGGTTCAATTTTTATTCAAATAGAAATTTAACAATGTGATACCTAACATTTTTGATGACCAATCTGATTTATATTTTAGGATAAAGCTTACGATGAAATTTATGATATATTTGGTGATAGTGATCAAAAAGTAACTAGTGAAGATACTACTAGACTTGTGTATTTAGATCAAGTGTTAAAAGAAACTCTTCGATTATACCCTGTAGGACCAATGGTTCTCAGAAAACTTCAAGAGGATCTTAAAATATGTAAGTGAATTTTAGAATGCACCACTCATGCATAAAATAATATATTTTAATGAACTATATTTTAGCTTCAAATGATTACGTACTGCCGAAAGGAACAATGTGTATTATAGCCATAATAGCCCCACATCGTTGTCCTGATTTGTACCCAAACCCTTTGTCTTTTAATCCTGAAAACTTCAGTCCTGAAAATGTTGCTAAACGTCATAGATATAGCTTTATACCTTTCAGTGGTGGTCCAAGGGGTTGCATAGGTAAAGTATATAGTAATATAGTAAAATAGTAATATATTGTGAAATTATAATAATACAAGACTACAAATATATTGTAATATTTTTATTTGCATTTTAATGACAGGATCCAAATATGCCATGTTGTCAATGAAAGTCACTATGTCTACATTCTTGCGACATTTTAGCGTACATACAGACATCAAATTAACAGACATTAAACTAAAATTAGGTTTAGTGATGAGAAGTGTTCATGGTTATCCCGTTACAATTCGGCCAAGAGACAAAATACCAACATATAAGCGAAATTAGAATACACCAACATAATGCGGTATTGATTTAAATAAATTATGATTAGTATATATATTGATTATTTTTGTGTTATACCTTAGTTATTAGTGTTTCGTGTCTATTATTCAATTTCATCATAACTATACAAGACTGGATATTAACGAGAATAAGGTGCCGAGTAATGTTTATTTGTAAGCTCATGTTTTTTTTTTGTTTAATTTCAGACAACTATGTTTTTTTATGTGACTAGTGATCGAATGTTGTATGAGATTATGTAATGTTTGTTTACGTTTTGGTTTGTTACCAACATATCGTTTTATCGATATTTTAGTTTTCTCATGATATGTATTTTCAAACATTCTTTTTTTATATTTACAAAAAATAAATAAATAAATGAATCATTATTAATTATATTGATGATATTTTTAAGTTTTTCCGTTTGTAAAAAAACTAATGATGTTAAACGTCTACATAAACTTGTAAGTTTAATGACAAAGGTGTTACTTGCATATTTCCTATTTTAATGATATTGCCATAAGGTTGTTACGTACCTGCCTACTCATTAGTCATTACCTATTACTCAATATAGACATGTGGAGTCGCTGTTTTTTGTTCGCTAAACGGTTCTCATATTAAATATTTAATAATATTATACCTCCCTACTCATTATTTATCACTTAATAAAGCAACGCGCAGACGCGGATAATTTTTTCGTTACACTGTGCTCCTATAAAATATTCAATAATATTATTGAACGTAAGTATACATTCATGCAGAGTCCAAGAGTAACACGTTTGAATGTATATTACTCGTTGACCGTGCCACATAATATCTTATATCCGCCAATGTCCGCCGTATTTTAATATATTATTATGATGTGTTGTGGTAGGATAATTATAATATTGTTATATTAATAAAAATAACAGTATTTATGATATAATAACATACAACACATAATATTATGTGTTACGATTGCCTAGAATAGACATCGGCTACAAAATGTGTTTTTAAATTATATTATATTATCATACGCATCGTGCATCGTTCAACAATTAAACCAGGATAATTTACATCATTTATTTTATCAAATAATGTCATACAAACGAGTTGAGCAATGTATAAGAAAATGTATTTTACAACCAAAACATTTATTATAAATTGCGTATTGTTTAGGGCAGGGGTCGCCAACCTTTTCAAACAAGTGAGCTACATAAGAAAAATATAACTGAGTTAAAAATTATCAAGATAAGCTGATAATAGATAAATAATTTTTATCTAGATATTTCCCAACACTGATTTTAAACTATATTAATTGTTGCATTGTGTATTTTTTTTCTAAAATCACTTTGGCGTCCAACGCCTTTGTTATTTTAAACAATTTATTGTATTATCATTATTTTTCTTAAATCATCTGTAGTTCGTGAGCTTTTGCAGCAACTGTTTTGTTAATTATTTTTACGTGAATTCTTTCTACTGTCGCCATTGTGGCCAAAAAAACAAATTAATATATTATTAAACATGCGTCGTGTGGGGTGTAGCCCATAAGCGCAAAATATGACCCAAACGCAACCCAAAAGCGCAAAAATAAATAACCCATAAGCGCAAAAAAAATTACCTTTTTAATAACCCATAAGCGCAAATCAATTTTATAAAAAAAGTGTCTTTAATTAAAATCGTAGTTATTATTAATATTAAATTAAGCATTTACAGTGTCACAGTGATATTAAAATTGGTAGTAAAAAATAAAATAAAAATAGTAAAAATAAAAAATATAATGTTGAGTATTATTTTAAATATATTATTTTAAAATTAAATTTGAAATTTGAAGCCCACTGTCTTCAAATATTCCAATCTGGAAATTTTTTTTTCATTATACATGGTCCAAGTTTTTGTATTGGAGATGGCTTTATTGATGGCTTTAGATTTGCGATTCGTAGTTTTTCGACCATTTGACTGTATTTTTAAATAAACTTCTGCTTGGTGTTCTTTAATCACTTCGATAAAATTATAAATAGATGGGTGCGGGTTATAAAATTGATCTTTCAAATGACGGTGATATGATTCTGGACCATTGGTAGTCCTTGGGCCATTCGAAGGTGGCTCAGCCCAGAGGTGTGGTGGATATCTGCTGTCATTTTCAATAAAATTCGCTAAAATATAATCTGAAAATGCTGATATATTCTGATTGTCAGGAGCAATAGAAAATAGTTGATAAAATGCATCAGAAATTTCAGTAGATGGTAAAAAAGCCAATCCAAAAAAATATTTTAACCAATGTGAAATTTCTGTTTCATTTCGGTCGTATTCAATTTTAAGTCCCAATTTTGCAATTTGTCTATACCAGGCTTGCCCGAGATGAAACCGGCAACATTTAATTTGTGCATTTGGAAATACACGTAAAACGCCATTATGAGCAGATAGTTCAAAATCCAAAAGTATATTTTGAGGTCTTAATTCTTTCTTACATAATGTTTTTATTAAATGCCACATTTTTTCATAAATATCAGTTGTTTTGGATGGTAACAGACAATACACAACTTGCACGTAAATTGATTTATGTAGAACATGAATTGTATAGAGTTGTTCAAAATGAGCGGGACAAACGTAAAATGTACCATCGCCTAAAATAGTATAACTATTATCGACTAAATATTCTAAATTAGTGTTTGTCGTTAATATTTCAATTTTTGACTCTTCATCTACATGGCAAAATGTTTCATTACGATGTGTAGTTATACTATTGATTTTTAATTGTTGAATGAGTTCGAATAATGAAGTAGGCGCTGCAGGAATTATTTTCCGACGTTCTCTATACATGGATTTTCTTATACTAGGCATATCGTTGTGTAATAGTTCTGTAGTTTCAACCCCCATCAGTTCACGACGAATAATTTTATTTGGTCGCTCCGAAATACATTCAGTCACCTTTCGTTTGCAATTATTACGAACTATTTGTCGCTGAATATCCCGATTTTCCACAGTATTATGACTATGAGATATATTTTCATTTTCCGTCAAAATGTTGGATATTTTAGAATTAGTTTGAATAGTAGAAGTACATTGTCTTACCGTACATCGCCAAAATATATCTCCGCTTGCCATTACTCGCTGATGTCTGTACTTAAAATTATTGTACACAATACACAATACACCTTGATTTGTGTAAGTTAATGTAAATGACATTTTAATAATCGAAGACTTATAATTTTAACTTTATAGCGAAAACCAGACACATACGCACACGTGACACGATTGTAGCACAGACACTAACTGATATAGGTCAATATCTGGTATACGATTTAAAACATTTCACTTGATTTTCAAATAAAACGGCCAAATCTAAAAATTTCGGGAAAAATCTATAAACTATAAAATATATACTATAATTATATTATTATATTGTATATTATAGTTATCTTAAACGATTATCAACTGCCATCGTAATGTGTTTCGATAAGACACAGACAAATGCAACAACCGTCGCGACGCGTTGCTGCAATATACATGCAAAGGTCAGTAAAATATTGTATCAGGTTAAACAATTTATTTTTGCGCTTTTATCCCACTACCTAGGTACAAAAACGCAAATTCATTTTGCGCTTTTGAGCTATCGAAAAAAAAGGTCGATTTGCGCTTTCGGGCTTCACCGGTCGTGTGCTATTACAGCCGCACACACATTGTTATTATTATTATAAATTGTATTATTATATCGGATTGATTGTTGTGAAAACCTCGTTCCAATCCAAAAATGTCGTGCCATGTATAGTAAGTCCTATAGTTCCGTACATCAATAGGTTCCCTGCCCATAGTGTCGTCGACGCGATAGAGGTTGCCTACTGCCCATCAATCAGGTGTGCTTGTTAAATTGCCTATCCAATAATTTCCAAGCGTCTTTACTCTACGATTATTTATTTCCCAAATAATTATCGAGCGTTCCTCCGGGGTTAATACACCATACGTGTATAAAGCAAATTGAGTTTCTGATAATTATCTGATAATTTCAAACAGTGTCGCCAAATCACTATGAAAAGAGCAAATGACTATTGAGGATATATATTTGTACACATAGTTCCCTCAACCCTAAATCCTTCAATTGTGAACAATAGCTTACACTTATTACTTGTATCCAACTTAAAATGTAGATACCCGTCTTAGGTATTTATTTATATAATTATATCTTTTTCAAATAAATTGCATACGTACAATAAAATGTACATTTAGATATCTTAATTAGTTAATAATATTATGCTTCCTCTAAAAAAAATAATAAATCTCTTTTTATTATAAAAACTGAATGCTGAACAAATATTAACGGACATTTGTTTAAGTATTAAATGCAAAATAACGCCAAGCGTTCCCTCTTTATGTACAGTTAATCCCCCCAACGACTTGTACTCCCGGGAAAGGTAATCGACTCCGAAATTAACACACTGGATATGGAGATGACCTTAACAGTGGTTTAACACAATGTAGTTTTATATAATAAGCGCCGACGATACATATAATATTATAGTAATCAAATAGATAATTAATATAATGTAAAATAAGGGGCACTCATTGTAAAGAGAATAATATAGACGAATAACGAAAACAATAATAATCATAAAAATAACACGTAAAAATATTCACGAATGCAAAAAGTATAAAACCAATACGCCGACCTTAAGTGGATAAAGTTGCGTGTTTTCTTGTATACACTTGTCCGGGCCTCGGCTGACCACCTGTTGCAGGATCGCGAAGACCGACGACGTGACGAACACTCACGGTTGTGCCGCGCAATATGAGCCGTGCCGATGTGTGAGCACACGCAAAGTTTACGCAATGAGCATTGGTCGGAACTCACAGGACGAACGAAAAAGTAATAAGGCCGTAGTGAAGAAAAATAGCGTGCGGACGTACTGAACCGGTCGGTGGTCTAGAAGCAATAAGATAGAGTCCGACTCGTCCGGTTATCGCTGACCGGCAGAAAGGCCCACCTGTCGATTCCGAGCTTCTAAAGCCTGCGATAACGTACGTGCGCCGTTGACGGAGATAATCCCGACTCGGCGTGGCGAGTCTCGATCCCCAAGGTTTTAGTGAATTTAAATAGCATACAAAGGTAAGTATAATATTATTACAAAACAGCGGTTTATAATTGTATTTTAATCTAATTATTTGTAAAGCAGTACGAATGAAAATAAAATCAGGAACTGGTATTATAAAATACGACGTATGCATTTATATCTGTCCCTACTACAAAGTATTGGTACATTGCTACACAGACGTTTTATATATAATTGATTGCGACACAAATATAAGAAGGGTAGGTATGTCAGCTAATAAAAACTACTTATTTTAATTATTACATTCAGTTAGTATATGTATAGCAATGAATAGTAGCGAAACACTAGTGAATATAAATATAAATAAACAAATTATGAGTTAAAAATATAAAAATATAATTTTATAATATAAAATATATGATCTTCGCAAATAGATTTTTTTCGTTTTTAATTTAGTTTAAACGTTTTTCGTTAATACTAATATTAAAGCAGATATAGAATAGTATTGTGTTGTATTTATTTTATATTATAGAATTGTCATTTATACCAGTCATTCGGTGGACTTAAATTTTAAACTAAAAATGATTGAAATAATTGTTTATCTAATTGTTATTATTTTTACGGTGTTGTGGTGTTACTTTAAATGGATTAACAGGCGCTTTGAAAAATTGTCAGATACAATGCCAGGACCTCCGGCGTACCCGCTTATTGGAATGGGACATCAATTTCTTGGATCATCAGAACGTAATGAAAATAATATATATTCTTGAAAACAAATTAATCATACTACTTATGTATATTTTTTGATATTCTTCAGAGGTCATGAGCAGAATATTAGATTTAGTGAAAGATTATGATCTAGAGCCATATAGAATATGGTTAGGACCATATTTTGCAGTTGTTATTGATAAACCAGAAGACTTACAAGTAATAATTACTTTTTTAAACAATTAACATAATTGTCGAAGTTAAATATATTCATTTATTATGCTTTTATATTATAACGTAGGTACAATATAAATCTTTTTGACGGTTTATTTATTTACTGCTATAATAATTGCAAACGTAAATATATTAGAAAAAAACACATTTGAATTTTAAAAATATTCATGTTTTTTATAACAATAGGCGAGTATCTTAAGAGTATAAAATTAATTTGTTGACTTTTTGACAACGTATTAATTTCTAAATATAAATAACATTAAAAAAAATGAAAGTTTTTATTTTAATGTATACATTTTTTAGATTGTATTGAATAGTTCAAAGGCCCTTCAGAAAGACCAATTTTACGACTTTTTCAAGATTGTCGTGGGTGAAGGTTTATTTACTGCACCAGGTAAGTTGCTTTCCAAAGCCTAAAATATTTTCATTTGTGAAAAATTAAAACAAAATGCATACTTACTGTGCATAAGGATATTTTGTATAATTTAATTGCAATTAAAAATAGTTCATAACAATTATAGTTGACAAATGGCGGAAACATCGTCGCATGATCACTCCCGCTTTCAATGCCAAACTTTTGGAACAGTTTTTTTCTGTGTTTAATGATAAAAACGAAATTCTCATCAGGAGTGTTATGAAGGAATTAAATAAAACCCAAACGTTTGATCTCTGGGACTATATTGCACCATTTGCTCTTGATACTATTTGTCGTTAGTATACAAATCTACTATATCATTTATGATCTGAGATTTTGATATAATTTTTTAGTTTACTAACAAGCTTTTTATTTCTAGAAACAACTATGGGTTACAGTCTCGACACTCAATCGAGCAAAACAAAAAATGAATTCGGCGAAGCAATCGTGATGTAATACAAAGAAGTCCTGAGGACTTGATTAAAATTTTATAATATTTTAATATTCTTACGACTATATATTTAATTACCATACAAAACGATTTATTATGCTAGTGATCTCAAACTCAAATTATATACGAGCCATATATTTTTCAACAAAAAATCCCGGGCCAAATTTAAGTGTCCTCTTTTTTATTTATACACCATAAACCGAAGACAAAATGAAGTCAAAGATACATACAAATTCCATTTATCTAAATGACATAATATAATATGAAATTACTTTTATTTTAATTAATTTTATCAAAATTATTTATAAAAACGTTTCATTGGTTTGATATGAGATATTTAAACGAACAAATTACTCGTATAAACTTAAATTTAAAATTACACTGGAATAGCAACTAGTTACTTGTACGAACAAAACCACAATGGTCACAGTCAAACTGGCTATCAAACGATTGAGAACGTTATAAATTTTTGACAGAACGATTGAGAACGAATTTAGGCGCAATGTTGCCATATCATTTTTTTTTTTTTTTGTCAAACGATTAAATTTTAGTATAGACACAGTTACAAGATAATTATTGTTAGTTTAAGATAAATCTTTTTATTTTAATTCTTAAAAATAAAATATAAGTGTAATGGTGAAAATGTTTATTAATAATAATAATAAACATTGTTAAAAAAAAAACTGAATAATCTAATACAAATATATATGTTATACATGAGTATACATGCCGTTTTATAAACAAAAAATAGGTTTGTAAATATAAGTTTAACACATACATTTGGAATCAATATAGCTATATCCTTACGATAATTAAAAACTTATAAAAATGTAATACATCATTGTAATGAGTTACCAACCTACATATTATACATCAAGTTTAGCACTCTCAACCTCGTTCTGAATTTATAATTTGAATGTCGTTATTTTCCATTATGTGTCGAATAGGAATATAAAATCGACAAGCACAAAGCTTACATTTGCGCGACGGCTGTAACTGTTATTCTCTCGTATCTAAGTTCAATACTTAGACAATATTGGTGACAATACTTTTATTTCTAATAAAATCCGACAAAATCCCGATAAATATGACAATAATAATTATTCAATTTGGCAACGTTGCAAGCAAACAAAAAGTCGAGAGTTCTCAATCGTATTTTACAGGTCAAACTATTTATCTTTGTAGATTAGATTTACCTCATTTCAAATACATTGTTGAGTATAGTGGAATTTCTGAACGATTAATGTAAAAATAAAACATTATAATATGAATAATATTCCATGTCTTTACGATGCATAAAAAAAATGTACAATTTTTTCGTATATTTTTGTTCAAAATGTATTTTTATTGAGGGCCACATGAAAAGGGTACGCGGGCCATACGTTTAAGACCACTGTATTAATATGTAAAATTCAGTAAAAATGATTTTCCCAAGAAAAATTAAGTTTCTAGACTTTTCATATTGAGTACTTCATTTTTATCTTTCTTTTAGTAAAAATATGAAATGCATAATAATTAAACACTTCAATTTATTTATAGAGTATCAGAGTTAGGAGCGATGCGAGTTTACAAACCATGGTTTTATCCGGAAATCCTGTTTTCGATTTATTTAAAACTAACTGGACAACAAAAAGTCTTCAAAACAGTGAAACAATTTCCATATCAGGTATGTATTTTAGATCAAAGAATTTCAGTAAACATTAACAAATTACAATCGCTATGTCGTTCACATAATTATGCATCGTTATATACAGTGGAGTGTTGGCCGTGATTTTGAAGGGCAGTTGCTGACAATTTTATATTATTTATACAATATCTTAGGCAGATATTGTTACACGAACTTAATATTAAATACTAGACGTATAACTTTAAAGTGGCGATAATTAACAGTACCACATTTAAAATATATAGTGATACATTTTTGTTGAGCCTGTTGTGGTGGGTAGTGGGTACTGCACAAGAGTCAATGGGGTGTGGGTCGTGGAAAAAAAAGAATTGTCCGATATAATTGTTCACATAGCCACTGGTTTTGCCGTTATGTAACTTAGTAAGTTTATGAACTAATGACGATGAAATGATTACGTTTGTTTCTTATAATAACCAGGAAATTTGTCATTGTAATAATAAGTTCATTAAGGTAGAAAAATATATATAAACTTAGTATAATATGCTAAGTAAGAAAATAGAGATATTTCCCAATGGAGATCGGTACTGTACGTACGATGTACAAATGGTACTGGGCAATGTAAAAATATTATATAATGGGCGTATTGAAAAAATTATATAATGTTGACGTTTGTTAGAATGTCAACACAGTTTATAGATTTTGCGTGTTTTACTTTTCGATAATTTCATAATATTTAATTTTTAATAAACTCAAATAGTTCATATTTTTGAAGAAAAAAAAATTATTTTTTTAAAACTCATTCATTAAATTATTACACAAGACACTATTATTCATTCAAAAAGTATGATTATAAAACAATAAAACACAAAAACCAAAGATGCACCTGCAGGTACTTTAATTTTTGATCGTCAATTATTTGTACCTTGAATCACGTTTTTCAAATTTATAAATTCAATAAAGCTAATGGACGATTCATTTATAAATATATTAAATGGTATATACAAGCAATTATTTAACAATAAACAATTGTAATCAACTTTGTCAACTTTGTTCAGAGACAAACGGGCAGTGTATAGATATATTATTACGGACAGTTTAAGAAAACATTGATTATTTAAATCAATTGTTGAGGACATTGGGCATTTTGCGCAGTGCCAATAATTTCTTACAGATTTTCCTTATTTTCTCGAAACATTACCTTGTAGTTATCATTAGAAATATATATTTTACATTTTAAGGTGATCAAGGAAAAGAAAGATGAATTTGACCAGAGGAAAAGAGCAATAATTGCTGAAAAACCCACTACCGACAACGGCGATGGTGAGTTATTTGTGACCATAAATCATTGTTCTTTATTTTATTGCACAATTTAACAGTTTATCAAAAATAAAAATTAACATAATATTCTAAATAAAATTAACTTTTGTTTAGAAAATCAATCAAAACTTTTTTTGGACACATTGTTTAAATTGAACAACGAAGGTGGAAACTTTTCAGATTCCGATATTAGGGATGAAGTTGTAACGATGATGACTGGAGTAAGTATAACTGTTATCTTATATATTTTGTATAACTTTCGTATGAAAAATGTTTTCAATAAAATGAATACAATATGTGATTACAGGGAAGTGAAACCAGTGCCATCACAATTTGTTTTTGTCTTTTGATGTTAGCTATGCATAAAGATATCCAAGTAAATAATATTTTATATCACATAGCATAAAAAAAAATACAAAATATTCTTGAAGTTTTTGTGACATTATTTACGTTAAACGTTTACAGTATACTTACACTTATGTTAGATATGAAAAAAATGTATTTAAATGACAGTTTTATTGATTCAAATGGAAATTAAAATACTGTGATAACTAACTTTTTTCTTCACATATCTGATTTATATTTTAGGATAAAGTTTACGATGAAATTTACGATGTATTTGGTGATAGTGACCATACAATAACTATTGAAGATACTACTAGACTTGTGTATTTAGAACAAGTGTTAAAAGAAACCCTTCGATTATACCCTGTAGGACCAATGGTCCTCAGAAAACTTCAAGAGGATCTTAAAATATGTAAGTGAATTTTAAAATACGCACCACCTGTGTATAAAATAAAATAAAATAAAACGTTTTTTTAGTTTCAAGTGATTACGTGTTGCCAAAAGGAACAACTTGTGTCATATCCATAATCGCCACTCATCATAGTCCTGATTTGTACCCAAATCCCTGGTCTTTTAATCCCGAGAACTTCAGCCCTGAAAACGTCGCTAAACGTCATAGATATAGCTTTATACCTTTCAGTGGTGGTCCAAGGGGTTGCATAGGTAAAGTGATATATTGTGAAATTATAATAATACAATATTACAATGTACATTGTAATACTTTTATTTACATTTTAACGACAGGATCCAAATATGCCATGTTGTCAATGAAAGTCACTATGTCAACGTTCTTGCGATATTTTAGCGTACATACAGACATCAAATTAACAGACATTAAGTTAAAATTAGACTTATTAATGAGAAGTGTTCATGGTTATCCCGTTACAATTCGGCCAAGAGTCAAAATACCAACATACAAGCGAAATTAAAATCCATCAAGATAATGCGGTATTATTTGATTAAAATTATGATTAGTATATTTTTTGAACATTTTTGTGCAAGATCTTAGTTATTAGTGTTTAGTGTCTATTATTGAATTTCAATATTACTGATGTACAAGACAGTCTATTAACGAGAATACGCTGCTGCGTAATGTTTATTTGTAAGTTCAGATTGTGTTTTTAACAATTACATTAATTTTGCTGTATTCTCAATTAGATAGTTGTTTAACTTGGATGATTAAAAACAATTAATGTACAAAATTGAATACATTTTATTTCGACTGTTTTAAAGTTGTTCAAGTTGTTTACTTATGGTTTGCAGTCATCCATATTTTGATATTATTGAACAGTGTAATACATCTGTGTGATTTCGGACAACTTTATTTTTTTATGTGACTGGTGACCTCGTGACAGTGATCGATGTTTGTTTATGATTTGATTTCGTACCATCATTAATTTTGTATAGTTTTCGTGGGTTTCCCATCATACTTTGCAACGACCTGATTTGTATTTCGACAATATTAATGAATAATAGTCCAGTTTACCAATGTTAATTTAAATAATGTTTTGTTTGTAAACTATGAACGAAGTTAAACGTTTATTTTGTGGCGTCTACTTTATGTTTTATATGCACCTATATATAATGTGTAATTGGGATTTTTTTTTTTTTTTTGTTCTATTAAATTAGATATTGTTTTAATTAAATGTAAATGTATTATTAATGTACTCATGAAATTTAATTGGACTCTGCCAATCTGCCCGTAATGTTTGAAATAAACAAATAACATTATAGATGACGAGGTTACCTAGTTTAGACATCGGCGACTAAATATGTACTTAAATAATATTATATTATCGAACGCGTCTAGTCGCGTGTACATGTACTACTAAACCAGTGTAATTTACATAATTGATTGTATTAAATCATTTCTTACGAACGGGTTGATAAATGCATTAGAATATTACATGGGAATATTTACCTGCAATATGAGTAACAATTTATATCATAAAATAATATTGTTAACGCCTCAGTGGTTCTAAACCATTGTGTTCATTTATATCGTAACAAAATGGTCATGGCAACGACGTAATAATTTAAATAGGTTTATAATTGTTACTTTTTGGAAATTCCTTTTTTTTAAAAGTGTGTTGCCATTTTTACGGAACTAAATAAGGGTGTCGTCGTAAAAAAAGGTTGAGAAACACTGGTTTAGTGTGTTAAAACAAAATAAAGAAAAATAGGACAAAGGTCGTGTGCCGTATACTGCAGACATTTTGTGATGTTGCAATTTTGCAGGAAATGGATTTTCATGCGTTAACAAGTTTACTACTATTTTTATAGTTTTTTACGATGTCAAGTCTTATGAGATCGAAAATTATTAATAAAATATTAATTGTCCATCGCTGAAGTATACATTACCAACATATTTATAATGGTTCAGTTGAAAAATAATGATGAGGGTAAATATAATTAAAATGGATTACTGTACATAATATACTAAATAATAATTAAAAAAAAAAAAAAAATATTTCTGTATTTTTTTTCACATTTCAAACTTAATATCTTTAGACATATTCTCTATGACAACAGTAGGATTTATAACACTTATAAAAAACGTGCTGTTTAGATTTTATATACATTTATAAATGTACTACTTATTTATTTATTATTATAATATAATAATATATTCAAACTATACGACTTACACAATACACACTATAGATATGTTGAAACAAAATACAATTTTATTATGGTACTTGTAATATTATGAATCCGATATTTTCTTGTGGACACCTCATATTTTATAGATTTTTATACCTGATATACCTATTTACTATCAATTCAATAAACATAGTTATATTTCTGAATGTACTTATGTTTTCCTGTTTGTGGTTACATTATATTTATACGAATGTTGAACATTCTTTAAATCGTTTCATCATTTCACTAATTTTTTCCCATCGAAATAAAAACATATTTATATTATTTTAGTAATTGAAATATGCACTTGATGTACAGTCATAATTGTAGTTCAGTCGTATAAGAGTTGAAAAATGATTAAGTAGTTTTGATGTTTTATGAATTGAAATCTAAAAATGTGTCGTTTAGTTTTCAATAGGTAACTTAAAATTGTGTTAAACAAATATTCGGTTAGTTCTTACATAATATTTTATTGTGAACAATTGAAATATATTGTAATTAGTATGTACTAATATTACGTACATTATTTCCACGAGTTTTAAGTTTATATATATCGAAAAGCATATAAATATAAAGTTAAATTAAATAATATTCGATACTCATGTGAAATTCTAAAGACAGAAAATAAACTTCAGGAAGGGTTTCTTATACCTAAATATTTCAAAAATCTAACTGTTATAATAAAACAATTGATTTAATAAAGACAATAGTTATTAAATCAATCATTATCTTTTTACTCCCCGTTTTATTAGTAAATTATATTTTTAACGATTTGTATGTAAGATATTTCGTTGGATTTTCAACAGTTCGTAAAATATTATATTCGGAATAACCATAAAAAAATCAATTTTTCCAAATATGTTTAATGTTTATGAATTTTCAACTATTTTAATTGATTTCCAAGATGTTTTTTTAGATTTACGAAAAATATGTTTTATTTAATATATTATAATTTTGTACAATTAAGGTCTTATACATTTTTATGTAAATGTTGTAGTTTTTGATTTAAACTCAAAAAACTTCGAAAACATAAAAGTCGTTTTTAAACTCTATATTGCGGTACGTGAACGGACAAAGCCATCATAACTAACTCATGATCGGTATTAACACGCCGCTTCGCCTAACATCTTATTAATAATTATGACCTATCTTTTATTTTAATCATACAAATGAATTTCCGTATACATTTTATCAGTACTGTAGAATTTCAAAAAACTTTAAACTCCGTAAACTGTGTCATAAGGCACCTCACGAAGTGAACAAACCACTTATCTTTCAAGCACACATAATATACAATGTGTAAAATATTATTCACGATATTATGCTAATGAGTGCGGAGGTCAACGACACACACTGGTCAATGTCTCGATGTCTCTCTTTTTGTTTCTTTTATCGATAATTAAATTTTAATAGATTATGGTATATTTATTGTCTTTAGTTCTTATTTTAAACTATCTTAGTTGTACAGTATATTTTTTTTCTAAAATCACTTTTGCGTCCAACGTTATTATAAACAATTCATTGTATTTTCAATATTTTTCATAAATCGTCTGTCGTTTGTGAGTTTTTGCAGCAGTAACCGTTTTGTAAATTATTATTACGTGAATTTGTCTCTTCTGCCGCCATTGCGGCAAAAAACAAAATTAATATATTATTAAACACTCGTCGTGTGCTATTACAACCGTACGTACGTTGTTATTATCAATTTTATTATTATATCTGTTTTATTGATTCATTTTTAGTGTTGAGAGTTTGAGACGATTGAAGCCGTAAGTAATTTTCGTTTTTAACTTAGATTTAGGTTTGTATTCAAGACTAATATTGACGCAGATAGTATACAAATACTGTGTTACAATAAATCTTTATAATAGAATCATCATTTAATGCAGTCAGTCAGTGGATTTAAATTTTAAATTGGCAATGATTGAAATCGGTAATTTCTTACTTAAATGTGTTATTATTACTGTGTTGTTGTGTTACTTTAAAAAGAACAACATGTACTATGAAAAATTGGATTAATTTAATTAAAACATTAAAAGTATATTATTTTATTTTATACACAAACTGATGTTTTCGAGTTGGTTCAACTTATGTAATCCTAATATCGAATAGTAAAATAATTTAATTGAATAGAAATAATATCATAAGATTTAGGTATTTAGTACGACTAATATTTAGAGCTGTCTTCGCTCGTAATCGTTTTTCGTATACAATGATTTTGTATCATTGAATTCAAATTTAACACAACCATTACAGTGGCTCATAAATAATAATGTTATTAATTTTTTTACCTGATTGGTCTATAGTACATTTACTGTAATTTCTATCACTGATATCTACAAAACTTGTTGATTTAAAATATTTGTATATATTCGCTCATAGTGCTTTCCCTGTTATTTATTCTGAATTTCGATAGATTTCCAAATAAAAATAACCGAAGACAATTGACATTTTCACTGAATGTTTATATTATTATTTTCTACACACCAAAAAATATTTAAAATATTTTGACAACATTTGAATTATTTGTAGACCTAAGAAATTTTCAGTTTTTTCAATTTTTTTTTTCTAAATATCAAAAAAAAAATTTTGTTGGGTCAACATTTTTGAACATTTAATTCAAGGTTCCTCGTAATGTTTTATAACAACAAAAAAAATATTCAAAAAATAAAGGCACAATTTTTTTTTTTAACAATTTAAACTTCCGAAATTCATCATCGAACATTTGCAAAGTGTTCTGTAGTTCAAATTTATAAAATGTTTTTATAGCTTAGGATTGAAAAATTAAAACAAAATTGTTCATAAAAAGTTTATAGTGTAACCAAATAATAACAAAATAACAACAATTTTTATAGAGATTTTTAGTTCAAATTTGGACGAAATTTGATATTCAAATGAAGAATGATACTATGTTATTTATTTCGTTGAAATTTAAAAATAATTTCTAAGGGTTCTTAAAACTTAGAGTGTATTATTATATTTTAAGCTCTTAATATGCATGAGTACAAACCAAAAGTAAACAACTTTAAACCAATCAAAATAAAATTATTATATAATATATTTGAATAATATAATATAAATTATAATATAATTATTAATATAAATGTCAAAAACAAAATCAAAGCTTACAACTAAACATTATTTAGTAGCGTATTCTCGTTAATATCCAGTCTCGTATAATTATGTTGAAATTGAATAATAGACACGAAACACTATAAGATCTAAAATTTAACACAAAAATATTCAAAATAAATACTAATCATAATTATAATCAACAGCGAGTTATCTTGGTGGATTTTTATTTCGCTTATATGTTGGTATTTTGTCTCTTGGCCGAATTGTAACGGGATAACCATGAACACTTCTCATTAATAAACCTAATTTTAACTTAATGTCTGTTAATTTGATGTTTGTATGTACGCTAAAATGTTGCAAGAATGTTGCTACAGTAACTTTCATCGACAACATCACGTATTTGGATCCTAAAAAGTAATATCAAGCATTACAATACATTATTTTTTTTTATAATTTTACAATATATTACTTTACCTATGCAACCCCTTGGACCACCACTAAAAGGTATAAAACTATATCTATGACGTTTAGCGACATTTTCAGGGCTGAAGTTCTCGGGATTAAAAGACCAAGGATTTGGGTACAAATCTGGACTATGATGAGTGGCCAATATGGATATAATACAAGTTGTTCCTTTCGGCAGCACGTAATCATTTGAAACTAAAATACAGTTGATTAAAATATATTATTGTAAACACAAGTGGTGCATTTTAAAATTAACTCACATATTTTAATATCGTCTTGAAGTTTTCTGAGAATCAATGGTGCTGCAGGGTATAATCGAAGGGTTTCTTTTAAAACTTGATCTAAGTACACAAGTCTAGTAGTATCTTCAATAGTAATTGTATGGTCACTATCACCTAATACATCGGAAATTTCATCATAAACTTTATCCTGAAATAAAAATAAAATTTATCAACAAAAATGTTAGGTATCACATTGTTTAAACTTCCATATAAATAAAAACTGAATAAATACAACTGTCATTTAAATACATTTTTTTTGCGAATCACACATTAGTGTAGGTACATTGTATAAATTTAATGCGAAGAGTGTCACTAAAACTTCAACAATATTTTGTATTTTTTAATTTATGCTATGTGAAATAAAATATTATTTACTTGGATATCTTGATGTATAGCTAACATCAAAAGACAAGTACAGACTGTGATGGCACTGGTTTCACTTCCCTGTAATCACATATTGTATATATTTTATTCAAAACGTTTTTCATACAAAAGTTATACAAAATATATAAGATAACAGGTATTCACCCCAAGCATCATCGTTACAACCTCATCCCTAATATCGGAATCTGAAAAGTTTCCACCTTCGTTGTTCAATTTGAACAATATGTCCAAAAATTGTTTTGATTGGTTTTCTAAACAAAAATTAATTTTATTTAGAACTAACTATTGATAGTATTTACGATATAGTTAACAATAGTGATTTAAATTCACGCCTTCGCGGTCACAAATAACTTACTGTTGTTTGTTACGCCTACTTTAGAAATTATTTTTTTCCCCCGGTCAAATTCTTCTTTTTTTTCCTTGATCATCTTAAAATGTTAAATATAATTTTATTAACGGAACAACAAGTTTGTTTTACGAAGAAAATAATAAAATTGGTCTTTGTAAGAATGTCCCGATCACATTATGATGTGTACATTGGACAAAATAAAAATTTTCAGTAATGCATACATAACCCGTTTTTCTCTGGACAAATTAGACAAGCTTAACGACTACAAGCTTACAACAAACTGTTATATCGTATAATAAGGTTACATACTGTAAAATAAACTGTCCACTAGTTTTATAGGATTTAAAAAGCAGATGAATCAAATTCAATATATCAATATATTTTACTATCAAACAATGCGTCACCGTCCCGAATAGTGCCTGATAATGGAAGTTTCCCAAGTGAGTCCAGAAATGATCCATTTTTAATGTCCTGAGTTTTTTTCAGAGTATTTATACTTATATGAGCTGTTGTTTAAATGCTATTATTTTGACAAAATCAAATCATGATATTTTATTATTTTTAAATTTGTTTATATTGTCTTTGATGAATGAACTTTTCTTATATGTATTTCCTTTTTCTTTTCTTGTTGTTAGTGTGGCTTTTCGAATTGCTTTTTTTGTGTCAATTTGAATTTTTTTTATATTAAATGAGTCGTAGTCGTCCTTCATCAAAGATAAAATAAAATGCTGTTTCCCCACTATTTCTACGGTCATTGTTGTAAAAAGTGTTTGATCGATTTATTTTAAATAGGTACCTTTATAGATGTGGACCGAGAAAGTACACGAGCTATCAAATATAATTTTTCGATAAGACTGCGGACTTACTCAGGCTACAAAAAGGGAAAAATTAAAAACGGGACGCACTCGGGATATCTCCCAACTAATGTATCGTTAGCTAGTAATTGTATTTTATTGATTTTTAATCATTATTTGATTGAGTAATAGTGCATTGTGTAAACTAAATTATAATTGGTAATTGATAAATCTTCTGTTTTCAATGACATTTAATCTCTCCAGAATTCTATCAAGTGTGTAAATTATATTAAATATAAGATAGAAATAATAATTCCTTCAGTAAAACATAATAATGTTGACACGTGAGAGCTTACCACTGCACAAATTAAAAAATGGACAATAAATACTAATGTTTATGTCATATTTAAATAAATAATAAAAAATACCGATATTTTCTTACTTAGCATAATAAACTAATATAATATACAGGTACACATAGTTTATTATTGTAAATAATAACCAATTTCTTACTTATCCATAAAATAGATACAATATATGAATAACAATCTGAAAAATTAACGTTAAATCATTTCATAGTTATTCGTCGTTACGTTATGCCCAACGCGACTAATGATAAACGACCACTATGACTGTATAAGAGTTTATTAAAATCCATAAATCTAAAGAAAACTTACTTGTAATGGAAATTTTTTCACTGTTTCGAAGAATCTTTGCTGACCTGTAAGTTTTAAATAAATTGAAAACACGATATTTGGATGCCACCATAGTTTGCAAATTCGCATAGCGTCCAAATCTAATGTCCTAAAAAAAATGTACGTGGTTATTAGTTACCGCACATTTCAAGTAGGTACTAAAAGAAATATGCAAATTAAGTATTCAGTATGATAAAGTCTAAAAAATTAATTTGAATTTGAATTTTATAAGAAATCGTATTGATTGGTTATCAGTAGGGCCCGGATTTATAAGCGAATGCATATTTTTGTACAATCACCTAGAATAATTTTGATTATAAATGTAGACATTTCGCAATGGGTAGAATCTATGGTTAATTTTTTTTTTGCATATTTTTGCATATTTGAATGAAAACGCACATTTCTTTATGATTCCATAAATGTCGCATATTCTACAATTCGTAGAACTGTTATCAGTTTTATAATAAATACAATATAATACATATTATGAAATATTAATCAAGTTTTCAGAACTTTTTATGTCCTATTACTTTACTAATGCTTCGGCGAATTCAGACTCGTTTTTGTTTGATTGATTGTCAATATTGTAACCCATAGTGTTTTCTAGATATAAAATATCGGTTAGTAACTCAATAATTATCTCAAATTATTAGAGATAATAATATTATACTTACGACAAATAGTATCAAGAGCAAACGGTACAATATAGTCCCAGAGATCGAACGATTGTGTTTTATTCAATTCCTTCGTGACATTCCTGATAAGAATTTTATTTTTCTCGTTAAATACAGGGAAAAACTGTTCCAAAAGTTTAGTATTGAAAGCGGGAGTGATCATGCGACGGCGTTTCTGCCATTTGTCAACTGTAACCGTTTGTAAAATATGTTTCACAAATGTAAATAATTTAAACTTTTGAAATACAACTTACCTGGTGCAGTGAACAAACCATCACCCACAACATTCTTCAAAAAATCGTACAATTGGTCTTTCTGAAGGGCCTTTGGACTATTTAATAAGATCTACAAATTGTAAACAATAAAATAAAAACTGTCATTTTTTTTAATATTATTTATATTTAGAAATTAATATAGAGCTATTGAACTATTAAGTAAAATTTGAAAAAAAGGTCGAAAAGTGTTTACTTCTCGTTTGCTGTACAGTAAGGGTCATGTGGGTCAAAATAATGGACGTGTTAAATATGAAATCAATAATATAAAATCATTGTATACGAAACACTACTTTGAGCGAAGGCGGTTAGGCAGCATACAATATACTTTTACACTTTATGATATTAATGCTATTAAAATATTTTATAGTAACTCATTTTACAATTAATAATACGATAGGTTGTTAGGTTATCTAACTGTTTGATTTAAATAACGTAAGACCAATTTATTATGTTTATTGTTTAAAAAGTAATTTTTACTTGTAAGTCTTCTGGTTTACCGACGACGACTGCAAAATAATATGGTCCTAACCATCCTCTGAATGGCTCTAGATTATATTCTATCGCCATATCTATTACACTGCTCATCATCTCTGAAGAACATCAAAAATATACATAGTTAGTAAATTGTATTTGCTTTCAGGAAAATATTATTTTCATTACGTTCTGGTGATCCAAGAAATTGATTTCCAGATCCAATAAACGGGTAGTCTGGAAGACCCGGCATAGTTGCTGCCAATTTTTCAAAGTGCCTGTTGTGCCATTTGAAGTAACACCACGTCACCACGACAATACCAACAATCGGGTAAGCAATTGTTTCAATCATTATGAATTTAAAATTTAAGTTCACTGACTGACTGTTTTAAATCACGATTCTATAATAAGCAAAAAAAAAAAAAAATACAACCCATTAGAATACTATCTGGGCCAATATATTAGTGTTAATTACAAACTTTGATTTAAATAATTAAAAACGATAAATTTCTTTTTGAGTGATTGTATTACAAATGTATTTAATTTTTTTTATTAACTAATTACTTATTTATTGATTCTATACTTTTATGCTTATGCACTTATGTGCATGCATGCTACACAACAACAGGATAAAAGAAAACTAATTAATGGTTTTTATTCTTTGACATCCGCCCTTTTCTTATTCATTGATTTACATTATATGATCAGATAATCTAATTACATTGAAATACAAATAATTATAATCGTATTCTTTAAAAAGGTCGGTAAGTGAGCACCGCTCTTTTGTCCAGTAGTTGTCTAATCGGTCACTTTCATCGATGTGTTAATTTGTATTCAAAGGTATAAATCACAGTATGCGAAAAACAATTCTGAGCGAAGACGGTCTGTCAGTCTACATAACTAAGTGTACCTATTTTACGATATTATTGCTTTTAAAATATTTTATTTTATTATTAATTATACGGTAGGTTGTATTCATTTTTGCAGAAAACATTGCATTTGAAAAATTAATGAAGTGTATAAAATATTTTAGTATACTTAAAAATTATTTTTAAATTACAGCGAAATAAATAACATCGTTATTCATTATTTATATATCTAATTTCGTCAAAATTTGAACCATATTTTTTGATTTTTTGGTTACACTATTAAATAGATACGAAAAACCTTGTTTAACATTTTCAATCCTTAACTTTAAAAATTGATCTTTTTATACATTTCTAACTACTAAATAATTTGCAAAATTTCAAAATTTGACGAATTTGGTAAAAATTTGAACTTTAAAAAAAGTGTGTATTTGTATCTTAAATATTTATACAACTGCATTTAAAAAACTTGTTTTTAATTTTCAATCTTTAGCTATAAAATTAAACATTTTTTAAAATTTTTAACCACAAAATAATTTGAAAATGTTCGATATTTTGATGTCTAAATTTTAACTTATAATGTCTATAAAAAATTATTTGTGTAATATATTTTTTAGATTTATTGGTTACATTATAAACTACTTACGAAAAACCTTGTTCTAAATTTTTAATCCTCATTTATAAAAACTGTACATCTTAAACATTTTTAACTACAAAAAAATTTGAAAATGTTCAGAAGTTCAGACAAATTTTAAAGTTTAAATGCTTATAAAAAATTGTGCTCATGTATTTTTATTATTTTTAATCTGCTATTTTAACAACTTAAGAGAAACCTTGTATTTAATTTTCAAGAAATTTGACTCAACGAAATGTTTTTTATTGATATTTAAAGAAATACAGTTTGAAAAAAAAATTTTTAGGCTTACATTTTTAATTTTTTTCTGTTTTTGGTGAGAAAATGATAGTCTAAATTTTCGGTGAATTTTTTAAATGTCTGCGATTATTTCTTTTAGAATTACATCAAAATAAAAAAATTGTTCCCGGAGAAAACGGGTGAATAGCCAATGTCTAATATTTCAAACGCTCATAAAAAATTAGTTTGACTTTCTAGTATTTTTTTTTTTTTTTTTAAAGGTAGAAAAAAATATAGGGATCCTTGTGTTGAATTTTTAAATCTTAGATTTTAGTAGAAAAATTTTCATGAATTTCTTAATCAATAAAAACTGCAAAATTTCGTAATTTTGATGGTTTTTGTAAGAATTTAAACTTTGAACGCCTATAAAAATAATTCTGATTAACGATTTTTGATTTTATTGATTTCAATAAATACTTTAAACTATACCATTTTAAGATAATGCCTATGTTAATGTTTGGTGAAAATTATGAAACATAGAAATAATAGTAATGCAAAATAATAATAATGAAATAATAATATACAAAATAAAGAAATCGGTTTTGTCAAAAAGTGGGTTTGCTTAAAAATTCCTGTTTTCTCCATAGTAGATACTGAGTATAAGATCTATGGTTTTCCAATAATTTTTTGTTGGTTTTTTCTGACTCATTTAAAAATTACTGAGAATTTTCAACTTTTGACTCCCCAAAGTATCAACTAGATGCGATTTGCGACTGAAAGCTAGGGGTGAAGTTGAAAACCGAAGCACTTTTACTGCACTAAAGCATGATGACAGACATACAAATGAAAAAACACACAAGTTCGTAAAATCAATACATCATCAAAATCTAAAATCGATTTAATCAAAAATTTGTTTGCAAAAAATTCCCGTTTTTCCTTAATATTTTTTTTTTTTTTCTAGACGCGTTTAAAAACTATTGAGAATTTTTTACTTTTGACCCCCCAAAGTACCACTTAGATTCACTTTTCTATAAGAAAAAATGCTGATGAAGACAATCGGAGCACTTTTACTGCCAAATAACGTGATGACAGACAAAAAAACTTAATAAAGTACTTAATAATTACATTTAAATAATCTATTTTTGAATCATAAACAACATAAGTGAAATTAACAATATATTAATTAATACAGTAGAAACCGTTTATAATGACACCGGTTGTAGTGACATATTGGGTGTAATGACCTTAGATTAAATGTCCCGGCAAAACTCCTATATTGTATGTACTAATTTGTATCGGTTATTATGACGTCCATATAATGACTAAACGGATGTTATGACGGTTATTTTTGGTTGTATTGGAAAAATATTTTATCTATAGTGTCCAAGGAGAACAAGAAGAAGATATAAGTTTCCCAAACATAAATGAATATGTTAACTTTGATAATGATGTGCTAACTTCAGAACCATTAAGTGATCAAGAACTTATTTCTTCATTGATTAACCAACCCGAAGAACCCGAGGAAGACGATAATATAGTGAAAAAGCTAATACTCCCGATGGAGATTTATCTATTAATGCAGTGTTCAATGCAGCAAAAATGTTAGCAAATTATATAGCTCTGAATAACGTAAATCCCAAGAAACATTTTGAAGAACTAGAAAAAAAATTGAGCGTGATTTTTATACAAACAAAGTTCAATCTAAAATAACAGATTTCTTTAAATCATAATTGAACTAATTAATTTAAATATGTACATAATTAAATGTTTTTATCTTTACTTTTTTCTATATTATACATTGCATAAATAAATAATAATAATAATAATATGTATTGAAGTTGCAATTTTTTTTCGTCATTTTGGTTATAATGACAACCGGTTATTATGACCTATTTTCTTTGGTCCCTTGAACGTCATTATAAACGGTTTCTAATATAAATATGAATATTGATTTTTAAAAAATAACCTTTTTTTTTTTTTATTTATTTGAAGAAATCTACAATCTATACATGCTTTTTGTACAATAAGTAGGTTTGATATATGAAAAGTAAAAAAAAAATGATATGAGTAGTTAGATTAGGGAAGATACTCAGTGGTAACACCCTGTGACATGAATAACAATGAAAAGAGAGAGAGAAGAGAGGAAAAAAAAAATATATATATTTATATAATATAAGATAGTAGATAAGTAATCAATTTGAGGTTTGGAGGTGTTACCTGGTAGCGACCTCCAGCACTTATTAAGCTCACTTTTCAAAGAAGATCTCTACACCATTGCCTTTTTAGTCTACGGCGCGGGTTACCAGGAAGTGAGTTAGTTGATAGTTTAGAGATTAGTGGATTTGTGTGTTGTTGAAATTTGTTGTGGAGTCTGGTGTAATATAGTTTGGAGATTTGGTTAAGATTTTGGATTTTGAGATCTTTGTGGAGATTATTGTTGGTTAAGTACCAGGGTGCTGATGCAACTAGGCGAAGGCATATTGACTGAAAGGCTTGGATTGTACGGGTGTTTGAGGGTTTAGCGGCACCCCATAATTGGATGCCATAAGTCCAAAAAAAACCTCGATTCAGTAATTCAGTCCAATATTTTCGTGCAATTTATAAATTAAATTCCTTTAGTTCCGTGCATCAACGCATTTCCTACTCTTAATGTCGTCGTCGCACGAGAGGTTGCCTACTTGCCATCATATGTGAATACTAAGTTGCTTATCCAATAATTTTAAGGGGTAAATTTAAACAAAATTATATTTTGAATTCTTTGCAATTTAAAAGATAATATGTCCATTATCCAATGCCTTTCCAACGTTTACGTTTACGAATATTTTTAACTAATACTAATTACAATGAGATAGTGTCTTATATCAATCAGTTTATCAATCATATGTAATATTGTATACATTTTACACTTTTACAATTTATATTTAATATATTATTTAATCATAATTCATAATACAATATAAATACAATACAATATAAGCAAATGGGATAAAATATATAAAGGTATATAGAAGTATATAAAAGGTACAAAATATTTAAATCACATAAATAAATCTATGACGACTCACAATCATTTACTACAACTATAGTTATTTTACTTTTGTACAGGTAGGTACTATCCATAACCTATCTGATGATGGTCAACAGTGTCGTATAATCACTGATAAGTGACAACTTACTGACTATTGAGAGTACTTAGTTCCTTCAACCATAAGTCATCCAATTCTGAATAATTGCTTACATTCATTAGGACATATTGTAATGTTGTAACGTAAAAAATGCTCTACACTCATATTGGATATTTATTTATATCATTTTAATATCGCTATCAAATAAAATACATGAAATGTACATTAAGATTTAATTTATATTAGACTCCTTACAAAAAGTATATTCTTTTATTAGAAAAATTAAATGTTGAACGAAAATTGACGAACATATTTTGCTTAAATATTATCAAACAAGCATGTTTAAACAAATTGAAATATCATACCAAGGTAAGTAAGATTTTAATATTGTAAGATGATATTTAAATTTAATCTTAATGAATTTTAATTCAATAACCTGATATCAGGAAATATTCTTCATTAATGTGTATGCACTGTAATACCGCTACTAGTACTACCGCTACTACTGTACAAAAAATTGTTACCTATATAATAAATTAAATATGATAATATGTAAATAAAAATTCAAAAAAAGAGTGGGTCAGCGAATAAAAACCGTTAATTATATTTGGTTCATTCATTTTTTTTTTGTAGATACTATCGAAGCCGTAAGTAAACTAGTATAGTATATGTACAAATATAAGTTATTTTTAGTTTTCGTTTTTAATTTAGATTCAAGGTTTGTATTCAAGACTAATATTGACGCAGATAGTATAATAATAGTGTATTATAATATTATGTTTTTATAATAGAATCATCGCTTAATGCAGTGGATTTAAATTTTAAATTGACATTGATTGAAGTAGGTAATTTCTTACTTAAATGTGTTGTTATTGCGGTGTTGTTATGTTACTTTGAATAGAAAAACAGGTACTTTGAAAAATTTGCTTAATATTTGATTAAAACATTAAAAGTATATAAATTTATTTTAAGCAAACAATGACGTTTAGAAGTTTGTTCGGCTTATGTATTCCTAATGTCGAATTGTAAAATAATTAAATTGAATAGCAATAATATCATACGATATATAGGTATTTAGTACGAGTAATATTTTAGAACTGTCTTCGCTTGTAATCGTTTTTCGTATAAAATGATTTTCTATCATTGTATACAGCAGAGCTGTACGCCCAAACTTCCTCATTGTCTTAAATATATATAACTTTTTTAATAAAATAGCCGTTTTATTTATTGCATACAACTAACGATTGTTAGCATAACCCCCCCCCCCCAAAGTTGCTCCAACAGCACTTACCGGACTTTTTCTTTTCTTCCACTCTTCTTATAATAATTATTTGGTTCTTTTTTATCACCATGCGATTCAATGTCACTAACACTCAAACTGTTCCTAGAGCTTATAGTTTTTTTTTTTTTGATTGTTTTTCTACAATAATTATGTTATAACATTTTTTTTACTAAAGAAGTCTATAATACATTTACTGTAAATCCTATCATTGAAATCTAATTGTGTAACTTGTTGATTAAAATATTTGTATATTCGCTCATAGGGCTTTCCCTGTTATTTATTCTGAATTTCGATAGCTTGAATTTTTTTAGACGTTTCAAATATTATTATTTTGCATAGAAATGTGTGCAATTATTTTCTTCTTTCGTTTTCTTATGTATTGGCTGACATAAATTTTCTGTTTCGGTTATGAAGTTAGTGGTAGTTTCGCAATCACCTTGTTATAATTTCTCTAGTTTGATTTTTTATATGTACATATATTTATTCAATATTAACTTGATTCAAAAAATTAAAACAAAATACATTGTTTGTAAGATATCTTATGGTGAGAGGGTGGAGAAAATATCTGTGTTATTTTTACTAAGCAGCGTATTCTCGTTAATAACCTATATTCTATACAAAAATAGACATGGTAGACTAATAATTAGTAACTACAAATATCTAACATTTTCAAAATAACCTAATCGTAAAAAAACAATTGAGCATTATCCTAGCGATTTTGCTTAAATTATGGTCTTTTGTCTCTTGGTCGAATTGTAACAGGATAACCATGTACACTTCTCATCAATAAACCTAATTTTAACTTAATATCTGTTAATTTGATGTCTGTATGTACGCTAAAATGTCGCAAGAATGTTGCTACAGTAACTTTCATTGACAACATTGCGTACTTGGATCCTAAAATATAATAACAAGCATTACAATATATTGAAATCTTATATTATTATAATTTTAGTTGATATTATTATTTTTTTTATAATTTCACAATATATATTACTTTACCTACGCAACCCCTTGGACCGCCACTGAAAGGAATAAAGCTATATCTATGACGTTTAGCTACATTTTCCGGGCTGAAGTTCTCAGGATTAAAAGACCAAGGATTTAGGTACAAATCAGGACTACAATGAGTACCTATTATGGCTATAACACACATTGTTCCTTTTGGCAGCACGTAATCACTTGAAACTAAAAAATGATTTATTTTATAATATTTTATACAACACCGGTGGTGTATTTTAAAATGTACTTACATATTTTAAGATCGTCTTGAAGTTTTCTGAGAAGCAATGGTCCAGCAGGGTATAATCGAAGAGTTTCTTTTAACACTTGTTCTAAATACACAAGTCTAGCAGCATCTTCATAAGTTATTGGTAGGTCACTTCCACCAAATATATCGTAAATTTCATCGTAAACTTTATCCTAAAATAAAAATCAGATTTGTCAACAAAAAAGTTAGGTATCGCATTATTTTAATTTCCATTAAATCAAGAAAACTGTCATTTAAATACATTTTTTTCGTATCTAATATAAGTGTAATTACACTGGAAACTTTTAATGTGAAAAGTGTCAAAAAACTTCAAGAATGTTTTGTATTTTTTAGTTTTTGCTATGTGAAATAAAGTATTATTTACTTGGATATCTTGATGTATAGCTAACATCAAAAGACAAAAACACATTGTGATGGCACTGGTTTCACTTCCCTGTAATCACATATTGTACATATTTTATTCAAAACATTTTTAATACGATAGTTAAACAAAATATTCTATAAGATAACAGTTATACTTACCCCAGCCATCATCGTTACAACCTCATCCCTAATATCGGAATCTGAAAAGTTTCCACCTTCGTTGTTCAATTTGAACAATGTGTCCAAAAATAGTTTTGATTGGTTTCCTAAACAATAATACAATTTATTTAGAATTTGTTAGTTTTTTTTTTTTGGTTAGACTGTTATGCTGAGAAATATAATATTAACAATAATGATTTAAAATCACGGTCACAAATAACTCACCGTCGCCTATTTTAGAAATTTTTTTTTTCCTCAGGTCAAATTCAACTTTTCTTTCCTTGATCACCTTAAAATGTTAATACACTTATGTTTACGTAGCAACAAGGTTATTTTACGGGGAAATTAGGAAAATTGGTCATCGTAAGAAATTCACGGTCACTGTGTACATTGGACAAAATCAACATTTTCTGAAATTGTCAGTATAATGTATATTGTATACATGTCCCGTTTATCTCTGGCCAAATTAGACAAAATTAACATCTACAAGATACAAAAAATTGTTATTTAATCGGGTTACATATTGTCAAATAAACCGTCTACTATAGTTTTATTAAGTTTAAAAATCAGACGAATCGTATTCAAGCTATCAATTAAATTTACTATCATACAATGCGTCGCCGTCCCGATGAGTGCCGATTATGAATCGTTAGGTAGTAATTGTATTTTATTGTTTTATAATCATTATTTGATTGAATAATATTGTGTAAACCAAAAGGTAATTGATAGACCTCCCGTTTTCAATGACATATAATCTCTCGCAGATCTACTTCAGTACTACCTGAATGGTTTATGTAAACTTACCGAGTCTGTAAGAACTTTGTTTGTACGTTATAATTGTATCAATATAATATAATATGAACATACGAATTAAAAAAAAAATTCAAATGTGTAAATTATATTAAATAAGACAACAACAATTATAATTCCTTCAGTAAAACATAATAATGTTGACACATGAGAGCTTAATACAATACTGCTGCACAAATTAAGAAATGATGTATAATGTTTATGTCATTATATTCTATAAATAATAAAAAAATAAGCGAATATCGATATTTTTTTACTTAGCGTATACTATGATAATATACAGGTGCACATAGTTTACTATAGTAAATAATAACCAATTTCTTACTTATAAACAATACAGGAATATAATTTATGAATTAGAATCTGAAAAATAAACGTTAAATCATTTAATCGTTATTCGTCATTACGTTATGGCCAACGTGACTAATGATAAACGACCATAGTGATTGCAAGTGATTATTTAAATCCTTAAATCTAAAAAAACTTACTTGTAATGGGAATTTTTTCACGGTTTCAAAGAGTCTATGCTGTCCTGTAAGTTTTAAATAAATTGAAAACACAATATTTAGATGCAACCATGGCTTGTAAATTCGCTTAGCGTCCAAATCCAATGCTCTAAAAAAAAAATGTACTTGGTTGATAGTTACCGAGCAAGTACCAAAATAAATATGCAAATGAAGTGTTCAGTAGGTATGAAAAAATTCTAAAAAATGAATTTCAATCCAATTTCATAAGAAATTGTATCGGTAATCACTAATCAGTTTTATAATAAATACAATATAATACATATCGTGGTTCACGGGAATAAACCTCCTATGTGCAATATTATGATTTTGAAGTTATGGTATGCCTGGATTCAAAAAAAATTAGCTGTTTATTGATAAAATCTCCTATGTGCTATCTGCATTGTAGAATTAATGAAAAATAATTAATTAATTCTCCTATGTGTTACCAACTATAAATCGTTAATTGAAAAAACTTCTATGTGTAAAAAACATTTTTTGTTTCCTGAAAACTACGCTTTTTTACATAGAAAGTTTGTTCCCGACGGAATATAATATTATGGAATATTAATTAAGTCCTCAGAACTTTTTATGATGTATATTACATTACTAATGCATCGGCGAATTCAGACTCGTTTTTGTTTGATTGAGTGTCAATATTGTAACCCATTGTGTTTTCTAGAAACAAAATGTCAGTAAGTAACTCGATAATTATCTCAAATCATCAAAGATAATAACATTATATTACGACAAATAGTATCAAGAGCAAACGGTGCAATATAGTCCCAGAGATCGAACGATTGTGTTTTATTCAATTCCTTCGTGACATTCCTGATAAGAATTTTGTTTTTCTCGTTAAATACAGAGAAAAACTGTTCCAAAAGTTTGGTATTGAAAGTGGGAGTGATCATGCGACGGTGTTTCCGCCATTTATCAACTGTAATCGTTTAAGTCTATTATGAATAGTAATTATTAAATTATAAAAAAATCTCCTTGCACCCACATAGCATGAATTTAATTTATATAATTCACAAATTCAAATGGTTTAAACTTTAAACTTTTGTACACAACTTACCAGGTGCAGTGAACAAACCTTCACCAACAATATTCTTGAAAAAATCATACAATTGGTCTTTCTGAAGGGCCTTTGAACTATTTAATAAGATCTACAAATTGTATACAATAAAATAAAAACTGTCATTGTTTTAATGTTTTTATATTTAGAAATTAATATAGAGCTATTGAACTATTAAGTACAATCTGAAAAAAGGTCAACAAGCGTTTACCTCTCGTTTGCTGTACATTTAGTGTCGAGTGGTCACTGTAATTGATGTGTTAAATATGAAATCAATAATATAAAATCATTGTATACGAAACACTATTCTGAGCGAAGGCGGTTAGGCAGCATACATTTACTTATACATTTTATGATATTCATGCTGTTAAACTATTTAAGTAACTCATTATAATATTTATAATACAAGAGGTTGAATTAATTTTTGAAGAAAACATTGCATTTGAAAATGTCATTGTATATACTAAAAAATATAATAATAAACTTTAAGAGCTTGAAGGACACACGAAAATATTTTTTAATTACAACGAAATAACTAACATTATTTTTCTGCATTTAAATATCTAATTTCGTCCAAATGTAAACATAAAATGTCTATAAAATACAACCATGTTAATATATTTTTTTGATTAGTTTATTTATTGAGATTTTAATGAATTTTGTTCAAGACTTGAACTTTAAATGCTTATAAAGAAGTGCGTGCTTATATTTTATCTTTAATATTTTTAACTGATTGTCTTATTCCAAACACTCTTGAAAGAATATTCTAAGTATATTCACTCTAAAAAGTATATTATTATTTTTTATAAACGCAATGACATTATTAAATGTTATGTTTTTGGCAAAAATTCCTTCTGTTTTACTAATAGAAAAATTAATTACTTTAATAGACACCATATCATAAAATATACTTAATAATTTTATACTAATAAAGGTTGGAAGACCGTTTTCGCTTAAAATTTTTAAGTATGCAATTATTTATTATTAAATTCAAATCCACTAAACACCTACTGTAACGCACAATGGTAACCAGTTGGCAGTTGGCCACTTTTTTTAAATTTCAAAATTTGGGTCCCATACGTATAAATGTTTCTAATTATAAAAGTAAAAATATAACCCATTAAAAAGTTTTAATCCGTACGTTTTTAATATGAATATAATAAACTTGAAGACAATATTTAGCTGTTTAACTTATATTTATCTATCTGTTTGATTTAAATAGCATTTGAACAATTTATTATGTTTATCGTTTAAAAAAGTAATTATTACTTGTAGGTCTTCTGGTCTACTAATGACAACTGCAAAATATGGTCCTACCCATGCTTTAAATGGATCTAGATTATATTCTGTCATAAACTCTAAAATTTGGCTCATGATCCCTGAAGAATATCAAAAATATATTATACATTAGTAGTAGGTACATATTTTGATTTATTTTCAGAAATATAATTCAATTTTCATTACGTTCTGTTGATCCAATAAATTTATATGCCATTCCAATGAGCGGGTACGTCGGAGGTCCTGGCATTCTAGCTGCCAACTTTTCAAAGTGCCTGTTGTGCCATTTGAAGTAACACCACATCACCACGAGAATACCAACAATTGGGTAAGCAATTGTTTCAATCATTTTGAATTCAAAATTTAAGTCCACTGACTGACTGTTTTAAATCACGCTTCTATAATAAAAAAAAAAAAAACATACAACCCGCATTAGAATACTACTGCGTCAATATATTAATGTTAATTACAAACTTTGATTTCAAATTAAAAACTATAAATTTATTTTGCCATTATTTTGATTGTATTACAAATTTATTTAATTTTTTTTATTACTTAATTTCTTATTTGTTGATACTTCTCTTATACTTATGTACCTATGGCACTCAAGGCGTCTACACAACAACTGAAGAAAACCAAAATAATGAATAGTTTTTATTCGGTGACATCCGCCCTTTTCTTATACATTGATTTGCATATGATCAGATAATTTGATTGTAATGAAATACAAATGATTTACAATTTTATTCTTTAAAAATTAGAACTAATCATGAATAAGTAGCCAACATAAATAATAAAAAATAATAAATGTTAAATTGTATGCAAAAAAAAATGTTCATATAGATTTGTCACGTGATTTATCATACATAATATTATTTATACAATATTTAACTAATTACTTAATAATTACATTTGAATAATCCATTTTTGAATCATGCACAACATACGTAAAATTAACAATATATTAATTAATATAACGATGTGAATACAATATTATATTTCCAGTCTTTAGTTTGAAAAATGGAAAGAAAATATCGATTTTTAAAAAATAACCTTAGACGTAATTTACTTAAGAACTATTTCTTTGAAAATTTACAAATATACAAACATATCAGGGCCCAGGGCTAGGGTCAAACTTATATTTTCTTCAAAAATGTAAATGGAATATTATTAATGTTTGCGCAATATCGACAATAAAGTCGATGAATTTAAAATATGCCACCCGCTGACTTACATTAGTTATAGCTACGGTAGTCTACTGTAGTAAGTAGGTATAATAATTATCTACCGGGGTTCGGGCTAAAATATTGAATTGTAAACTCTGGAATTTCCATCGCAAATATCGTAAAAAAAGTCTTCTGATACATGATACTTCTATAGGCTAGGTTGAGGTAGTTGTAATTTATATAATTTAATATAAGATAATTATTTTTAATATTTTTAAAACGCAGCATGAATTATACACTACCTAAAATTATGAATTGTTATTGATTTTTCAAAAAACTAATTTAATCGCTTTTTGAATTATGACTTATGAACTCTTTCCTGTCTATTTCTCCATGGCTAGTTAATATTTCGTTTTGATATAGAACTTCTACATTAATACTACTGTTAACGTATACTATTGCGAATATCGATGTATTATTTATTTTCACATTTGTTATAACTAGGGCAGAGGACTTGTAGGCTGTAGCATTCCCACATTTGTTTAGCACAATCACAAAAATAGCAGAGTAAGAAACAAATATGTTTCATACTAAAACAAAGCTAGTTTTGATATTTTATTTTGCATATTTCGAGTTTTGTTTGATTTTAGGGCATATTTCTTCTATTCTATATTTTTAGCTGCATATTTTAAATAGCTTATCATTTTATTAATATTTTTATTTCATTTAAATTTAATAAACAACCAAACTAATGTTGAATTTAAAATTATTTAAAATGTTGATCATATTAATATGGTTGTTGACTGTTCTCACACACATGTTTTTTTTAGACACACATCTCGCCGATTAGATTTATTTTCCGGTTATTAATTTTATTTATAGACAGATAATATTGTTCACTGCACAAAATATTATCGATACGGGCCACGGGGACGTCGGTCGCAAACATTGGAAAAAATATTTATCAATTATTTTTTAGAATTTCAAGAAGTTGAAACATATTTTGAAAGTATCTGAAAACCCATGCATAATTAAAATAACTCAATACTTATTGTAAGTTGTAAGTTGCATTTAAAATTTAAATAAAATACATTCCTACAAATAATCTTATTTTTAATACATATTTTGTACATTTAAGTGCATATTTGGGGATTTTTTAGAGCTGCAAGTCCTCTGCTCTAGTTATAACTTATAAGTTATAACAATCGTTATTTTTCAGCTAATATCCACTGTAATTAAAGCTCATCAGATCAGAAAAAAACAAATTTCGTTGTAGTCTAAACGCATATTGAATACGTTCAAAATATGTAAATTTCTTACAATAAAATTATAAAATGGAACTGTATATTTTGTCTATGTACAACCATAACCATTTAAATAACTAAGTACTACAAAGTACACCTAATTAAATCTATTTTTTATACCATACTCGTTTCGGTTAATTTTTATGATTCCGTTTTTTTTTATCGTATTCAAATGTGATAAATTTTCTGCGTCGTCCTAGTTTAATTTCATAATTTTTGAATTCATAAGACGTGCGTCTAAGTTCACCTATTTACCTAATGTAAATATAAAATAACAATTAACGGTTGTTCAATAGTCGTCGCTCTATCGTTGCCAAGTGTCGAAAGACACACGACCTTTGCCCACGTGATACTTGTACCGCAGTATAATTGTAATACATCGCCGAATGGGAAAAATTAAAACAACAGCACTACACAGTCAGCTTGCCCAAATTAACCTTCTAATAAAAAATTTACGTTCGTTGCTTCTGGTTTGAGCCATTCAGCTAAATATGTAAATATGAAAAGATCTACAAATTACGGTTGGACACATTGTGTTGGTAAAATAAACTTTTCAAACCTTTCTAAATCTCCTAATCCTGTAATACATAAAAATTATTGTATTTTGTTTTTGTAAAAGCTATTGAAAACCTATTCTGATAGCACATATATACCTAGCTCCAGAAGCATCTTACATCGATGACTAAATTTAGCCACCACATCACCATTTTTTTTGAAAGGTATGATGAATTTTTTAGACCTGTGTACAGCCTCAATTTAAAGGTAACTGGAGTCGTTAGTTTGTTCTGTAAATCCTCGTCAGACCATCTAAAAATACAAACTGCCACCCCGGATCTTACAGAATAATGGTACATTTTCTAAAAGATCAGGATGTTCAATATCATACATACTAGCAAAGAGATAGTCACTATCAGTTATCTATATTCTATACACAACTATGCTTGTAGATCTAATTAAACCAGAAGTAGAATTTTTCTTTTTCAAGGTTTTGCAGGTCAGAAACGTTCTCTATAAGACCAGTAAATTGCCACCACAAATAATATTTAATGACTTCAATGTTCCTAAACTTAAATCAAAATATGATGCTGTTTTAGCTAAACACTTGAATGGTTTCTTCTTATTCGAATTTATATACCTTGTTTAGAATATATTATACATCAGGCCAACAGGTCGATCGCAACATGAGTTTGAGTCGTTCGAAACTCTCTTTCATACGAACGTCTCATTGAATAATTTAATAAATATATCTCATCAAATAATAATAAGTTAAAAGTAATGATTTGTAATAAAATATATTAAAATACGTGTAGTGTGAAATTGTGAAATTAAACATTATTATTAATTATTAACATCCTAAATAAAAGAAATAATAAATTATTTTTATTTTTTACTGTATCTATACTAAGTCTTTTAAAATAAATTATTTAAGTGTCGAAAATATGAATTAAATTGAGATTTAATAGTTAGTTTTTTATACAGTTGGCCTCTCGTGAGCTGGGCTGACCCACAGTACTAAAATCCTTGATTCTCCACTCCCCGGAATCCATTGATCATATTATTTTAAAAAAATAATATTTTTTAACTTTCTTATATTCATCGTGCGTAAATAAAAGTAAAAGAGCTCTACAAACAGAAATGTATAAGGCAATGCTTCAACTGTCAAGATTACAGAAGAGCTTACTGCGGGTATCCTTTCCGTTGTGTTCGTTGTAGTGCCTCCAAATCATCCTCTGAATGCACAAAACCCACGAAATTTACCAGCTACACTTACCGGCTACCGACAAAATTAACTTCGCGCTCGATACAGCAGTCAATCTAATGTAAACAATTATTATAACTTAAAAGCGAGTCACCCATTTCCGACATGGCAGAAAAATACGAGTCTGACCCTACTTAAACATACTCTCAGTCCACTTCTAGCCAATCAACGCAACCTTGACATCCTACAGATATAACTTAAGTCATAACATCCTCTGTAGGCGAACTCTAGTCCCTCATCAAACAGTGTAATCAATGTAACAATCAAACGATAACTGGACCACTAAAATATCAGCAACAAGAAAAATACACTTAAGTAATATAATACAATTATAGTGGCCTATGTGCATGTTTTCGGGCGTTGCTTATTATAAAATGTCTTATTTTTCTTCTTCTTCTTGTTATAATCATTTTATTCACATAACGCCGGATAACTCAATACGAGTCATAAATCTAAAATGAATGTTTACACGAATGAGACCAGTATGTTGGAAGTTAATTTACTAGAAATGTAGAAAATGTATCAAATAAAATTTGATCATCATTTGAAATCTTTGTTTTAATGTACTCGTTGAGCTCTATTTGATTATGCTTGTAATTGTTTTTGAAAGTACGCAATATGCAATAGTGCAAATATTCTGATTTGAATAAAGTAGAACCAAACAATAAAGGAACCACTAAAATATGTAATGGGAATGTTAAATTTGAATTTTAAACTTTTTAAAGGAACATATTAGCTACTATACTTGAATATGATTTAAACACAAACAATAATAATAAAATTAGAAATTAATGTTTGTAGTAGACATCGTCATTCGTGAAAAGTATAAACGAACGATACGTTCTTATAATAAAATATTTAATACTAATAATGTTATAAATAATAAAATATAGAAAAACACTGATGTTAAAATATATTATCGCTATAAATTATGTATCATATAAAATTGATTTATAATATTTAAATAATATTATTTATACAGACGATTTCTTCTGGATACATATTATTTTATTTAGATAGTTGAATTTTTTTTTCATACTCAGCTAATCAATTGGATGACTTGCGACTATTTATCTAGACAACTCGAGCTAGCAATACGTGTCAACAGCACTACTCCACATCGCCGCCGTCGAGGCACGACTAAACCCATTCTAAGGAGTAAGAACTAGGCATATCATGTGTCAGGCGAGTGCGGTTAGCGTCAGAGACGTGCGGACGAGCGAACGAAAACAATATCAATGAACACCAATTCTAGGCTGCGCGTAATGATTCGTAATGAAGTGCTCTCCAAAACCGTACGAGATCCATTAAAAAACCGGTTTGAAATCGTTGCCGCGATCGCTGTACAATGTGCTCTGTGCAATTCCACAAATCTACGGTAACTAATTAAATAATAATAATATTATAACATCCGGACGGTATTTAACTGTTATTTATTTGGTGAATAATATTATAATCGATTTTGATTTATAAACACTGATAATCCTATCCGGCTACCGTTGAGGAGACCACACACTGAGGCCACGGAATATATTTCATAATATTATATTCTGTGCTGCGACGGTGGCGACCGCGGACGCGACACATTTTTTTATTGACCGCTACCGGCATCGTCCCGACAATATATCATAATTTTTTTAGTCGCCGATAAAATGGATATTAGCACATTATAATATTATTATTTGTGAATGCGACACGCCATTACATCACATTAGGGGCGTCATTTGGGAAGGGGGGGAGGGGGGGAGGGGTGTGCGGTGGCACCCCTTACATTTCAAATATTCTCAATTGGCCTGCTGAAACAAGGGAATCCCCCCTTGTAGATCCGCTCTATTTTTAAATGGCCTGGTGAAATTTCAAAATGGCACACCCAAAAAAAAAACTGAAATGACGCCTCTGCATCACATCAATCTGTAAATAACATTGTGCACGGAAAATAATGATATCGTAGTGTTAATATAACTGGTAATCAGTTTATTTGTTATTATTATTATATATTTTTTTTTAATTCGTCGTCATTGATATTAATAATTCTTTATTTGCCGAAATGAAACAAATGCATTATCCTGAATAAATTAAAAATACATTAGAAAATCGACGTTTTCAAATATTAATAAATAGATAACACAAAAAGTTCCAAAATATTTGGAAAGTTTTATAGTGTCTAATAAATTCTATAGAAATATTTGGTGAAAATATCGAGTCTCTCCCAGCTCCCAACTACAAATAAACAATTTCGATTTTTGTTGAAAACAGATTTAGAGTAAAAATGCTCGATTTTCCATGTTTTTTTTTTATTTTTTCCACGATTATTTTGAATGTATTGGGCATTTTTTTTTTGACCCTCAGAAGTACCAACTAGACAGAGCGTAGGGTGATCAAATATATTGGAACTAAAGCCCCGCTGTATACATTTTCAACGTGTCTTTTCGTGGGGGGGGGGGGCTTGGCCACCACACCCCTTTTTATGCAATTAATAAGTAGGCCTCGAATTTCTAGTTGCACTAGATCTTATTTTCTACCAGAAAAACTTTCGAACTTAAATCTCTAAGCATTTTCACTATTATCTAAAACAAGAAGGCAGACAGAAAAAAACACACTGAATTTATTCTAATATAAAATATAAGTTCGTCGCACGCTAAGAATCTAAACGGAATTTAATTTGAATGACGAAACACTGAATATTAATTATGAATGTATAATCATTGTTATTATTACGATCTACAATGTCACATTTCCTATATTATTTAATATAAAACCATATTATCCAACTTAATGTACGTAATTTTTTTACAATAATATTTAAATAGGTATTATTTTTTTCGTTCATATATATTATCATATTTTGTAAATATTATAATGTACCTAATTATTACAGTAATATAAATTGTTGTTTAGCGTAAAAATTCACGTTTCCCCCTATTTTTTTTATTTTTACATGATTATTTTAAAAGCGGGAATATTTCTTGCCCCCAAAATAAACAACTAGATACCATTTGCTATACCAGAAAGTAAAATCGAAGGTGAATATAGAAATATTTTTTATACATTAAAATAATAAAACGTGCAGTACACGGAGACACAAAAAAATTAAAACGTAACCTATACATCATTGAAAAAACAATAGGTAAGTATATAGTGATGTAATTTTTATGAAAAATTTTTTTTGTGTACATTTTCAAAAAGTTGAATATTTTTTAAATTTTATAATTTCTCATATTGACTTTTTATTAAATGAATCCGTCGATATTATAATATAGTAATAGTAAATTTAACTTACATAGTTATATTTAAAATTGTGTACTTGTAATTTGTACTACCATTTACCCATTTTAACAAAAATTTATGTTGCTATAGAACATATGAATATAAGAAATAAAAAAATTATATTATCAGTAATAAATGTGTAATTTTATCTATTATTAAAACATTTTGTATTTTTAATTCAGTACCTATAAATATTGAGTGTTAACATTTGTGTTTTCCTACATTAATTGATTTTACAGTTTTTTGTTATTTATTGTTTGAGTTATTAAATATTTTCACAATTTTACACTTAGGTAATACATTTTATGAGTAATTATTAAAAATAATATTGTACTTAGTTTTAACTCAAACAAGACAATAGCAAAACAAAGCAAACAATAGTTGTGACCTATGGGTCACAACTGTTTATAATTGATAATTGATAATTAAAATGGTGTATTATTTACCATGTAGGTATACATTTTTATTTGAGTTCATATTCATAGTAGTTTGATTTTCAATTAATAGTAAATAATTATAACAAAATTATTATTATATTTGTATTATATCTAAGTGTTTTGTTTGACGTTATACTTGATGCAATGTAAACCAACCTTATGATTGTGCCAACAACGCAACCTCAAAAATTAATTATGAATACACTAAAAATAAAATTTTCAAATTTCTCAAATTTTTCGAAAAGAGTTGAACATTTTTGGAAAATGTCAGTGAAAATAAAATGTTCAAGCTTAAATATTATCCAGGTAAGTACAATCATTGAGCATTATAATACGCATTCCAATGTTGATCCGCAAATGTACCTACATAAAAAATGTAACCTGACCAAACCTATTTTAATTTGAGGAAGTAGCTAGGTGGAGTAAGTACATGATACAGAGTGTTTGCGTTTATATTATTTTCCAAGTAATAAATAGGTAATTGCATCATATTTATTTATGCCTGTCGAACCGGTCACTTGTTAATAAATTACGATCCTTCGAATGTTTACGCACGGCCAGTTTATTAACAAGGGCGACTTTTGTTGGTATAGTCGTTCACTTTATATGACTGGATACAATTTAATAATTTAACTGCATGTTTACTTACATTATGATCAATAATAGTTATAACCATAAATCGTAATGTATAAGTCATAACCTTAAGACACGGCAGTGTTATAAGATTGAAAATATAAATAGCAATATTAGGTATACTTGATTCCAAAAACAGTATGAGTGACATGATTAATATTTATACACTCAATCAAAGGTTTTTGTGTAAGAATATCGACGCATGTTATGATGATATTAAAATTCGAATCACAAATCAGAACAACTGATAAATTAAAATGTATAACACAGAATGGCTATACAATCTACAGTAAAATACTATAATAATATATTGCCTCATCTGGAAAATAAATTGTTTTCTAATATTTTTGCGATCAGTTATTCTTCAGTTATTCTGATGAGCAATATGATTCTAATTTGGTATATTGGTATTCAGATGAAATCGCTGTTGGAGTAACATAGCTTTCTCTAGAAAAGTAGACAACTTTTAATAATATGTAATAATTGTTATTGTACTTTGATTTAAAAATGTGTGTTAATTTATTAAACTAATATTTATATTATAATAATTATTACGTTTGGTACCACATTAAGATTAGATTTACTTAACAATAATACAGTTCTGATAAGTAAAAACCTAGTGAAATGCAAACACCACTAAGTTAAAATTGAACTGATATTAAATTTATTTTGTTCAAAGTAGTCATATTTTAAATAATACATATTTTTAACAATCAATAAAACCAATTGATACACATCATGTAAAATATTAATATAATGTTACTGCGAATTAAATAATTAATTTTTTTTGAAGTTTTCAACTTGTTTATTTAAATGTTAAAATATTTGAACGTAATATATTATATATTTTTATTGATTGAAATACAATTTCAATTCTATAAGTCAATAGTTTTCTAACAATCTGTTCCATGATTTTTTTTAATTACGTCATCCAATTAGGTTTTTTTAAGGATAGTCAAATTTATTTGTTTACAGGAATCTAATTATATTATATTTGTTTTATTTTTACTACAATAAAAAGTTACTATATTTATTAAAATCAACATTTTCTCCAGCTTTTTTAATAAAAAAATATATTTTTGTGGCTGCCATGCTTATTTTCAAGAAATATAAGTAATGTAAACCTAACCTAAATATTATAAATTGGTATTAGGTTGGTAAAGGTAATAGAAACCCTGACAAACAAAATAATTTTTGTTCTAATAAACATTTTGCATATATTTTTTTTAATATCATATTCAGACGCTTGCGATACACAACGTATGATAAAATTTATTTTTTATTATTTTCATATTGAAAGTAAAATGTTTTTAATTTAGTGTTTGGCCAAATATAATAGCCAATTTGAACATTTGATTTTTAGAACAGTTTTGACGATAAAAACATTTAATTAAACAATTTAATTTTTTTTAAATCTCAATATTATTGTTTAGTAAATGTTGATGTAATTAACATAAGACATATTTTAATTTAATAATAATAAACTTGGTTTTAATATTTTATATGATAATTTTTAAATATAATTACTTGTAAAATATTAATTATTTAAAATCAAATTAATTTTAAAACTAAAAAATGTTGACATTTAAAAAAATTGTACAAATTTAACCACTTGACTTAGATATTACATTTTTTTATCATCAAAATTGTTCTTAAAATCAAATTTATAACTTTGCTGTTATGAATTATTCAAAAAAATAAAAATTAAACCATATTTGAATTTTTTTTATTTTCATAATTAAAAAACAAAAATAAAAATTGTTGTATTAGGTATAGGTGTAACACAAATGTCAATAAATTAAACTAAAAAGAAAAAAATTAAAAATCATAGATTTGAATAAAAATTATTTGTCAGGTCTTTGTGTTACACTCGCTGACTATACCTACAAATTATGCGAATTTAAAATATGTAAAATATGATAGGTATTGTTGTTAAGAAGAAAAACAATGTCCTGAGCGGAAAAATGTATTCAATTTATACAATTTGTATAAAACGAAGTCAAAGTAAAATCGTTCGATGAGGAAATCAGCGATAAAGTTGTAACCACGATTATTGATGGAAATAATTTTGAAAATAGTGGAATACAAAAATAATGATTTTTTATAATATTTATTGTTGTTGGCCATCTACCCAGGCATCCGAGTGTCTAGAGTGTCTAGCATGACATCATGCATCTTAATGTCTGTAAGATCGAAAATGTTCTTGCTCGTTACATAATGTACTTTTGTATAAACCTACTTATATCACGCACCTATATAGACGAAACCAGTTCCATAAAGTTAAATCGTGTACCACGATAATAACATAATAAATATATCAGATGGTTTATTATTATAACTACGAATGAGAGATAATTTGAAGATAAGTATCAACGAGGCCAGCCGAAATATAATTGTGCGTTACATTTTGAATCAGGATATTGTTTTATTGCCAAAATGAAATATTGTACACCATTATCCTCAGACGTTAATATTGCGTATAACTGGTGTGACACAATGCTGACGTAGTGACGTAACACTGGCAGTTGTTGTCGTCGTTGAAACCATTAACCCTGTGGTGCTGAACAAAATGTTGGTCCGGTCAACGCAGCCACAATATTTAAAATTTACCACCCGGTCGCTAATCCCGGTCAGTAATCCTCCACGACCACTACTAATTATTTTACAAAAACGACTTTATTTCGGGGGCGCACACAACATTATTATTTATTTAACATTTTTTTTTTGTTGGTTAGGGGGGGGGGGGTTAGGGGTGCTAGATGAAATCGAGTACCAGTTATTGGTCGTCTCTTAGGTCTCCCGGTCCCCGGTATATGACTGCAAGTATATAACATTATTATGTATCATTCATTTATATTTATTAACCATGAATCTATTTACCCAAATTTAGCAAGTTAAAATAAATAGGTAGCTGATGTCAAATGTTTGTGCTTTGTAATTGCTTAGACTTATAATAATATTATACAACACATTTTTGCTCGATTCTGTTGATATTATTTTTGTTTTCTTATTTTTATTATGCATACTCTCGAATAGACAGAAAGTTAAATTATATTACTTCTAATATTATTATTACTATCATTAATATTGTTGTTAAAATACCTTGTTAAGTTATTTTATAACTATGTTGTTTATTATTGTCACGTAGGTACTATTACAGACGGACACCGAAATCAATTAAATTGCATTCAAATAATAAATCTATAAGGTAACAATGATATTATAACAGTGGCATTTGGTGTATTTCAATTGAGCATAGTGAAAACTTTTTTGGATTTCCTAATCATGCGAAAATGTTATATAGATTATAACTTAATAATAATATTAATTAATAACTTAATTATTATAAGTTTATAACTTACTAGTTGAACTGGAATATTAATATTAAAATTTTTTTTTAACGTTGGGCATTCTTATTAAAAAAAAAAAACTCATTTAGAATAAAATTCCGAAACTACTTACTTCATAACATTTATATTATATGAAAATAAGATATTATGTCTAGTGTGCCGATACATTGTACCTATGCATGGCAGGTCACCGTGTTTTACCGTTTTCCTTTCTTGGGAATAATATTGCGGAAAAACGGAAAAAGATAATAGCTGGCCATATTTATTATATAATATATATATATTATATATTATATTATGTATAACTTGTAATAAAACATAATGTAGTAATTATTAAGTATTTTTCTAATTTTATTTTCTAGAAAAATATATATTTGTTACGGTCAGTAATTTACCTTGAAAATGTTTTACGTTGATAACTTGTTATACATTGAACATAATGTATTCCGGTTTGCGACGATATTAATTTCAAATTTGTATTATAGTTTATATGTAATAATAAATATATGAATTAATATTATAGTCTTAGGAACTTTGAATTGTGAGAAAACAAACTATGATTATATAATCAATATTAAATAGATACTATTTTTACGGATCGATAACAATATTATTTAAAGACGTGAGTTTAGTACATTTTACGGGTAAAAGTAAATTTACGTACGTTTTACAAACGTTTTTTTTTACCGTTGTTAAAAACTTCAAATTAAGTGACCTGTCATTTTAAATGTTTTACAAGCGTAATAAGTAATAACTATAATTTAGGTATCCACTAATGTAATATGTCGGTAGTCTTTAAGACTACATCTACATAGTACATACAGAGACGTCAGACGTCAGTATGTCTTTGTAAATATTTTTAAAAGGTAAACACTGTTTAAAACACACATGCGACCAATAATAGTATCGTTACTTATTTTCACGGATTGAATTTTAAAGTAAACTTAATACTTATATATTTTATTATTAATGAGCAACGTACGCAGGATTTTTCAATAAGTGGTAAAGCTTGGAAATTAATAATTACTCACAGTTGTCAGTTGTAACAAAGCACTACGCATTATAGGTTTAAAATATAATATAGTAGGTGCTCTCTTAGTTCTTACTGGTATGAAACATAATTTAAGTACAAAAATAAAATTAAAAAAACATTTAATAATGGGAAATAAAAATATACATTTTTATTTTTGTTTTGTTTGGTCTAATAATTTCAGACATTTAGGTGAGGCATTTAAAAATGTTTGCGCAATTTCCACTTTTGTCAATTCTTTTTTCTACATTTCCTATATAGCTAATCCGTTGAGACTTATTATAAGTATATGAATTATATACGTCCTTACATACTAGTTTATTGTTTTATATACAGTTGAAACTTGATAAATATAAAACCAATAATAATAAAAATAATATGGACCCTTTGGGAGGGGGGGCTTCAGCCTGTTAGCTCCCACCTCCCCCAATTCCGTACGCCACCGATTATATTGCCTATATTTTATACATATTAGGTACTAAGTCATTTATTTAAAATAATGATGATTTTGTTCTTCTCGACTATAAATCTCGTCAGTCATCATTAATGATGAAAATTATAACTATTAATTATTAATGTCGGTATGAATAATTTTAGAAAAGGTTAGTTAGGTAAAATAATACGTAAAAATTGGCTTAAAAATCTACCAATTTTACAAGATTTTAAGTAAATTTACTGAGACATTTTTACCGGTAAATTCTACATATCTCTATTATTGAACTTTTAAAGTAATTTATTAATTTCTACGTCCTACATTAATGCATATAAATAATTTAAATAATTTGATTTGTTTATTTTTTTCTATGTTTCAATTGAATATGAATTCGTATTCTTATATTTAAGTCTATTTTATTTCAACTTCAAATCTTGAAATTTCATTGAATCTGATAGATTATTCACCCTTACTTAAAAAAAAATATTTGATCAAACGATTTTAACGTAAATATGTTTTTGGACTGGAAACTTTTATTTTTTCTGACCGTAACTAGGCAACGTGTCTTAAACTAATAAAGTTTATGCAGTAACATTAGTAACAGTATCTATGTTGCCCTGGCAACTAATGAATAATATTATAGAATAACGTTACCATAGTAACAAAAAAAAAAACTACCCTAAAAATCTAGATATAGTTTTAACCTGCAAAAAACATATTTTTTATGTTTCATAGATTTCCCTTGACGAGGAAAAATATCAAGTAATTTATATGCAACCAAGCATTATAATCGTAGTATTGAAATTATTTATTTTAGTATTAAAAATATATTATATTTAAATATCTATTAATGGTTTAGAAATATTTAAAAGTCGGCACTTAATTGTTTTACATGAATTGACAATAGCAATGCTTAAGATCTGGCAATTGATGATAGAGAGGAGAAAAATGTAAAAATGTATATTAAATTAAAATCCAGTAGGTGTTTCTTCCATCATAATATTGTTGGCATAATATTTAAAAATATTATAGAAAAAAAAAAATGTTATGAAATACGGGAGCTCCAGCGTACAAAATGCGTACATACTATAATATTATACTGACATTGGGCGGCGGACACAAATTCGTTCCTAGCCTATCAACGGTACTAGATTTCCCCCACTTTTCGACACGAATTAAAACGGCGTCGTTGTTTTGCACAATCGGATTGTGCCCGGATTCAATTTTTATTACGATTTTACGAGATTTTGTCGGTCTTATCGTTTGTTTTTAATCGATAATTTTCTTTTTATAATTATAATTATCTGTTGGGCAAGACGTATATTGAAAGGTTTTTGTATACAAAGTATACATTTTATTTTATTTAAAAAATCAACAGGAATTGGTGGTAAGTTCAAATTTGTGACAGTGGCAAATGAGGGAAATATTTGTGCCCTGACTTCAATTAACCCCACGAGCCGCCACTGGCTTATAATTATAAGCTATTGAATATTATGTTATTATTAGGCTCTCAGCCTTGGATGGTCGAATGATTTTAATATTCCTACCTGCTTATATTATTTTAAGCATTGATTTTAAATTACCATTTATTTGTGTCAAAAGTTCAATATTTTCATTTTCATTTTATAAACATAACCGTAATGTCGCTGTCACTGGATAGTATCTTCAACCACTTTAACAAACACGCGGTATGTGTATCAATCTTTTAACACTCATTGTTGTACTCTTATTACAAGTAAATATTAAGTTTTATGATTTAAAAACACAAGAAAAAGCGTACATAATATTCAAGTAGGAAAGTATTTGCAAACATTCTTATCAATTTTGTTAAATCTATATAAAAAGAATCATCTCATTTTTAAGAATACGTTGCACGAGCGGTTATGTGGTAAATATTTTTAATTTATTTTATTTTTGTTAAGTCATATGTTATATTATAATTAAAGTGGGTAGTAAAAATATATTTTTGTAATTGATAATGTTAAATGAACTAATAACTATAGAAAATTCAAAATTTAGATTTTAAATTTCAAATTTCAACAATAACTATGACCTATCTATCAGAATTTTTTTTGTGTAAGTTTAAATTTAGATCTTCGAAACATTTTAAACAAATTTCGTACCTCAGTATTTAGTTTTATTCAAAGTAAAGCTATTTTATTTTATAATTCATTTTATTATAAATTATAATAGATATCTAATAGTAAATGTTATTATTAAACCTACATAAAACACTTACATTTTACTACAAAAATTAAAAATCAAAGTTGAGTGAAAATCCACAATATTTTTTTATAATAGTCTAAAGTTAACATTTTGACAAAGTACGTCAAAATCACAAAAATTAAAAAAACATTTTATTTAGAAATGCATAAAAATGTTTTTGACATAGAATATTTAACCCGTAAACTAACGATTTCTCATCGACAATTTTCTTATTTTGTTGTAATTCAAAAACAAATAATTGTAGATAGATACCTGAAATTTTCACCCAATGTTGAGATTATCATTTTCTATACACTATAAAATGATGAAAATATTTTGACTCTTTTTAAGCTAATTGATGTATAAATATACAGAAAAAAAGTGGTCGCTAGGTCAAAAAGCTTGACAATTTAATACAAGGTTTGTCATAAGTTGATATAATATAGTAGTTCAAAAATATTAAAAATACTAGTCATGGTTTATTTTTATAATCATTTAAAGTTCAAATATTGACAAAATTAATCGAAATATTGAAAATTTGCAAATTATATTGTAGTAAAAAACCTAGAAAATGGCTAAGGTTTCGAATTTTAAAACAAGGTTTCTGTAAATATTTCATTCTGTAACCAAAAATCAAAAAAATATACTAACTTTGGTTTTTATAGACATTTTAAGTTGAAATTTGGACGTAATCAGATATTTAAATAAAAAATTACGATTTTATAGATATTTTGTTGTAATTTATAAATAGTTTTCGTAAAAACTTGACATTTTTAATGTATAATATCATTATATTTTATACACACAATGACATTTCCAAATTCAATTTTTGGGCAAAAATTAATTCAACTTTCTGTATTACTGATAGTAAAATAAATTACTTTAATAGCAATAACATCATAAAATATATTCAGTCATATAGGCTGCTGACAGACTGTATTCGCTCAGAATCGTTTTACGTGTTTAATGATTTTTATCATTGAATTTGAATTTAAAACATCCAAAAAATGACCCACTCAACACCTACTGCACCAACCTTTTTTTTTTTTAATTTAAAAGTCACCGAGTTAAAGAAATTTGGTCTTAAATAATCTACAAAAAACAGACAAAAAGATTTATTTAACAGGAAATTTATAATTTCTCAAATCTCGTTTACTACTTAAATTATAATGATAATTATTTAATTAAATTTTCAAAGAACTTGCTTATAAAAAACGAATGTGACGTTTTAGTAATATTTTTTTAGTAACCCATACGACACCTAATGTACAACAGAGTACCTATCCAATTACCCACCTTTGACCTCTGTAAATTAATCCCAATTTTTTTTTTTGAAATATTAACATTGCAATAGATTGTGGAATGAATAACTCAAGTTGAGTATTTGAAATTTTAATTATACACGTTATTCATAGATTTATAATATCATATCAACAACTATACTTATTACATTTTTAAAAATTATACTCGTTTTTTAGATTTTTTAAAAGTACTTTATATAATTTGAATCAAGTTTTTTTTTGGACCCGTTTTAACTAATATTAAACCCGAATAATAATGGTTATCAAAACCCAAACGTTTGCTTACATTTTTTGTTCCGGTGTTTGAACAACCGAATACGTCCAGGGTCCAGCACCCAAAACCCTAATAAATGATTGATGATTCGGGTGCAAAGCCCCGACACATATCAACATAGCTAATAGAATAGGTAGTACAAAAATACAACAACATAACATGGAATAGTATAGGAATCGTTCGACTTAAATAGATTAGAATAGCAACATGAAATAATAATTTTTAATCAAATTTTTTTTATTCTACAAATATCTTATAATATAATGCCATTTATCATCTCATTGCCTAAGTGTCGGAACTAATTTTTAAAATATAAAGCTATAATAAAATAAAATAAAATATAATTCGTCTATTGATTATTTTGTCTAATGGCTATTTCGTAAGACACCTGTCATCGTGTCATACCAAATCAAAATTAAATTCACGGCTGGTGTAATAAAACCCGAATGAATCATTTAAATGCCCTGTTAAAATGTCTTTCATAAACAGGGGGGATATTTTATAACCCATGTACCTATAAGTGATATATATTTATTGTATAATATGAACAGGTTTCACTGAACAACCTACTGGCCAGTAGCCTTGTCATTGAGGTTGTAGGGGACATCAATTTGGACATTTTCTACTTTAGTTGTGGTTGGAGCATTGACGAGACGATTTCTTTCCTAGGACATTGCAAAGTAAGTTACACATTATTATTATTATTATTTATTATTTAGTTTACCAACATTTTTGAATCTATATCTACGTATAAATAGTTCAACAATTCTTTTCTAACTTTGCTTATTCAAAATAAATCTACCTCGCTATACAGCGTTTTGTATTGAATTAATTATGATTTATTTATATTTTTCTTTTTTAATCGTTTTTTTTTTAGTGATAGTCTAATTTAGTTTAATTACATTTTTATCAATATTTACACTAAGAAAAATTACGTTAAACGAAACTTTGCGTACTATATTTTATAAATGTATTTAGTTCACTTTATCAATAACCTTATTATACATTGTGTTGCAGATTGTTTTACTAAAATCTTATTTATTAATATTCGAAATACATCGTTCGACTTAAATAAAATTGTAGAATCATATTACTTTTATTACAATATTTAATTATTTTATAACAATATATATAGAACAATAAAAATATTCCTTGAATCTGTAGTGAAAATAAATGTTTATGAAAAGAGTTTAAAATATTGTCATTATGTTATGGATATAATACAAGTACATTTTTGGATAAATTTATTTGGAAATTTAATTTCATATCAATGTTTATATTATTTGCATTATTAAACTGTAACAACTTCAAAAATGTTTAACGACGATGGTTATATGCATTATTGTCAATAATTATTATAATAATAAAAAAAGGTTACCTATCACTACATAGTTTTAATGATTCTTATTGCAAAATCACTACAAGTTTTAAAAAAACAGCACTTGTTACAACGGTTTACAAACATTATTCAGTTTAAACTGCACACTAATTAAAACGCTAGGAAATTTCACTTTGACTTTGATGAAGTAATTTTACGTGACATGAAAACTGGTCGTGTATTAACTAACACGATTTCATTTCATTGAACAACAATGAGAAGAATACAAATCGTACAACTTATGACGAAATACTTACTTTTAAAAACTGAATGGTCGTAAAACACTTTTGATTTAATAAAAAAAAAAAATACATTTTAAATCAATCGAGAGTGTTGGATTCTTTGACTTGACTTTTGTACAAGAAAAACATTTAGTAGTTTTGGTCCAATGTTGTGCATTAATATTATTTTCTAATAGTGGAATAATGGTTGTACACGATACATAATATCCGCCAGGATCTAATTCTACCGATTCCAGGAAAAATCGATTGATCAGACACATATTTTAACGAACTTGAGGAAAATGAAAATATTAAGCAATTTAATACGTTTGTGACTTTCCACGATACGCTTAAAATCTTTAATATAATTATGTTGATAAAAATAAACGTTTGGATTCGTAAGAGGTAAGTCCTAGAGAGTACATTATACAGACAGACGCGCGGCTGTCTGTTATTTCCTAATACGCGTCGCGAGTCATCGCTTATTAGTCCCTAAAAATCGTTGTTCTTCTTTTACCTTGAAGAAGACGATATTGTCATTGTATCGTCAACGTACCGATCGATATTTCCCATTAGCCTGTCTACCTTGTGCACAGGTATAGTAATGGCAAAAACAACTTTTTCCAACGCGTGCTTTGGAACTTGACAATTATATTTTATACTACCTACGCACGAGTACAGAGACGTATTAACTATTAATAATCATATTAACGTCCTGGTATCCATCCAAGGAAATTTGCGTGCACAGACATCGGACCATTGAAATCACATACCATAAACAACAATTTTCATAGTGCTTACGACGCGTTCTAGTTTTTCCAGTACACGGCCAAGGTCATCCAATTTTGAAACTCTAAACTCTTACGACGCAGATAATAATATAGTCCTAGTGCGATATCGTCGATTCAAGGTGGTTTCATTCAATCGTGTCCCTATATTATAGACGCGTAACGACTTATGAGTAATCGTGAATTGTAATAAAATGAAAATTGTTTTGACAGCTATATAGTGACCATAATATCATTACTACGTTAGACGGGCAATGTTGTTTTACTAAAACGTACTACCTATAGATACCTGCGTTCCAAATTGTGTGTAGGTATAAAGCAATATATTTAAGTGGAAACTAATTTTAAATAATACCAATGAACCGAAACAAAAAAATACCATTAATCATATTACATCCGTATATGAATAGTAATATTTGTATAACATGAATTTTGTTCGCACTTTTTGGATTTGAGTATAAATTCAGTGACTCGATAAATCATGTCGAAGTTGTAGGTATAAGAGTTGCTTATTTAATTTTAGAAGATTTATCAAAAATGACCAACGACAGAAACACACCTGTAAAAATTACAATTACCCATTTAACTCTAACATTGACAATTAAAAGTGAATAATTTTATAAATAGGTATTTCAATTTTACAAAACAGTGTTTGAGTATGGTATAATGCAAACACAATGTGAGAGTTGGAAGGTTTCATTATATTACGGATAATGCACTGTGGCAGGGGTGTTAGGATTTAAAACCAGTGATGGATAATAATTACGAGCAATGCTTTGTATTTAAACTAGTATTTATTTAATATTTTTAGCGATTTTCAAAAATATTGGAAAGTAAAGATTTTCAAAATGTTATGATTTTAATAAATAGATTAAATACCTTGAATATAAGTATAAATATAAATAACAGTGAAACATTTTTCTAAGTTTTAAAGTTTAAACGCGTATGGGATTATATTAAAAAAATGTCTCCGTATTTCATTAATATTGTAACTACATAATTAAAATAAAGTAAAAATCATTACCTATTCTAACAGTAATAAAGAATAATATTTTATGTATTTTGACATTTTAATTTTTAAGAAAGTTATCAGTGTTTGTATTTAGTTTTTATAGTTATTAATAATAACTTTTTAGGAATAAAAATATTAAAATACTTTTGGTACAACACAGAAAATGGAGTTTTCTTTATTTATGTTATAATGGGCAAGGCTGAGCAAGTTAACTATTGTTTTTAACTCGTTTAATGAAGTATGAATATAGAAAAATAAAAGTCAAGTAATTATTTTTTTAACTTGTTAAAGTTATAAGCTAATTTTTGAAAAAATAGTCACTAAACTTGGTTAAATATCAGTTTGTTTTTTTTAATAAATTACAATAACATTATTTTTTTATTATTAGTTAAATATAATAATCACTATTAATTGCTGTTGAGTATACAAACTCAAATGAGATATTAGGTAAATTAAAGTTATAATTTTTTTTCTCAACAATGGTTACACCTACAACTGTAGTTCTGTATTATATTATATTATATTTTGTGAATATAAAATAACACTATTATTATAAACTATTTGAATATTTAGAATACAAATAACAATTACAATTTACACATAATATTTCTGATTATTCATTTATTTTTACTATATAACTTTAAATCAATATGGTTTTATATAAGGAAAAAATGTACTTAACATATCAATAAAATTAATTAACTCATATTAAGTTACTGCATTATATGGAAAAAAAATTAAATCATCAAGTTAGAAGTTAGAAAAATAAGTAACTCGTTAACTAACTTAGAAGTAACTTAATTTAAACTCATCAACTCGTTTATGTCCAGCCTTCATATTAGGTATGATTTATTAACATCAACTGTGTAATCATAATGAGTGAATATTACAGTGACAGGTTTTTTAGTGTCAACTACTTATATAACACGTGTGTAACTGTGTAAGACAGAGAAAAAAATTATTCTGATCTTAGGAGTATTAAAATTTATAGTGTTTAGCACAAACTTCAAATTTAAATACAATTTATATATGATTTAATATAAACAAAAATTGAAATTGAAAGTTACAAATATGTTCAAACTCAAAACTTTGCAACGTTTTCATTTTTGGGAATTTTAATGAATTATTTAAAAATGTAAAACTATGTTAAATATTGATGGTAATTACAGTAGAAGCCGCTTATTAGGAACGCGGATAATATTGATACAATCGCGTTATTGAAACGAAATTAAAAAATTGCAAATCAATCGGATTATTGAAACAACAAATCGGTTATTTGAAACAATCAGGCCAAAGTCCAGTTGGCATATTATACAGCGTTTATCCGGTGATAATCAATGTACTGAAATGTAATCCTTGCTGTCGTTATATTGTATCGATACTGAATTCCAATTGTCAAATTAATTTTGTTTATTTTCACTGTTCTTTATCGCAAACAAGGCAATAACTGAAAACCAATTTCGGAGGGTGTCCAACTTTTTTTCAATAACTTTATTCTTAATACAATATTATTATAGTCAATAAACTATTTCCACTACTAAAATGTATCTACTTTTAAAAATGTCGGGGGGGGATTCCGGACCCCTGGACCCTCCCATTTACGGCTTTGAACGTAAGTAACAGAATTACTCTTATGAAAATATGATCATCGAGTTACTCGACACAAAAAAACAAACATCGAGATACATATTTTACATAAAATATATACAATAATATAAAATGTTATGAATGTAAAATATGATATATATAATTATAATATATTGTAATATATAAAAAATACTTCGATACTCCTTTTTCAACTATAAATTTAAAATTTTTTTTTTTTATAGTTCAAATAAAATCATGCAATATTGCTTATTAGAAATAATCAGTTAATTGACACATTTCACTTTGGTTCAAAAGTGTTCCTAATAAGCGACTTGAGACTTCTACTGTATTTAAGAACTCAATTAATAGTATATATTTTTTAATAACACAAAGTTTCATTGGATGTGATCATTCATTTACACATTTGCAAAACATACATTTTTGAAGAAATCAAATTTGTTATGATACAAAAACAAATAATCGTAGATATTTTAAATGTTCAGTAAAATATATTTGATATTATCATTTTCTGAGTATGGCATATTTTCAAAATATGGTGCTTATTTTTGAGATTTATAGACATTTGATATTAACAAATTATTTTATATAAATGTTGATACAAATTTTTTTGCTCGGTCAAAAAACTTGAAAAATCAACACGAGGTTCCTCGTAGGTTGCTCTTCCTAGAATTAAAAAAACAATTTAGTGTAATGCAACATTAATTTGTTTTGAGCGTTTGAAGTTGAAATTATGACGAAATATTCACACGTAAAATAATGTTTCCTTCTCAAACAATTGTTGTTATTTTGTTGTAATTAAAAAAAATTATTTATCGTAGAAACTTAAAACATTACACTAAATGCAACTGTTGCGGTGTACCTAAATGTGTCCTAAAAAATGAATTTTTGAAGTTTATTATCGTATCGTTTTTAGGATGGAGGTATCTCAAGATTTCCCCATACCTTCTAAACATTCAGCTGGTGGGCTCCGAATGACAAGTACTGAGTTGACTGCTTACGCAGTAATTTCGTTTGTTGTGGTGCTATGGTGTCACTACAAATGGAACCGCAGACACTTCGAAAGATTGGCGTCCAAAATGACGGGACCGCCGTCCTATCCGATTATTGGCTCAGGGCTTGAGTTTGTCGGTACTCCCCAACGTAAGGCAGACAATAACAATTATAAAACAAAACATGACGGGTTTTTGTTTTTTTTTTTCTTAGAGGTCATAGAGAGAATAATTAAACTGTTCGACATTTATGGCTCCGAACCGTTCAAAGTGTGGTTGGGTACATCTTTGGGCGTTACTATAAGCAAACCAGAAGACGTACAAGTAATTATTTTACTCATAAAAAATTATTGTGTTTTATTGAGATTGATTGGAGAGATAAACCGGTTTGATGAAAATGTAAATTAGTCGAGGGTGTGGGTGTCAGGAAATGAAAAACGTATGTGCTATTTATTCTACAAGTGATTCGATAAATAAATTTCCACGCTTGTGTCATAAAACTCGACGGAAATCAAATAGTTAAAGTGTTCAAAACCTGATTTGTTTCAGATAGTATTAAACAGTTCCAAGGCCCTGGAGAAAGACCAGTTCTACAAATTCTTCAAGAATACTGTAGGTGAAGGCTTGTTTTCAGCCCCAGGTCAGTGTAAAAAAACGCAATCCTTGATAATTTGCATGCCAATTCTGTTTGTGTTTTCTATAATTGGCATTTTATTGATAAATTGATCTTGAAAACGATCATAATAATTAAATAAACTTGCTTTACAAATTTTAATTCAGCGTGAAATTTCAATTGAAACATCAATAAAAGAACAGTTAACAATATTATTATATAAGTGAATATATTATCATAAATTGAATAGTAAATTTAATAATATTTATTATTATTTAACGAATACCGAGGCGTTATTATGTAACAGCGCTATGGAAAGAGGTCCTCGATTATCGTAGCACAGAACCAATTCATTTGCATATCGCCTGGTCGTTAACCCACAGTAAACATAATATTGTCCGTGGTCCACGAGTAAACGTAGTTTAATTGACTCATTCTTAATTCAATGATTCAATAATAGGCAACAATGGTTTTTTTCTAATGGGAATGTTAATTTTCATTGATTTTTTGATTAATATTAATTCATAAATCGTTGAATTGCCCAGCCCTAATTATTAGCCATGCAATTGTTAATGAGCTGAACACATTTATGAATATATGTTTAAGTTTTATTCGGCTTAAAATAATTTACCTAATAAGTTTTGTTGTTAATGAATTTATATCTTTAAAAAGTATAATTATGACAAATTATAAATAATATTATGTAAAAAAGATGTCAGCGACTCGATTAGTTGAAATTGTCGAACATGTACAAGTTTCTATGTCAATATTTTAGTCGATAAAAAAAAATAATTATTTCAACTGAAACCCAATATTATAACAACAAAAAAAAAAATTATAATTACAATAATTATTGGTCATTAATGTATTATATAATTGCATGAAAAGTCTTATAATTAAATATAATTATTATTATACAAGTGTATAATTTATTATACGTATATAGACAAATACCGTAAGTTATTAAAAATGCATAATTATTGTACTTTCGATTAAACCCATATTATTAGTTTGATAAACTATTCTAATATTGAATTGACTAAAATCCATAGATCATTATGGTTTATAATTTAATTCGTATGACAATGCATCTTGTATGCAATATATAACAATTTTCAAAAAATATTTTTAGTTCATAAATGGCGAAGACATCGTCGTCTCATAACTCCGGTGTTCAACGCCAATCTTCTTGATCAGTTTTTTCCCGTTTTTAATGAGAAAAACAGAATTCTCACAAGGAATCTAAAGAAGGAACTAGGCAAAACACAACCGTTTGATCTTTGGGACTATATAGCTGATACCACTCTTGATATCATTTGTCGTGAGTATTTCAATATTTAAAATAATATGTTATCTATGTATTAGGTATTGTTTACGTATTATTTAACATAATAATATCTACTTATTTAATATTACACTAATTATAGAAACCGCAATGGGTTACAATCTTGACACTCAATTGAATAACGAATCTGAATTTGCCGAAGCATTAACGAAGTAATACAATGAAATTTAAAAAACACAAAGAATATGTTCATAATAATATGAGGTTTTATTTTTAGAGCATCGGAATTAGATTCTATGAGAATTTACAAACCATGGTTGTACCCTGATATAATATTTTCAATTTACGGAAAACTTACGGGACTACACAAAGTCTACAAAACGTTGCACAAACTTCCAAATCAGGTAATTCAATATACATATTATAATTAAATAAACGTGATGCTTAGCATTAGTAGTTGTATTAATTTTTGTTTTTACTATTTTAGGTGATCAGGGAAATGAAAGAAACATATGCCCAAAGGAAATTGGAAAATAAAGCTAACGCCATAGATGTCAACGGTGACGAAAGTGAGTGATTCGGAACTACGATAAAATACTATACTATGATTATATACATATAAATGTATAAATTGCTGTTTTATTGTTTTATTTTATATTTTAGAAAGACGTTTAAAGGTGTTTTTGGACACGTTGTTGGATCTGAATGAAGCCGGTGCAAACTTTTCCGACGAAGAACTTAGAGACGAAGTCGTGACTATGATGATTGGTGTAAGTACAACTAAAAATAGAAAAGTTTGCCAATCATATTTTCGAGTAACTTAAACAAATTGATTACAGGGTAGTGAAACCAGTGCTGTCACACTCTGCTTTTGCCTGTTGATGTTAGCTATCCACCCAGAAATTCAAGTAAGTGCCTGCGAATGATTTTTATATTAACGTTTAAAATATTGACTCAACATGATTTATATTAGAGATTATGTTAAACAATGTCAATCGACAATATATTATTATTCGGATGGGTTATCGAGGAAATTGGAAATATTGACAATGCATCGTTGTATTGTGAAAAATTTCCTTGGAACGAAAAATGTAATGTTTAAATGTTTAATCATGTTTATGTTTAATTTGCGTAGAACGAATACGTTTCAACGCATTTTCCCAAAACATAAGATTTTTAGCACGTTTGGGCCTATAGTTATATTTCCCAACATATAAGCACGCCTATACATCTAAGCCTGTTAGCGTTCTCCAGAAGACACCAGAAGTTGCTTAATAGTATTCTCCTAAAATAAGTTTGTACTTTTATTAGTATACTTTTTAGCATAGTACCTACTACCTACCTATTATACTATCTAAATATATAAAACCAAAAATTAAACCTTTGATGCTAATGTTCTCGGACACTACTCAACCGATTGTCTTAATTTTTTTTTTAAATGAAAGATTATAGGTATCACGGAAAAGGTTCTTATTGCAAAAAAGTAAATTTAATTATAATTTAAAGAGGTGCTCACACAAGAATTTTTAAATTCATGATGAAAATCGAAAATTTGTATTTTGTTTATAAATGGTTGCTATTTTTTTTTTTTTTTTAATTTTTTTTTTTAAACTATTACAGTTCAACAATTATAATAAATACAAATATAGATAATTTAATTAACATGACCTTAATAATAAGATAATATGATTGATGCGTATAATAATAATAATAAATAAAAACAAGATAATGATAATGTTATTAATTAAATTTAAAATAAAATAGCGATGCTGAACGGTTAATGTAAACATTTGGTTAGATAAACTTAGAGGCGAAAGTAAATTAAGGAGATATGGTATTTTTAGGAAGCATTGTGTTTAAGAGGGCGGATAACAGCGAAAATAATGGGGTAATGAGAGCATTCAGTTGCGAGAAAAATTGCGAAAAAATATTTGAGATGGAATCATTTTTTAAACTGTTTGAATTGCATGAATTTACTTCTGCGTGGCACTGCGTTTTTCTTTGTATCGAATGTGGGCGGATGAGGACTCAACTGTGTCTGGCAAGACTCTTGGCGGCACTATTGGTGGTCCAGGTGGAAATGGTTGCTATTGGTTACAATTATTAGTCATCAGTAACAGTAACAGTTTTTCCTACATACATATTATACGGTAAAAATTCTGGAAAAATTGAAAGTGCTGTTTTTGATGAGAAATATATGAATAATCTCTGTTTATAATAGGTTTGTCGATGGTTAGGTTGTCAATGGTTGCATATCTTATAACTAATTAGTAGGAATATGGCATATTGGCATATACATATTTTTACAAATAAATTTATAAAAAAACAAATCCTTGGCACCACAGGCCACCATTGCGATGTTTTTTGTGTGCCTAATATTCTGATATCACTTACTTACTTATTTCATCTGTGACTCGGGTAACGTCGCGCTGAGTGGGACAGCCAGTTAAATATATTTGTGAATTGAGATTATTAGCTGTTATTTTCTATTTATTTTTTTTATATATAATTCAATGTATTTTTTTTCAATTTGATAACCTTCTCAACGTTTCCGTACACACTTGAATTTTTTCTCAGCAGATAACTTTTCATAATATTTTTATTGTTTTCCTTGCAATACTATTTATTTTTAAACTGTTTTTATTTTTCACCCAGACGTGTCTTTCATTATACGCCCTAACTTGTTTTTATAAACTTACCCAAACGTGTTTACAATGTTCAGCTTAATTGTCGTTAACGTGTCCAAACGTGCTACGTGCAATTTGTTTATGAGATCGACTTGATCATAACCAAATTATACTAATGTACTCATTGTTGCTCTTTAATATTTTAGGACAAGGTTTACGATGAAATTTATGAAGTATTGGGTGACAGTGACCAAACAATTACTATTGAAGACACTACCAAACTAGTTTACCTCGAACAATGTTTACGGGAAACCCTTCGATTATACCCTATAGGACCGTTGTTACTCAGACAGCTCCAAGACGATGTTAAAATTTGTAAGTAAATACTAAAATACCTAGCTATATTTTAAAAATGTATACCTTCTAATAAATTTAAATTTAGTTTCCGGTGATCACACACTGCCAAAAGGAACTACATGTATTATATCTCCGATATGTACGCACCATATTCCGGAGTTGTATCCAAATCCATGGTCGTTTAACCCGGATAACTTCGACGCTGAAAACGTTTCTAAACGCCATAAGTTTAGTTTTATAGCTTTCAGTGGCGGTCCAAGGGGTTGTATAGGTAAAGTTACTTATCATTTATAAGATTGAAAACAAGAAAACATAGTGCGAGGTGATCTATTTAAAGTTAGACACTATTTTTTTTAAAAAACACTAACGTCTTTGAAAATATTTATTTTACACAATTTAAGGTCATTAAAAAAACATTTTTTTTTAAAAATGGTATCGATATTATTTTAATGTTTTACATTTTTTAATAATAATATTTATTTTTAATTTCATTAACTTGTGCAAAAATTATTCGGAGTATTTCGATCCATCAAAATCAAATTTTGAACCAGTCGTTTATTAGTTATAACTGTAGGATTAGGATTTAGGACATTGCAAACGAAAGCAGCTATCAGAAGTTGCAAAAAAAATATGTCGAAGCATATAAATCCTAGCCTTAGTTATAAGTATTTAAAGTTTAGACAAACGAGTGAATACTTATAACTCATTAACTACTTGTCCAAAATTTGATGTTCATATATCGAAATACTTCAAAAAATATTCTTCTTTGTAATAAGGAATTAAAAATGCATGTTGTCATTAAAAAAAAAAATACTTCAGCAAATTGAAAAATTATCTTTTTTTTTTAATTACTTACTTAAAATTATGTAAATATTATTTTCAAAAACATTAATACATTTTGAAATAATGAATGTCTTACGTTAAATGGACCATCCTTTGTACAACTCCAGTATCTAATTGACATGTGCTTAAATTGTTTAAATTACAGGATCCAAATATGCTATGTTGTCAATGAAAGTTCTTGTATCTACGTTTTTGCGAAACTACAGCTTACACACAGACATCAAATTAAGTGATATTAAACTAAAATTAGATTTATTAATGAGAAGTGCCAATGGTTATCCTGTGACTATTCAACCGAGAGATAGAAGACCTACTTATAAACAGAAATTAGAATTACTCAAATGTTAATTTGTGATAGATAATATTATTATGTATTATCAAAAAAAAAAAAAAGATTAAGCAAAGAGTAGTTCGTAATTGGTTTTATGAAAGTGAAGTGTTCAATCCAATTTTACAATAGGTGTTGATATTTTTTTTTTACATTTAATTTAATTTTATGTATTTATGTAAAATTATCAAGTGTATAAAATGTATTTCATTTATAATATTTATTATGAAAATCGTATATAATTGTATAAAACTGTGAATAGATGACTCTTGATAGTAGCAGCTCTTATTTCGTGTTAATACAACTATAACAAAAAGGCCTAATCAAAACAGGTGGGTGCTTTTAATCTCAATTATGTGTACTTTGTGTGGACGGTGTCCTCAAGTATTGTGTTTTATTTTACTACACTTTTCAGTACCTATCTGAATGGAAAAAAACACCAGACCTATGTATTTATTTCACCTGTTCCTTGTAGTCTTGTAAAATACTAAATATTTACTGTAACGTAATATTAATAAATTATATATATTTATTCAAAACAATTACAGCCTTTTACTCATCCTGTGAAATTATATTAAGTTAAGCCATATTTATATACCTATATGTTATAATTTATCGTAGTAGAACAATATTAAGATTCAACTGCAAATTGACTTAACTAGGTTTATAATTAAAAATCTTTTTTAAAATAGAAGTCTAACTAATTTTAAGAAAAAAAGTTTCTCTGGGCATATTCATTATCCATCATAAGTGTAAGTAAACGCAACACATTAATTTTCTGTTAGCTTTTTTATATTGACTAGCTTTAAAGGTACATAACCGTTTTTATGTACTTACATAAATCACTATACGTATTTAGCAAAGTTGATAAATGAATATTATGTAAAAATGAGTATAAATAATAACTATAATAGCAACATATTATTATTATCCTCATTTTAAATATTTAATATACTCATGAATAATGGTATTTTTTTTAGAAAATAATATAAACAAATTTAAGTATCAAAGTTTCCATACCTTAAAATCCAAAATTAAATATTTATCAATATAAAACTGCAATGACTGTGATTCACAAATTACTCCTAAATCCTAATATTTTATCCATATTATTTTTATATTTATACATTTTACTCCTAATATTTTATTTTATGCAATATAACTTTATTTCTATGAAATATATTGCCTATACCTAAGGTTTTATGCATCTCAACTTGCTTTATTACTTACAATATAATATGAACATTTCCAATTAAATGTAATGTTGGGTATGTGAAGCTGTAATCGTATGAACAAAGCGTATCGGATTTGATATTTAATAATTATTTTTAATCCTATTGTTTGAACTTATTACTGTATTATGATATCCATGCCATTTTTAAACCTACAATTATTATTATAGTAAATTTGTAAGTAATATTAAAGTGGCTCTTAGTGGCTATTATTTAAGGAGAACAATTTAGGCAATTTCTAATCTTGTCGTAGCCGCTCGTAATCTGTGTGTTAATCGTAAATGATTATTAGTGTGTGAATGCTGGCGGACGGAACGACTATGTTATATAGCACGCGTACGCGCATGCGCAAGTTATCAAAAGTATGCTCAAAAATATTTTTGAACACACGTGGTAATAAATAATGCTAATAAGCTGGCGAAAAATAAACATACTTCTAGTAGTTCCATTTTAATTTAAAAAAATTATTTGAAATTAATTGGACCATTAGAAGTATGTTTTTTTTCGCCAGCTTATTGATCTGAATATATGAAAAATAATAAAACAATTATTGAGATAGTACTCTAAATCTTCTAACTCTTTGAACCCCATTAACATTTTTTTTTTTTATTTTAAATTGTTTATTACTCATTCGCAAATGAATTGAAATATGATTATAAATATTGAATTTACTTACAAGATTACTGACAATATAAACCAACGAATAATAAAAAAAAATGTATGTATACAATTTATATGGCAATTTATTTGTATGGCATGTCGCATGTGCACTGATCTATTCAATAATAATTTGAAAAAATCATCTTTTGAAAGAGGTAAATGATTTAATTATCTACTTAATTATAATTTCATTTTTTAGACAATTTATTATCTTAAATATTTCTAATTTTTAACTCAACAACATTATACAATTATTTTCGACTATAATACGTGAATATGTGATTGACATTAGACAATCGTTCAATCGTCAGTTTCAACGAATCAAAATTAATTTTTATTAGACACATATATGATTCTATCAATAATTATTAACCATAATATAATATTCAAGAATGGTTGAATGAAACGAAAGTTACACGAAAACGAATACATGCTAAATCAGTAATTATTATTAGATTCTTAACAAAAAATGTGAAATTCACAACTTATTATTGTAATTTTGTTAAATTTCTCGGTAATCGTGATGCATGATAGTGTTAGTGATTCGCCTAAAAACGTGTTTCGACAAAACCGAAGGAGAACGTCCGATGAGTTTCAGATCCGTGTGAACCAATAACTTGAAAATTGTGTGAATATGTAAACACCATGATACCTATATAATTGCTATTCACTTGTGCGATGAGACTAACCTATCTATACGTAAGCCAGAACTAATGGCCAGTCTTAGGCCGGGTCTTAGTCTCCCTCAAAATAATTTATTTGAAGTTAAAGGCCGCCTAAAAATTATAAGATAAGCAATATCGTACTCTAGTACAGATTACGGAATTGCGTATGAATATTTTTTTTATTATTATTCAGTACATTTAAGAAAAATATTTATATTATTTTTTATTCAAATATTTACCACCTCAATATTTTACAGGATCTCCGCCTATGCTAATAACTCTAAATATTGTTCGTGGAGATGTAGGCCCGTCTAATTTGACATCAATATACTATTTTATTTAAATTAGTTTTGAAAATAAATAACAATATTGAGTCGAGTAAACTCGGTTTCGTGCTTTTAGAATGTTAACGTGAAGTTGTTCACTCATGATGCGTATTGCAATAATTTGATCGACCCTGAATTCTGATAATATTATAGGTACTTTTACGATATTAATATTATTTATTATTTTATGTTTATAAAATTGCAATATTATATATTTATAAATGATTTAATTTACTATGATTCCAATATGTATACCAACATAAATCGATTATTAGTGGATAGGTACTCCTTATATCATATCAATATATATTATATATTTATATTATATTTTTACTTATATTTCTTTTACAGTAATTACAAAACCCTAGAATAAAGCTCATACGAGCTAAGCGTGTTTTGAGAATAATTTTAATACAATGCACGAAATACATTCGTATAAACGGAATTTAAATTCGTATTTTCATATTAATTCAATACAAATAGCTGAACTGTTTTTAATTTTTGGGTAAATTCAATACCACGTGAGCTTAGATGGCGTTTTTAAAGTTGTAAGTCGGTTATAGTCCATAAGCACAACATTTGACCAGATCGCAATCCATAAGCGCAAATAAATTTTACTAAAATAAAAATAAAGTTATTTAAATAAGATCATAGTTGTTATTAATTGAGCTTTAACCGTAGTAATATTACAATGAGTACCTACCTGAAAAAAATTAAACGGTTAATTTGAAAATCACAGTTTTTAAGTAGGTACTAGTCCAATCTGGACTTTTTTTCTGTGTAGGTACATGTCCCATGCTTTAATATTGAAGATAACTTTGAGCTGTATACTTCGTCGTTTTTAGTCCATTTGTAGTTTTAAATTTCTGCTTAGTATTCTTTAATAATTAGGTATTTCGATAAAATTATAAATTAATTGGTGTGGATTGTATAATTGATCTTACAAGTGACCATATAATTCCGAACCATTGCAGGTAGTCTTTTGCTCGTTCGAAGGTGGATACAATAAAATTAAATTTCAGCTAAATTCGATCATTGTTGTTTTTAAAATAGAAAGTTATTTAAAAACTCAATTTAATGATCATAAAATGTTGAACTGAAAATTATAGTGCAATATTAGGTTATTTAGTAATCTTGGATCAGGTAATACAATTATTCTTGTAATTTTATCCCACTACTAAAGTGCAAAAGCGAAAATAAATTTTGGGCTTTTGGGTACATAACCGTTGTAAGCCATTCCTTTTTTTAAATTGACCTTTGTAAGCGAGATCCATAGGAACATTTAACTATAAATATTATTGATCAGAAGACAATGCTAATTCCCATTAATCGTTTCCTTGAAATCTGATTGTTCTTCTGATTGTATGTGTGTGTGCGTGTGTGATTAAGATCAAATTGTTTGAATAAAAATCATACGATTACACATTACTAACTACTAAGATGGAATATTTTCGTCTTAATAAGTATCACACACACGCACACACGACCACACACTGCACAATTCAAACAAGTAACTAGTGAGTGAGATAAAAGAAAAATATGTATTTAAACGGATGTTGATCGTTGATGGAAGACATATTTTGATGCATAATTGGGTGTATTACAAGTTAAATAAGGTTAATAAATTACAAAAAAACTGAAATTATGCACAAATACTTTTATCGGGACTCTGTATAGTACACACTACAGGTCTACCGTGGGCGAAAAACAAGTTTATATTATCCCAAATACACATCACACATAGGTATTATGTTATAATCTCGAAAATCTGTACGAAGAATTATTTTGTTACCGAATATTTTTTCGTAAAATATTAATATAATAATGCACGAGAGAATAAAGTTTGTTACATTTAATTTACGTCCATGTGTAATTGAGATAGTACTCTACAAATTAATTATTTATGATTTAAAAATACAGGTGTCAACAAGTGTTTTTAAGAAACGATTAAATTATTCTTATTGAATACATTTCTTATTTTCTTCTAAGTAACTTCCCGACAATGGCAGAAAATCAATATAATATCGCACTAGAAATACATAGGTATTGTTATTTATTTAAAATAATAATTTTCGTGTGTGGGTCGATAAGAACTTTTTGGAGACTGAACATGTTCCGGATAAATAAACGCGTTTGTCAATGCAATGTACGTTAAAAGTTTATTATTATTTTGAAGGTCTCATACAAACTACTCCTACGTACGAATACCTGGTTGTATGAAAAAAAAAAATAACAACAATAATAACCATTTAACTGTTCTTTCTACCTACTGAATCAATGGTAGGCGTCTTGAGAATGGTTCAGGTCGTCGTACTGACATCTGCGGTCCCGATTGCAACCTCGATAGTGGTCAAAAATCGCCACAAGCGTCACAGCCTTACAGCACACGTATATGTATATAAAATAAAACTAACACAATACTGTTATTGTAGTTATCTGGTCTATAGGCTAATAGTATTCTTAAAGGTTCGTTAATTATATTTCTATGCAATTTCTGTTATATAAAAATGCAGTAGCGGCATAGCCATAAGAGTTGTGGCTGCAGATTAAACCGTGAACGGCGTGAACAATACGAATAACTTTTGATTCACCGGAATTTCGCACCGATAGCTGTTGCAGTATTATTATTAGTATTATTAAGTATCGTTTTGATTTGTTAGGTACCTTCGATGTCTCAAATTATTTTTAAAAAAATATACCTATATAAAATGAAACTATAATAAGTCGAGCAGATAGAAATATTCGAGTACCAGGATTTTGAAATCAAATCGAATCAAATCAAACAATAAAAAAAGCTCACTGAACCTGAGTAGTGAGTATACAACTATCCGAGTTTAAAACGAACTGTCGTGGAATTTTAATGGAAACTCTGAGGGTACCAAAGACCTTTATTAATTTCAAGTTGAACAACTTCGTCTTATCACACCACCAATATTATCATATTTAATTATGGTTTTATACAGTTGATATTAATTTATTAATATAAAATAGGAAGTTAATGGTAATTAGCATATATTTTGGGTTAAAAATTGGGTACTATAAGAGCATCCAATCCTCAAGTTACTTAAGTTAATAACGATTTTAATACATTTTCATATTAAAATGTGCAACCAAATTTTACTATAAGCAATATTAGTCCGGCATTTTATGTTAGTACTATCATTATTGTACACGTAATAGTTAATAGTTAATTTACTACAAAAGCATTAACGTTAAAGCATTCGAGCCATTATTCTTATGAAATTACTTATTATTTAGGAATAACAATATATTTTTAATATAATTTTACTCTATTAGTCTATTTCAATGTCATTTGGGTTTTAAAATCTAAAATAAGGTAGACAGGGATCATAACGAGAGTATAACCTACACAGCCGGCCCATGTCACTATTATATTTAGTTAATAATTTATTTATAATTAAATAAAATATTTTTAACGTATCATTTCATTTATTTAAAATATATTTAGAATGTTCTAAATAAACCAGTTATTAAATTCTGTAGTGTTCAGAAAAAGCGTTAAAATTCTAACGTGGGATTGAACAAAAATTAAGGGAAATATTTTTTCGGTTGTCAAGGTCAAATTGTGTACCAGCTATTTATTATGTTTTCAAGGTGCAGTCTAAATATTCACAGACTAATATAATAACGATTAACGACAAAAGACTGATATTCGTTTACTAAATAATAATTACACCCTGTAGCTCTAATATAATTATACATATAATAATATAGTCACAGGTGTTTAATCGTATCCAAAACGATTGTAGGTATCAAAAAAGGCATGGTGACTATGGCATCCCATAAACCTATATCTTATCGGTTAGTTCACACTTACACGCTTACCATAGCATCGCATCACTTCTCCAATAATTCTGCTTCTTAGTTTCTATATTATGTTAGTATGTTAAGTTTGTAAAAATGTTTTTTGGAAGCACAAGGAGCAAATTAAAAACATTTTAAAAGCTACAATTAATACTGTTGCTATTAAAAGTCAAATTGATAGTTGATGCTTTGAAAAAGTAATTCTTCGGATTTGTTCCATAGTTTTCTTATCGAAAATTTAAAATTGACTAACAAATTATAAATTTATCAAGATTTCAATTTTTCTAAAAATCGATTTTGGTTGTTTTCGTTTTTATTTCTAGTAGCTTTGCTGAAATTAATACATTTGAAGGAATTAAGCTCCAACAATAATCATTTTTCAAAATATATATTGATTGTATTTACTGTTGAGTTTTAAAATTGTAATATAATGATAAATGTAGGTACTTGTAGGTACCTAGTAAATTACTTACTATGCAAGTCTTCGATAATACTAATTTTAAATCATTTTTTCCCCAAGCACTTGAAATTTAAACTCGTCATACACATATATACATATAAGAATCAAGACGACCGTCCAATATTGCAATATACAATATTTTTTTTGCATACTTGTCACATTATAATCGGATAATTATTTACAACCATTCGAGAAACCAGTGCAAAATTGGATCCTCTGAAGGTGGCCAAAATAATGGTGTCATGCACTCTATGGTAAGTATTAAAACATAAAACAATATAGTTTACCGCTATACTGTGTACAGTTCTCCGGTATTGACCAGCGGTTTCAATTCGATATGACTCACCGACATGGTCTAAGTTTTTTTTTTTTTATGAATAGGATAAGACGTACACGTTTACACACAAAAAAAACCCGTCATTGTAAAATCAATACATTTATTACTTCTCTAGTCCTCTCATAATTTACAAACTACAGATTAATTACTAAAAATCAAGTTGGCCTAAACTTTTTTTGTGCCTAAATTAAGAATCAACCTAACCACGGGAAAAACAATAAGGGTGAATGACCTAACTCAATAAATTAGCAAGTGATCGTCTTTGAGGATGGAATGTGTGTATAAACGGTTCTAAAAATGTAAAGGATAGCCTGCCATTTCCTTGTTCACTGTTTGGAAAATACAAAATCAAGTGATTCCATTTAGACCCACGATCTGTTTTCTGTCAATTGCATTTGACATCTACATAAAAATGTATAATTTCCTAAATCAATTACTATAAATCATTTCCTAAATCATTTGCTTGTACATACACGGAAGGTTTTAAATACACGATACAGAACGGTGTGCGTTCCAAATCCGTCTTTAATCATCTTCGTCTAAACGCAGCTAATAATAAAAATTTTGTTTATTGAAAATAAATAACGTACTTTATCTTGCGGTAACACGTGTCGAGATTTCCTTATTTTGCATTGCATTTCAGTTTCATTAATTGTCGTCGTGATGACGTGTTTATGGACGGCTATTACGCGGAGATGTGGAATTAAATCAGTCTCTAGAATTTGTCTGCTATACATATTATAGTCGGCCTATTATACTCGTGGATATCAAATTATAATAAATATATTCTTAAATATAACTCTCCCGGTCCCCGGCTAAAACGATCAGTGTAGGAACTGTGCAATAAACGTGAGCCTGGAAGACTAGATATCCATTATCACTTCTAGTAAATGTAAAAGTTATTTTTTTTCCGACTAATTTCACTTCCGTTTTGTAATCATTAAATATTAACAAGGGGTACCTATAATTATTAAGCTAATTAAACATTAATTATATTACTGGGATATTAATTGTTCAACGTTGGTTTAATTAAATAACTGCAACATAGACATAAACTATATAATAATATGTTCTGCAGTATATTACGTCTTCCGCACTTGGAACAACATAATATTATCGTCAAGTGTGAACACGAACTGCGTTTCAAAAACAGGTACATCCATGGATGTCTGTTGAACAATCTAAATATTCTGACTCGCCGATAAGAGAATATTGGCGAAGATACTAAATATTACTAAAACAAAACTGAACTCAGGATCTTTGGGAGTATACAAAACCGCTTACCTTCATAAAAAAAAAGTAAATACGTAATAATATTAAAAAATGAAAAAGTAATAATATAGTATTGTCTGTAGCACACGGATGTTTCCTACGCGTTGCCGCTTTTAACGCGTTTTGCCTTTGGCCCCTGGAATAGCTCTGTATAGCCGCGAAATGAAGTCTTATGTGCTGTACATTATTGATATATAATAATACGATTCAGAACGCGACTCGCGTCGAGTTCGTCGAACCGATTGACAGATCGGAGGCTGTGGCGGTCAGTGCCTATAATATTATACATTTTAAACGCACAATCTCCTGTAGCTGTTTGTCGCGATGCCCGCACGCGCTCTTGTGTGTGTGTCGTGTGACATAACATTGATTTCAAGAACGTGTTGAGGTCAGCCACCCACTCACCGGCGCGCGTACCTCTGCATACAGGGTGATTCATCGTGCTCAACCCCCCCCCCCATTTTTTTCATTTAAAAATCTGATTTTTGAAATTTTTGAATACACTCAAAGCTCATTTTTGAAATTGTTTGGGTTTTTTTTGTGCTTCTTAAGGAGTGTTTCGTGGCGATGCAATCTTTTTTTTCCAAACGAGAATTAAAATATTTTAGAATATCATTTTTTGAAAATGTCGATGTTCCTAATTCAATTTTTGAACGAGTATAGTTTCAAAGTCATTAAAATGTTTATATACTAACCACAATAGTCCTTAAAATGGAAAATATAAAATATATGTTATATTGGTCCAGTATTTATTATACTTGGACCATTTTTTAAAACTATTAATTTTGATGGATTAATATTAATTACTATCATTTTCAAATTTCCCTAGCTCCCAAATCTCCCGGACCCATGGAGCTATTATCCTTATAGTACACAAAGTTAAATAACTCAAAAACTATTCAATCAAATTTTAATTTTTATACGCCAAAGTGTTAAAAACAGAAATTTGTATCTTCACACAGCACTCTCCTTAATTAGTAGATAAAAAATCTCGAGAATTTGAATATATAGCCAAGAAATTTATTCGAAACTTTCAAAAATCAAAATTTGATTATCTGCAAATAAAAAAAACGAGGGCGAGCTCGGTGAATCACTCTGTATACATTAAAAAAAAAACCACCATGCAGTATTATTATTATAACTATTATTATTCGGTGCGAGCCCACTACGTATATTACTGTTGTCTAATATATATATATATCGCCCGGTTTATTATTATGCGGATGCGTGGCGCCCACTCCCGACATTTCGCGACACACCGATCCTCGGCGGCGGCGGCGGCGGTGGCGGTAGTACGGATTTATGACGTCTCTCCGTAATAATATAATATGATTATGGTCACCGTGTTTTATTGCCCTCATATTTCATCTTTGTATTGTATAATAATATTTTAATATTATGTAAACCACACGCCGCCGTAATAATATTACGAGAGCCCTATACAATCCGCTGCGTATTGCGTTCGAACTTCGAAACGCCGATTTCTGCAGAGCCCGTCTCGTCGAAGAATTTATATGTGTAGACATTATAATAACTATATTATTATTACCTACCTATTATATTATTATAGATATTATTGAAATCATTTTCTATACGCAATACGACTAATCTACATCTATATTATATTATATTGATATTATGATCACAAATACATAAAATATTAAATAGGTATATATTATTATATCTGCAGACGACGTATAGTTGTTGCAACCGTCCGACAAAAAATGTGACGTGTGTGGTGTTAAAAAGAGGAGTTAAATAAAAGGGTTAATTTTTCAAAATTACACAGAATATAAGTAATAGAGCACAATATTTGCAAGTAATCGAAAGTTGATTTTTGGAATATTTATCTGTTCCTTATATAGAGTTAAGTTGTGAGCGAAATGGCGAAATTTACTTAAAGCAGAAACTAACTCCACGTTATACTTAATTATCCCAATTTGTCCAAATTAACCTGGTACAGCCAACTAACATTTGTATAAGAATTGCGCCGTATGACTTAAAATATCTCCGATGTCATTTCGACCAAATGGATGTGGGGGGGGGGGGGGTAACTTTACACACCTGAAAAATTATAACTGACAATAATAATTTTTTTCCCTTTTGAAAACGATATCTCACGGGAGATCGTGATAAATTTTGATTTCGTCATCAAATAATAATATTATATATATTGACTTTATATCGTACCCGCGGCGTAAACACGTATCGGTGTGGCTATTCGTGTTGGAAACACGATATTATTCCGAAATAAATAGCAGTTTAATGTAATGTTTGAAATGGGAATGACAAACATATAGTGACTTTAACGTGCCGTCACTATAAATGGGTCAACTATCGTCAATTCGATTTCCTAGTTCCAATAAATTCGATATTATACACATCACCGCATTCGTTATTACCGTGTTCACCTGACCAGTGCGTTATTACAGTAGGTAGGTGTATATTGAATATTATCATATAATAATATGTTCACAATAATATGTAGGTATTATTATATATAAAAATATATATATAGACAGTAATGGGTACGTGTTTGGCGGACATTTCCTCCCAAACAATACGCGTGTATATCATCGTTTGTCAATTGTGCACAGGCGTACAGCGAATATTATGGATATAATTTATTTATTTATTTTTTTTTTATTTCGTGGTACAGCATCAACTGCTAAGGTTATTAGCTTACAACAAATAATTAGGTAAATACTAGGTACAGAATTAAATGGTGTTATAGACAGAGATTCTTAAGATTAGTTTGTACATGCCGGTTTGTTTTTGGTTACAGTGAGAAGTAAATTAGGTTCTTAAATTAGGTTGTACATGTTTGTTTGTTTTAGAAATAAGATTATTTTGTTTGTGTTGTCCTGGGTTGGGTTGAGGGCTTCGTAGAGGTTGTCTGGTAGTCCTAGACTTATTCTTGCATCTTCATGATTGCGACAGTGGACGAGGAGGTGCTTGACTGTGAGAGGTTCGCCACATGTTTGACATATTGCAGGTTCTTCTCTGCGCATAAGATGTCCATGGGACATCTTTGAGTGACCTATACGAAGTCTATATAATTTATTATATATACACATAGTAATAATTATACAGTATTATTCAAAGATTTAGCGCAATTGTGTTGTACGGCAAATCCTTGTAGAAAACAATAATTACGAATTACCTATACACATCGAAGTAACAAAGATTATTTAAATATTTTCTATAATAGGTACTAAAGTGTCGTACATTTTCACATTTTCCGGGAAAATCTAAAAGTTATCTCTCTAAATCGATTTTCAGTATTTTATTTTCAACAAATATATACAATGAATATGCTATTCAAACACTTTGAACCAATATTGATAGGTACAAGTATATAAAGTCGAAATGTCAAAACAATAATCTACTCAAAAAAAAAAAAAATGAGCCACTCATGCTTTGTAAATATAATTTGTATTAATGAAGGAAATGATGACTGATGAGTTATTTATTATGTTTAGGCGTTTAGCCCCCTCGCCATCGCCTTATCCACGCCTCTGAGCCTGACATTATCATATATCGATTATATTGATGCATGGAGGTATTGCATCTAATTTATTCTATTTATATAATTTAAAACAGGACATCTGCGCAGCTACGCGCTTATACGTCTATTCAATATTTATTCATCTGTGTTAATGTCAACAGCTCATTTTTATCACACCTGCAGGTAGGTTTATTTACATCTATTTGAGTACAGGTACCTACCTACTTTTTTTTGGGCATAACGCGTGTGTGGAACTGTTAATTTTTGTGGGCGCCCGGCGACGGCCAATTCGCCTAAAAAACAAACCTGAAACATGGTAGGTACCAAGGTGCATTCGCATTATTGCGTCCACTAAAATAATACTCGTGATTTCAGAGACTATATTTGCAATATTTAAAATGTTCAAGGTATTTTTCTTTTGTAGATATATGATTACTTGCAATCATTAACGTTTTAAGCATTTTGGTATACCTATATAGTATAAAAGTAAAAATAATTTATCTAAAATTTTAAAATCTGGATATTATTATATTGTGTGTGCTGAAAATATTGCTTTTATAAATGATATATAATTGTAAATACACTTAAACTGATATAGTGTTGAAACTAACAAATGTTTTTGTTATTTTATAAAATGTAATAATTAAGAAATTCTCAAATATTTAAAAACTAAACAATTATTAAATAAATGTAAACATCTTATTTAAGTTAATATGAAATTTAATAACGTTTAACAAACCTGGTTGTATAGTTTAAATAAACATTTTTGAGGAATTTGTAAATATTTATAGTAGGTACAATTTATTTTATGCTACATACTTTACTCAACATATTTATGATATAATTAATAATTGATTGGTTTTTATATTATAAATACAAACAAGGATTAAAAAATAAAGATTCATTACTTAGATTTACGTGTTTCTGAACAAGTGAGGTATGATGATAACAATGGTTTAGGTTCCATTTAACTTTGTACCAATACAGTTTTTTTTAATATTAGAAAGTTATAACTTTATGCATTATTTGCTTAATGTGACCATTGGCTACCCATGGTATACCGTATACCTATGAATGTATGTAAATGGTTTCATAAAAATGTTTGGAAAGTTTTGTTTTTATTTGATATTCTATTCAATACCTTAAAATATGTTAACCTTATAAAATATTGTAATAAACTATCAGTTATTGATTTCAGTACATAATTTAATAGTTCTGAAAATAATATTTATTATGAGTATAGCATGTAATAGTGTTTTTGCACTTCTAAATTTAATGAAATTATCAAAACAAAATCTTATGCTAAACTTTATACGTCTCGAGAACAGGCCGTTTTCATAATAATATCTTAATTTTATTACCTACCTATATAAAACATGTTTTAGATTATTATATTTTGTGCTGTGTAATATTAATATTATGTAGATTAGAAATGAATAGTTAACGTTTTAATAAGGTAAGATACTAATATTATAATCTGTACCAATTTAATATTTATGTAATATTATGTATAATAGCTGGTAGGTGTCTATCAATATAATATATTATATTATATTGCAAATAAGGTATGATGATAATTTATTAATTTTTGGAAGTGCGTACATCGAGCTCATAAAACATTGAGTAACACATAAAAATAAGATAGACACGAATCGATCAATAATATTACAACAGCTGAGACATAAAATATTTTTATAAGAGCAAATGCGATTAGCTTTAAAACCACAATACTATATATACGCGCGAATTGCACGTTTGGCAGCTTATAATCATAATTTGAAATCTGCGTAAGAAACTTACACAACACGTAATGGATTTTATTGTATTTTATTTTTTCGAAATATGTAGCGACTTGACAATATAATGGAATTAATGGTTTACGGTAACAGAAAATAAAATATCTGTTGCAAAGTAATCAATATAATAATATGTACTGCAATAACCAATAGGGCGTATCACGTATACCTTACCAGAACGTGCACGTGTATAATATTTGCAGGATATCGACTATAATATACTATCTATATTAAAATTAATTAATATTCATTAATACCCGAGGGTACGCAGTAATACTTTCAGAAAACTCTTGTGCTTCTATTGTTCCATATGCACTATACTCATAACCACAATTTGCTTCTTGGCGATGGTATACAGTCCATACTTCATTCATATCTGCAGGAGCTATGACTTTTTTGGCTTAATTCAAAGACCATGCAATTTATTCTGCTTTCGCCGAATCACGGACTGCGAAATTCTTTCGGTTTTTCGTTAATTTCAAACTGTAATTGTAATTAATTTGAACAGTAAGATTTGGGTACTTTAAAGATACTTATAATTAGAACTTTATGTTTGGTTATGAAATTGTTTTCGAGACGAGCCTCGGAATTATTTTTGCACTAGGCTTCGCAAAGCCGAAGAATGGACCTGACGTTTCTACCTGGTTTAACTGTTTCAAATTAATATTTACAAATATATTTATTTTGTTACAATGACAATTTTCTATGTATATATATAGGATGATGCACTAAGCATGCTCACCACAGTTTTCTCCTTAAATAATGCAGTTGTTATCAAAATCTGATTTTTGGAATTTATAAATATACTTAAAGATCCTATTTTTAAGTTCTTGACTATTGAAAGAGTATCTTTTGGAGAAGCGAATTTCTGATTTTCAAACGAATAATCTTTTTTCTGCTGTAAATTATATAGCAGATATTTTTTCTGAATAACTACAAAAAATCTCAAGAATTTGAAAATATGATCTTAAAGTTAATTACAAAATTCCAAAGATCAGAATTGGAATAAATTCATTATCAAATGAAAATATGAGGATGAGGATGCTTGGTAAATTAAATATACATGTACATAAAAAAATAATATGCACTTCAAAATAAATAAAATAAAAAAGATTTTATTTTAATGTGGTGTCAATCCTATGTTCGACCAAGTTGATTTTGTTGTAGGTACATAGCGTATGTTTCATATAAGACAAGTACCAAAATATTATAATTTAAATTGTAAATAATATAAAATATAATTGGTCATTCAAAATACAAACAAAAGTTGGTCGTGGTTTCACCAACAAAGTCATACATGTGTATAATGTATACTGTGTAAATGTAGACAATCCTAAAAAATTAATTATTGTATGTATGTAAGTTAAATATTCCAAAATGATAATTCCGTGTAAATGAATATTTTTTAAAATAATGAGTGTTTTTTGATAACATAATCAATAAGGTTAGATTTGATTAGAAATCATATAGAAATTATATTTACATTTTTTTATGTAAGTGTGCGAATACCTATAATTTTTTTTTAACTTGAATATTTAAAAATCTTTAAATTATAATTAGTTTTTTTCTATTTATTTTTGCGCAAATATTGTTTTTCTAGTATAACAATTTTGCATTAATTATTCTTACCGAAAAACACCGTTTACTTAAACTATTGGTATTGATACACTATATAGTCATAAACTCATAACATAATATAATTATTGTAAGTAACTATATACTAAAAGAAGTATGACAATCTCTCAAATTGTATATTTTGTGTCAGTGTGTTACATCTGAAAACAATTTCACCTTGCTGATGTATTCGCACTAATAGGTATATAAAAATATAAAATATATTTTGATAAAATACATTTGAATGAATCAATGGTATTTGAAATTTGAAGTTAGATATATTTTTAATTTTTAAACACAACTTTATAGCAAACATAAACAAATTTAATTATTTATGAAATAGTTAATCAAATATTTTATAAATTATGAAATTTAAAAAATACTGTCTATACATTTTTATTTCAATAACATTACGTTATCTTTTGTTTTGAAATCGTTGCTCATATAATATTTAATATAATTAATTATAAAAAATCGAAAGTTGGATGAGTTTTCCTAATATAGGTATATATACATTATAACTTCAATTAAAAAATAACTTCCTCGGTTCTCTACGAATCTATAACAGATTAACCGGAAGACATCAAGTTGACTTTCTTGTTGTACTCGTAATTTATGTTTCAAATTAATAAAAGTATATACTTTCCGGTTTCCATTACAAAAACAACGTTAATTGGATACAATACGGCAATACATTTTGATAATCTGATACTGCTATAATATTGTACTCTAATATGATTTTCTACAATTTATTTTATTTTATTTTTTGTCATTTATTTAAGCACAAATCATAAATGAGATATGAATTATTAATTACCCGAATGGAGAAAATATGTAAGCTGTAATTACATAGGTACTATATAATCATAGTCTATATTGCAAAAAAAAAAAATTAATTGACCGTTATTGATTTACCTTGACGTAAACAAATGTCAACATACTGTCATTAGACCTGACAAAAAAAAAAATAACACGAATAAATTTGTGACTTATGTTCTTTGTGGCATCTGTAAGTACCCACGTAAGTGTGTAAATAGTACATAATTATTCTGTATAATTATACGATTAATCTTTTAAGTCAATAATGAATTCATTATATTACTATTTAATAATATTAAACTACTCACGAATAAATTATGATTTAGAATTGTATAATAGGTTAATAAGGCATGATAATCTTTCAAGTACTTAATATGAAATTATATACGATAGCCTTATGAAGGTGAGTATATATTTTAATCTGTATTATATTGATATATTCTGTTTGAAGTCGTTGAAAATCAAAAAAAAAATGTTGTACTTTATGCTTTAGAATTTACTCAAACGCGACAGATAACGATTTAATGTTGCGTCTAAGTTGTACATATTTTAATATTTATATATGATATTATGACTATTGCGGTAGTTGAAAAATAGGTCGCCAATGGCCATGAAACACTTTGAATTGATATTGTATACATCAAACACATAACCACACCTATAAGAACATGAAAAAACTGTCAACAATATGACGTATACAGTGGAGTCTCTTATAACGGGTATAGGATAAAGTACATGTTTCACTCGAGAAGATATTATATTTTGTAAGTACAGAATACTTTTGTGTTTTGACTAATATGATTAATGTTTGTGGTAAAGGTACCAGTTACTTTCTTACCTATTTCATAGTTATGCGCCTGGTAAAAAATACAACTGGTTAAGCGTTGTTGCTCTTTGAATATGAGACAATGATACTAACCATCAGTATTTCAACATTACAATATGCGAAGGGATGTAGAATATTATAATATGTGTATGATATGCAGGCATGCGGTTTTTTTATTATTATATTCGATCAACGGGCAGAGATATTGATTTGAATGTCACTAATCGTATTATCGTATTATAAATAATAACATAATAATTATTGGAACTTTTTGACTGATGCATATTATCGTCATACAAGATTTATATTATATATACCGAAGCGTATAACTAATATTATAATAGTGTTTGCCATCTCGAGTTGTTTATACCTGTAACTGAAGACTGAAGTTGTTCGTTAACATGTATGTACATTCAAATTTCAAAATTATATTGTCATCTACATTATAAAGGATATATTAAGGATAAAAATAATAATATTCAACGTCTAAAGATTATTCGGATTGATGCTTCTGGGACCAGAGATATTGTTTTCTGTTTTACTAGAATAATGTCTTTGATACTCTCGTATTGTTAAGCAGCCCCCCCCCCCAAGTCGAGATGTTTTTTATACGTATTTATATATTTCATGGTTGTCCCGGTATACCTAGTGCGTTGTGTAAGTCCCCAGACACAAAGACTGCAACAGTTTTGAGTAATAGAGATACCTGCAGTGGGTACCCACTTCCCTCTTACCGCTTTCTCACACTCTCTCCTCTCCACCTCCCCCTCCCCCGCATCAATCAAATGAAACGATAACTGTGCATAAGTCTTGTCGAATAATGGTCAGTGGCGGTGGCGGCAATAATATGTAACATGGTCGTTACGTCATTGCGTTGTGTTCGCCGTTTCCTCGTGCAGTCGTTCCCGCAGCTTGTATCCGTTTCATCAAATTCCCGTCGGCCGTCGTCGTCGTCGTCGTGTGTATAATATACAAAATATATAAACGTGTTGCCCCGGGTCAAGTCGCGCGCGGACCGCTGTCGTCGTCGGCGTTGGCGTTCATGTCTCTTTGCTCTCTCGCTCACTCTCTCTCTCCTTCCCTCCCTCCCTCCCTCCCACCACCGCTCACACGCTCTTTATCTCTCTCCATCGGAGCTGTTACTGTAATAATATGTATATGCGCATGACATTATATATTTATATTTTATAACTATTATATTATATTTATTATAACTTTTAACTGGTATATTATCCGACTATAGACATATATTATATATTATTATCGTACACGCGAATAGGGGTCAAGACAATAAATCGGGCGAACGGCGGCGACGGCGTTTATCGGGTGTTATACAACAACAACAATAATACGGCTTCCAGACAATAAAAAAAAAAAAAAGAAACAAAAACGATTTTTTTTCCTATTTATCGTATAGATTTACCGCGAGGTGCTGGACATTCGCGAACCGGGCGTGCCCCTGCGTGGGCAGACACCTCGAGTGGGCACGCGACGACCACGGCGGCGGCCGGTCCGAAATGGCACACACCGTCACACACACACACCTGGACATCATACCGTCCGGGCCGGTCGCGTCGCGTACTCCCATGTCGCCCATGTGTTGTCGTCGTTTTTGTGGTAACAATCGCAATAGTTTAGCGTGGTGTTGATGTTTATGTGCCACCGCTAACCCGCAGTGGCGTTTAGTATATCATCATCGTCGTCGTCGCCTTAGTTGTATCACTATTATAGATTTTTTATTGTTTTCGCTGTCGATTAGGACATCGGAAAAACTGCAACAGTCGAAATGGATTTCGTACCGTACGCCGTCGTAATCGTAAGTCAATAAGTTTTTTTTTTTTTATATTCTTATTGGGTGGGATTTTGTTTTCGGTTTGCACAAAAGTTTTCAACTTGAAAAAAATTAATGCTAAAAAATAAAAATGTGGAACCTCTGCTTGAACGGAAGGTTATGATAAAATATCTAATTTATTTTTGGTTGATTTTTTTTTATAAACATTCGAATAACTATTTTTAGACTTGGACGTAAAGCAATAATTAATTTTTTATAAATATTTTATTGATTCAATGTCACTAGAGGAAATCATAATACTGATCATTTCATTATTCATATTTCCCTAGCTTCGATTCAAATTCAAAGTTTGTTTGAGTGAATTCTTAATTACGTGAGCTATACTGAACTTAAATATTTATGATTCCCGCAGTTGAAGTCACCCTGGGCGTAGTCCTAAAGAAGCCATTGTCCACTTAATCCAAAGTTTTTAATATTTTTTTGCTAACGGTCTTATTAAATCTTCTAATTATCGAAAATCTGAACGACCGCGACGTTGACGTTTACCTACATAGTATAGCCGTATAATAGATATTTATGTATTTTATATAAATACAGTATATTTATATACACATATTATATATTAAGCTGTTTTCTATTATATTTTTAGAATGGTATATACTAAGTTTTTTGTTAAGTACCTGTATAAAAAAATAATTTTTGGCACTTCATAGTTTTTATGATATATGTATAATAAAAACCAGTATTCTTTCTTATGCACTGCCTAGTCTAATTTATGAAGTACGTAATATTTGTAGCCGTTATTGAAATTGATATTTGTCACCTACATATAGGTGGCATGAAAGAGGAACACGTTCTTCTGCTGTTACGTACGCATTTCGCTGGATTTTATTACCTACTTACTACTATTATACATGTTATAATAATAAAACGTATATTATGCAATTATTATGAGAAGATAATTTTATTGATAATTAAATGTGTTACATCTTACATGCATGATGATGCGTATTATATTTATTTCTCGTTAGTGCATCACACACACACTTGAATATAAATAAAGTTATATATTTTTTAGTTTAACTATGTTGGACCTTGACGCCTTGTTATGTATTTGCCGACATAATAGGTATATGTGGATTTTGTGAATATAACATCATGTATGTCGTATATAGGTACTATATGTAACTATTGTAACGTTATCACTAAATACTTGTACTTAAAGAAAAAATAAGAATGGCTAATAAATTTAATGAAACGTACAGTTTAATGTGCCATCTAATAAGATATTTGTGTGATAATAATAATTAAAAGTTATAAGCAATATTTTACAAAAGTAGTTTTATTATACTTAAAAAAACTGTAAAAATCAAAAAAATACAACAAAAATTGATTAATTTTGTATTTTAATAATTTATAATAGATAACCTAGTCAATATTATATATATTTAAATTATTGAAGATTATCATAAACAAAATGTCTGTATACCTACATTTTTTAAGACATTTAAGTAATAGTATATATTTTAAATAATCTACTTGGAAAGAAAATTACTTGGTAAATTATATAATATATTTAGTATACTGAACATTAATTAATTTGCAATATCAGCTTTAGGCATTAGCGATCATTTCGAAATGAATAATATATAATAATAACAATGTATAAAAGAGATTTGTATTAATTATTAGACTACTTAATTAAAAGTTTGACTAAAAGTAATTTATGTTTCTCATTTTAAAATGAATGAACCTGATTTATTTCTGGTCGAATTACACTCGCACGTCTATATTACATAGGTAGCTTATAATTATTTAAAACAATCGGTTTATTGTTTACGTATGAATTCACGGCTAAAATATTCTCGGAATGTTAATAAACTAAGATTTTTAACAAAGAATTAAATTCTTGTGCTAAATTTCTATTGTCTTTTGATTCGTATAAATATCATTGGGCCGTTGCCATCATCTTTTTGATTATGTGTTAGTGTGTATGTGCGTGTTAGTGCACATGTTTAATGTTACACATTTCATAGAACATATAAGTTGTTTATTTCTTTATAAATATTGGCTTTGGATCTAATGATGCTTGATAGTCCGCTGTACAAACAAAAGTCCTTGGAAATATAGTGTCCACCACGATCTACTGACTGAAACAATATATACAAATACGTATGAGCCCTATAAACATTAAAAACACGCAGGCCTGAAGGTTCACTTTCACCGAAACATTATATTGATTATTTATCATGATCTATTGCTACATTTCTAAAGTTCTTAACAGCATAAAATATGTAATCGGCAAATCTGCAGCTCTTATTATGAATGTAAGTCAGAAAAATTGAATAGTTGTTATTTTATGACACTAACTTCTTGTTTAAACTAAAAACAATTATTAACATAATATTGTATATTATTAGATTCACTGTTTGATTTATATTATATATATTATATGCCTACTCAAAGTATACCGCGTACACACGTAGAAGTACAAGTATAAATAGAAGTATTTGTGAATAGTAAATAGTTTTTTTTTAATTCAAGCTAACAACTGCGTTGTACATAGTTTCAATTTTTTTCGCAAAATATCCTTGAAACGTTCCCTAATTTGGAATCCTGTGTTTTGTATTCGAAAAATGTATTTCGTGAGCATTTTGATTCAATAAAGTTTCTGAATGATAACATTTCAAGGATTTTCTCATTATTAGGTAGTATATAGTACTTAATATATTTACCATACAGTTAATTATCCCACGAACACCATTCCTAAGCTCGTTATTACAATTCCGTTTGTTCGTGTATAGTTGTGTATGATACATTTGCAATGGGATCGTCTTAAACACTGGTCTTTTTAGGAATATTAAAGTTGAATGAAAAAAATTTACGAGCAAAACAATTTAAATCTGTTTTTTCAAGATACAAGGTCGACATGAATTAAGAGCATTTATTATTTTGCATCCTACTTTGCGAATCCGCCTCCGGATTATCATCCTACATAATATTTACCAAACAGATCCCACTTTTGATACGAAGCGATAATTTAACATTGACATTGATACAATTTGATGTCCGTATGTATATAATAATAGGTAGTAGGTATCTACATTATGTGTGTAACTGAAATGAGTAATGAGTTGCAACAATGCATATTAAACGACGCATGTTAGGTGCGTTCCGATTGTGTAATCCCTGCACAAGGACAATATTATATAGTATGAAGGAGAAGGTATGTTTATGTTTATGATCTAAGTTCCTCTGCTCGGGACAGTTGGATAAGAAAATATATTGTATTTAAAGTTAAAATAACTGCTTTTCCTTGATGATATGAAATTAATTTCAATAATTTGTAGCACTGGAATACTGGATAGTATAAGTATTAACTGTAAATCGAACTAAAGCTAAAATAAAGGTTAAACAATAACAATTGTACTTATGTCTATAATTTATTATAATTTGCATACCTACTATTTATAAGAGTCGCAATTTCCTCTTAATCATCAATAAACTACCCATGGGTTTTTCACTTAAGGCTACGCTACTTCCTACATAAATAAAAACACCCATATTAAAATCCGATATATAGTTATAGAACACGTTTTATTCTTTGTTGTTATATTTTAAAGAATCTTTTTTTACGTAATTTATTTATTATTGCGGTATAAAACATCATAAATTTAAAAATGTTAGTAAATAAAATTTAAAAATCATAATATTTGTAAAATTCTATCATACATTTGAACTTTTACGATACAGAACTAAATACTGAAATCCAAATTGATTGAGCTGTTAAGAAATTTTAGTTGGATACAAACATATATAAAATTTAGTTTCTTTCTTAACATATAAATATAACATATGCATTATGATAATTTATAGGTTGATAAACGTATAGAACCGTTATCACTGTACCTATATAATATTTTATTGTTCGAAACAATAGATTTGATCCGTGTTATTCTTTAATTTGACTATGGTTCCTTTTTTATTTCGTTAAATAATTTGTTGCTAAACAATATAGGTATACCTAAAAACCAAACTGATTTGAGAGTAATATTTGTCAGAAGCGTGTACAGAAAAAATGAAAAAATGTGATTGATCAATAATGAAATTTGACACACTACATGACCATAATAATTTCAAAGGCAAATAGAACTATTGTAAAACGAAATTTATATTAAATTAGTTGTAAGTATCGGCATAGGGCATTTTCGAATGTTTAAGACTTATTGGCAGGATATAAACAATAAGTACAATATAAACGGATTATAAATATTATTATAAAATAAAGCGTATACATTTTATTCACTCTCAATGTGTGTTAATTTTATTAGACCATAATGTCTCGATACGATGAACTTAAAATTATGGTAAAGAGCGTCACATACGTAATATTGAATTCCCATTAGGTATATTATGTTTCGAAAATACTATAATAATTCAGCGATGCATATTGTTAGATTACATTCAAAATTTAGCGAGTAAAAAATTAGACATATAATTTTGTGAGGGTAGACACATAATTAATACGTTCTGGGGGGGGGGGGGGGGGTGTCTACCGTTGACGTTCTGATATGACTATAATATTATTATATATTATTATTTTTTATACCTGCAGAATGAGTTTTGCCGGTCGAGTAGAAACGATCTAATTTATCGCATTAGAAACGGTCAATATATATTATGATATTATCATTCATCGCGATTATTATCTTCTCAAACTGTACGTATTTATTGCGTCTAAATTACTTTTTAAAACCGTTTATTTCATCGACGTTATTTATTATGGAGAACGATATTATTTAACGACGATACCCGGATAATCGCGCGTAGTATTATTAGATAATCTCTCTCGGTATACTTCCGCGGACAATATATCGCGTAAAAGGAAACCACTGTTTGTTTTCTACACAGAGTGTGGTAAAATTGTAGGCAAATACCCGCGCGGTGACCTCAATAAGGCGACGGCAGAGCCCGCGTGTTCGACGATGACGGTATCGGTTATAGCGACCATGGACCATGTGACCACCGACGACATAGTAGTTGATGGTTACACCACGCAACAATCGCAACGGAAATCCCGAAATTGAAATTATTTCCAAGACACTGCTGCATCGACGAGTTAATGAGATACATTTAAGTGTAATTTTTTTTATCATAACGATAGTTGTTTATTATAACCAAGCTTATAATATCGTACAGTTTATATAACTCGCAAAGCATAACGATTAACGAGTTAATTTTAAATCTCCGTTAAGTTTTTAATGGATAACCTTTTAATTTAATTTATTCCGCCGTCTATATTGATCAGAATCTCGATGCAAATAAATAATCGATTCATTTAAATGAATTAACTTTTGAAGCGTTTCGTAGTGGCGTACACTACATAATATGACGTGTCGCGGATACCATACCATTTTATCACTTTTTGTATCTAGGTATATCCCCAGCACGTGACCCGGAAACGAGTGACGAAACGGTCGTTGGGAAGGACAAATCCGATTTCTCACAAAATGTGTGAAATAGCAAAATTATATACATTATTATAACTACAATAGCTGATAATATAACTCGGGTCTGCGGATACTAATTCGTTACCAGTTTACCACATCGTCACTGAAATGAAAAAAGGCGCAACTATATACATACCTGCAGGTTTTCTAATACATTTAAATACAACGGCTTTTTGTCATCACTGCAATGACGATGACATTATTTCGTAATTTAATCCGACATTTCGATATCATTTTTATTACATTATACTGGGTAATGTGTTGGAATGTATACATTATACGTACTATTCGTAATACTTCTAGACGACTACTGGATAACTATAATATTATAAAGTATATACTCAAATACCTTGTTATTTCGTTATGGGAATAACAAATCGTCACCGATGGCGCGGATCGCGACGACACGTGGATACCGCGGTCCTGGTTATGATATATTATTATTATACCTATACCTACATAACGACGCGATCGGCCGTCGGAAGTTCCGCTTTCGATTTCCACTGTCGCGGCGGCGGTGGCGGCGGCGGTAGCTATAATGTGCAGGACGACGACGCGTAGAGGGAACGGGCGATCGAGTCTGCGGGGACCGGTTCCGCGTGTGGTGGTCCGCCGCAGCGAGTTTGCGGCTTTCATTCGTCACGCGACAACCATAGCATATTATCGGTATACGCGCGACGACGTCACCCGCGCACGTCGCCGCCGCCGACCAGACTATACTCGTGTCCCGCGTTCAACTCTCCGATCGCGATTTCGTACATCATACTATTTATTTACTCTTTTTCCTGTCCGCCGACAATCGAGTCGCACGCGACCGACTTAAACAGCGGCGTTTTAATCGGTATCATATCATATTACGTATATCACTAAAATATCGCTAGGTATATAATAATAATAATATTGTATAGAATAATATCGCCAACCGTCGGACTTCGATACGCTTTTCCGTTCACGTGCACTATACCTACTAAAGTTTTAGTCGTACTCGTTCTTAACACGATTCGATGATGGGATCGCAATAATATAGTCATCGCGGCGTGTCGCTCCTGCAGGGACCATACGATTATTATGTTGACTCGGGACCACGTGAAGTCTTCCGCTGCTGTAAGGCGTTCGTCGCGGGTCGCCCGGCTGACGTACATGTTCTACTGCGTGTTCCAAGTGAGTGAAAACGCGCGAGCAACATCGCTCCAGCGATTTAAATAATTACCGTCATAACTATACATACTGCAAGTTGTCGAGCTTTGTTGCACCGAAAGCGTTTTAAGATTACGTAATTTAATGCAGAAAAAATAAAAAATATATAACTTTTATTTAACATACAGGTAACTTGTGTACATATGACTTTTTTTATTTTTACGCCGATAGACTATAAATTATTAATAGTTCTTAAATTATCGAGCATTTGAGTAAATTTTAAGAGTACTTTTGATGCGAGAAAAAAAACTGTCAACTCGTTATTATTTCTAATGTGCACGTCAATACATTTTCCACACAAGTAGGTTGGAATACGACACACTTTGACTGCGGATGTTTTATCACTATTATCGATTGGTAGTCAAACAATTTTAAATAAAAAAATAACATTTTATTACATTTTTCTATCGAATCGCCACAAAAATTAATATTAATTAATTAATAACATAGGTATTTAAAAATTTTCAAAAATTTGGTAGGTATACCAACAACACGAAAGTGCAAAATATTGCTTTTCAATTTTTTAATAATTTAACAAGACGTGCTATTTAAGCAGTGTTAAAAAAGTATAATTAATATTATATATATTGTATTATTGTAATAATAATATACAATTAAATTAATAAAAACAAAAGAGTAACTTGCTTAAGTAAAGTTATAAGCTCAACTTTACCTTATCATATTTATTAGTTAGGTAGTGCATGCGGCCAATGTGCAGTTTAAGCACTTTGGAACTGTCATTAATATTATTATATTGAAGCCAGTTTAAGAACTTACTCATAAAGTCATATATAGTTCGCTTATTGGAAAAAATTGCAATACTGAGTAAACTTAAAATGAGTAAGTAAGTTAAATTTCAAAAAAAAAAAATTAATAGAGTAAGAGTTAATTACATTTTTAAATAACTATAAGTTAAATCATAACTCCAAAGAAAAATTGTATTTATATATTTGATATAATTTAATAAAGAACATTGCGACTTTTTGGTGATACATTTGTCTGAGGTGTCAAAATAAATTACTGAGAGTTATCTATATAAAATTATTAATTGTAGTATTGTACGCGTAAGTCAAAAATCATTTATACTTATCCTTCCAAATTAGTAGGTAGTTTACAAAGATCTCTTTTCGATTTCCTGCCATCTAAACAACAACGTATTTATTTTATATAGGTAGCTAATGACCTCCGATAACATTTAGGGACCATTAGTTTTTCTTACTAGAAATCTTCGTACAGTGGGCATTTAATATTTTAATATTTCATAGCTTAATATTTTTTACAATTTCACATAATGCATGACAATAGACTGTGACCATAAAAGTAAATCATCATGTGAGAAAAAAAAACACAACAAAATTATGACGATGTACCTATTCAGTTGTAATGTTACTCACTCAGCGTGTACGGCAAGACAAATCGTATGTTATGAACTATGAATACAAAATCATAACTTTCTATAATGACTTAGAAAGACAGAATAATTTTTCGAAAAAGTCGATAGTTATACATTGTACATCTTATTAACATCGATTTTAGTATTGGATCCAATATTATAAACAAATCAATAAATATAATTTCAATTTTAATTGAGCAGGTAAATTCGATTGTTGTTTAACCATAGCATATATATTACCATACTCACAAAATAATTGAATAGGATTTTTAATTAAAAATATATTACATATAATTATTCTGTAATTACTTTATTTATTGTTACTTGTAATTTAGTTTCTGATGGGTTTCATTGTAAAAAAAATAGAAATTAAAAAAAAGTTATAGGAATTTATTATTACATAATTGAACACGTGCCTAGAGTTCTAGATTATTGAGATAAAATAACTTGACCACCGGGGTCATAATTTATTTAACTTTGAGATGATCAGAATCGATTACACTAGAAAACATTTTTTGACTAATAATATTTTTAAGTCATGTAAAAATTATAAGACCTAAATAGATTTCCTATCGTATTGTCAATGCATTCCAATATTGATACACAAATAATCGTCATTGTAATGTTCATTTATACCATTGAAGATACGTTATGTAAAATAAATAAATAATCGATAAATTGCATCATTGATTTGAAAACAATTTCCTGACATCACCCTCGGGAATCAAAAATAATCTATCTGAAATAATTCCATACATATATATTATAGGTATTATATAAATTATAAAAATAACGAACATATTTCTGGTAGTATTCGCATTGATACGGGGATAAGTATTGTTAGTATTAACACACCATATTGTATTATTATACAATATTATTATTTTTTTAATAATTTAAAATTTGCATTTCATAAAAAATTGATAAAGTAAAGGCTTAGTTTTTACAATAGGTCAAACCATTTGATTTTATCAACAGGTAAAATTGTGCAGTTTGTTTTCGTCGGCATTATTATGAAGCATTAATTCGGTGTCCTATATGATGATCGCGGTGTGACATAACCACGTGCAGAGAGATAATGACTCTGAGTCAGTCCAAAAAAATTACGTTTTGATGAACACGGCATTATATTACAGCATCTCTTTCACCTCAAATGTTCGTAATATCTAAGTAAACCATGTTTTACACATGAGCAATCAATTCATTTAAGCCTCGAGGAGTTTAGTAATAGTGTCCATATACTCCGTGCTATCCGGGTGAACGGAAGTATACGCACGTAGTAAAAATAGTTTTCTAAATTGCATTCAACCGCGATTTATATTTTTCTAGAATAGCGCATAGATTATAGTTGTATATGCATCAATGGTATAATAACATACCAGGCTTCTAGTTTTGATTCAAACCTTCGCGTGAAATATAAAAAATAATATTGGTTAAATATTGAGGTTTATCTTTTTTTGTTTTATTGTATCATTATAATATTTGAATTAAGTAGTTAGAACTAATTTTTATATCACCAGTTTGCGTTTGAAAACCGTATCTATAATTATTTATTTATATTTATTTCCTAACCTATAGGACTATTAATAGGAGTCGTCCTAAAACTATAGCTTATCACAATATTTTTTAAATGTCAAGTTTAACAAAGTGATAAATTATCATTATTGTGTGATTTAAATTAATTAGACACCTGCGATATTTTACACTTTTGTGCTGACTATTCCCACGTCAATTGGTCTCGTAAATTAGATTGACGTTTTTTTTTTTCTGTTGAGCCAAAAACAATAAAAACCAAATCTTTTGTTTTGGAAATGTTGCACCCGTGGGGTGTTTCATTTTGGCGTAATAGGCAGGGCCTACGCAAGTGACGACCTTCGTCCTGCACGGTGGTCTGTCTCCATTGTAAACAAAAGCTGTCTCGGTTGGAAGCAACTAGTGATCGACGACCTGGAACAGTAGGTGTCTCCTTCGGTGCACTAAATTAAGAACAAATTAAAAAATAATAATAAAACATTACGAGCAGCCGATTTAAGTTCGTCTCACCGTACGCCGTGGTGGATCGAGGACAAGGTCGGATCGTTAAACTCGATCGGCTTAAACTTAGGGAATGTGGTTTTTTTTTTTATATGTCACTTCATGTCCGCCAATTTTGTTGGGTGTGACTATTCATAAATAAGCTTTGAGCACGGTTTTCATTTGAATACCTATTGGATATACGAATATTATGTAAAACAGTTGGCTAGCAGAGTTTGTTTAAAATTACAATCATGCGATTAAAATTAAATTAAAACATTTTGGAAGATGCATAATTTTAACGGTGTGCGAGTAAAATTATATTGACTTATTAGATATTTTCTATTATCCGCTTGCCCGAGCACCGTCCATTTATATGTAATTAATACATACGATTTATATTCATAAATTTAAATTTGTTTTTTGATGTATTGTAATATTAAAGTATAATAAAATATGTTACCTTCTGTATAATAATATTGATCAAATATTATCAATTTACGTTTTTACGCAAAAGAAATTGGAGATTCCTATAATTTTTGTTTAATTTACTTTGAACTTTTACCTCATTTCTTAATTGAGCATGAGCAAAAATAATAATAATTTAAAAATCGTATTTCGTGTTAAATCTCAATTTATTACAAAGTGTAGTCGGAAATTCGGAATATCAAAAATTTAAGTCATGACATTATTTTTTTAATTCAGAATAACTGGTTTAGTTTAATGCAATACTACACTCAATTAATTTTACAAATCGTTTATTAATTACATCATTAAATTAAACTATTTTATTTATAAAAATATACATCAATACAGTAGGTTCGAGGTCTTTTTTTTATTTTTAAAGTAATTAATAATAAATTTCGTTTTCATTAACCTTTGTATTTTTTTCTTTTCAATAGTATAATAATATAATGTATAATATTAATGCATGAATTATATAATTTATAATTAAACTTACTTTTAGTAATCATAGTAGTATAGTATTACCAACAAAATGTTGAAAAAAAATAAGATTCGAAAATTATGCAGATTAAACAAATACCTATATTATAAGAAACTTCATAATTTTTTCTTTGTTCGGGATTATGTATAAAACAATGTTAATTCATTTTAATGGATTTATATTGTAAACTAGCCATGTTATAATAGGTATATTACGATAAACTAATCAACCGATTTAGAATTTTAGTACCTACTAAGTTTTAAATAACAACAATATTAACTATCACGTTAAGGCATTAAAAGTTAATTATCTGTATCATTACTAGCTCATTTAAAAAATTAAAACGCTATATTTTTAAATTTTATAAACTCGTATTTCAAGCAACTTTTTGCCATTCACAGTAATGTTTTTTCCTTAAAATCACCTCGATAGTTTTCCTTTATCTATTTGGGGATATATGACGTATAATACATAACACATAATATATAGTTTATACATTTAGTACATAATATATAATTTTTAATATGGTTCAGCATTTTGTTGTCGTATAATTTGTGGTCGGACGTAATGATGGTTTTGCATCGGTACTTTATTTTATTATTTTTGTCTAGCTTAGATATTGAACGGTACAACATTTATATACGTTGCAGTATACATATCATATCGCGATAGGTCCCTATATTAAACTCTAAATTGATTTTCGTAGTATGAGCGATTTACGCTAGTGTTTGTTGTTGTTATTATTTTTCATTTCAAAATAAAAACCAACGCAATGTCCAATTTAAAATGCGCATAACGTTTCGCGGTTTCCGGTGATGTAGCACGTGCGGCACTTAAATCGTATATAATACGTATGTAAGAGGCATATATATATATTATATTATATACTGTAAATTATAGGTGTTATTTTAGGTACGTTAGCTGAAAAAACAAATGTTAACTCTGTCGATGTGTTTTAAAATATTATTAGTACGATATTATATGTATTCGCGAGCTGAAAAATGTTCGATTCATATATTTTTTTATGGACCATTATTATGTATAGTGATATATGGGATTTCCTCATAGAGAGACTGCGTTTGAAAACAATTTTTCGGTTGCTTTTCGCATTAAAATAGTGTCTAACGTGACTTGGAATACAACAACTACTGTTGAAGTGTATCAAAGTCACCCGTTGTTACTATTAATAGTTCAGTCCTCGGTATTATTTTCGGGGATTAAATTGGCTAGGGGGTCGATACTGAATATAATGTCATGGGCCACGATGTTACAAAACTATACTCAACGTCCGCGATGGAGGAATTAACATGAACTATTTATGCAGGTCAAATGTTATAGCCCATTATTATTATTATAGGTGCGTACCCTAAAGTCTGTACAGCGTTGCCTTCGAATCGGCGGAATTTACAATCGCCCATAGGACCGCCGCCGTATATCGTATATTATATAGGTAATAATATTAATAATATCACGTATTGCAATATAATGACACGGTCGATCGTGGGCACGCGATTTCAATAATGATATTATTGTATAATACACGCGGTGACTGCAAAGAGGCCGTCCTAGCATAAAACTCGGCGAAATATTATGTGTAAAATGGTAATATAAAATATTTATAATGTCTTTCCCCGTGCAGCGGGCCATCGCACGCGTTTGTGCGTTAATAACAATAATAACGGGTCCAGGATAAGCGTATATAATGAATAGGATTCCGTCGTGACCGAAGCTGAATTATATGTGCGCCGAGCACGCGTTCCACCGTATACGCGGTCCTCGCGAGTCGCGGTAGTAGTCTGAGGCGCTTTGACCCGCGAAACCACCTGTGAACTTTATGATCGCCATACAGCTGCAGTATTATTATTATACGCGTGTATTACTATATTATTATTATTATTATTATATTGTTATGCATTATTATTACGGTCCCGCGTATGCATATACGCCGTGATCGGGTTTGCGACATAACGCGCTCGTTTCCCTTTTTCTTTTTATTTCTCGGTATAACGCATTACACGCGATAATAATATTATTATATGCTGCATGTCGTGCTACGTTAATAGTATATATATATATATATATGTATAGGCACTAGGCAGTATATAATATTATTATTGTAGTGTTACATTTCCATGGCGGGGGGATGGGGACCGGTCCGACCAGAGGATAGCGTAATATCACTATCGATTGCTCGCGCAGATGACGAGTGATCCGACTCGATTGGGCCGAGCTTGTCGTTTGCAACTGCATTCGATATGTCATCTCCGCAGTGTCCGCCACGAGGAGAAGTCGTTAACACGCCGCACACATACACACACACACCTGTATAGGTTAGGTTAGCCGCCGTATGACGTCTGGACGACGATGACTTCACTTCTATAATAATATGTATTTGAATATTTAAATTCCATCGCTGTGCGTTACCGCATTCTATACGAGATAATAATAATATACGGACGGTATATTATATTATTACATTCGGATAAAATTAATGGAAGCGATATTTTCGGTCGGTGTTCACGGCACTATAGATAGGTCCGTGTCGCCTTCTTCGCGGTTACACGTGTCATATTATTAGTATATAATATGTATGAAGTATAGGCACAGGCTCGTTTTCGAAACCGCTCGGATGAGCGTTTGTGGAAGTCGGTAGGAATGTATAGAAAAAAAATGTAAATTTTGTTGTTAAAATACGTGATACGCCACATACTGAGATTTCGAAACGTTTTATAAATAATGTGCCATTTACGCGGGTAAATTTATAATAACTACACTTCAGTAACTATATAATATATATTATTATATTGAAGTGCATACTAAGTATTTTCAATTTCGAATACAAAATATTCAAGTGGGAATTCAATTGTCATAGCACCTGTTTTTAAAATCCACGATATAATGTTCTAAAACTAAATATTCAAAATAAATAAATCGGTTCAATATTTTAAAATTAAGGACTCATTGTGTAAAGATTGAATAAGATGTGTCGACGTCCGTTAAGCGATGTATGTAATAAACAGTTTATTCCGTCGTGTTAACGAAACAAATGCCAATCAAAAAACCATAATAATTATCTATATACTGTGAAAGAGTTATAGAGTAAGTACTCGCTGTGTAATCAACGTTTACTGTCTAAAACATCACTGTATAGATACTAGATAGATTATGTAACAGCTATTATAACACCCGATGTGTTAGAAATGCCAAAGGTGGTGTACGCAAGCTCATTGATGTATTATGCTCCGTAGTCGCGTTGACAGGGTCGTCGGACACATGTGACGAATGATCTCGTATATAGCATATTATTATATTATATCAAATGATCATATTATGAACTCATGACACTAATGGTATCCGTATTGATATGTGTGTAATATAAAATATTATACGCGTACACAATGTAGACGGTTTGATCTTTAGGTCCTATTCTTTTTACATTTTTTTTTATTTTTTTATCGTCGTCATCGTGATTCGTCTTTGACTCGAGTTAGAATAAAATAAAATCGGTCGCCCACTGATTCTCTTGTATCTATATAATAAAGTCTCTTTAGTCGTATTATAATACGCTAACGTACAATTTTCACGTCTTTGATCTGATCACAATCTTATTAGCTATTGCGCATTGTGCGCATTTATCGGTTGGGGTTGAATTTAATTTATACCTACACTGATGACTGTAAACAAAAACAAACGCTTTTGCCCGACCTACAATTACATAGAGGTCATACGAAATGGAAACTTGTCCAAAGATTGCGAATTGATAAAATTACACGGTTCGAAGTTTATTGTTATTTGTCTGTTTGTTCATTAGTCCTGATTCAAATAGAAAAACTGTGATTTTTCTGCGACGCATTTGTAAGAAAATTCAGATAATCGTTTAAGTATAATATATATTATAATGTTATTGATAAAAATATATACATGCATAGTATAATATTAAACGATTAACTTATAATAATATTGTAATAAACGGCGGTGATTCTTATGGCTTAAAAGCTACAGCTCGTCTAACAATGCAAAAGGTGAAATAGTTTGAGTGTTTCCGTGATTAATCTACTACATTATGGTTATTATAATGGGTGTTAAACTGTTTTATTGCGAAGTTAAAATATATTCCTATATATTATGGGATTATAGTCCTGATTCAAATAGAAAAACTGTGATTTTCCTACGACGCATTTTGTAAGAAAATTTAGATAATCGTTTAAATCTAATATATTGTATAATATTATTGAGAAAAATATATATATACACAGTATAATATTAAACGATTAACTTATAGTAATATTGTAATAAACGGCGGTGATTCATATGGCTTAAAATCTACAGCTCGTCTAACAATGCAAAAGGTGTAATAGTTTGAGTGTTTCCGCGATGAATCTACTACATTATGGGTATTATAATGGCTGTTAAACTGTTTTATTGCAAAGTTAAATATGCATGACGGCATAATGCGCGCGTAAAAAAAACCGCCTAAAACCGCCTAGGCGCATGCCTATTATCTAGTGTAATAATAATAATATCATTCCATGAATTATGCATTAAGACGACGGGTTTCGGTCTGATTTCTATTTAAATTCGGCGCATAATATTAGGTATTCGTTGGTCGGCAGTTCGCCCGGGCTGTGAACAGAATATTATTTAGTATAATACGGCGATGGCGGCGTGCGCAGCTGTCCCGCCAAAGTTGCATAACCGTACGAAAATTGTCAAGGAAACAGAGAAAGACAGACGGAGAATCGGTCTGATGAAAATCCTAGAAGAAAAAAAAACTCGATTACACTTTGTGCTTCTTAATGTTGCGACTACTTCATTATATATATATATGCGTACTAACACTCCTCCATAGTACGCACTGTTTTGTGAATATATATAATTTTATTACGATACAATTATTAATGAATATTATTATAATATACGATTTTTCGCGCGCTCGATATATTATTATTTATTACGATAATAATATTATTACAATAATGTTTTGTTCCTCCGCCGGCGTGTCCATTAACCAACATTAATAATATAATGGCTACAGCTGGTAACCATCATATAATGGCGCGCGTCTTTGTCGATTTCGCCTGTCGGAAGGATGACGGCGGCAACAATGACGTAAAAAAGTAAATAAAAATTGTCTTCGCTGACACGTGCGAATTCTCAATTAGGCGTGTCATGTAATTCGTGTCGTACACACACACACATATTATTATTATTAAAGAAATATACGTCGACGGGCGCGAGCTCGCGATACAATCATCGTCGGGGCAGCAGCATAAACAATAGGCGCCGATCTCTCATGAATTATTCAGGCCGCCTCGCTCCACTCACCTAAATACTTAAATTTTCGCGCGTACGACGGGGAGAAAAAAATTTGAAAATTATGATAATGATTTCAATCGTGCAGAAAATACAGCCGAAATACCCGAGTGCCTGCGTCACGGTATACCTGCTTATAATATACGCGTATATACCTACCTACCTGTATATTATATACCTATAGATACCTGAGCCTGCAGTGGTATATCGTATACCACGCATCGTTATAACCGCGTGTGGTCATGTATATAGGTACTGTACATATATAATAATAATAATATAACATTAAACGCACGTGCGAAATATATTATATTATAATAACTCATAACTATATTATTATATCGTACGAAATATCAGGCACGTTATTGCAGTCACACATTCGTTCGCGCGTGGGCCGTTTTGAATCGGATCCGAAACGAATCCGGTCGGTCACGGGCAGGACTTGACATCGATTGTTTGTGCGACGTCGTGTTTACTCTTTGAGTCTCGTGTTTTTGTGTGCACACACAATAATATTATTATAATAGCGTATAAGTCTATTACGCGCTCTCGACGTATGACAATATTATATTGTGTACCATCGGTCGCGGAGGTCAACTTTACTATAACCATAGTATTATTGTATTTTATTTTAATAACGACCGTATAGTGCCGCCGCAATCGATTTCAATCGATCGCAATTAGTATTCGCCATTCGAAACCGAGCTACTTATTGTGACTTTTTCTTTTCATTATTTTATACAGACAGTCGAAAGATGATACCATCGCGCCACTGACAGCACGCAATATATTGTATGGGCACATCCTCGGTGTCATTATCCCATTGCGTATTTTACAAATAGGTCAGATTTATTTTCACCACGTTTAAGAAGAAATTTGTTTTCAGACTCATTATAGATTTTCGTTGAAAGTTTGACGCGTTTTAATGTGATGTTAGGTAGGCACATTTATAACCTATAAGTACGGACGTTTCTTTGACTGGTAATCCCGCAAAACTCGCCGACTCGCAAACTGCAGTTCAACAAACATTGTTATGCAAATCAATACATTAATTGTTAAAGAAGAACGTGCTTCATGATCATATTGTGATTGTAAAACTAACAATATATTTAATATTTTAATAAACACTTTTTGCTAATTCAACAAACAGTTGGTGAAATCAATACAATTATTGTTAAAGAAGTACATACTCCATGATCAAATTTTGATGGGGTGATTTTGTTAATTTTACCAATGGTATTTCGTTCTGTGTGCTGTTAAAATCTCTGTGAACGGTGTTATTAGCTCCCGAGTGCTATTATATTATTTATAAATCAAACAATAATTATTAATATCATCATTCATCGCAATATACGACCAACAGGTATAAGCTTAAATGGTGCGTTATTTTTTAATGAGAATTTATCTATCATCATGATTCGCTTTACCCACGCGTTAAATTAAATCTTTGTTTTGTTTGCATAAAAAAAAAATATTTAAATATGATCGTGATTCGTTGCCATTTATGGAACTTGAATAATATTATAAAAGGTAGGTAATTGCGTGATGTCCATTATATACTGTTTTGCAATTATCGAGTTAAATATTGCTAAATAGGTAATAAGAATAAAACAAAAAAAATACAGATCGGCCGATACAGTTAAATTCAAATGCTTACGTCATAGTCCTCCGCGTGTATTGTTTCGATTTCAAATATAATTGTAAAAACTTGAAATTAAATCGAAACTTTTCGAAATTATTGCGGACCGAACAAAGTAGGTATTTATGTTTGACCGTCGGCAATATTATTATTACATAGGCATCAACGTATTTTAAGTGTTTTAAAAATCACAATAATCACATTCCATTCGTCTGTATACACGGTGTGAATAAAATCATAATGTTGAATTATATATCGAACACATCGGTACCTATTAAAATATGTGCGACGCGTTTCGAAATATGGTGTGAAAAATAACATAAATACGACGTATATAGACTATATTATACTACCGAATCGGTTGCGACGACGATCGTGATTCGTGACCAAAACTTTCTACTCTAGTCCTCTCACGGAAGTCGATGGTGTGTGTTTTTTTTTTTTTGTAAATAATATTGTTACGTTTTGACACCCGTAGTCCATAAGATTTTTCTCACAACACTCACTACACAACTAATATAATAATAACAATATATACATACAGAATAGTATAAGCAAAGTTGTGTAGAAATTGTTGATGTTACTGAATTGCTGCATTATTATTTTCTTTCGTAATTAATAGGTAACCTGAACATAATATTAAACAGCATAAATGATGGCTGTATAGCGGTTTTTTACAGAAAATATTATGGTCTATTATAGGTGTATAATAAAATCCTATTAGGTAGATGTGAACGAAAACCGACCAAAAACTATTAGTTGAAAAACAACAATGTTAAATACATGCCTATATATTTTCAAGTTAAGTATGTATTTTAAAATATGCTCTTTCACTCTCGTTATTTTGAATTTTCAAAGTGTTATAACGCATATATTTTCTAGATATATTCAAGTATTGTAACTATATACTATAATATAGGTATATAGTATTTAATTCACTCTTTAGTGTATAAATTATTTTCGTGAAAAAGTCTGTATAAAAATATTTAATATATTCCCAAAAATAAGTCCGTGAGTTTTAAAATATTCCAATATTATCATTTTAATATATTTTATTATTTTGAATTTGTTTAGTTATTTAAATTAGATGACCTAAAATATTTTAGAAAAATATATTCGGCGTGATGGTTGAGTGGGATGCCTCATCCCAACAGTGATAATGATCGAGCCTCGAAGACGGTTCAAATCTTTACAATATTTATTTATTTTATTTACTTTTTACACGTTCATAAAATGAATTCTATGAAATTGTTATTTAACGTTGTAGGTAGTGATTGTTTGAAATTTATCTCGTAACAGTGAAATAATAAATGGTTATTTAAAAAAGTGTTTAATAATTTTCGATTTTTTACGATCTACCCATTGATTTATACGCAGACTCGGACCATTACATAAAAAAATATGTTACCTAATTATTATAACTCTAAAGGTGTCAATACTATAAAATATGCATATAATTTACATACTATAATAATATTATCGAGAAGAAGTTTCGCGACAAGTCTCCGTCGAACAATGTATATAATAATATATTATAATGATATTTCCTGATATACCCTATAATATAATATAAGCTATTTACAGCTATATGTAATATACCTCCACAGCAACACCAGTGGCATTGCAGCACAACATTCGTGTAACATATGCAACTATATGCAAGCATATAAGTCATATGTACGAAATATCCGTATTTATAATATATTACATATTATCGTCTCCCGTATAGATGAAAAATAGCAAACAGAAAATATAATATCTATGTAGGCATAGTCTCGTTCTCGTCGTGGGTGTGAAATGTAGTAACATATTATAGCTGAGTTCTTCTCTATTTGTAAACCGGTGTAGGCTGAACATAATATTATTGACTATTACGAAATGTCGCCTTGCGGTTAAAGTATTTTCGTCCACGCTGAGCATGCTGTGAATAATATTTCCCCGGTGACGTGAATAACTGAACAAATATAATATAATAATATTATATATGTATGATGTCTGCGTGCATATGCTGTCCACATAGGTGTTTCTAAACCATTTTTTTTTTTTTTTTTTGTACACATATTTGTCGATGAGAAATTTGTCAAAATTACGAAATTGACGATACCTGCTATTATTATTAATAAGTGCGTAAGAAAGTGTAATTCATAAAAAAAAATGGCTATTCGTGATTTCCCGAGTTAAAAGATAAAAACCAATTAATCATTATCTTATTATTATTCATGTGACAATGGCTATATATTATTATATCACTGCGTTGTTGCGTAGCAATCGTTTTAATTCCAAAACAAGATTGTATAAACCATTTACGTCGGTGCTAAACTCATGATAAATTGTATTATCTACAATATGGGTCTCCAATAGTCTTCTTTACGTCATATTCCATAAGCGATACAACTGTAATCGATATAGAATAATATTACACTAATACTTTCCTAATTATTATAAAAAGTTATCGGGACATCTTACACTTGTATTTTATTTTTGTGATGATCGGGACATCTTTCACTTGTGTTTTGTTTCTGTGACGTTTGTAAAATATTCTAAGTAAAATATAAATTAATTTTCTGAAATTATGAAATTAAATATAAAGTTTGTTATTTTTGTGTATTTTGTCAAATTTAATATATAAATAAAATAAAAAGTTGAAATTTAACAAATGAAGTTTAACGAATTCAAGCATATTTTGTAACAATTATTATAACATCATATTAGTGCATATTATCGTACATATACATACTGGTTTTTTAAATTAAAATTTTTATATTAATATAATCTTAGAGCATTTATTTAATTGCTTAATATTTGTGTGTGTTATATTTTGAACATTGTAAGTGTAATAACTATAAGTAACTAATAAGTATTTATAATTGTCTCAACCCTTGGTAATAAAAAAAATTAGTAACTCGTTAGTACCTGATAAATAATCTTTAAATTTTATTTATTCGTACCTTTTTGTTCATATTTATGAATTTATGAATTATATTATAGTTTTAAACGTGAGAGCATTTTTTGTTAATATTTTAGTTGTATATATTCGCTTGCATATAAGAAGTATAAGCTTAATATTGTTAAAGAATGTATATCAGTTGGTTAATGGTAAAATAATGTTTTTCACTGGCATATTATGTTCAAAAATTACTTTTATCCCAGCCTCCGGGGTTTCAAGACTAAACATATTTTATGATTGAGTTAATCTCTCTATAGTTTAAAAACATCAGATAATTAATAACTCAATTTGACTTGGTAGTTATTAGCGTTTATATTATGATATACAATCGAAAATGTATTTAATTCATATTGTACATAGTATTATTTTGTTAAGTGCGAATACACTCACTACGAATGTCGAATATAATAAAATATATAACATATTATACCTATACAACTAGCGTATTACAATATAGGTATATTATTATAATGCATTTATTCGTTTTATTTAAAATAATATTTCCAAACAAACTTTTAAAACGGCTATATACATGTATACACATATTATTATTATTTGTACGTGGATGAATTACAAGTTTATAGTTCTCCTCAGACTTGACGTGTGCGTGTATATTTATAAGTGTGCGCGAAATGACACGTAAATCAGCTCCATTGACTATCGAGCGTATATATATACCTACGTCGAACGTACAATGAAACAATACGCATTCTCAGTTTTTAACAACATATATAATATAATATAATATATTTTTTCACTCTGCGTATACGATTTATAGTCGCTTATGTTATTCAGAATAAATCGTAGTATATACTACACTGCCTACTACAACACTATACCTGGTACATGTCTACATAGGTAATACCATAACTTATCATAAACCAGTCGACTGCGAGATAAGATGGAAAAACTTCCATACGGAAATGATTACATATTCGCACGGATCCCCCCCTCCCCCCATTCTAGTTCTGGTAGTAGCGTGTAGGCAGGTATTTGAAGAGACGTTCGCTACAGAACTTATTAAATAAAGTTTGCTCGGCGACCGGCGGCGTACACAATAATAATAATAATAATAATAATAATAATAATAATATATTGTAAATTATCGTGTATAAAGGTTCGAAATGAATGACAATAATATTGTAAACAAACGTGGAAATATACACGCGTATTATATAGTATAATGTGCATTTGAGAGAATAGGTTCTTGGACGGGCAAAGACCTTAAAAGGCACTGACCAGCCGCGGTCAGCGAGAAAAAATGTGCATCCCATCAAAGGTATATACGCTCACTGTAATACATGTCGTGTGCGTGGTCATATGGTTTGCTTTGTCTTGTCCGGTCAACCGACTGATATTATCCGCCCGTACTGCGTAATAATTATTACTATTGTCATCAACGATAATATTTGTGAGTCAAATGTTTATCGTAACCGGTTGATTAATAATATTATGACTTATCGGATCGGGATCGTTCGTGTAACCAAATGATTTCTATTGATGGAGAGCAGGAATAGTGTTATTATGACTATATTGCGGATGAGCAGCGCACAGAGTGCTTGCATATAATATATTATTCATTATATACATGATAGTAATATTATTATTTTATTCCTGAGACGTATTCGTAGTAGGTACATTACGTGTTCGAAGAAAATTTAACAAATTATTCTTGCTACATCTTGTATGCTGTGATGCTACGTATAGTCGCTCCTCGCTAGACTATAGAGTCCGCTACCCTAATCTGCAGTAAGCATAATATTATATTTTAGGAATCCGGGAAAAAATGCCTGAGGAATTAATACCCTAAAGAAAAAATATCTGTGGAATAAATATTCCGTGATGGTAAAAATACCCGTGGAAATGATACCCCCCCCCCAAAAAAAAAAAAAAATATAATACCATTACTCCATTACAAGAATATATTAAAAAAATATAATAACAGTAAAATATATCACTATTTTAAATACCTCTATTGAAGGAACATTCACAAATTATAAATGTTAATCATATCTGTGTATATAAAATAAAAACTAATATTTTGATAACTATAAAACGAATAATATGTATCATAACAATTTAAAATATCATAATACATTTAAAAAAAAAGTTTATATACATACTTGATAAATTGAAGACATTTTGAAAAAATTAATAAACTTTTGTGAAATAATATTTGGGTTTTTTTCTTTTGGTTATTGTATTTCCACGGGTATTTTTACCGACTTCCAATACAATATATAGGTACCTACGTCATTGTACATAATAAGTCCGTCAGAACTGCAAACCAATAGGTGCGGCCCGAGTACACAGTGTCTGAAGAAAAATAAAACCAAAAGATTTTTTGTATTGTTAATATTGTTATATACTCATTATATTCATATAATTCTATACATGACGTGCGATTTACGATTATTGCTATATATTTAAAAGCCATCATTACAATTATACAGATTAAACGTACGGACATTTTTATTTTCAGCTTGCCATTTTGGGAACAGTAGCGTCCAAAATTGACGGAGGATGGGACACGGAGCCGAACACACAGTACCATATACAGACGGACGAGGGGCCCGAAAGGTATTTCAAGTATCAAACCATTAGTGGTCAGTACCGCAAAGAGAGGCGACTACAAGATGGAAGCGTGGTCGGAACGTACGGCTGGGTAGACGCAGACGGGTATTTGAGGCTCAACGACTACGTAGCCGATTCGAAGGGTAAGTCCGTGACACGTTATCGGTATAACTACCTTTTTTTTTCTCGTTTTTTTAACTCGTAAAACAAACAACACGCACCGCATTTTGAAAATTACGCAATATCTCGTAAGCGTATTATAAATTATATTTCTCGAATTCTCGATAAGCGTAATATTATATACATATGACGGATTTACGTAATTGCAATAACATTTTTATTTTATTTTTATTTTCTAAAATCGTGACTAAAGTGTAATAGTTTTAAACTAAATTAGTAGAGTGTAATATATTATAATAAAGTATATTATATTCTAGACTATAATGTATACAATATAATACGGTATACATTAGTTTTTGTGGTTATCCAAGACTCGAGTGTTGAAAATGTTTTTCAACAGTATATTGCATTATAGTGCAGCTTTGCGTGCACCTTATGCAATCTGTTAAGATCTTTTCGAGCCAGTTCTAAACACAATATTTTGGGTCATTTTTATATTGTTCGTACTTCTCCACTACATATACCATAGATCATCCTGCTGTAGTTATTTATCTATAAGAACGTGTAATTTTATTAACATTTATAAAAATAACATAAAAAAATATAATCTTCTCAAAATTGTTTTTGGGTTTAACGTTTCTGAAATTAGAGTAATCGGCCACCATTATATGTACATGACTTGAGTTGAACTGTTTTTTTTTTTTTTTTTGGTTTTCTTAATAATACCCCGTAATTTGTTACTCGCTTAAGCCGTAAGCGTTTTAACTTTTTTCATTTAAAGATAATATATCATTGTTATTGTAGTACACTATTAGTTTATTTTACACTTGAAACCAGTTTTTGTTATATTTGGACGCCTAAAATCGTCAAACAAAAGCACGTTTTACCGACAACAGTATTGTATTTTATTGCAAACTATTAATTTTTATCATTATTCGTTTATATACACGTTAATGGATCAAATTATATGAAATAAATAAAGTCTTCATTATTATCTGTATTTACAAAGCTAGGTAATTTACAATATTGACTATAACACCAGACGTGTATCAATGAATCATGAAGAGTTGGATTATTGCTTAGAATCTACAATATTCATATTAGGTAATTTACAATCCATATTAATTACACTTCCTATAGTTACGATGCAAAAACTATACAAATTATAATGGCATATTGCTATGACGATAAACATATAATTTCTGTTCATTAAATCCCATGCGATAATTACACCTCAATGATAATTAAAAAATGTAATTCAATTTAAATTTGTACTGTAATGCTAATAAGTATAGATGGCATGACGTCTTTTATTGCACACAAAAATTAATTTAATTAATTTTGGGAGTCAATTAATATAAGCAGTAGGCTATGGGCGAATTTATCATAATTCGATAGTCACAATTATTTAAACTTATAAATTATTCACCTCAATGTTCCAGATAGATCATTTTTATTTTTTATAAGACACGATTTAGTGCATTTTCACAACAGTGTGTTGTAATTTTATAGTAAAAATTACTCAATTGTGCACACATCATTATACACATTTTATGTAAATTACAAAGAAATAATATTTATGAGCAGTGCAATTTTTATATCAACAACATACAAATAACATAACGCGCTTCTAAAAAACCTAAATATTTTTTGGACTTATAGTTTGGAAAAGCGTGGTCTCAACATTTTGATTAGAACACTTAACAATGAATCGTTCATTTCTTCATTAAAATATATTTTTCAACGAACATACCGGTTTTATATTTTAAGTATTTTAATATAAGTATAAATATTTTCAATTGTATTTAAATTTAAACTAGCATCTATAGCTACATGACTTTTTTATGTAAGTATTATTTATTTTGATTTACATTTAACGACCATTTAACATTTTACCGATGTAATAATAATAGATTTTAGGAACACGATCAAGATAAACTGACTTGTAAATGAGTTCACTAAATTATATTATGCAAGATATGTTGATGGTATATATATATATATACGTCATATTATAGTCTTGAATTAAATTACAAAATATCCACAAAAAATAAAAATAAACAAATGCTTTTTAACACGTATTTCAGTAAAAATGTAAAAATAATAATAAAATAAGTACAATGTAATAATTAATTAAGGAAAATGTATTTACATACCTATTACCTACCTATTAAATACTGCAATATCAAGACATGAAAAGTTGCAAATTTTCATATTTTTTCGTATAGAAAACAGAATATTTTTCATATCACACAAGATTAAAATACCTATAAATGAATTAAAATATTAAAGTAATTTAATTTTAATACTATGCGCAAGATAACTAATACGAATTTAAATCAATAATGACAGACATAGACGTATGTTATAGATACATAATACATTTTTATTAAATTAAATACATAAAGCTATTTCGGCACTACGGATCGGCGATTACCAACAATATCAAATTATACTTTTTATGGACATAAACTAAACCGCGAAACTCGATTTGGAACCAAAATTATGAGCATGATATTATTTATCATTAAACGTTATAAGGATTTTAAACTTGCTTTTGACGGGGAAAAAATAATAATGCGTAATTATAATTTTCAATTTTAAATACATCATCAAGAAAATCAAAAAAAATGAAACTAAAGCCTTGGGCTTTAAAAACCATTTAAGTCCCTTATTGTTAATCTGCTACCGTATATAATGTAAAAATAATGTTATTTTTTAAACCTTACGTTTATAAAAAATGTTTAATCGGTAAAAAAATCACGAGTTAATAAATTATGGGCACTTTATATGGTACATACTAAAAATGGTGTTCGTAATTTTAGTATTATACTTATTGTTGCGTGTGGGATGGGCGGAAACGAGAAAACTTGTCCAATATAACTATACCTATTTTTTGACGATTTTTATAACACTGCAGTATTACGCAGTTGCCGGTTCTGTTGTATTTATAATATTCATATAATATGTTGTCGTTAATAATATTATTATTTTATAGTAAACCAACTATTAAAACATTAAAAACCACGGCCTGAAATCGATTTTAAATATCCTTAAAAGTCGTTAAAAGAACCAGTATAAGAAATCAAAAGTGATATCATATTTTTTTTAATAATATTCAAAATTTATATATTGAAATTAAAAAAAAAAAACATAGTTGATAATTTATACCTAAATATAATCGTTTTATAAATTTTACACACAAATCGAAAAAAAAAATGTAATTTAAAATTCAACAATATCCGTTTGTTCTTTGATATTGTTCATCTGTAGGTAAGAAGTAATAACTTATAAGTAATATTATATTTTGTTTTCCTTGGCCAATTTCACAGCCGCGTAAAGACGAATAATATATGGAATGCGCGAACGACAACAGGTTTCTCGTGGTTAAAAATCAAAATTGAAATCGTAATAACGTAAAGTTGATATTTAAAAAAAAAATATATAAATTATGTTCAAAATCCAATTTAAAAATCATAAAACAGTTAGGTAAGTCAATATTGTGCAACAATAGAAAAAAATCATAAAACCATAAAAACCATATTATATTATTTTCAATTTGAATCAGAAAATATCAAAATTGAAATTAAAATTAAAATTTTTCATTTTGATCTCAAGCCTATTGTTGAAAACTGTTTAAAGCCATTAAAATGCTTGCCTTTTGTTTAAAAAGATATACACAATCCGTTAAATTGGTATGGATTCAAATCCAGAGTATTACAACGGAAAGGAGGGTGAACATTGTTTATATGGCTTTGCCACTGATTATAGTTTATATTACAACAATATACATCATATTAGCCACTAGGACTGTGCATTTAATGTGTTCGCAACTTTGTACAAAAACAATAATATGTCTGATATTATAAACAAATAATAATTATCATTTTGTCTTACATCATTCGCTTGACTTTCTGAAAATATTTTGTTTTGAGTATATAATTTTTCATAATATCTCAACAGTTATCATATCAGCAACATAATATATTATGCATTATTATTATTATTAATTATATATATATATACAAGTATTATAGGTATTCTTAATAATGTTTAGACAATCGGAAATGATTTTGTAATTAATATATTTTCGATTTTTGAATTTAAACCAACCATCATTATCTGTGTCGCAGGTTACAGAATAGTGAAGAACAAGAAGCTGTTCGTCGGCACCCAGGCGCCGGTCGGACAGGCCGTGTCGGCGGCCAAGTACGTGCAGCCCATCGCTGGCACGGCCGTCTCGGTGTCGCCGTACCGGTCGGCCACGGCCGCGGCCGTCACCCGGCCCGCGGCCGTCGTGGCGATCACCCAAGCGCCACCCAGGGAATCGTCGTGGCGCGGTTCGCCGTTCGTCTACCCGTCCGACACCCAATCGTCGCCGCTGAGGTTCCCCGCGGCCGGGTCGGCGTCGCGTTCGGCGGCGTCTCAGTACCGGCGGCCGCAGCAGCAGCAGCAGCCGAGCAGCACCGCGTCGCCCGCCGCCGACTACTATACCGTGCGGCCGGTGGACGTCAACTCGATCGCGGACGGCGACGAAGACGCGCGTCGCCCGTACCGACGGCGCTCGTCGTCGTCCGTCGCGGCCACGGCCTCGGCGTCCACGGCCGCGGAAAGCCAGCCGCTGTACGAACAACCGTTGCGGCCGCACACGTTCCGGCCCGCGTACCGCAAGGTGGTGGACATGTCGGCGGGCACGACGCCGGGACCGCCGGCGGAACGAGCGGCCGAGTACGACGGCGTGTCGTTCGTCCGGAACGGGTTCAAGTACTACCTGCCCCGGCACTACCACGAGGAGCAGTCGGACGACGCGGGCGACACGCGCGCCGGCAGCTTCGGCTACGTCGACCCGTTCGGCATCAGGCGGGTGGTCTACTACAACACGGCGCCCGGCACGGGGTTCGTGCACCGCAAGAACAACCGTTACGTGGGCCTGGACGCCGAGCCCTATGACCCGCGCCCGGCGCAGTGATCGGGCCCGCCGCCGCCGCCGCCGCCGCCGCCGGGTTAGGTCGTCGTTATATTATTATTATTATTATTATTATACAGCAGAACCGTAACAAACCGTAACACCGCAGCCGGTCGCCCGGGGGATGCGTGCCATAATAATATATTATATGTATTAATAATAATAATGTCGCAGTCGAATTATTATTATTGTCAGCTATATCGTAATGTTGTTGTCGCAATAATACGATATTATAGACGATGACGGTTGTAATATTATTATTATTGTCATTATTATTATGCACACGAGCCATAATAATTATATATTATAACACAGAGCGGGATAATCCGTTCTCCTCCGGTGCAGCTCGAGCGGCAAAGTTCGATACATACCTCCTACAGGTGTATACGCGTAGTTGTATAACGATTATAGTGTAGTTAATATTTTATATTATTTTTTCTCTCCCCTTTTACTACGATTTTCTTTTGTCGCCTTTATTGTAATATTAACGCGGTAGGTATAGAACATGTGCGCGCAGTGCGTTATTGTTATTATAATAGTATGGAAAAACTCGCAATTTATTAGAATATAATATTAAAAACTATACACACCCCGAGACAATTGAGGGTGGGCGTGCGTTACGACTGGAGACTTGATGCGGACCGCACAATGAAACGCGTAATAAAGTACAATAATATATTATGTGCAATTATTATTTTCAAAACATCGCCATCAGTGTCGCCGTTCGACGACAACCATATAGTCTGAGTGTAGACACTATATAGGCATCACTAATCATATATAATATAGTGGACGATAATTAATTAATTTTAACTATTATACATAGGTAGGTAGGTACAGCGCGTGCCACAAGGTGTATTCATATAATAGGAGAGTGAAGTTGAAACAGCCCATTACTGATTGTATTATTATCGTTTTTTTTGTTACCGACAGCCGAGAACCGTTTTACGGAAATATTTTATCGAGTTTCGAAAAACAAAATTGAAACAAATTTTTTTTTTTTTTTATTGATACAGATATTGATTACAATAGTATCATTATTGTTGTATCCGAACGGTTCTATAAATACACCACTGAAAAGTCTTGGTACGTACAATTACGATGTTTTCACCAATCCGTATACCTGTAATAATATTATAATGTCAATGCGCCAGTCATTTGTTTAAGTCTCTTTTTATAACTACGCCTCAATCTCGTTTATGTGTGTACAGCTAGTCAAAATGAGTATTACTTTAATCTTATTTATTAATTTAACGATCGATGTATTTTTAATATCCCGAGGTTATTTTATACCACAGATCAGCTTCACCTGATCGGGAATCATCACGTACAATAATCATATTATTTGGTAGGTACTCCTATTATCTGTCCTAATTAATGTATTTTTTTTTTTTTTTTTTGATCTTTAATGATACATTGCCAAAACCATTCTCGTCCGGTCTGCGAGTGGACTTGAAACAATAGAATCACCAATATGTTGAAACCTGTGATTGTAATGGGTACGCGAATCTCAGAGATTGCACAACTGCGGGTGATTATTTTAGCCATTGTGTACCACAGCCAATAAATCTATAGTCCATTGTCTTCAATCGGCAAATGTTTGCCATAGTAAATTACACTTATATTATATAGTATTATTTTAGAAATTCTTGTAAAAATGTGCCACGCAAGCGTATAACTCAATGTTGAGCAAACATTAATTTATTTTATACGTTTAATTAAATAATTATTAAATTATACTAATATGTTACTAATATAATACGTACAAATCAGCGTTTGTGATTTTTTTTTTTTTATAATATATAAAAAACAAAATTAATCAATGATAATAATAATAAAAAAAAAAAAAACAATAATAATATTAATAGAAATAAATATATATATATATATATATATATATATATAAATGTGTATTATGTATATATATGTATAATATATTTAATATTTATATAGATAAAAAAATATAAATACAAATCGCACGAGAAGTGAGTTTTGTTTTGCAAAAATTGTTTTTCTCTTTCTTTCTTTTCCTATTGTATATTATAGTACCTGAACATTGTAAATGCTGGGAAAAAAATACGCGAGTCTATACGCACAGCGAACGCACGTTTTATTGTATGCAAATGGCTATATATATATTATTGTGCACAACAGCTGTTACCCAGTAGAAAGTAAGCGAAGAGTCTATTACGGTGTTTGAATGACCAAACAGGCTGTCTCCTATTTTTGGTTTGAAAAAATAAAACAGGTATATCCTAGCCCAAACTCATCGTCGTCGTCGTCCTCATCGTCGAGCCATCCTTTCATCGGCATTCGAGAGAAGTTTTTTATTTGACTTCGCAATATTATAATTATGTTAATATTTTGATGATATTATTACGCGATTGAGACGCATATTGTAATACGCTAAATAGTGTTATTATTTATGCGAAATCTGTGTGAAAAATATTCACGTTAAGTGATCTGACGTGGCAAAACGAACATTTGAATAACAATATACCTAGTCGTTATTTCGAACACACTGAAGTAAAATCTGCATAATATATTATACTCGAATTTAAAATGTAGAACCTAATATTGCATTATTGAAATATTACGATTAAAGAACGATGATGGTTTATTAAAATGATTATTTCATATAAAAATAAACGTGCAGAAATTTAAGAGGCAGAATAATATTGTTAAAAAATTATCCGGTCTTATTACCTATTATAAAGACGTACTTTGATTCGTTTCTTCATAATTACCCAGGTAATCACCTTCAAGGTGATGGCAGTTTTCGTAGGTATTGTGTATAGGTACCTACTTTTTTTCCATTTTTACGTACATTTCGTAACCCCCCCCCCCCCCTCAATCGTAACAATTATATCTGTCGCCCTCGTAGTTCGTTCTGTTCTGCGTACACCCGAAGAACTCCAAAACGTTGATTACAATGCCTCTGGAGAACGGGTTGTAGTATTTGCCTCTGCTGTTCTTTAGGTATGTGTACTTTTTATGGTTGATCATCTCGTTTCTGGTCAAATTCATCAACGCGTTGATACACTGCAGTTCAGAACAAAAAAAAAAACATAAAAATGTATTCAAAACGTAATTTATGAACTTTAGCCGTACATATAATATGATACAGGTAAGCGTAGTATGAAATACATGTAAAATATATTATTAATTGTAAGTATATCGATGTAAAGTGTGCCCCTGTCAACACATATATAATTTTTTTGAAACAAGATTTCGGAAAACTGTTATTTTATCAAAGAATCAAAGTTATTATAACTTATATTTTATAGTGATTTTTGATCAATTTTTTCCTCAAAATAAGAAGTTTATCAAGCTTTTTTTTAAAGATTCTTTAAAATAAACACAGTATACACAAATATGTTTGTTTACCTGCAGTGTAGGTAATGAGTAAAGTAATTGGCAAATTCCTAAACCTTATTTAATAGTAAATATCCTAAAAGTTAGATAACAAATTTTCATTACCTAAGTAGGTAGTATTAAAAGAAAAAAATAGGAGTTTTGAGGTGAATTTTAAAAAGCAGCTAGAATTCTAGCAGAGGAGTGTAATTATTATAGGTGAGTCGTGGATGGGTATGTTTGCGAGGATACTGAGACATCCTGCGTGTGTGTGCAGTGTATTATCCTATATCATAAAGGTTATCGTAGGACGTATACTTACGATGGTCGCAGTCAGGGCCCAGCTCAGAACGCCAAAGGCGAACGCTTGCAAAAGCGCCAGCACGTACAACGCGTTAAACCCGTCTACGTTGATCGTGCAGCACACCAAGTAAATCACGTACGAACAATTCATGGCCAGACTGATGACGAACCAGAAGAACCACGACCTATGAACGAATCCGAACATACGAGGTTAATATTATTTTGGTATTGCAGGGTAGGGTGTTTTAATAATATCACACTTGTGTACCTATAACTACCATACGACGGGATCTTTATAAGTACCAATAAATACTACTGTTATTGCTACAAATATCCACAAAATTACGATACCAAAATAGCGGAATAATTATCTTTTAGATTTTGTGAAAACGATGACGTTCTTTACAAACCATCATAGATTGTTGTAATACAAAATTCCCATAAGAAATACCTTATCTATCACAGTGCCGCCCCTCTATAACTATAGACATCAATCGTGAAGTTAATATTATAAGTTAACACGAGTATAGTTTTCTGATCATATATTCAAAATTCTAAAAACATATTTTTATACGTATGACTGTAGCGAACAAACTGATATTGGATTATAAAAAAATCAATTCTTTGGTCAAACTTTACCTGTTGGTGAGGCCGATACAGTTGATAACAAATTGACAGTGGTGGTCGAAGTGTTGGACGCATCTGTTGCACAGCCGGCAGTGTTTAGCTCGCAAAGGTCTTACGCAGCGACACGTGTGACAAAGTCTTGACAGAATATCTCTTTTGGTGCCCATGTCACACGGATAAAACGGTAACTAAATAAATACGAGACATTTTTTTGTAAAATCAAAGGAATATCTTTACTTTAGATAAAATAATACATTTTTAACAAAAATCATTATTAATCACGATGGACTATGGACATGTCGTTATAATTGCATTTATTATATAATAATTTTCACTTCGGTATAAATAAAGTGTATTTTATTACTCTGATTAAGTCTTCATTGTATTATTATTATTGTTTTTTGTATCAATATAAAAACGATACCTATATTATGATATGAAAACCTCTATTATTTACACAAAATTATGTTAAGACTTAGCTTAAGTTCGTCACGTCAAGCGTATTGTTACTAATTTGTTTTCTGGTTTAATTAATAATAAATATAATACATTGAGAATTATTAAGAATTTACATTATATAGGATGCATAAACGATATTTCTACGCATTTATAAATTGCACACACGATTTTATAAAACGGATAATATATTTTAGTTGATAAAATATATAAAATTACTTGTCTAATAGTTTGTATGTAACTCCCTGAATCGATTGGTAAGAATCCGGGATCCGAATGTTTCGTAGTCAGCCAACATATCCACATGAAAACATTCCATGCCAAATAAGTGTAGTGACAACCTCTCGTCAAGTTCCACGTAACAGGCACTACCTATAATAATATGGTCGCATAAGACTATTAAAAATCGGGACATACATTTTACGCGTAGGTAGAAAACGTTGTCTCACTCTGTATATGTAAAGAGGATACCACCAAATCAAGAAGGAACACAAAAATAGCAACAACGGGCCTTTTGAATACGCCGAACTGCCGAAAATCGCATTTCTATAATACAAAATAAGCATAAACAGTTTACAGGTGTTTACGACGCATAATATTATTATTGCAAAAAAACAAATCGCTTTCCGATCATTTTTGTAGTGTATTATATTTAAAAATATCGTCTTACAACGCTTTGTGGAGAGGCACCATCCATTTCTTCCTCTTCTTGATCTCTCTGTTCAGCAGCCCGGCGATGTCCTCGTACCTGTGGTTCACGGCCAGGCCCAGCGGAGTCTTGCCATTCTTGTCCCTCGGTTGTAACGATATCTGACTCTGTAAAGGGCCAACCGGCGAATACTCGTGGTAATATAATCGTATCGACAGTCGACCGACTACGTTTTTTATTTTTTTTTATTTTTTGTACTTACGTTCTGACAGAGGATTTCGACGCATTTCGCACTTCCGGAAAGGGCGGCCAAGTGCAGCGGCGTGGACCCGAAGTTGTCGGCTTTTGTCAGGTCGGCTCCCGAGTACAACAATAGCCTTATCAGTTCCGGGTGACCTTTGTACGAGGCCCAGTGCAATGCCGTGTCACCATTTATGTCGGTCAGGTGGTGCAGGGCACCCATACCCAATAGGAAACTCGCCGTGGACGTTTTCCCAAACATGCTGGCCGTCATCAAGGGCGTGAGGCCTTTGAAGTCCGATACGTTCGGGTTCACCCCGGCCTTCAAAACATAATATGATAATACGAGAGCTATATTATAAACTTAATAATACGAGAGTTACATTAAGCTACTTTATACGACGATATGACTGCAGTAGGTGTTTATAACTAGTTTTTTTTTCCATGGCATTCCGCGGTAGCATAAACAACGATCAGTTAATTATGCGTATAGGTACTTATCAAATACAATTTTTTTCAAACGTTAATGTAGCACATGATAATATATTTGTACTTTTGTAGGTTCTATAGAATTTAATATTTTGTATTACAACATAGTATATAAGATATTATACCAAACGATATTCAACCAATATGTTATTCAAACAAATATTTTAATGCCAATTTCGTATTATAAATTGTACATTTGTAACTACCAGTTACCTATATATGGCTGTATTATGCATATTTGTTTGTATTAATTTAGTTTCAAAATAGTTTAATTACTACATGGATATAATTTATAATTATTGTAGTACAGAAGAGAAATATAATTGTATGGAAAGTTTTAAACTCAATTGGATTTATAGAAATGTTATAGTATTGTCTTACTAGTTAATTAATGAATAATAATAATAATAACACTGTTATAACTATAAATTATGTAGCATATATTTATTAGCCTACTAATTAATTATACCAGTGCACTTTTGTATGATTTTTTTTCAGACCAAACATAAAACAAGTATATTAAATAACAAAACGTTAATTATTTAATTTTCTTATTTACGTAAATGAAATGTTTAGGTAACATAGGTTTTAATTTTGGCAACAAAAATTGTGGCCATATTATTTTAATTTTGAATATTAAGTATTAATTACAAATTATAAGTACCTATATTGTATTTTAGACTATAATATTTCGTTTGTTTTTTTCCTTTCACGAAACATACATTTTAAAGAGACACATTTAAACATAATAATTTATAACGTTATAATATATAGGTATATAATATTTTGTGTTTCATTAATCATTTAAAATAATTGAATCGTGAGTTGTGATTTTTTTAAATTTTTAATTAGTATTATGATAAATTACATAATAATATGTAAATATATTGTTTAAATAATAGTCGTATAATATATTATTATATTATTATCATATCAATATATTGTTATAATATACTATATAATATGGGTTTGGTCTGAGTTCTAATCTGTCATCTTAGTATAGCCTTTCAAGGTTCACGAAATATCAACGATTTGCATTCGAGGTAATTATTATGAATGTTACGTTTTATTTGTGTATACCTACATGCAATTTCATTTTATGGGTCATGGTTTTTGTATCATCGAATAATAAATTATTCACGAAACAACTAACGTTGATTATTGTACCACGACCACCAGACTATTATTAAACATATTACGCGGGTTACGCAAATGTAAATCTCTTAATTTAAATTGTCATAATAATTGTATGGAAGATTATTGTCATTGACAGTTTTGGGATGTCTAAGTATCTTCATCAGTTTATTATAAATAATACGGTACCTGACACTCAACATTCGACAGCAGTTAATATACTTTTAAACGTTTCCATATTATTATGTCAATGAAACTTTCGACTCCATGGCTTAGCAGTACTTGCTAGTATACGAATATTTTATTATTATGTACAGTAATTTTATTCTACACGGCTGTTTATTAAATAATAATTCTGGGATTTCACTACGTTTGAGTTTACCATCTACTGGTACCACCTAGAAAAAATGAGTACCTACTAAACTAATAAATATATGCACTTTGACTATAGGAGAAAAATATAAATTGGATGTGCAAGAAAATCGTCGGATCACCTAGATTTAGGTAGGTTGGTGGATAAGTAGGTAGTTTTTAGAGTTTTTCATAATCGAATCAAGTCGATAAATTTGTTTATTTTGTGAACATATATCTACTGAAGGCAATTAACTACCTACCTAATTTATACGTAGATTTGTTCTTCGATATTGATTCACATAGGTACAATAATATTATTAAAACGATCGAGTGACGACGTCCACAGAATCGAGTAGAATTATATAGGTACCTTTAAGTGGTTAGATTCATTACACAACGTATGAACGATCGGATATTAATATTTTCTAATGTATGATATTTAATTTTTTTGTATATATATATATATTTATTCGTACTATTAAAAATACAACAAAAACGTAAAAAATAATTAAGAAGTAGTTAGGTATATCTATTTTAAGTATTTATCTCAATTATTTACTTAAATGAGCTATTATAAAGTATATACAACTTATAAGAGTTCAAAATTTATCTAAAAAACACATGCGAGCGTAAATTTTGTCGGATAATATCACACGATCTGTAACGCAATTAAAAAAAAAAAAATCCAATTTCACTAAGAGAGTATTTTCTAAGTTTCTTGCAGCTAAAGTTATTTGTAGCTATATTACTAAATTAGAGCAGCATATTATATTGCACATATTTCTCCTCTAAACAATACGTGTGTTAGTCAGCACTCAGCAGTAGGTACTATGTGTAATAATTATAAAATATAAATACCTAATTAGGATTCTATTCTCTAAACCTTCAGCTTAGAGCACAAATTTGTGTATGACAATAATATTATAATAAATTGATAACATACTTTTCATGATATAATTCTTTTAAACCTATCCGTACGTTTATATACGCTCATCGCGTGTTGCTCCGATGCGTTTTAGAGTCACATATTTTGTAACATAGATTTTCACACAATCGTAGAGTAAAATAAAAAAAAGTAATTATTCATCCGTCTTGTGAAATCAAAAAAAAGTTATATATCCATATAGCTCTTGGTTTAAAAATAACGGATGCAATAACTATATTTAGACCGTATAATATTATATATTAATACCAAATAAAAAGTTAGTTTTTTAAAATGTTTCACCTAACTTCCTAGCTGAAGTATTTGCATAACTTTATTATTAAATCTTGGCTATTTCCAATTAATTTGAAAAATAATACGCAAGTTAAAAATATAATGTTTTTTCGTATTATCAACTACTGCAGTGTATTTAATTAAAAATTAGGTAAATATATATTTTTTTGTTTAATCACATTTAATTTCAATATATTATAATGATTTTAAACGAAAACATACCGATAGATAATATATGTTTTGATTTAATAATATGGAAGACATATACCGCATTGGGTAGTAAAAAATAAATTATTGTAGAATGTATTTGTAAAAATGGTTATTTATTATTCATACCAATTGAAAGTTGAGCATTTGTGTATCCGATGATCTACCTTTTAATTGTAAGTGTACTTGGGGATCAATCCATCAAATTTTATAATTATTTCTCAACAGTTACCTTCACATTTATTTTGTAGTAGCATGATAGTACTATACATCCGAACTCTTACTTCGATGTCTTATCAAAGGATGGTGGAGCCGTGGAGGTCAGGCGGGTATAATATCAAATATATTATATCCATACGATTTTTAATTGACATTCATAAAGTTTATTGTACTCAAATACCTATTATCGGTGGAGTAACTGAGATTTTTGAGAGGGGGTATCAATTATAAATATTATAAAAATATACACACAAACTATATAAATTTGATTTTAATTAGCGAAAATATGTATAAATTATGACAGTTGTGATCAATAGATGACGATTATAATGAATTATAAAATAAAATAAATATTCCTATTCCTTTATAGTTGAATTCGTGTAATAGATTGATATGACACAGCTCAAGAGGGGTGTCATATTATAATAGTCATAATATCTAAGCACCCCCCTTGGATACGTCATTGCCTATTATAATAGTAATTGTATTTTATGGATTTTTTTGTACGGTTTGTTTTATTAATTGGATAATCGTTTATATATATTTATAAAATTAAGTTATAATAATCAATAAAAAAATTGTATGCGTTCAAATTTCGTGACAGATCGCCTATATAATTAATCGGTATAAGATAACTGTCCCGTTGTTGCGATCATCTGCTACACAAATGCCCAAAGTCGCAAAAGCACCGCGTGTGACCCGGCCACCCGTTATATTATTATACTATTAAAATGAGGAACTTTTTTTCAACATAGTCAATTAAAATTTTCTTCCGATTACCTTTAAACTACCTACAAAAATAGTTGAATATAATATTATTATATGTAGGCCCAATATCGTTTGACGTTATACCGCAGTATATAGAGGGTAAATATATTATTGTTTGGCGTCACGTTACCACGGTCCTATTATAACGTTGACCCATAACTCGACCGAGTTAATCATTTTTTTTTTTTCAGTTAACTCGTATAACCCACACCTATTGTAATACGCGATCAGTATCGTCTCACCCACGTCTATAGTTTTGTATTATAATAATATGATATCTGCAGTATTATTATGCGGCGTATACCTGCAACAGCACTTGGACGGCGGCGGTGTGACCTTTGCGGCATGCCCAGTGCACCGGCTTGGAGCCTTGGATCCCGTAGCACGACATGTCCACGGTCACGCCCCTGGCCACCAGGTACCTGAGGACCTCGGCGTTGCCGTAGAGCGCGGCCCAATGGGCGGGCGTGTAGCCCCATTCGTCCCGGAAGCTGAGCGCCTCGCCGCCGCACTTTTCCACGGCGAACTCGAACCCGTCGTAGTCGCCGGTCTTGATGGCCTCCAGCAGCGGCTTGTACCGTTGGTCTTCGGAGCTGTGCACGTCCAGCGAATCGGCCGAACACCCGTCGTGCATGCCGTCGTTGTTGTTATTGTTGTTGTTGTTGACGTTTATGTCGTCGACGTTGTTGTTGTTGTTGTTGTTGTTACCGTTGCCGTTGCCACCGGCACTGCCACCGCAGCCACTGCTCACCATGGTATACGCCGCGCAGTGCTATCGATTTTTTTTTTAAACGTATCGCGTCGTCCGCGGAATTAATAATATTATCGTGTTATGTTTCGCGTAAGGAGCGACCGTTTTGATGATATTATTCACTCGTCCGGAGATTAGGTGGGGGTGACGGGTCGTAAATATTATTGAAAAAAAAAATCAAAAACCCCGTACGATGGTGTTTGATGGCGATCGGCCCGAAGACGATTGTAACAATAATATTAAACAATAGTCGTGATGGAAAATAGTGTACGTTTTGAGCGACTCGCAAACGAGTGTTGGCCGCGGGTTCCTGCGCGCGTTGCCCCGCGAGTCGCGTAATACGGTCGTGTGTCGAGGAGCGTGCGCGGATCGATTTTGTAGTATCCGGCCGCCGCCGCCGCCGTCGCCGTCGCCTCAGTTTGACCATTTCGCTACGCGCCGACACGATAACAATATTATTTTTTTTTTTATCGCGAGTCACCGTAACAGTTTAAACGTATAAAAGACAAAAAAAAACAATTACCGACAACGATAAAAAAAAAAATATATATGTCCAAATGAGCACCCCGCGGAGCGCTGCTTGTGCGGGGCTGATTGGACTGATTGTCAGTCGCATCAGTGGCGGGAGACGGGAGTACTCGACATTTTAAGATAATAATAATTAATATTATCCGATTAAAGCAGCGGACCTTCGATATTCGTTATCCGTCGTCCCTCGGTCAGGTCGGGTTTGTACTTTTTTAGTATAATAATATATAAATAATATGCGTTCTGTTCGCGAGGTCCGGAATACTACACAAGGCGATCGTATAGGCAATTCGCTCACTCGCGTGGTAGTTATATTAACGTTTAAATGTATCAGGAGATCCTCGTTAATAATAATATTTTGGGTAATTTATTGTAATATTATTCTAATAGTTATTAGCAATCAATTATTACTCACTACTAATTAGCAATTAACAACTTTACAGTATATCCGACATACTCGTTGGCTTGTGTTCAAAAAGACATTTTTCGTTTCGTTTTAAATAATTTAAACAATTTTCAATTTTAATTATTTGCTTAATATACATACCAATTCACTAGATTTACTATCTTATATGTATCGTTGATTTAAATCAGATGTTATACATCTTAAAGAAGAATATTCTGAAAGCTGAAACATGATGTAAATTATAAAATGCATACATAAATATTTATAGTAGGTCAATTTATAACACATTGATTGGTTGTATTGATTAAAGATAATAATTTGAAAAAAGTGTTGGTGAAAACTATGTTCCTATAACTCTATGTAATAAATAATATTTTAAAAAGAAAAAAATTGTAGATTTTTAATAAGGTGCCATTAAAATTTAAAGTTAACTATTTTGGTTAACACTGTGGCAACTTAATATTAGTCTTATAATTTCTTTAATCAAGTCGTTCTTGTCTGAAAATGCATTGATCAAATACTTTTGTTACCTACATAGGTATGTATATATATGTATGGAATGTATTTCTTAATTTTAAAAAAGCCTCATCATACCTTATTGAGATTTGATATTAATCTTAGTTTTTAATCCATGATAATCAGGTCTTGTACACCTGGAGAAAATATTACTTGTGAGCCTTATTGTAATATAATTTATAAATATTTTTTTTTTCATCCCACATTACCGTGTAACAATATTAAGACAAAAAAATACTGACTATTGTTAATGCGACAACTGACATAAATATATTCATTAATATAGCTTTTAATAAATAGATTAATTATTTTAATATACCTATGTCGTATATGATATTTAAATTTCGAAAATTCAAACATTGACATAAAAATTATAAATAAGCTCAATATTAGTTTAGGTATATAATATGATTGCTACAATAGCCTATATATTATTCGTGTCAGATATCTATTTCATAACTGATAACTTTAGCCCTTCATTTCAGTAGTTAAACTTATATAAAGCTTAACGACACTATACTTGAGTAATGCAAAATGTGTATCAAACTAATACAATTATAATAAACGTGAACAAGTTATTTAATTTTTACCAACTAAACTGAAAAAATATAATACATACATAGTATATGAAAATTAATTATAATCCCATTTGTATACTTGAGTTAAGTTTTAGCCAATAACTATAGCAGACTGGCGACTGCATAATATATATATATATATTAATAATAAAATAAATACCAGTCAATAAATTAATGATGACTAGAAAAATGTAAATGAAAGTTTATAGCTGTATACTAAAATGTATAGACATCTCGAGGAATTTTTTATAAAAGTTAAAAAGTATGTCATTATGTGATAAAATTATTCAAAATAATTACAAACATAAACACACCTATTAATGATTTGAAAAATAACAACCTATTATAATATTTTATACATATATTATATTTTTTTCTATAGCATTCTTCATTCATATCTAATTTTTTTGAAGGTACAAAATAAATATTTTAATAAATTTAAATAAAATAATTTCAATAAATTAGAATATTTAATAATATTAATTCTGAACATAAAATAAATTATAATGTATAAAAAAACTTCTTTTGTTTGAAAAATTCTCCACTCCCAAGAGCCATGGCTCTATGTAATAAACTTACAGCTGGTGTTGACTTATTCTCTTCTCCGATACGCACGATTCATGATTCACATTTAATCAATACTAATAATATGTAAGATTGAGTAAGTGAAAAAATATGTATTTTGTTATAATCTTATAATCAATTTTTTTTTTATTCTTATTAATTTTAACACTCTTATTATATCACTATTCTAATTTGTTTATATTTAATCTATATCTGTACTATTGGGCACTTGCCTGTTTTATTCATCTGAATAAACTATTATTATTATAAGTTTTCTTATAATATTATTTGTTGAGACGCAACTATTTTCAAGTAAAAGTAATCATTTAACCAACTTAAGTTTTTTAATAATAATAAATATTCAATTTAGGTTTTATATAATTATCTTATAAGCTTAATGTAAATACAATAATTATTGCAAAAATAATATAAAATGAATTGCATAAGGACTGGTGTGCAAGTTGAATGTAAAATATTTACTATACATAATGAATTTCGAAAGTTTCGAAGTTTTTATTGTTAAGTAGTAACTAAAAGAGCTAATACTTAATATTATAACAATACCTGACAAAGTAAATCGTAACAAACAATTATTTTTTTATCTTCTCTATAGGTACTACTGTTAAGTGTATTTTTTTTATAGATATTATATATTATAGTTATACAATATTATATATTAGGCATGATTGTATTTTAATATAAAACTTTTTTTTTTTAAATAATAAAAAATATAAATAATATTATAAGAATAATAGTCTTTCGTTATAAAAGTTTAACATAATATAAATAATAATAAATCGGATAAAAAAATAGTTTTCATTAATAAATAATAATTATAATAATATCAATGATAAAAAAAAATTGGCGCGACTGTCTCGTGGAAATCGCATATTGTGTACCCGTCCACTGCGGCCAAGTCTGGTGGCGATCAATCCCCTTCTATGCAGCGTCCACCGTTTGGTACTGATTGGAATACGAAGGCTGCGGCGAGTACTTGTTGCGGTTCTTTTCCTTTTCCGACTCCTCTCTGAGCTGGTGCAGCAGTGGCGATTCTTTGGAGTTTTGGAACGAAGCAGCCGCCAACTGCGAGTACAGTTTGCCGGGCGGTTCGCGGTTTCTCAGGTCGTTGGACTCGTCGACGTAACCTCCGTCGGTGCTTCCCGAGTGTTGGTAGTAGGCGGGCGACGGCGGTGCCGGTTGCGAGTACAGCGTGGGCGGCGATTGTGCAGCCAAATACTGGGACGACGGCGGTGCCGAGTACTGGGACGACGGCGGTGCCGAATACTGGGACGGAGGTGGAGCCGAGTACTGGGACGGCGGTGGTGCCGAGTAATGGGACGGCGGTGGTGCCGAGTAATGAGATGACGGTGGGGCCGAGTACGGCTGAAGCGCAGTTGGAGGAGGATAAGACGACCACGGAACGAACCTAGATTGTGGTATAAGCAAAAAACCCGATGTAAATATGGATGTCTTAAACATATTTTGAATCATTTTAAAAACATTTTCCAATCGCTCAGATCAATAATAAGAGTTTTGAATAAACAAACCACTTTAAATAAATAAATAATAAGAGAAACACAAAATAATATTATTTATAGTTTACATGCCCTCGGATCCTCTGCACAGTTGTAAAATTCAAACATCAATTTTATTTTATTTTCACTTAAGAATAGTGTATTACATGTTATTAACTCATAATATAAAAGTTAAAGATGTATCGTCACAAACACATTTTAGTAGGTTTTGCAAATAACTGCGTGTATGGTTTTTAAAAAATATTCGTGAGTTTTTATGATCAATACTATTAATATTATAGTTTGTAAATTATAGACGAGCTATCGAGAAAATCCGAATCGACTAGATTTAGAATTCCGCGCTATCCAGTTCCGCGAAAATCTCAATAATAATAATTGACGTCAATCTCACCTGACTGGTGACGGAGCTGGCACAGGACCAGCGGGTATAGCGTAAAGCGTGGTGACGAACACTGGACCGCCTCGGAGGAGATCGACCGGGACCGGTGCTACGACCATACCGACCGGGATTGACATGCGGTAACCACCGTGCAAGATGGTAACTGACTTTGGAAACGGTATAAGCGTCCGTTCGTCGTACAGGTAGAACGGTTGCTGCAACTGCACCTGCACAGCGGGGGTAGCTTCCTGTAACCATCAAGATATTATAATATTATGTTAACATTTAATATTTATATTTATAATTATTCACACCAGACCTTGGAATTGACTCGATTATTTGTTCTAAGTTTTCAAAATATGGAATGAAAATAAATTATAAAAATTTTTTTGTTAAAAAGTATATTTCAATTAGGTACTCGTAGTTTCAGTAGGAAACATGAATATAATTTTGGAAAAATAATTATCAAATACCAACAAATTGTTGATTTTATCAGTGAACACTGAATAGTGATGGTGATAAATGATAAACGATAATATTAAATTCATTTAAATTCTGAGGGTCCTTCTTCTGGAATATCTTTAGTAGTTATACTTGTTATGGTTTTTCTCACGACCGACACCGGCTGGGAAATAATAATTATCGTCGATACAATTTTTATAGTTTTTATTATCCAAAATATATCATACATACACGTATATAATTGTTGTGTACCATTTTATTTTGGTGGTAGACTGTATAGTGTATATGTAAGTACACCGAAAAAAGCTAACCATTCACTTTAGAAAAATTATTGTACAAGCGAGTAACTTGTACTTATGTCGATAGTGTGCCGTGTGCATTTTTGTCTTAAAATAACATTAAAAAAAAAACAAATTAAATTTTTTTTCTCATATTTGCTAATTGCGATTCTAGTAATAAATAAGAACAAGTTGGTTCGAATAGTCTACACAGTCTGACAACTTCTATGAAATTCATATAGGTAATCTGACGGTGTGGTAGGGGAATGCTAGGTATCTATCTAAGATAACACGCGTAATAAATTGTAAATTGCCCATATAATTTAGAATATGAACTTGGTGATATTTTTAAATTTTAAACAAAATAATACCAAGATAAATATATTAAGTTAATGACCCCTGCAGTTGTCAAAGCTAAGATCAATTAAAAAAAAAAAATAGTATCTACTTAAAACTTGTCAAATAAAAAAAAAACTTCTCATATTAAAATCACAAGTAGGAATAAAATAACATAAACACTTAAAAGAGTAAAATTATATTATTAGGAATGGTATTAAAAAATACATAATATTCAATAATTGATTGGGAAAATTATAGTGGTATGTAGAACTAACTTCCAACTATCATGATTTTTGCGTACAGATAAGGAAGTATGTTCCCGAAGCGATTTTCCAGTTTAATTATTTAAACGTCGGTGTTTATTTTACGTCAGTATTATCACTTCATCTAAACTGGACAGCCATATAATTGATGTGTTATGATAATTTAAAATCCACAATAATTATTCCGCCATCGGTGTCAAACCCACAATAATAATCGTGTAGATAATTTTAATTTAATAAATATTAAATTTTCATAGAATTTATAAATACATATTTAGAGTATACACATTTATGCAAATGTACGATAAAAAGAAAATTTTTCGACGTCAACATTTTAAACTCGAAATTAAGAAAATACAGTCGAATCCGCTTATTACGATGCCGTACGATATAACGGTGATCCAGATAAAACGATTCACAATATTCACGACATATTTTATTCATAAGTTTAAAATACGGTTTGTATAATCATCCGGATATAACAAAGTTGGGATATAACGATCTGATCCTCCATAGGTCCCTCGAAGATCGTAGTTATAAGCGGATTCTACTATATATCAAATAATATTGAAATAACGGAATATTATAAACGCGTAGTCGAACATCTGCACACTGGCGAACGGATATCTAAAAACGCAAGAGTACAAAAGATAATTAGCTAAATCACGTCCCGAGAAATCGTTATTCTTTAGATAGTTAAACTAATAATTCCGTGAAATACTTTTTATTGTACCTAAGTTGTGTGGACAAAAGACGCGATTTGTAGCGGTCTAGTAGGTATGTGCAGCTTGTAAGCGGTAAAAGTGTTTTATAACCCATTTATTAAGAGTGTACTCGACAATTTCGTAATTTTTCGCCGTTTGAAGTTCATACCGTTTTTTTGTCCACCATTTATTTACGCTTCATAAACTTAAATGAACACACATTTCATTAAAACTTTTAAATTACTTATTCTTATACTGAATAAATTAAATTTTATGCACCTACATTTAATTAGGATGTATTTTTTAAAACAAGAGTGTTTTTTTATACACTTTCTCTTTTATAAAATTGTTTTTACTGATATATTATAATTTAAAATATTGACATTTTTTTATTTGACATTATTGTCACATTTAGTCCGCATATTATGATATTATTACCTGTTCGAATGATCTAACCGAAATATCCTCACAACATGTACAATATTCTGGTAAACCCAAATTATACATAGTCATATAATATAATAAATACCTTAACCCCTATGGCCCTATGTCTATAATATATTTTGACATCTATCTTATAAATAATAATTCTTTGATGTACGAATTGTGCACTTATATTAAAATCTAAACGATACTATAGTTAAATAAATCGTTAACACCTAGTTAACTACATATAATAATATTATAAGTTGTCAAGCACAAATTATTATTAAATTAAAAATGATCGTTACTGCAGTTGGTACCTTTTTTTTTCTGTACTACGTCTTTAAAAATGTAAAATATATATTATAGAATGCAGATAGTAGGCGGTTATAAAATTATGGTTTTTGTTGCGATATTTCCGTATTCATTAATATTATGTAGACTGAAATAAGGAATATAGTTACAGTCATAAAGCAATAATAATAACAAAAACAAGACGTATTATAATATAATATACTTACAAATGACTTCGTTAACGATTTACACATTATTATTGGCTCGGTTTTCGAAACGCTGTCGATCTGCGGCCGATAAATCATCCTTAGATCCGAGGACGGGACTTGCACCACTGGGATCAGTACAAAGTTAGCCACATTCACGGGCCTTTCCGTGAACACAGCCAACGGCCTTTGGAATTCGGGTTCGTAGTTATTATTGTTTTGGTAGTTATCGTTCGACGGAGTCGGCCCATACGATTTCGGCGGATCCGATCCCCAACACACGTTCGCGGTGATCGCAAACAAAACCATCGTCCGAAAGAGCATTTCCTTAAAAAATTATTTTCAATTGTTTACAATCGTTATAATGCATTAGTACAATGTACGCGTTCATTGCATATATATATATATTCTATTGTATTATATATATATATAATACAATATATATATATTATGCACCTATATCCAGTTCGTTGGAAGCGTTCCATTGAAATTAATTTACGATTGTATACCTAAATATCACATATAATATTATATACGTATGTATAATACTTGGACGGTATAATATATTGCTAGAATTACGACTGAAACATACTTAGCTGCAATATGTGGTTTTTTTATGTGTGTATTATAGAATGTGAATTTAATGTTGCTGAAGTTATCAGTCTCACGAGTACACTATACATTAATACATCGACTACCTATTATAATTCGAGTTTGTAATAATGTAAGTATCTTAAATTACGATTTGTGCATTACGGAAAAGATTATTGACGATGGTGTCCGTTCGTGAAAACGTGAAAGCATCGGACGGAAAATAAAAAAAAAATTTTAAAAAAAATATCACTTACCTTCAGAGCGGTTGCCGCCACGTCTCGGCCGCGAGTCACCGTCATCGTATCACCCATTTAACGACGTATGTGTGAAGTGTGTGTGTTTTTTACTCGGATGACGTCGCTCGCTGTCTGAGCCTGAAGACCAAATGGTAGCGTGTGCGCCGGGTCACCGCCTATAAAAAGGACAAGCGATGAGCTTCGATGGCAACACAAAAAAAAAAAAAAACGGTCGCGTAACAGCGGTACAAGCCGAGTAGGTTATAGGTAGGTACGTATCGGCCATGTGTGTATAGGTATAATGTGCGTGTGAACTGTTATTATTGTACACGTCGCACATTGCCGCCCGGGTGTTCAGTATGCGCAAAGCGTGCAAAAGTAAAAGTTTTCCCGAAAATTAAAAAAAAAATAAACGAAATGCGACAAAAGACATAGCCGAACAAAACGATAGACTTGCAATATATTATGATAAACGCGCGCGTATATTGTATGGTAAGATAATGCTCGCGCTTTCGTCGACCTTGCGTCTACATAATATTATAATATGTTTTTTACTGCATTCACGCTTTTTTCCTCGGATCATAATGCTCACAACAGGTCTCCGGCATTTTTTAACCTAAAGATAGTTATTTTTTGAGGTATATATACACACATAATATTATTATATGTCGGAGACAGCACATAAAAAGCGTCTTGAGCATTATTATTACTCGGCGACGTTTGCACATATAGCATATAAATGTATAATATATTATAGTGGTACATATTATGTTATAATATATAGGAAAATAGGTTATATTACACACACACACACTTATGACGTATACATACAGTGTTATTCAAAATTCGAGTTACGGCCACATTATATTCATTCAAAATAGAGAAAAATGGATGATACGAACGTTTTTTGATTTAGAAACATCTAAAATTATTTGTCTATTTTATAATTTTTTACAATATTTTAGGGGGGTTTTTGGCGGTTTACTTTAGAAATGTATAAAAACTTTAAATTTAATGTATTTAAGAATAAATATATACATACTGTAAGAAATTATAAAATGACCCATTTTAGATGTTTCTAAATCAAGAAACAGTCTTATTATACACTTTTCTGTATTTTAAATATTTATGAGATAAAATAGCTGTAAAATAAATTTTGAATTACCCTGTATAGAAATATAGTGACTTTATACATGTTTACAAGTATTATATATATTTATACACGTGCATCGTTCCAAAATCATAAAAAAAAGTATCTAAAAGGACATCGTCTGTACGAATTTTATTCCGATTCGTCGATTTTCAAATTCTAGAAAAATAAATTTACCATAATATGGCTGTTTGACTTGAAATTCAAAGACCGTTTACTACTTGCTCTATTATCGTTGCGGAGACATTTATTGTGAATCACATTTTTTTATCACTAGCACTAAAAAAGTGGTTTTAATATTAAAATAACGGTCATCTGGCTATAAATTTGATGCAGATTTCAAATAAATTAAAGAACTCACGAACTAATTGAGTCGCAATACAACAGTGCGTATAAAGCTATCACTAAAAATCCAAACTGTTTATTTGCTAAATAAACCTATTTTTATTATTATTATATATTATTTATTGATGATATAAGCTTTAAAGTTTAAATAGTTTGATTATTACAGCTCTAGAAAAAAAGTATAATTATTCTCATTAATAATTGGGTTGGGTATTATAATAATACAGTTGATACTTTATAACATGCATGCATAATTAATAGGTAACTATACCTACATATAAATACGATACTATATATATATAATATCATTGTATATTTTTGCATTGCTATAAAAATGAGTTGTCAGAATCGTTCGTCAAATTCGTATTATAAGATAGATACGATTTTACGCGTGACTAAATACAATGTGTTTTAGTTTTTTAAATCAAATTAGCAATATTACCAAGACAAATTCGTTTTTGATTACATTACACGATGTGTATATTATAATATAACACTCGGGTATGCATTAAGTACCTACATAGTGTTACGTACTACATATGTATTAATATATTTTTTTTTTATGTTAATCAATTTGTATAAATGTATAGACTTGAACGAATCTCAAAAAACAATCAGCATGCGGACGTAGGTATACGTAATGCATAATATGTCGACTGTCGAGACGTATGTAAATGAATGCAATTTAAAACACATTAGGTAGGTATATGAAATAAGATATTATTATAGCGTTTCTGTCTCACGCTTGTACTTATATATATAGGTACCTAGTGCGAATAACACCAAAGCGGCACAATGATCAACGGATGAATAGTTGTATTTATTGCGTTGCGAGCGTTGTAAAACGATCCAAAAGTAGTATTATATTTTATTATTAATATAAAATACGATATGATATTATTTTATGTAGGTACACACATTCTTGCCGCACACTCAATCAATATTATAATACACGAGAATTATGGGTAAACACAGCTCGTCTGCAGTGGACTCAATCGTCACTATTAAAGACCGGATTCCCGTGCAATTGCATCTTTTTATGGCGTGTTCTAAATTCAATAGAAACAAGCTACAAATCCAAATCAAGAGATGTAGATTAATTTAAAGAAAGTTTTATGTTGCACAAAATTGCACGTTTCGGGTTTTTTTTATAAAAATGTACAAATATTTTGTATTTTTGTATTATTTTTATCGGTGCTATATTATATTGTTATACAAAAGTATTGGACTTTTATATCTAACAATATAATTATATATATATAACGATATAATATGAAGTAATTAAGATAAGGTACTACGATAGTCGATAGATTATCGATTACATATACAGTATACACATACAGTACTACAATCTATCCGCAGCCGTCGTAGTCAACTCGTGTTTTATACAATTTTGTAGTTAATTATTACTTGATATTATTTAATTTAAAATACCGAAAATTAGTAGTAGTCATTGTTCTAAAATAAAGTGTTGGATCGAAAAATATCCAGAATTGAAAACAGAAGGCAAAATTATATTTTGCACGTCGTGCAATAAGGCTATTGGTTGTGAACGTAAATCACAAATTGATGCACACTGTAATTCAAGTACGTACCTACGGTAACACTAATTTTCTGCTGTAATCAATAATTATTAAAAAAAATTTTTATTGTTTTTGTTGTTATTAGCTGTGCATAAACAAATGACTGCTGCTAAAAAAAATAAGCGTAATCCGGTACAAATGTTAATACCTGAAACCACCTCAGCCATGGCTAGTCGAAATGAATTTTTAACATTTTTAATGAAAATTTTGTTTTTGCACGTTTTTGCACATTTTAACATTTTAATTGCACATTTTTTAGATTTTAGCTGCACAAAAATCCGGTCTTTAGTCATTATATATATTGTGACTATTATATATCAGCTCTCGTAAAGTATTATTATATTGTGTAAAGTGCATAATGTGCGATATAAAGTTGCGGCGTGAAAAAAAAAAATAAATATACTTCCATATAGGCCATTACGGATAGGTATAAGCCAAGTCCCCTGGACGGACAATAGCTGTTATATTTGATATTATTAGGTTCACAATTTTATTTTTCTCTATACTTAACGAATATTATTATACTCGCGTATATAACGTCATAATGCGCCGAGTGTTGTAGATCTGCAGCAAAGTCGTTGACTGCAGAGGTCCTCGACACCCGCGAGGTTTGCCCACACTTTTATTATTTTTACTATAATATATATATATGGGATATATAGGTAGTCCGACCTAATATCTGAACGCATTAAAAAAAAAACGACTGACAAATATTAAATGTTTTTATTTTTTTTGTACATGGGTATGTATTACATGGATACATATATATATAAATATTTAAACGTGCGTAGGACATAATATTATTTATTATATGTTTTATAGTAGGTATGTAGTAAGTACTATGCGTATGCGTATCCGTGAACGGATGCCTTTCCTGAACTCCGGAAAAATTATAAAACATATATAGACTTAAGCTGCACCGCAGTGCATTATATTAATATGTCACGTCAGTGTCAAGTCGAAGGACGCCAATGTATAATATAGTTTACATCATATTATTATTATAATATTATACGTGCGGATGCCGTGAATAATAATAATATTATATATAAGGAAAAGGATAATTTTCTATTTACGTCATATATTATATACCAGCGGTCGCCAACCCGTGGTCCGCGGCCCACTCTTGAGCCTCGTGGCAACGCGGTACTGGACCGCGGTTAGCGGGTTTAAGCCTGCAAGGGTCGGACAATTTTAATTCACACCGATTGGCATCGACATTGAGATTTTTATACGATTTTATATGGACGTCTATTATGTTTTTTACCAGTTTATCGAGTATTTAAGTGGGCCTCAACGTTTTTTTTTTTTTTTACAAAATCGGTAGTGCGCAATCAAACATTTTTGGGAACCGCTGAGACGTATACGATTCCGTGAGATTAAGGCGAAAGTTCGTGGCCCATTGGTGCTCTATAATAGCTTTGCAGGGTGATCTAGAACTTTAAAAAATCTTATAAATACGTGCTTGGTCGGTGTATTGACCTCTTTTGTAATACGTATTATGTGTGTATAGAGGCCTACGTCTTATTACCATTATTAATGTTCGCAAATATTCCAAAAACCAGTTTCTTCGAGATTTACGGTTAGTAACTATATATACACCACTTTATGACGACAGTATATATTTGGTAAAATGGCAAAAAGTCAACAAAAAATACACGGGAATGTTCAATTTGGAATTTTAAAAATTTCGCGCGAAGTATAAAATTTGCATTTTAGAACTGTAAATAACTTGTGTGTTTGTGTTTATTGGATATATTTAAGATGCATCGATGTCGTTCAGCATAATATTTGGTGTCATATATATATATTCAACATAGGTATCTACATATTTTATCAACAAAAACAACTTATACAGTATACACTATACACGCTCATACAAACAATTGTACCACAGGCACTAGCTATAGGTACATCAAGAAAACATAATAATAATATTATTTCAACTGTATTAAGAAATAATACTGACTATATGTGTATAATTGTATTTTAATAGTTTTGATATGGAACTAATTCTTCACTGAAGAATATTTAAAAAAATGTCAACGTTTCATATTACTCATAATATATAGTGATATAAATATATAATAACCATAATTGGAATGATTATTATGCCTATATTAATTTTAAAATGTTTATATAAATAAATAGTTTATATTTTAGATGTTTAAAATTATAAATTGTTGTAGTAAGTAGTTAATACTTTTTTTTATAACATTATGTCTTTTGTATATATATATACCAAATATTAATTAATTGTTGTACCGTTTATAACTATAAACATTTGTTCAACACATGTATATTGTATATGTGTTCCTATGTTTACAGTTAACTATTTTTTTTTTGATTTTGATATCGAAATATTAAAGTGATATCAAAATTCAATCTTAATAATATATTTGAACTTCATAATATATGGTATTATATAGGCAAGAACCTAATAATATATTAATATATAATGAATTATTATGTAGGTATAAGGTATTGCATTATTATAGCTACAAAGCATTGGTGACTGTAATAAATTTCATGCACTAAACAGTTAAGACTATCAAAACGTGCATTTAAAAATTAAAAATGTTCAACTCTAAAATGTTTTAAAATTTTAATTATTCTTTATTAATTTCCTACTCATAAGCGTCGTATTTTAAATCAGTGTCTATAAAACATACCTATATATGGTTATGTAAAAAAAATATTTTATAAATAGGTACATTTGTAACTTAAGTATAGTTTAGATTTGGAGAAAAGGTATAATTTAAAGAAAAATAAAAAATTATAAATTAAACCGTTACCAAAAAATATATTATTATAATTGCAATTATTATTATGCAATTTAAGAACTGAATGCTTGGAAAATGTTCTAAAAAAAAAATGGGTAACTTGCAAAATAAAATTGTATATTTATTCGTTTGTATAACCTAGGTTTATTTGGAACATTTAGTATAAAACACTCAACGGTCAACTGTCGGTCCTTAATTTATTATTATAATAATAAAGTGTAAAGTAAAAATAAATGTTACATACCTGACCAAAACGTATTATCGTTATATTACGGCACACTCCTTATGGATTTGTTCATCTGCAAAAACCGCCGCAGTCACTAGTATCCAGAACCGGAACGAACGTGAAATTAAATTCGAATTCGAATGATTCTCAGTTTGGCAGGTCAGTTGTTCTACCCGACGGTCGCAAATACCCCCACTTTAAAATAGGTATATCACTTTTAAATGCCAGATGATACGAAATTATAGTCATTCGGCAGTGGTAAAACGAATAATATAATGTTAATACTCAAGTCAATTGGTACCTATGTATTTTTTTTTTTTTTTTGTCCATCCTGTTCCTGACGTTAAATAAAACGTACGTATTTATGTAAACCTTAAAATTAATTTTTTTTTCTCGGTCCGATTTAATGGCGTTGTGCGTTTTGTTCAAAATGTACCGGCACATACCTACACTATATATTATATTATAATATAGCAGTAAGTCTACCATAATAATTTAGTGTTGAACTCGTGAGTCATAGAGGTGTATTATTATTTATTAAATTATAATATCTATATAATTTACCTATCATTTGTGATACGAAAATATGTTACATCACTGTAATAAATAGTGTACTTGTTTGAATACAAATTTAAATAGATTCTCGCAGTCCCACAGCAGTACAATATGTTATTAATGAGTACGCGTGTTATATCGTGATGTTTATTTTAAATACCTACAATATATTATTAATTGTGCGAGAACGTTAAATATTATGTCGTTCCCTCTAAAACTTTATATTATTATTATTCCCAGACGGGTCAATATCCTTTATAATTTAACGCTATTATACAGCATACCAATTTTTAAATACTGTGATCACTATTTCGCCGTGTGTAATGCGAAGGAACTGCAGATAGAATGTATTATAGTGGATTAAGAGTCGCGATGTTACACCTACTCTAGCCGGTTATGACACCGTGGAATCGACGAGTCCATTAACGAATAATATATTATATTATTCGACTGTAGACCGTATTCGAATGAAGTACCTATACCTATACCTATCATCTCTACGTACTGTTGATATAGGAATTTATAAAGAAGCTAGCTATATGTTATTTTAAAGTGAGTAAAACCAATAATATATAATATATTATTAGTTTATATTACAGTAGTTTAACATTATTGAAATATGATATTTCATTGATACTATAGGTATAGGTAATATAGGTACCTACAATACCTTGTTCAACGATTGAATGAAATATAATTATATGTGTTTATGTTTATTTATTAATCACAGCGTGTCCTGTCTTGAGTGAAATATGCTTCTATAATAATATTGTACCTACCATATTATACCCTCAAACAATTTTATATTTCAATTACATATAGTGTGTACCTACGGAGATCCACGAGAAGTAGTCATCGACATTATTTTGAAAACTAAAATCGTCACTGTCGACAAACCAATAATAACTATCGAACAAGTTCTATGCGATTTAACTATATTCTGTATTTTTTAAATTCCTCGTTATTGTTTAATTATATGGGTGATATACAATTGCGAACGGACCTTTTCCCGTAGGTAAACACGATTTCGAACGTTTTTAAACTGTCTTTTTCGTGCGGCGTTCCCAAATTTCGTGTTTGGCAATTATATTTATATAATATAAATGGATTTAATATTATTTGTCCAAATTTTGTTTTGTTTTTAAATAATCAAATCATATAATAAATAATAATAATAATAAATTCTATCAAAAACAACGTACATAATCCTATATGGCCAAAAAAGCACAATTTAAGATTTCATCAGCTGTCAAAAATTATAATGGTTATAAAATACATAACAATTAAATTTTATATTGACAAAAAATTGGACATTTTTACCAAAGGAAAAATGTAAAAATAAAATTAGAATATTATTTTAAAAAACTAGTATTTTTTATTATCACTATTTTTTTTTCATTTTGTAACTTTTTATGTATTATGTAACATTTATATTTTATACACAATATTTTTATTTAAAAAAAATGTTTAACTAAATCCATGAATAAAATAAAACATAATATTCAGAAAAATACACTATAGGTACACTATATATGTTTATATTCTTTGTTTATTTGTCTTTGTTTGTTTATATCTTTATATTTATATATTATAAACTTGGCAACATAGCCTAAAAAATCGTTCGCAATCTTTCGTTTTTCGGCTGAAAACAAAAAATTCTTTGATAGGCGACATTAATTTGCAATCTTGCTGTAAAAAAGGTAAAACGTTCGCAATCGTATTGCAGCCCAATTATATTGATGCATGAAATTTCGTTAAGATAAGACGAGATTACGTCGACTTTTGTACCATAAATATAATACTCCTAATATTCCTATAACCATTTTATAATTTTCTGTATACGTTTGTGACAGAGTCCATACATTATATATATATTATATACTATGCAGGTTTTTTTAATGTATGTTTTGCGGAACATCATTCATTTTAGGGTGGCTAGATGTATTTACTAAAAAAGGATGATTAAAACATGGGAATAATTATGCTTGGTGAATCACCCTGTATAATATTATAATAGCATACCAATGAATAATATTATCATACATTTTGAGTAAATAAATAAATATTGCTTGTATTTTTATTTTTTATCTCAAAATGGACTTAAAATCTGTATGCTTACACTATAATATATTATATTGTATTATCGTACATATATTTTTTTTTATTTTAAATATTTTTTATTGCACAATTTATTCATATAAAAGTAGAACAATAGGTGAATGTTATGTTTGTAGAGAAAAAAAAGACATGATTCACAGAACGAAAACCCTTTCAGTGAAGGAACTTCGTACCTATATATAATATTTTAACTTTGTAAACATATAAAATTATTGGAATATGTTTTTGTTGTATACTGAAATCTTCTCTAACAGACACCTATAAATAGCAGCAACTCAAAAAAGTGGACTTTTTTTTGGGGGGGGGGGGGACAAACTACCAACTTTCTACAAGCTAGACCCTCTGAATAGCGGACACCTCTAAATAGTAGATACAATTTCAGTGACCAAGGTCGAAGAGTGTCCGTTATTATTTAGAGATTTAACTATAATATTATCTTAAATAGTACTTAATAACAATAAACACAACAGGACAAACGTGAATAGAAATATTAATGTTTTCTATCTTTTTAATTCTTGTATAAGTATTTTGTTATTTTTTTATTTTATAATTTATAACCACACCGAGGGTAAACATGAAACGAGTTTGTTTGTTTAATTCATTTATAATGAATTGAACATTAATCCTATGCGAATAAGATTTATGTGTAGATATATTATATATACATTATAAATAAGCAATAAAAATTACATGACGTAGATATGCATTTTAGATAAATTAAAAACATTATAATAATATTAAACTGTATAATTTACATATTATAGTTGAAGCATGAAATTGTGTTATTTCGTGGAGTACCTATATAGTATATATTTATACAATATATACTACCTATGTACTATGTAGTATAGTTGTTATGGTAGTTGATACTTTTTAGTTTTTACACTAATCAAATAAAGACGATAAACCATTTAAGTATTATTTATACTTATTACTTATTTATTTGTTATTTCACCTAAATATATTTGATTTGTGTTCTTTAATACAATTTAACTTTTATAAAGAATTTGAATGTAAAATGTAATATAATCTTAGTTTTATATATTTGAATGTTTGAGAAATACACCTAACCAGCCACATGATGATGTTGATCACCCTTAAAACCCATTGCCGATTAGTCGATTAAAATTTTTTTGTCATCATTTTTTTATCTTAGAATTATTCAAATAATTTATTTTGAGTTACCTATGTCTATAGTTATTTTATAATTATTTTTCAAACCCCCTGAATTGAATAATAATACAATAAGCATTACACTCAGATACGTTAGGTTATACTTCTTTTTCTTTTTTAATCTAATACACTAATAATATTATTATATAGTTAATTATGAACTTTAAAAAAAAGTTAAAAAGTTATAAAAAATAAATAAGCTATTTTGCCGTTAAAAATATCAATTAAATTATAAATATTACAATTAATTTTATGATTGGATATCAAGTAAAGCAGATCAAAATGTCAGATCAGCAACTGAATCAGTTAACTGCGTTGACGTTTATTTGAATATTAAGACTCTACCTCTTTTAGCAGTATTTATAATATTCCGTATTATGGCCTAAGAAATAATTAGAGCTTTCACTGTCGTGGTGTTTATATACTTTTATTAAATTGTTATTGTTTTTATTATAAGAGCTATATCTCGTTTTTTTGACTAGTGGGTAAAATCTATGTCTAAACACTAAATTTAGTAATCTAGATGTTTCCCGTACGATATCTAGATAATAGATATGAATGATATGATATATAGAAAAGAAACCAAATTTCATCAAAATTTCGAATATTTGCTAATCGATTTGGTGGTTAAAAATGTATTAAATGTTGAATTTTTTATGTGAGTTATTTCGTTGTAATTTAAAAATATTATTCGTGCTACTTTTAAAGTAAATTATTATATTAAACATACTATGATATTTTCAAATGCATAATGTTTTCAAAAACCAATTAAACTTATCGTATTATTAATAGTAAAAATTAATTACTTTAACGGCAATAATATCATATTTACTTAGTAATATATTATGCTGACAGACAGTCTTCGATCAAAATCGTTTTTAGTATACAATTATGGTTTTATATCATTGAATTCAAATTTATCAAATCCATTGCAGCGACACCAGCTACTGTACAGCAAAACGGTACTTACTTGTCGATATTGTATTTTTTGTTTTTTCCCGACGCTTTTGGAAACTGTTGGGAATTTTCAAAACTGACCTTTTCAAAGTACCAACTATACTTTCACTTTCCCACCAAAAAGATACCGATAAGAAAATCCAAACATTTTTTCTAGTAGAATAAGGTAGAACAGAAGGGGAAAAAATACTCATCGCATAGTTGTAAATCAATACATTCTTCGTTCGGCTCAGAATCTATTACGAATCCTCGTCGAAATATATTTATAACACTTTAGCATCAATAAAACCTCTGCCTAGGTATAGCTGGTATATCAATAATAATAATAATAGTACTAATGGTCTTCGAAAAAACAAACAAGTCTGAGCATCAACTGATGCAGGCCGAATAGAATAATAACAACGCCGCCGCCGCCGCGTACTCGCTGGCTAGTAGAAAACGTCGTCGTCCGGGTGATGTTTGAATCTAACCGAAACGGTTTAAGACGAATCCCGAAAACAATTCACTTTCAATTTAGACACACCCGAGGAAACAGTCATACGCATTCCATCGTACAAACATAAAATCAATATAAGCAATCGATTAAACACCGACAATTATGGACGATATAGAAAAATCTGCAACAGACATCTGCATCGATGATATCGCAACAACCAACAAAGAAGCAGGGCCGGACGACAATAAAGCTAACACCGTGGACGGAATCGTGGCAAGCATAATGGAGAACATCATACGCAACGTTATCGAAGAAATAAGTTCGTCGGACGTTGCCTCATTAGTGGAGGGAGGACAGGAACACAAAAAAACAGTTGCGGACGAAATGAGCGAGCCGGCACCGGCCGCCGTGGATGAAGTGAGAGAGACGGCACCGGCTACCGTGGATGAAGTGAGAGAGACGGCACCAGCTGCCGCGGACGACGTGGACGAGGAGCCCGAGAAAGAAGAGACGAAATGCAACGATGACGACGACGACGATAAGGAGTTACAAGAAACGGCCATGGTTGAGAACGAGTCGATGAAAGGTGATGATGACGACGACGAGGAGGAACTTATGGAAGTCATTACGCCGGCGAGGGGAGAAGAAGTTAGAAACGTGTTTGGGGATCTGGTAGGTTGGCTGGACCCCGGGGTCCACCTGGCAGCGCCCGTACCTCCACGCCGCCGACGAGTCGCGGAGTTCGCGACGTCGGCGTGGAGAAGAGTAAAGAGATTCGGACGCGCGCTGCTGTGCGGTTGCCCCCGGCGAGGGTAGCGTCCGCCGATCCCAACACGTTCCCCCCTCGACCGATGGCGTCCGGGAAGACGGGAGACGGCGAGGTGGGAGAAAAAAGCGGTACGTGACGGAGTACTTTTCAGGGTGCACTCGGCGGTAAGTCGCCTACACAGGATTTCCGGCCACCGGCGGTGGCGTGACGGGCGTCGCGGGTGTCGCGAGCTCGAGGACGCGCGCTCGAGGACACGCTAGACCCTCTGGCGGGACGCGGCGGGCGCCCGGCAGCTTCGGTCGCGTGAGGAACGACGTACGGAGGTAACGGTAACGGTGGCGGCGGCTTCGGCGGCGGTGGAGTAGGCTATGGCAGCGCGGTACCGGCGTCCGGACGGCTGCTGCGTCAGTGCCAGAAGACGATCGTACTTATAGTTACGGCGGCGGCGGGTGAGCGAAAGACCGTATTGTATAATAATAGGTGTAGGACAGCATCGCCGGGCCCGCGAAAACGGAAAGTTTCAGGGTCCGGCGGCGCGCACTTTCCGTAACACCGAAATTATATTATAATATGGTCTTGGCTCGCTCGCGCGCTCCGTGCTATGGTCTCCGTCGCGGCCGCGGCAAAAGTACGCGTCGTCTTCGCGGGCACAACAAGCGCAGCATCCGTCGTCGGGCGTACGGCTTCGCGCCCTGGCCGCCTCTCTCCGTCGTCGTTGTCGTCGTCTTCCGTCGTCGTCCTCCGTACAGTCAATCCCGCGGCCGTTCGCTGTCAGGTTCCACGGCTGCGACCCCCACGGTCGTCATCGCGCTCTCGAGCAGACGCGCCCGTGACCTCCGTCCGCACCCGCTGGACCGGCCGGAAAATCCTGTGGAGGTGACCAGTAGCCCAAACTGTTCAACTCTATATGCACCCGTTACACCGTCACGTACCCCCCACCTCAGCCTATGCACCTAGTCGGACGCTTTTTTTTTTCATTTATATTTAGTATACTGTTGTGTTTTGCACATTATTTTCGATACATAATATTACGATTTTTTATTCGTATAAAATTTCATCACATTCTTGCGATTTATTTTTTTTATTTTTGCACTTTTTTAATGTGATTTTCATAAAAATTGTTATATACCTACTTTAAATAAAATGTTGTTGTTTAAACATTTTTGCGTTTACAAGTATTATATTTTTATTTCTTAATTATTTCAACAGAACAATATGGGGAGGGGCTATAAAATCCAGGAAAGTTATTCAGAGGAACAATAACATATAGGAAAATTATACACGGGAACAATAACCCATAGGAAAATAAAAATCAGGAAAATAAATTTGTGGAAAAAAATAACAGGAACAATAATTTGTAGGAAAATAATATCAAAGAAAATATTACAAGGGAAAAACATTATCGGAAAATTAAAAATTAGGAAAATATTATTTGAGAAAATAATTTATAGGAAATTAAAACCTAGGAAAATATTAAACAGGAAAATAATTTTTAGGAAAATAAAACATAGGAATTTAAAAACCAGGAAATTATTTACAAGGGAAAATAAGATTCAGGAATATAATATAATATAATTTTCAGGAAAATTTTAGTCAGGAATAATTAAATTCAGGAAAATTATATCTAGGAAAATAATACACAGAACAATTATTTCATAGGCAAATAGTTCTCAGGAATCTAAATACCAGGAAAATATTTCAACAGGAATGTAATACTCAGGAATCATAATACGTTTTGTCAGGAGTAGTATAAAGGCAATTTCTATATTATTTGACGAGTGGTTAAATAAGTCAAGAATTTGAATTAAATCATATATTTATTTATTTTTGTGGGCGTATTTAACTGACATATATTTTTATATTTTATATAGGTACACACAATGACATTTTAAAATGCAATACTTTCAGTAAAAATTGATTCAGTGTAGGTACAGTATTACTAATATTAAAATGAATTGCTTTAAAATAGTTGTATAAAATATATAAATAGGCATTTCATAAAAATATCAAATATTGGTGATCGTCTTCGCTCAGAATCATTTTCGTAAACAATGTTTAATTTTGAATTCAAATTTAGCACTTTAGCATATAATAGCATATAATTATTATATTATAGTATACTCTGTGCATTTGCGGTCTAAATTTTTTGTTGATGGGGTTTTTGTGGCTGTTTTTTTACATACACTTAATATATATTAACAACAATATTTTTATATCTATTTTTTTTTTGCCAGTTCATTTAGTATCTACTTTGTTATTAGCCACTTTACCTATAATTTAGACATATCTTCTCTATGACAATTTAATATTTTTTCATAATAACTATTATCTAATTAACATATTATATATAATATTATATATAAATTATTATAAAAATTTAAAAAAGCCACAGTCTCCCCTGTCATCCCCTCACGTTTGACCACCACTGGGCCAGTGACGCGCTCGCTGACGATGTACACTCGATAACTAATGCACAACAGGATGGTTAGACTTCTTTCCTTTTTAATTTAAAAACTCAGGCTTAAAAAAGTAATACAAACTTTATCATGAGTTTTTCTTTTAGACACTTAACAATCTTACAGTGAAATTTTCTAAATATTTAGATGAATTTTCAATTACTTAATCCTATTTACCTATATTATCATAAACGTATTCACACTGTTCTGGACTTTCTGTATAGTACTTACATTGACAAAGATTTAAAAGTAATAACTATTTAATAATCTATGGTGTAAATATAAATACAGTGGATTCCGCTAATTTGGGCAAACAGGGTTGATCCCAACGTGCATACATTAAGCAAAATTCACTGTACATGATAATTAATAATATAATTTAAATTTGTTTTGCCAAACATATTTGTTTTTTTAACTAATAGAGTCTCAGAGAATTAAATAAATACTATATACTATATAGGTAATTAATAATAATTTATAATATAGTTAATATCCAGGGTAACAGACAATGCTCATTTTTTTTCTCAACCTTATAATACAATTTATCATTGAATTCAAATTTAAAATATCTATTACAGTGACCAATTTTAGAGGGGGGCTAGAAGGGGGGACATGTCACCCCAGATAATCCAACAATACAAATCTTTGAATCGTCTTAAGTTAAGGAAGTAAGCAATATATTTAACATACGATAATATTAAAAAAATTTTTCCTCAACTATTTCATACAATTTTAAATTTATTTAGTAAATAATATTTTTACCTATTAGTTACTTTTTCTTTAAACTAATTATAGCACCTTTTTATTACTAACTCTTAATTACCTAGGTACTTAATACTATTTAACAATATGGGTCCCTGGTAATTGGTACCTACAATTTGTTTCGAAACTAGCGGTTCTCAAACTATGGTACCGCTAGTGGTACGCCAAAGACCATATTATGGTGGTAATATTAATTCAATAATGAAAAAATATTGAATTATTTTTTTTAATTTTGACTTAATAAATTATATATTGGTAATACGATTTAAAAAAAAATCTATAGGTAGGTAATGCTTTTAATACCTATACTGCTATATGCAGGTACTTTCAATTTATTTGCACGTGAAAAAAAAATAAATTTTTAATTATATTATAAACACTCTACGTATAACCAAATAAAAAATATACTTAGAACTATATTCAAAAATCCCCATGACGTATTTTTTTCTGCACACTTAAATTATTAAATTTTTTGCATTAAATTATTTATTCGAAGCCCTCGAAGTTTGGGTAACATACTTATTAATTTATTTCGTCTGCATGTTTGAGATTCTGTCTAGAGTGCACTCTCGTCTCTCACGAGAGAGCGACATTATTTTTTTCATCTACAACAACGATCAAATAACATCAACGATATCACTGACTTAACTTCACTTCACTGATATGACTGAATATACGACTTAAGGCGTTAAATTATTTACACAGTTGTTATTTTTTCGGCACCCAATTAATTTTTCCAAACGAAGCATACACTAAAACCTTCACCGAACCTATTTAATTGTGAAAACTGCACTAAAATCCGTCGAGTACTTTTTGAGATTTTTGCGAACAAACCAACAAACGCTGTCTCTTTATTTAATATAGTGAGATAAGATATTTATAAATATAAGATAGATGCATATTGATTTGTTACAATAAAATACTCGTTTAAATAATGATAACAATTGGCAATAATTTTATTCTTAATAACAATAACAATATAAACAATAACTACAAAAACAATAATAATTTAATAATCGCTGACAACTGTCAGTTCTTTTCGAAATGTCCGCATATACAATAACTAAAAAACAATAATAAATTAATAATCGCTGACAACTGTCAGTTCTTTTCGAAATGCCCACATAAACAAACAAACAAACAAACAAACAAACAAATAAACAATAACTACAAAAACAATAATAATTTAATAATCGCTGAAGGCTGTCAGTACTTCTGAAATTGTCCGTAAAAAGCGGTGATAGAATTCAGCCGTCCATTGATAAAATTTTGCTGAACTTCCACCTTTCCAAAATCATTTGCCAAATACATACACTGCAAAATTATAAATTCGTATTAATATAACGGTTAGTTTAATTGATTTAACACTATAATAGTGTCTATAAACCTGCTCGTATGTGTGCCTTACTTCTAATATGTTGGTGGTTTTTGGCATGTGGAATGCAATATTCGGTGCAATGGTCTTAGCGATTTCAAAAATTCTAAGACCTCCCCCTACGGGACCGTCGCACATGGACTGTAAACTGTAGCTCTTATACTTGGAATAGCTTGGCCCTCCCCACGGTGGAGACATGAACAATACGTCTGCTTTCAAAGTCGGGTAAATTTCAAAAAAGTCTCCTACGATGAACTCTATCTTATCGGCGACGCCATATATTTTGGCGTTATGGCGAGCCAATTCTATTTTGATAGGATCGATGTCGACTGCTATAACTGAACACGAATATAGTTTTATTAAAATGCATAATATTTCAATATTTTTCTTTTCGAGTAAAAAATAGTATGTATGTATCATCGTAACAACTATTGTACCTTTTTTGCACGTAAACGCCAACTGGATAATGTTTCCGCCCGCTCCGCAGAAAGGGTCCACAACTGTGTTGTTCTTACATCGTTTCGCTATATGACAACTCAAGATTTCGGGACACACCGAATAGAAGCTTTCTGTAAACAAAAAAACGTGGTTTCAAAAAATGAGATTTAAACCTAAAATAGTAGTTAAATTACCAATGTCCATAATAATGCCGCGATCAAACTTTGAAAACAGCATGTGCCTCATTGACCAATATTTGGCAGGGATGCGTGTATTTTTATAAAACTGTTTGGCTTTTTTTTTGAAGCCCAAAGGATTTGAGTTATTTTGAACTATTTCATTTTGTTGACGATTCTAACGTATACATATAAATAACAAAATGTATTTAACTTGTACACAAGTTTTTTTTCCATAGTTAATTTTAATAATATACACTATAATATTAAATTTTTTAAATAGGTACAGAATTAAATTTAATGTATATATATATATAGACGATAAAGTTTAATTTTAGACATATTAATCCTGTTAATTCATTAGTCAAAATAAAATTCCTAAAAGTTCTAAATATTATGAATTTTACAAAAACTATTGTATAACATAATGTACAATTTCAGCTATATAATATGTAAAATGTAAAGATTGTTCTTTAATTTATTTATGAAATAGTTGACAATTATTTGTACAGTGTGTGGAATTGAAATTTTTAAATTATACACATAAGTTAACTAGAACAGTCTTAAGACTAGTATTAATTAAAATTATTATCTTACTTCATTTTTTTCATTTTGGTTGTAACGATTGTTTTTGATATTAGAAAGTAACAGAGATAATGATAAAAATATTGATGAGATATTGTTGTATTGTAATTAAACTATAGCCCTTTTTTAATTTAAATCAGATTAACTAAACCCTTATAAATGTCGTAGTATTAACATAAAATAACAAACCCCATAGCTAAATAACTTACAAATTAAAACATTAAGTTTGTCCTAAACTTCTATTTTTTTCATATAAATAACAATTTTTTTAATTATTTGAGTACCTTAAAACCACACCACCTTTAATATTTCTCTATCACTAACCCAAACATTTTTTTCACAGTTGACTTAAGACTTGTGATTTAATATGAAAAAATATTCTTTCTAGTCACTAATATATTTTAGCAAATAAGCAAAAATATATTTACCTGTGGTTTCGGGTTAATATGACTTTTCAGACCATATCCAGTATTATTGTGGGTATGGCCGTTATAATCGGTTTTCTGTAATAATAATCGTTGTTCTGAGTGTCTTCTCATTGTTCCTTTCATCTCCTCTGCATTACACACAAAACCAAGACCCTCAAGAACCGCATTCCTTTTTGCCGATTCTTCGTCACAGTTTAGGCTGTAACTAATAAATTAAAACATCCATTAATACGAGTATATCGATACTATTGTTTGTAATGGTTTACGTATCATAATATTTAATAATAATGCCGTTAAAAATGTCATATATTTTTATTTTCGACTTTTCCGTAATATTAAAATAATTTATAATATAGTAAAGTAAGTGAGTGTATGTGCATGGACTTCAATATTATAATGTAATACAGTGAAAATGCTGCAGTGTAAGGCGGACCCCGAAGAAAACGGAAAACTGTATTATTCAATTTGGAACTTTCCTTTGATCCTAGTGTAGTGTACTACCTTATACCCACTATATATAGTAGTTTTATATGCACATCGAACTTCCGAATAAAAAGGAACCTGCCTAACGCGGAAACGAAACGATTTCATTGCAAATAAAAACCTTGCATAAGCCCGAATCATGGCACGCACGTAATAAAAGTCAAAAATCCGAAATTTTCTGGTAGCTGTGTGAAACAGTTTATAATAATATAAACATGTTATATCACGAACAGTCGTATACTAATCAGTTTAGCAGTTACATAGTAACTACTGAACAGTTTGTTTAGTAGTTATTACGTAGTAACTGAAAAGCTTATACATTGTATTTTTAACATAATTTTATGGTTCAATTATTTTAATGAAATATTTTGATTTATTCGTAACTTTTTAAGTCTACAATTAATCAAAAATAATTATTAGGTAAATTATTAGGCAGGTACTTACGTTATGTGGTAAGTTTGTGGTACGTTCTCGAACACTGTAGTATGTGATTGTTGTCTGTTGTTCCTATAAAAATGTATAACAAATTTAATACTGAGAAAAAGATGTAAATCAGTGTTGTAGTTCTATAATAGGTGGGTGGAAGAATTTAGGGGGCCTAGCTCGCTTCTTAAGTCCAAATCTATTCAAAACCACTAAAACTGTAAATACATTTTTATCGACATAATATTTCTACGTGGCTAACTGTTATTTTTAAAGAACTCGTATCAATCGTTTGCGAAAAAATCTCCCCTAAATAAAATTATTAAAAAAGTCAGTTTTCTCAACAGTTCTGATTACACAGACCCAGGAGCCTGCTCGCACCTACATCTCTATAAGGTATTGAGAATAATGAAAATGAATTCCTGTTAAGAATAATATTTTTATGTACCTTGTATTGGCATCGAAAATTGTGCACAAAAGCACATTGGGTACATCGTGTACATTGGGTACATCGTGTACACTGGGTACATCGTGTACATTGGGTACATCGCGTACATTGGGCACATCGTGCACATTTATATTCCTGTTTGTGTGGCAGTGGCGGCGGCAGTGGCGGCGTCCACACAACATTTGAAATATCTCTCCTGCCCATGACCAAAAGCTCATCTTTTCTTCAACTTTGTTGCTCATGTTAGGATCGTATGATATGCGCATGGATTTGGAAAAATTCGTATGATATGCGCATGGATTTGGAAAAATTTGCCGTTATAAAACGTTGTCTCGAGTACACCACGTAGAGGTTTTTTCCTTGTACCCGATGTTGGATAATTATTCCGATTCATTTTTATAGTTAAGTTAATACTGTGAGTACTAATGCAAATGAATGTGTTTTCTTCTACAGTCTTGTTAGCGATTTGGTTAATATTCTGCAGCGGTTTTTCCGGAGTATATACATAATGACGTTAGTGCCATAAAAATTAAAAGTACATAAACAACGTACTCGGCCGTCGTCATGCGCACATTTTTTTTGTGTACAACAACGCCTAGGTAACCAATATTTGGCCAGAAAAAAATAAAATGTGAAATACATTGTGATACATCGTTTTTAAGTAAAATAAAATAGTTCTAAATTAAAAAAATATATATATTGTTTTTTTTTTATAATATGGTTTATATTTTGGCATATTTACATATCTACAGTCTAAATATTTATTATTTTTTCTCGTCAATATGAGCTGTACTGTTTAGATAAGTTTTGTTGCAAATGATTCATTTCCGCAGAGAATCTATTGTCTTAATAGGATTTTAAATTTGCGAGCTCCACTTGGGGGGAGGTGTGTACACTGGGGTGACCATATTTCAAAAAAATAAAATACAGGACGAAAATATTATCTATAATATTTTTTAATTAATAGGTATTTTTTATATATATTTTTTGTTGATTTTTAATACATTTTTAATACAGTTTACGTCGCCGACAACAATGTGATGCAACAATAGTTATGGTAAAAACAAAAATCCAAAAATACAACTGAAAAATATAGATTTTATATTATTATTCTATTCAATAATGTCATCAAATATATTAAAAAACCATTTTTTTATAAAATTAATTTCAAAAATTATAAATTAACAGTAAGTACGGCAAAAAAACGGGTTAATATGGGAGTATGGGACAGACTTGAAATTACGGGACAAAACGCGTCCTGAGAGATGTTTCACAGGACAACAAGACACAAAGCCGAAATTAAGGACAATCCTGTATAAAACAGGACATATGGTCACCCTACCCTTACGGTAAAATTTATAATTTAAATCAAAAGTTATATAGTATCACTACACATAAATATATTTTAAATATCTGTTTAATCTATTTATTATACTTTGTTATAAAATGTTATTAGTTTATTACAAGGTATAACATCGGCTGTATATTATGTATTACAGTTATAATAAATTAATACCATAATAGGTGGATTTCTATACGTATAAAATGCTCTATAAACAAAAATATGTAGGTACCTACCTACATACTTTTATCATAACATTCATAAGTCATAACCATACCTATATATTTAGTATTCACTATAATATAATAAAATAATATTATGTATTGCATATTTAGCAGGTTAGGTACATCGAGGCAGGCCCGTATTTAAGGGAGGGCTCGGAGGGGCAATAACCCCTGGCGGCAATATTAAAATTTGGCTTAGGGGCGGCAAAATATTGAAATGGTCGAAAATGTAATAACATATTGGTTATTACTTATTACCTAGTTTTATTTTATATTGATGTAACTATTTACTACTAAAATTGTGTAATACAGTGAAACCTGTATATTACGGACAGTCACGGGACAAAAATAATTGTCCGTTATAGACAGGTGTCCGTTGTAGACAGGTTTCAATGTTTTAAAAATTAAAATTTTTACGTACATGTATGTATTGTTTTATATTTTATAATATGTACATATTAGGTATAATCTTTATTAATATTATACATATATGTATTATACACATACATTCTACATTATGAATTTTACGTTTTACCAATGCCAAATTTGTCAGCAAGTTTACGAATAGACCAACCTCCGCTAAAGTCTTTAAAACGAATAATGTCCACCTTTTGTTTTAAATTTAAAGCTTTACGCCGCATGGGAGGTGGCATTGCTAAGGAAAAGATGTACAACTCTGACTGCGAACAGCGCGAACCAATAGAAACTGAATAAAAACGTTTGATACTCATGGTTATCATTTATACGTATTGCAATTTATATCTGGATATCTTGGACTTTATAAATTCAATAGGCAATTGGCGTTATCGTAATCGGCGATAATGAAATTGGTCGTAATCCGTATTTTCACTGAATGACCTAATTGCGTTCCTTATCGACGCTGTTTCGTAGTATGTATGTATTTTTGTCCGTTATGAAATTTGTTGGATTAAATATTAGTGTCCGTGTCCGTAATAGAAGGAGTCCGTTATAGACAGGTCGAAATACATTAGAATGCCTATCTTTTTGCCGGGATCGGGTCATTTTGTCCGTTAAGAGAGGTGTCCGTTAAGTCAGGTTTCACTGTATCAATAAAGTAAAATATTTTTTTGGGTGGGGGAGGCGGCAAATTTTATGTTGTCCCTGGCGGCAATTTTTGTAAATACGGGCCTGGATGTTTGGCACTAATTGGTCAGGATAGTCTGCATTTGATATTTCATATTGTTTAATTATAAGTTAGTAATGCATTGTTTGATTCACTCTCGATGATTCCAGTGTTGACATTCCAACAATTATGGGGAAAATGTAAATAAATTCAATGTTATCGGAATGAGAAACAGACAAAATCAGCTAGGCAGCGATAAGTCATAAACTCATAACAAAAATGTCGTGTGGTAATACGAGGAAACAATAAACGTCTATAAATTGCCAGTTTGTCACCAAGCCGGGAAAATAATTTTACGAAGATTTTATACTTAATTATTTTGTAATTTATCAATTTAACTAATCAAATAATTTAATAAATTGTTGACTATACAAATTCGTTTGTACCTAAATGTTCGTACATTTTATTATTTTTGTAAAAATTGAAAATTCAAATGCTTATAAATAAAAAAACCGGGTCTAGGACATTTCGCCGCCACCGTTTCGCCGCCGGACATTTCGCCGCCACCGATTCGCCGCCACCGTTTCGCCGCCAGACCAAATTTCAGACCAACCCTTCCAATTTTGAAAACATACTCACAATTAGTTTATTTTTTTAATTGTATTTTTTAATCATATTAGGTAATTAATTCTAGAAAGTAAGTGTTACCGCTGGGTGATTGCTTCACCATGTCAACCATGCCAATGTACCTAAATCCTCAAATATGCTTATTGTAAATATGTATCTATACATTGTGTGTTTCAAATAAAGGTAAAAAAAAAAAAAATATTAGGTATTTACTAATTTGTTAGTAGTGTACCTAAATCGAGTCTTAAAAACAATAGGGGGTGAGTCGTGAGTTAGTGTAGATAGCCTATCTACGCTTTGTGAAAATGTATTAATATATTGTCCTATAACATTTTATCTTATTAAATAATTTATTTCGTTGATTACAGTAAGTCAAATAGTGCGTGGGAAGCATAAACGGAAATCGGGGTGGGAGGGGGGGCTAGAGGGGACTAAGCCCCCCCCCAGAAGTTTAAACTACAGGTCTTATCCCCCCCTGGCCATCACAATTGTAATGTGTAAAATATACAATAATTAGTATAATTAAAAAATGCATTTTTAAAATCTAGATTACAAAATAAATTATAAATAAATATTCTATGATAAAAATTAAATTAAATTAGTAAGATTTTACAAACTTATTGTCAATTGTCATAACTTGGAAAGATCGTAATTAGTGTAATATTAATAATAATTAATAACTAATAAGTAATAACATCCGCATTGGTTGTTTATTAGTAGTCGTCCGCTTCCGGTCGCGCGTCGTCCCGGTTTCGATGAAATTACGTAATAATATGCTATTTTTAATTCTTTTTTTGTTTAGAAATAAATGTTTAAAGTAAGGCACATTATTGTTTTTGTACAAATCTTCGTTTTTGAATTACAACAAAATAAAAAAAATAGCAACATGAGAAATCGAGTGAATATCCAATGTTGTAAAAAAAGAAACTTCAAACGCTCATAAAAATTTATTTTGACTTGCTTTTAGACATTTTTTTTCTCAAGAAAGGTACACAAACTTATGATAAATGTTGCATTATATTTTAAAATCTTAGATTTAAAAAGAAAAAAAATTATGAATTTCTAACTCAAAATAATTTGAAAATTTTCGTAGTTTGTATGCATTTTGTCAATATTTGAAGTTTAAAGCTTATAAAAAAAAACTTGTGACTATGGATTTTTAATATTTTTTATCTACCTTTGAAACAATATAATAGAAGCCTTCTATTAAATTTTCAAGTTTTTTTACCCAACAAATACAATTTTATTAATATTTATAGAAAAAAAAAACTAAAATAATTGGAAACTGAAAATGTCCGTAAACAGTTTAAACTAATTGAAAATATTTTGAAAGTGTTATGAGTGTTAATATGGTATTAACAATATAAATAAATATAAATATGGTAAAACAAGAGTAGTATTCAATTACTATATTCATGTAGTATAGGTAACAACATAAATATGGTAATAATAGTGTTATTATGGTGTATAGAAAATGAGAATATCAATATTCAATGAAATTGTCATGCATCTGCGGTCATTTTTTTTCAAGTTACACCAAAAACCAAAATCATTTTTGCGTAAAAATTCCTGTTTTTCCCTTAATTTTTCATTTGTGAAAAGTTATTTTAAAGTTGTTTTTAACATTTTAATTGTTCATTTTTCATTTGCGGTTTTGAAAACTATTGGGAATTTCGACCTCCCGAATACACCAACTAGATTCACTTTCCTATCAGAAAAGCTACTGTTGAAGAAAATCGAAGCACTTCTACTACCCCAAATGGTGATGACAGACAGTTTTATTTTATATTAATGTAACTATTTACTAGTACAATTGTGTAATATCAATAAAAAAAATTTTTTTTTCTTTTTTGGGGGGGGCGGCGGCAAATTTTATGTTGCTTCTGGTGGCAATTTAAGTTAATACGGGCCTGATTATTCATTAAATAGTATGCTATGATACTCATGAATTATAAATGTGACTTTTTGCTGTTGTCTGTTGCAATTTCTTATCCTTTAGTTTAATTTAAACATCTATGATTTTTACCGACCAATTTTTGCAAATGTTACTTTAAAGAAAATTTTATGTCAACTATTGAAGTATTCGGATTTAATACTCTTAAACAGTCTGACAGAATTAATTATAAATATAGGTAAGTACATATAGTTATTTACTGTAGACAGTTATTATACTAATTTGGTTATTTTACTAATAACTAATTTTGTATCTCAAATAAAAATTATAAACCTTTATTAATAAAAACTTTTATGAATAATATACAATCTTTTTATAACAAACCCGTGAATGTTATATATTTTATGTACATATCTAAGTCCAAAAATATAACTCTTTTCCACATTCCATCAAACCTATTCCTATATAGTGTTTACTATATTATGCATATATTAGTCTAGCTAGACTATAATAGTAGTTTAATACTTTTGTATAACCTTATAATACCTTCATAGTCCATAGTCCATATACAGTATAAATGGTACGTATTATATATTCAAAATATATTTATACTTTATGCATACATTTTGGTTATAACATTACTAGTTAGATGCATTGGTAGAGATAAAATGTCCAGCAACCGCCAAAGATTTGATCCCAGAAGATGCAATACTTAATAAAAAAATTAAATGTTGTTTAATAAAAAATGGAAATCTTTTTCTCAACAGAAATTATAATTATTATTATCAAATACAGGGCCAACTTCATGTAACTGGTAGGATGTACTGTTATTTTTGCATATGGACACCAAAAGGTAATTAACCTAACCTAACCAATAGCACCAGTTTTAGGTAATACGTTCCTATGATCATACCAGTTACCAAAGTTAACATTAGTAAGAGACTACAGAAACAGGGACACTATTGAATACCTCAGAGGATTGGCACACAACTTTGTGATGAACGATTAAAATGATTAAACTATTACAGAATAAAACTCAAAATTGTTTTATTTTTCAATTTTTGTATTGTTATTTGTTAATAATTGTGTTTACGTTTTATACAGTAGTGAGCAGTGTTGCCAAGTATTAATATTAAAAAAAACTAGTGACCTAATACAAATCAACCATATTTTAACAAGAAAAAAATTCCAACCAATATATTAAATTAAATATTTTTTAAGCGTTGATATAAGAACATTTAAAATAAATGTAGCGTTTAAAAAAATTAATAACAAATAAATAAATGGGTATAATTTTACCATCACCCGAGGATAGGTAAGTGGTGAGTCGTAACCACGGTTACTACTCGTAAACAACCGTGGTAGTAACTTTTAAGGTCTACTAAAGCTCCCTTATCATACTATCACTATGTTTGAATTATTTTTATCACGATTTGAATTTAATATATGTTATACTTATACAGTTTTGGTTACAATTCTGTTTATTTCATCCATACCTTATGGCTTATATAGTTATATTATATACCTATTGGCTATTACATTTAAGATACCGTTATATACTTAATACTTAATAGGTAGGTATCTACTTATATAGTAAGGTTATAACCAAAATGTATACATTAAGTATAAATATATTTTGAATATAAAATGTCTACTGTCAATACTGTATATGGAGGTATTATAGTCTAGCCAGACTAATGTAGTAATGTCTAATATATTCATATAATAAACACTATACAGGAATAGGTTTGATGGAAAAGAGTTATATTTTTGGACTTAAAATGTAGAACATTCATTGATTTGATATAAAAAGATTGTATATTTTTCATAAAAGATTTTTATAAATAAAGTTTTATAATTATTTTTGTAATAAAAAATTAGTTGTTTTTATGTTCATTGTTCACATAATATGTATAATAATTTATTGTAGGTATACAGTAAATAATTATTTACTTACCATCTTACCTATATTTATAATTATTAGTTCTGTCAGGTCGAACACAAATTAAAAGTTCAACTCAGGGGCGGAAAGGGGGATGGAATTTCAGGAGCATACAAAACTACCAGTCCACTTACTAATTTACCAAATACAGTAGAACCCGTTTAAGGCGCTCTCGCTTAAGACGATTTCCCGGCTAATACGCTCATTTTTACGAGTCTCTTGATTTTGACGACATTGATTTGTTCCCGCGTAATACGATTTTCCGCTCAAGACGCTATTTTAACTGGTTCCCTTGGGGAGCGTCTTAAACGGGTTCTACTGAATTACATTTCACCCAAATGTATTATTACATACATCAATACAAGCTTTGAATAGGTTATGTTAACAATAGTCTTTAAGTACCTGTATAACACAATACAGGTGAATAATTTGAATTATTAACGTATTGCAATATTTTTATATTTATTTAGAAATCTTATCCTATAAAAGTGTGCTCTTAGACTTGAGTATTTTAATTTCATCATTATCTATTTCGTATAGAACATCATTTTCTATTGCCATAAGCTAAAAGCTTCTAGTTCACTCTATATGTATACTGCAAGAAGAAAATTAACTCACAAAATCAGTGTAGGTATATCTTTTTATTTTCTAAAAAATTATTTTTGATGCTTGCAATTTTACAAATGAATATTTGTGCTAATTTTATTAGAAAATATTTAAACTATTTTTTATTAAAAATTTAGTATTATCTATACTAATCCACGTAATTGTATTATTTTACATTTTAACATTTTATTTATAAAAAACGATATTTTGACCTAGATTCAGTATAATCAGTGGCTCTGCAGTAGTCGTATGAGTCAATTAGTGTATGAATTATGAATATTGATTATTAAACTGGTCCTCGCATCTTAAAACAAATTGTACCAATATTGACTTACTATAATCAACGAAATAAATTATTTAATTTAAAACTCGATTTAGGTACACTACTCATAAATTAGTAATTACCTAATATGATTAAAATTTAAAACATACAATTAAAAAAATAAACTAATTGTGAGTATGTTTTCAAAATTGAAAGGGTTGGTCTGAAATTTGGTCTGCCGGCGAAACGGTGGTGGCGAAATGTCCGGGTCCGAAAAAAACCATGCCTCTACTCTATCTTTAATACTATTAAATATCCACGATCACAACTTTTGAGGAACCTTATACTAGAAATTTTTGAAATTTATGACTATTCAACTTATGGTGATTGAAAGGTGGTGCCCGCCTTTTCATATTTATAACTCTGGGTGGGTATCCCTGCAAGTATGTAGTTGCCCCTTCTATTAGATTTTAGTTCGGCACTTCGGCGCCACTGCATTCAATTATAATAGGTTATAGGTACAAAGTTCAATAATTATCAATCGCGGATTCAACGATATCGAATTTATTACTATTACAGCTACTGGTCTTTACAAATAAAAATCCTTGTTCACAAGGTGCTGATTATGTAGTACCTATGTATGTTTAACACCTAAAACCACCCAACTTTGAGCAGCTATAACTCGTCAACTAGTTAACGAAAGTTGAAAATTTTAACGTGAAAATTCATGAAAAAAATAGCTTTATTAATTTATGTAATTATTAATATAGGTTGTCATTTGAAAATCAAAAGTCGATGGTGGTTTACCTAATAAATATAAGGGTAACAAATATTTAAAATGCATACAAATGTAGAAAAGCATGAGACTACAATTATTTTAAAAAAAAATTTGAAAAAGTCAATACTTTTTGAAATAATGAGTGTTCAACGATAAAAAAATCACCCTGTATATATATATATATTACAGCTAATACTAATTATTAATTTGTTCATACTAATTTTAGACATTGAATAAATCATTGTATACGTAGCTAAGTTGTGTTAGTTTATGAATGCGGATCATGAGTTTCTAGGACCTGTAAAAAATAACTTAAAAAACTTTATTTATATTGGTCCAACAACCCGGTTCGTGTAAAGGAAATAGCCAACCATCTACATGCTGGATAGGATTAGGTATAAATATTGACGGACACTAGGTACGTAAGTACGAGGGAGTTGTGTTGCAATAGTAATTTTCAACAAAAGATAAATAATATATATGTTATTCAATATTTGATAACAAATAGAATATATTAAATAGATATTAATAACAAATAATAATTATTATTATAAGTAATAGTGCATTCTGAGTTATAATGAATATATTTATATACATAAAAAAAAAAACAAGTTAGTAGGTATCAAAATTATTTATCTGGCACAAACATAATTCATTTATTCAGTATTTGCGCTTTAAATCCACGGCTTGTTAAGAAATAAAATAATCAAAGCAAAAATTGAACAAAAATTATCAAAACAAAAAAAATCTATTGCCAAATGCAAATGACACCATTGGATTCTCCATTACAAATGGGACACCGATTGTTAACTAGCTGGTTTGCACAATCTTCGCATAGCACTCTATGACCACATGGTACAGGTGCATGCGATCTAGTACCATCTCTGCACACAACACAAATCGTTTCTTCATCTTGTAGATTTACTTGCAGATTATGATTGATTTGGACATATGGAATATCATCAAGGTTTTCTTCATTGCCATAATCTTGCCATCTAACCAACTCAAAATCTTCTGGAATAAAAAAATCCCTTATTAAAATCCCTAATACTATATTAGGTACAAGTATCAAAAATACGGAAAATATTTTTTTCAGGTATCTTACAGTCGTTAACATCTTCTGGCTCAAGGTTTCCATTGTCTATATTAATTACTTCTACATTTCCTTCTAATGCATCAACATTTTCTTCTATTGCATCTAAATTAAAAACATACATAATGCTATCGTAAAAATTGATTTCAATAACATAATTAAAAAAATTAATTTAATATTTATATTTCAAAAGCAAGAAACTATTTATTACCTTCTACTCTTACGACTATTACATCTACATTTGCTTCATTTTCAACATTTTCTTCTATTGCATCTAAGTTAAAAACATACACAATGTTATCGTAAAAATTGATTTCAATAACATAATTAAAAAAATTAATTTAATATTTATATTCCATAAGTAAGAAACTATTTGTTACCTTCTACTCTTACAGCAATTCCATCTACATTTTCTTCTATTATACCTGAATAATGATTTTAAAAAATGAATCAACTTTAATCAAAATGGGTTCATTAGGTACTACTAATTGGTTACCTTGTTCTGCATTGATGTGCCAATTAATTTCTTGCCATATATAACGTTCTGCACTAAATGAACTTTGTAATAAAAATTCTTTTAATGTAATAAGCATTAGGTCGAGTTGTTGAGTGGACTTTTTTATTCTTCCGGAATTTAATAGATATTTTGTTTTCACAGCACGAGTAATTCTCTGCCCAACTAGTTGCCTTACGGTTAAGTGATACTTACAACTTAAATTTTTTAAATGTTCTGTAAAAATTATAAAATTAGATATGTTTTATAAATGTATTTATTAAATCTATATTTAATTCTAATTTAATAAATTAATATTTCCTTAGTAACTTTTAAGTTTTTATAAATTTAGAGTATACTCAGATCTAGTTACCTAAAAATGTCCATAAATTAGGATGTATAATTTGGAATTTTTCTTTCAATTGCGAATGAAAACATTCAACATTGTTGTTTGTTCTTCTTGGTGAATTATAAACAGTAAAATTCTCAGGTCCTTTGTTCCGTAACCAATAGCTTAAATTAAAGATGATATGATAATATAATATTATTACATTATTACATATTTAAGGAATTACAAACAAATATTCTTAAATTTTTTCACTTACTTTGAATAATAATTAAAAAATGTAGCAAGTTTAACATTATTGTCGATGGCATGGTGTCGAATTAGTTGAAAACCTTCATCAATTCTATTTGCCGGCAACAATGCTAAAGCAGCACACATTTTCACACAAAGCTGGGCTTGTACATTTCCCTTAACGTATAGTGCTAGACCCAGACTTTTTATATTTTTAATTAATGCCTGGAAAATAGTTATGAATAAGTAACTGAATTATGAATAATACAATTTAATAAACTTATTAACCAATATAATATAGTATATTAAGGAGAATGTCCTTGTATGAGAAGAATGTTGAAATGATATAGAAATATAATCAGTAGACTAATTCATTATATTTAAACATATAAATTAAAATTATAAATACCCATATATTATAATATTATATCTTTTATCTATATACAAATAAACAAATAATTATTACCTGGATATAGTGAAACCAGCAGCCATGTGCAACAGCCTCTGGGTAAACTGTTGATAAAGCATTTTGTAGAGCAATTTCAAAATCTGTCATCAAACAATTTGGTCTAATGTCAGGGAATAAAGCCTTACATTTTGTAAGGAATACAGTGTATGCTGCTTCAGTTTTAGATTCCATCAATGCATAAATTATGGGAATTGACTAGAATAATAAACAAATATTTATCATTATTATGCACATAATGTTTAAAATAAAATACAAATCAATTTTAACTATAACTCACATGGTTTTGAATAATTATGTGCATAATAAACACTTGTTGTGACTTTGGCATGGCTGGTGTAACTTTAAAAGTTGCATCAGCATGGAGTTCATTTCCTCCTTGCCCAACAACATCACGTATAAGTGATGAACATCCAAAAATAACTGAGGTTTTACTGGGGGGTTTACCATCACTATCCACTGTACAGTCTTGGTAAAATGACTGTTCACAACAGGTGTACCGCTCAGGATTTTGTTCCAGATAATCTGCCAATGCATTAACACTTAAAGGTAAAGCAGGTACAACTTTTTTTCGGGCATGACGCATTGAAACCTCTGCTGTAGGCCAACAATACTGTTCAGCAGCTTGGACAAATCTAAAATTATTATTTATACTTAATTCAGTTAAATATACTATTGTATGCATAGGTATTAATTTAAGGTTTGACATTAACGAGTATAAGACTGTATTTGACAGTCAGGTACTGATTGGAGTTTAATTGCATCAAAACAAATGATTTAGGGCTTTTACTAATTAATTTTGATTAAGTATCGATTAGATCAAGCTTTAATTATTTTCACTAAGCAAGGTTTATTAAACTAGATAAAAACTATTTTACAAATCAATATTACCTACATATTTTAACTAAAATAAAAAGGAGTTACCTGATTGATTCCTCATCATATATACATCTTAATTTAGTCGTTTCATTGATCGATCTTTGTATTAAGGCAGACTTAAATTGTTTCTTTAATTCATCAATTTCATTTTCTATGACATTTGCTTCATGTGTATGCTGTACCATGGCTTTGATTGTTCCATCAGATTAACGTTTTGCTGTACCTTTGCAAAATTGATTACAGCATACCAAATAACTAAAAATAAACGATTATTATCAACTTTACATGGTACTACGTTATATAATTTATTTATTATAAAAATGAATACCTCATAATTAGGTACTTAAATTTTAAAATGTAAATTATAAACCTATTTGAGAAAAGCAGATCTATTTATTGTTAATGATTCAAAAATTAAGTATGCCCCTGAGTATACACCTACAATAACACACCATCCCTGTCCAAACCGAAATAAAGTACTTAGGCATAACACTTGATAAAAGACTAACCTGGGGCCCCCACTTAAAAGAAAAAAGAAAATCGGCTAACACTAGACTTCATCTCCTCCGACCTCTCCTCAACTCCAAAATACCACTACAAAACCAACTTATTATATATAAGTCAATCATAAGACCAGTCTGGTCCTATGGAATAGCAATTTGGGGTCCGGCCAAGCCCTCGAATATCAGGCCAATTCAGGCCTTTCAGTCAATTGCACTAAGGTTAGTAACCAAAGCACCCTGGTACGTTTCAAACTCTGCCTTACACAATGACCTAAAAATAACAACTACCACTGAACTTGCCAAAACGATGTACAAACGTTTCCACTAAAATTTAATCACGCATAGCAATACTTTAATATCACAAATGTCCACCCTAACCCTCCCAAAAAACCCACCACGCAGACTTAAGCGTAAATGGTGTAGAGACTTGTTAAATTAGTAAAGGAGGTGTTACCATTGGGTTTCTTCCTCAACACGATATTCATGTTACTTAATTCTGTTTTTTATTTTTATCTTATTTGCTTATTGTAATTATTGTGTATACAGATTGTAAATTGTCTTTCTTAATAAAAAAAAAAAAAAAAAAAAAAAAAAAAAAATAACACAATTATTGGTTTATTTAGTACTATTTTCTATTAAGTATTCATTAGTGGAAGCTGACATTTTAATAAGATAAAATTGTAAATACCTAGTAGCTAAAACCTAATAAGTAGCACTAGTAGCAGAGTTGGGCAAAATTTTATCTAGATAATTATTCGAATAAAAAATTATTATTCGAATAATTTTCAAACATAATTATACTAGGTAGTACAAAATATGTACCTTTTATAGAATGATTATAGTTCTTCTAGTATATCTACACTCTATATGTATATAGTTACATCCTCAGTAGTAACTATTGTCTATTTATCAATATTGAAGATGTTATTATTGTACCTAGTAAATAGTCCAGTTTCAGTACTACATGGTACATAGTCTTAGCTTTATTATTTGAGTAAAAAATCATATAATATTCAAACTTTATTATTTGACTATTTAAGTAAAAAAAAATATTCGAATAATTTTCAACTTATGATTATTTGAATAATTTTTGTTTATTTTATTTGGATAAACATAATATTATGGTTGGTAATTTAGAACAGGCACATATTATAAACAATAGTTGGCCTTGTATTTTCAATCACACGATAAAAAAATCTTATTTTATTCAGAAAAATGTAAAAAAATTATTAAAAAAATGATTCGAATAATTTATTCGAATAAAATTTCATTCGAATAACGCCTTACTCTGGTAAGTAGTAATATTATTATAATTAACTTACAGAACACCATTTTTTTCACCACCATTATGTTTATAACGAAAATCTTCATGAATACTATTCGATTCATTTTAAAAATAAGTATAACACTTGTAACTGATGATGATGAATAACTTAATATCTTACAAATAACAACTACAAAGTACAAACATTTAAAATCTTATTCAATTATAGACAAGTCGCGTACAAAATGATTGAAAATAAAACGTGTGTTTCTGTGCAGCGTGTATTTGTTTATCGGTTATCGTATTATTTTTATTTTTTTTCATAACCTTAATTCATAATACTGTCCTCTGTACTTTAATTATAATATAATATTGTTTACTATATTAAAATAATTGGAAATCCTGTTTTAAAAATAGATAGGAATTGCTTGTGGAAGTACGACCGCGACAGTGGGATAATCATGAAATACACAATATTCTAATCACTATACGATACTATACAGACATACAGTATCTAATATCTATAGCCGTGATTCTATATATAATATTTAATATTATAATATAGACGTCATAGTGTCATACCTATTACCTATTAATTATTATAGACTATAGCAGTGGCGCCGAGTACGCACTTAAGGTGGTGCATTTGAACCACCTAAAATTATGGGTGGGTGGGTCTTGGGTGGGTAAGTAAACATATTTACCTAAGATAGTTAATACTATTACTTACAATAGTAAGTATAAAGTAGGTACTAGGAGTTAGGACACTAGGTAGTGAGCGGGTTTGTGTCGTTCAGTGTTGTGGGTGGGTGGGTAGGCTTTGGTGAGAATTGAACCACCTATTTTTAGTGAACTCGGCGCCACTGGACTATAGTATAATTTATTACTTATAATTATTTACTATGGTTTATTTCGGATTGGAACCGTGATATACCAGATATGCTTTAATCTTATAAATTATAATATCTTTAACTTTAATCGTATATCTAATCGCGATTGCGACATTTGGTTCAAGCCTGTGCCAACGTCACATTTTAAAAAGTAATTGGGTTAGAAATATGAATCAAGTTATGGTGTATAATAATTTATATGCCTTAGGGGTTCGTTAATATTTTTAAGCAAACAGGAGCTTTAATTAATAAATAGGTCGCGGATCGTGATTTAGCAGCCACGTTTCGCGCGCTAGTATATAAGAAATGCACGGGTGACAATTTACGCAACGACTCCAAACAACCTGAACGATGGTCTGTGAAATAATAATGTACCTCTCCCGCGATCACTACGCGCGGACCGCGGTGCATAAACTATGGGCGTGGTTACAGACTGCCACGACGGCGGCGATACGGCGCACAACGCCATCTCTTGAGCGTTGTATGTTTTTTTTTTTAACCAGAACGGCCTCTTAATGCCTATAGTCTATACCCTGAAACCTGAGTACTGATATTATCACTAACTGGGTGTATAACACATTAATTCGTCTTATTGTAGAAGTATATAACATTTTATACCCTATTTTTACATAAAATGGAATTATGACATTACGTAAAGGTACGTTTTCCCTGCAGCGCCTTCCTAGTAGAATTGCCATAATTGTACGGTAATCAAAAGCTATCTATGCCAATTTGTCACGAATACAAAGGGTGGAGTCTCACATTCTAAAAGTGGATATTTCAATACACCATAATGTGTAATCCAACTTTATGAACGTCATTTTCATATTTTTAGTAAAAATAATAATAATTGATTTTTTGGGAGGGGACATAATTTCCATGGTCTACGTTTTAACCACCCCCGAGTCTTGATTAAGTACACTTTGGTTAAAACCTTTGGAAGAAAACATTAACAAATTTATATAGGAATATGTTGTAGATACTAGATAGTACTTATACTTTATAGATATAAAATGAGCGGTGTAAGACACTTGGGTGTCGTGAGGGAGACTGACTTAATATATGACACATTGACATTGACACCTTGTGTTTTGACTGACAATTTTGTTATTTATTGACCACAAATATTCCTGATACATGAGTATAGCTCCTATATATCATTATAAACATCGATAATTAATATTATGTATCTTAACAAAAAAATAATCATAATTAAATATAATATAAAGGATATACATAACACAGGTACAATTTTCTTTAAATATTTATACATTTTTTTGTCATGCTTAAATGTATGAAACAAATGTATTAATATCTTTTTTTTCACTATTTTATCGGATCCCCGGCCAATTACTTAACCGAGACCAAGCTACTCCCTAAATACGGCAAATAATCAATGAAATTAACATCTAATATTTAATATTTGTAAATATGATGTTTTGCTAACCTATGTTGCATTGGTACCTATGTCATTTTACCTGAGTATTCGGGTAAAATGAAATAGTTTTTTTTAAACATCATTTTTTAATTTGTTTTATTTATTTTGTTTCTTCTTGAACAGCATAAAAAAACAATTCAAATAAAATAGAATTCGTGTATTAAGTTTTACAAAGTCTAAAACAGTTAATATCATATAATAGTAATATTATAAATTATTACCTATATGTTCTTGGAGTGATGTATACTAATAATAATATCAAACAAGATTTAATTTTGATACACAATACATAATAATTTACAATAATTTACACATAATTGGTGAAATACTGAAATTAATTACTTATGTAAACTTGGGTTGCTAATTTGATGTCTGGAGGTGCTAAACACCCCCCTATGTGTGCCTATGGGCTATGGTAATGAATACATATTTGTTACTTGTTAGTTATAGGCAGGAAATAAGAATAAAGGGAATAAATATAAGTAATGGATTAAAGTGGTAATAAAATAAGAATTGGTGGTATTACATCCATATAAATATAAATATATTTAACTAACTATTGAGAAAAAAATATCATACATTTACATATAATGAAACAAAAGATTTTATTCCAATGATTTTTTTATTTCAAAAAAGTAATTTTAAGGGAGAAATGTATTACTAATAATATTTATCCTTGTAAATTAGGTTAGGTAAGTAATCATATGCCTACCTAAAAAATGGATATATTAGACTTAATGATTTTGTTTTGATTACTACTACTGGTGCCGAAGAACCCAATGAACAATGAAGTTGATAATGTTAAAGATAATTTTTGAGTAAATTCTTAATTTTAAGATTTAGATTGCATTATTGTCAATATGAAAAACGGTTTTGTACTGAAAGTTTGGAAATAGCTGAATAGATTGATAACTTTTTTAAACTGAACCTTGAAAATTACTTATAACTTATTGATCACTATACAGTATAAGTACCAACTACCTATACTATAGATGTCATTGATAAATTATTCAAACTTTGTCTAATTGACTAGCATAGTAACATCTCCTAAAATACCTTGATTTTCATATATGAATTGATTGCTAATTGATTAACATACTTACTAATTTCATACTACACAACATTTTAATGGTTGACTAAATTCAAATATTAATAATAAAATACCTTTTTATTTTCCAGGATTTATTAAATAGGTATCAATTATTATAATCTAATATCCGAAATTACTGTTGTTAAAAACTATTTAACATTAACAACGGGAAAAGATGATATCTGCTTAGAGGATTGGAAAACTCATATTGTCTTGAATGTCTGTGTGTATGTCAAATTGTCAAACTTTGAAAATTGCCTTGTTGAAATAAATAATTGCGAGAGACTAATACAGGAGTACCTATAGGTGTAATGAGCAAATAATGCTCAGCCCGCTCAGTAATTTCACCAAATTTCTGCTTATGGGGGTTACAATGGATTATAGAAATATTTTGATATATTAAATTGAATACCTATATAAAATTATGCTATTTTACATAATTGGCCTCTATATTATTACATAATTTAAATTTACTATAATGACCCCCCCCCCCGGACATTGATAAATCCTGAGTGCACAACTGATATTACCTAAAAGATGTTTAGAATGCTTAAATCGATCACAAAATATAAATTTATCAAGAAATTGACTATATAATACTCCTTAAAAATTATAATATATTCCTGAATATTATTTTCCTATGTAAATAATTTCCCGGTTTTTAAATTCCTATAAATTGTTTTCCCAAAATATATTTTCTTGGATATTATTTACCTACAAATTTATTTTCCTGATTTTTATTTTCCAACAAATTATTGTTCCCATGTTTAATTTTCCTTTATTTTACTCTAGCCCTAGATTTCTGAATCTTACTTTCCTGGGAAATATTTTCCTGGTATTTTAATTCCCGAGAACTATTTTCTGGGGTAACATTTTCCTGATTTTTATTTTCCCGTGTAATATTTTTCCATGTAAATATTTTCCTGGTTTTTAATTTCTATATATTATTTTCCAAGATAACATTTTCCTGATTTATATTTTCCAAAATTTTCAATTCCTGATAAATATTTTCCTATAAAATATTTTCCTTAGATATCCTTTCCCAAATTTTATTTAACAGAAATTTATTTTCCGTATAACATTTGTTCCCGTCTTAAAAGCATTCCCGACAAATATTTTCTTGAATTTAATTGTTCCTAAAGAAAATTTTCCCGAAAATTACGCGCCCCCCTAAGCAACATGCTTGAGTGGAACCCATAAAGTATTAACAATAAATAAATTAAGAATATTTTTTATTTCATTTCGTACCAGATGTCAAAAAAATATATTGAGGTTTTTGGCCGTGTAAAGTTACGTATAATAGTTTACCAGCCCTGCAGTGACCCAAAATCCAAATGGAATATATTATAATAATAGGTATAGCATAATATAATATAATATAATATTTAAAAACTATAGTAATAATGCTAGTAATAAAAATATTTTTCAATAAATCATAAATATTTAAATACGAATGTAATACTGTTTTTAAAGAAGGTGGAAAAGTGGGTTGAATTTAAGTTCAATGATATAAAACCATTGTATACGAAAAATGATTGCGAGGAAAGTCTGTCTAACAGCCTATTATATAACTAAGTATCTATATTTTAAGATATTATTGATATTAAATATATTAATTATTTTTATTATAAGAAGGCTCTACAGAATTAGTTTTTGCTGAAAAAATTGTGATGGAAAATGTCTTTTTTCAATTTTAAATATAATACCTATACTTTAAAAGTTTCAATAGCACCAATGAATAATATTTTTCAATTACAACAAAATATTAACTAAAATCGTTATTCTTCGATAAAATATTGAATTCCTTCCTGCAAATTTAAAATAAAAATATCTATAAAAAAAACAGTGTTTATATATTTGTTTAAATATTTTTATTACAGTATAATAACTATTATTATATGAGAAATCTTGATTTAGTATTTCAATCCTTAGCTATAAAGATTAAACATTTAATTAAAATAATTTGCAAATATGTTCGTGATTTTGATAATTTGTTGTAACTTTAAACGCTTATAAAATACATAGGTACATTAAACAAAGGCGTTGTTGGCTAATTTTCAGACATTTTTTGAGATACTCTATTTATCTTGTATTATATATAGCTGGTTAGGTACCTCTAACGTTTAGAATCGAGACAACGATATGGTTAAACTGTTTCCACACTGCTTAATGTTATTATCACAGACTTATCCACGAGGTGGACCTTTGTAACCTAGGTTAGGTTAGCGATTATCGGCCAACATATTTTTGTAAAGAGAAAAGCTCCGTCTACATCAACAGAAAAAATTGGCGCATACTTGAAATGTATGAAGTCATTAATTTTATGATCTTCTGGAAGGCCGTTTGTTGTTGTTTCTTCTCCTGACACGATTTTTGAACATATACTCAAAGTCCGAAATATTAATAAAAAAAAATAACACAAGTAAAATGCAATAAAATGCAATTTTGTTTTAAAATATGCATATTTATGTAAAAAACCTCAAAATATGCGAAAATATGCAAACTAAAATTTCATTTTTGAACTCGTTAGGTTGTGATTCAAATTTGTAGCTCATTCGGCAACTTTTTGATGCATATTCAGTAAAAACATGCAAATTCATGAACTTCTGGGCCCTAGTCAATTCTGTATGCAAATGGCGTGATAAGTATTGGCAAAAATAAAAATTCAGAAATATTTTTGAAGACTATAATATGGTGGACAATTATTAATGGTAAATTATTTTGTCATAATATAATATATAAGTATAGTTACTTATATGAAACTTATTATGAACATTGCTTTTCATTTTTCGAAACAGGATATTTTTTTTCGTACACAAAATAGAGGGCAAGTATATTATATGTAAGGGTATAAAATAAAAATAATCATATTAAAATTACTGACCGATTTCTATCTACTCGACTCATTAGCTGCATTATAAATTATATAAATAATATACATACCTAGTTAGTTTAAGTTGGCCATTAAGTTGCCCCGATCATTGTATTTGTACCCTGTGGTCATTGCACCAGACCGGGTTGACACAGGGCTCCCGTCTCCATAACACTAAACTCAGAGTCCTCATTTCCTTTCAAAGTCTCGTCATCTGTCTTCTGCGAATTTGTCGTGCATTTAAGGCAGCCTATCCCCGCCGAATCAGGCGTGTATATACGGGTGCATACCTAGCAATATTAGTAGGCGACGCAATCTTGGCACGACCGAGTTCAAATCGTTCTAGGACACATCGCAGAGTGGTCCTTTGGATATTATTTCCCCTTTTTGTTGTGCAGTATAAAGTCAGTGGAGTTGCAGGCCAATGCAGCAACTAACAGTCTTGAGGCACCTAATAGTCGTTTATTGATTGTATAAAGACTACGTCTTGTCGCTTGAATAAACATGTCTTGTTTACAATGTAGACAAAATTAACACTTGAGCTCTATAAACTTGAGAAATCCCACATCACGTCACTCATTACTCGTGTTTCGAAAAGTTTCGTACAATAATAATAGCTTTTTTCAAATAAATAGTGCAAGGAACTCATAAAATCGTGTTTTAGAGATTGTAGTTTTTATTGATCAATTTTTATGTCATCGTGTAACCTTTATCAAGTTTTGTCGAATTGATATATTTTTTTAAAACTATCAATTCATTGATATTCCACAAAACAAGAACTACTTTATTAATTAATATTATTAAAATGTTTTCTTCTGTTTAACCTTTAGATACGACTTTTCTGGTGTATTTATCAATGTCATTGATTTATGACTACTATATGTTTAGTATTATCTACATTAATTATTATGCAATTTAATTTTTAATAACAGCTGTAGTACTAGTCTAAAGTTAGACTAAAAATAAATTACACTTAAAATATTCCATGTTGTATGTGTGTTTGCATAATGCATTAATACCTAGGTTACCTAATGACTTTATATTATACGATAAAGTCACTGGGCTTATTTTAACGTGCTTTGGGAAATATTTTACGTATAGTCCTAATTGGAAAACGCTGTAGATTGATGCAAAAAGTTCAATAAAGTCCATCAAATCAAAATCATGTGCACCTCTAAAAAAAACCAAAAAATAAATAAACAAATCATAAATAGTAATAAAAAAAAAATATATATAAATAAATAATAATACCACAATAAATCATGATTTATTATCATAAGCCGAATATTTACAAGAATTTTGAATGTCTTAATTCATAAACTATTTTATTAACGCCTGAAAGATATGTAACACGACCTATTGATATTATTCAGGAAATTAGTATTACGAATTCAATGATTTATCAAATTGCTTTCAAATTAAACAACTGCTAAAGTGACTACTAAAGTACTAAGATTCATGATTGCAAAAATATGAGTGTTTAATGAGAGTGTATTAATACGCATAATATGAGAAATGAGGGTCCTGCAGTCTGAAATGTCCCATGTCCAGTTATTTTATTCTATCAATAATTTTATAGAATATATTTATAAAGATATTATTGTATTTTTTTTAATAATAATATGAACCATGAAGGAAAACGGTATCTCGTTTTTGAAGAAACACGGCTATAACTTATGGTATAATAAGATGGTTGTATGTACAATAGAAACTATATTATTTTATTCACTGATTGATTTTTAAAAATTATACATTAACACATAAGTAGTTGATAAAAATTAAATATGTTTGTATAATTCTTTTAAATTTTCATACAATTTAATACTCATTGTATAACAACGGTAATTAATATAATATTATTATGTAGGTACGAGTTGACGGTACATTGGCGAAGTTTTCAATTAAATCAGTACATATATATATTTTACAACAATTATACAATATACAGGTATTTAAAAACATATAATATAATAAGACTATACTGACCATTTAATAATGTTCTTTGGATAACATTTTAATATTGTACATTTAATGTTATGATAGGTATATAATATATAATAAAATAAAATAATAATGTAACTTTGATGCGTTGCAATATAATATCGTAAGTTGGTCTGTTCGAATTTGTACACTATTTTAGAACTTGCGGGGCAAATGCAATTGCTACTAAATATTTTCATATCTCGCGTACCGTTCGGATTTCAGAATTTTTTTCGAAAAGCTATTGCAATTGAACATTGACGGTTTTTCAAAAGCGTACACGGGCTTAGGGTTGGGCTCGAGCAGTGCGTCCAACAGTGTGTGTATGGCGTACTCGGGTAGAGTCGTTTTCAGAAACATTTCGTTGAGCGTTTGTTCGTTTGCTTTGCCGGAAAACCGCACCGGTTCAAACATGTGCTCCGGCTGAATGTGATTTGTGTTCACGATGATTACGTTTACTCCCAAGTCCTTCAGGTCTTCTCTTAACGATGTACTAGCGCCGACCACGGCATGGCGCGCCGAGTCGAATGCAGTCATCCCTTGTCGGCGAGGATGTCCGTCGGATGTACCGAAGTTGATAAAACGACCTGAAAAAAACGTAACGATTTAAAACATTTCGACATTGAGGGCATTATTGTCGTGCATTTGAAATGACGTGTTCACTATAGTAATCTACACTCGAGTACAGACAATAAATTCTATGTACAGCTAAGTAATCTAATAAAATATACATAAGATGTATTTAAAAAAAATAAGTATGTAGCGTGAAATCTTAGTGCCTAGAAAGGAAGTTATCAAGATGAGTTTACTAAGAGAATGCTACACCCGCCGCATGTGTTGTCTTTGTCTTACAAAAGTACAACATGGAAAATTTGCGTAGAACCGATTGTATGTAGTCAGTAGCTTTAATATATTAGAGTGAATTTACCTATAATCTATAAACTTAAAGCTAAGAACATTATCTGTGTTCTCTCGTCAGTTTTTTACGATATTTTAATTGTTAAGCGAGTTATGAGCATTTTTATATTTTACATACGCTCGTAGCTGACTTGAAAATTAAAACACCGCAAAAAACCGACGAGAAAACACAGAAAATGTTCTTAGCATGAAGTTTGATAATAGATCGATTCACTCTAATATAAAAGCTAACTACACACAATCGGTTCTACTGAACGCAAATTTGTTATGTTGTACGTTTGCAGTACAGAAACATATTTGGATCTATTTATAGCACAGAAAATAGATCATATGAGCGAGGACACATAATAATATAAATATTGTACTTATAAGTGTTGAGAGTATTTATGGAAAACTAAAAATATCCTCTCGTTCGCACGGAGTTAAATGGTATAATGAATTGGTTATGTATTGGGAGCAGATAGAAAAATAATTAATTAAGTGGAAGTATGAGAAATGTACAAGAAAAGTCTCTTGAGTAATTCTCGAACGAAATGGAATAAAACAGTAATCTTATATTTAGAAAAGTTCTAGGAATAATACAGTGAGTACCGCTTAATGTGATCACATTGGTTCAGGCCATTTTGATTCTAATAACCAGTAAATTCCATAAAGCATTTTTTTTTTTTCAATATAATATTATGTAGTTTGGGATTTTCAAATTTGGTTCCAATAAACGGTTGATTCGATAAACCAGTGATTACATTAAGCAGAACTCACTGTATATTCCTAGAATTTATACAATTTATTAGAAAATACAACAAAGTTTCGCTAAAAAAAGCAAATTTAGAAGAAGGTAAGAAGGTAATAATGAATATAAGAATACAAAAACAAATATGTTTAGTTATAAATATAAATACGTAGTATTTACTACTTATAAAATACGTTATATACCACCAATAAAATATATTTTTTTTAATAATATTTCTTTACCTTTTTGGCTCACTAGTAACGGATAAAAAGTTCTGGCTGCCTTGAGTGTTCCAAATACATTAGTCTTAAATAAAGTCTCCCATTGAGCGCTCTCTTGCATTTCGATTCTTCCCTTCAGGCATACGTCTGCAGTATTTATGACAGCCCATAAACCTAAAAACGAAATAAAAAGTTGTCAATAAGTCGTAAGAAAATAATATCGTTGTAAAAATATATTGGGTAGTGAAATTTATTGTATGTTTGGTAATTTGTTTGAAATCCTCAGCGGGTTGTATATAGTTTTATATTGATGCACACTATACGGCGATTACTGCCTTTTGGGGCAGTAAAATACAAAAACTCCTTCTTAAAACGTACCCAACACATGTCTCTATAACTTTTCCATAATAACGGTTTTGAATTTTATAAGCATTTACATAAAGTCATAACAATATTGTGAAAGAATCTTATTGTTAACGTAATATTTTTGTAATAAATTAGAGGATAGGTAGCCACTATTTGAGATTAATTGAAATCGTTATGAAAAGTTATCATAATCTTATGGTATTTGGTTAGAAGTTAGAACTCATTATTTGTACTACGTAATTTTTTCACGCTTTTTTTTATTATGAATAATTATTGTTAGGTTTAAAATTTTATGTGTGCCAATTAAATAGGTGTTAAAATATTTTTTAAAAATTAAAAACCCCATATAATATGTTGATTTTTATTATTATTACTTATAAGTTATAACATATTAAAATTATTCTTAAAACGATTTGTGTAAGAAAATTTTAAAATAACTTGAATACTATAAAGAAACTCATTAATTATAAATTAAAATGACTATCGAAAAGTATCGATTACAAAAATGATTGGGTATTAATTTATTATTATAATTACATTAGTAAAAGTCAGAGCCTTAATAACTCAAGGATACAGATAACTTAATGCGTATAAAACGTTTGGTTATTAATATTATATTATAAATATTTTAAAATAAAAACACGAATTAATTTTACTAAAGTGATGTACGATGTTTCAATGTTTGTTTATTTGTTACATACTATACTATATAATATTATGTAAATGTATAATATGTCATTTCTGTTAAATAGAAAATATTTGTACATTTAAAAGTAGTGACAACTAAATATTGACAATGATTTTCTAGGTACATAATTGTTGTTTTTATATGAATATTGAATGGTTATAACTTAAATTTTATAAGTAATAGCTATAGTAAGTGACGAATCGATATTATTACATAAATGCGAAACATGAGCACCTACTAATTATTAAAACCTTATAATACACAAAAAAGATTTTTTTTTTTTGAAAATCCTTAAAAAATTCCAAAAATCGTGGTACACTTATAATTATAATGACATGATACATAATATCTGTATATAATTATAGTTTGTAAGGTTGTAAGTATCGCAAACACTGCGACGGTTACTAATTTTCATACCGCGTCTTATATTAATGTACCCAACTTAAATCATAATATTATTATTGTACGGTAGGTATAATGAGTTTGTCTCATGATATGACTTTTACTATTGTCCTGGATGTATACATTGTATATATTATAATCATTGTATATAGTTGTAGAATATCATATATTATTATTATCGTGTACCTAGGGGTCGGGTAGAATGTTAAATAGCTGTCACAATCGCGTATACGAGCAATCGGGCGATAGTCACCGTTAAAAATACGATAGCCGGCAAGGTTGCCGCGTACAGGAATGATAATAATAATTATTATTAATGTATAACTTGTTCACAAGGACTGCGTCGAGGTGTACGCCCGTTTGCTTAAATCTATCTCGGGCATACGCATTCCTCCTCGTGACTGACATCATATTATACACACTGTGGCTGCTCACAGTATACATAATACTGCGGCATTATATTATATACATACCTACTTATGTACTATTATAATATTATAGGCATTGGCCGGAGAATAGGGTATGGCATGGTATGGTTGTGTTGCTGCATATAGCTATATATATATAGATAGAGAGGCGACTGCACAGGCATCTGGCCAACAGAAAATAATAATATTAATAATATCCTTTTAATACGGAAGTGTGTGTGTATGGCGAGGGAGGAAAAAGTAATTTGTTTTAATGTTTTTACATAATATAATAGTCAATTATTATATACTTTAAGATCTATACCGGCTGCCTTCAATTCATCAACTCTTACGTATATTGGCTTCATATAGTTCGTGACCATTGTACACATATATAGGTAATAAACACTGTATGCAACACGCACAATGTACTTCACACACATTATTACATTGTATAACATACATATATACAGAGATTTGTTTGCGGGACCATGTTATACTTCGCGTCTTCACGTCATGACGACGCTTTACTCGATGCGACTTATCGTGAAAAGGTTTAGAATTATTGAGTTGCAACTTCCGTTCGTCCGACGGCGGGCAGTGTGGCACGAATAACGTGGTCACCGCGGTCAGTATATACCTAGTCGTCTCCGACCAATTACGATTTGACCGTAAAATTGAAAGAACCACTGTTGTAACTATATACTATCTTCAGAGCATTATAGAGCGTTTGACAACAAACGATAATTGCTTCTCATTCAGACTGCGATTGTCACGATGTGAAAACCTGCAGAAATATTCGTTCGCCGAAAGACGTGGACCATTCAATATTTTCGTTCTACGAAATTATTATATATAAAGTTGTATACGAAATAATACGCACCGTAGACGAAAAAAATTACTGTAGGCCATCATTGTTCAAAATCCTTTTCTCATTTCTTATAATATATTAATATATACCTATTCTTATATATTATATACTGCTGTATGTTACATTAGAGCACAAGAAGGAACTAGGCACTAGCCATAAGAATACTTAGATTGTCTAATAGTGTATGTTGTATAATAATATAATAATGATCATTATCCGATCTGACATTAAAATTACAGTTATTATAACCGATTGAAGTTTAACCAATATATATTATATTATCCTATCCGTTTACGTAGTATCTCGCAGTATATGTAAACGTATACCTATATAGAACATTGAAACATTCAAATATATACATTATACATAATATGTAGGTATCTACTGTTCAGTATTTATTATCTATGTATAGATTTTAAATACCATACGACATTAAAATTATTTTAAAACGTATTAAATTCTGTTTTTTTTCAACACTAGGTACTTGTATATTATTATAATATGACCAAGGTAAACTTTGTGTCAGTAACGTTAGATTTGTTATGGATCTGTAATAGTAGTTTACATCGTATATGCAATCGCCAATCAGTATGTTTGTGTTCATGAAATAACTGTCTTGAGAGATTGTATATGAATTTAGAACTACGTTGTTCAATAATCAATATATTATATTATGGTGAATACTGATTGGTGATAGCGGTCTCAGCAATGTTTTACTGTTTTACAATGCCGTAAATAAGTTATATAGTATTTATTTCTATGAGATTTAACTGTTCGGTCCACTGCTATATTTTTCATGGTGACGTTGTATTACTAAATTTTAAAAGGAAACTATAAAAAATATAATTATATGGTTGGTTAACCTTTCTCGATTTTATTAATAAACCTAATTGGTTTTACGAGTTACGATTGTGTATTTGTGTGTATTTTACAGTAGTTATATTTTGTTGGTTTGAAATTAATATTATTATCTTACATCTAAAGTGATTTTTTTTTTTAGGAGTGTCGAATAGGCAATATACATATAAATCATGTCGAAGGTGTGTCTTGACGTCCTATTGTATGAGTAATAATTGTTATTGTTTGTTTAATCGCATTTGTACGTTAAAAAAATCACTAAATCTTGAGAGAAAAAAAAGACGGTTGTTTAAACTGTATAATATCTGGGTAGGTACATGAAGTTTTTACAACACAACTATAGGCAGCTAAAAAATCGGTTAACGGCAAATAATCAGATTTCAAAATCGTTTACCCGGTAAGCTTATATATACAGATATATATATATATATATATATCATTAGATATAGTCGTTTATTTTTTTGCCATTTCATACGTGTTAAGTGTACCGTATTTTGAATAATAATAATTGCTATAGTTTATCCAAATAAATGTAAATATCGCATAGGCAAGCATCCATGCGCTTTATGGAAACAGACGAGTAAACATGTAGGTATATACGTATATAGATAGATAGAAACAAGATTATGGTCTCGTTGAAAAAAACTAATCGATTTTTGGATTAAAAAAAAATTTTATTTAAAAAACGGTCACGATCAATTATTACCAGAGACCGCTATAATCATAATAACAGCGTATTATCGTTAACACACATAACGACGACGTGTAGGAAGTAAACTCGCACACAGCAAGTCCAGATGATTATTATGCATTTATGCACCTGTATATTAAAATATATCACAATATATACCTATACCGATTGATTTGACACACTCTGCTTGGCCGGTCAACCGAATTCGATTAATCAGTCAATGCCCATGTAATATAATATAGTTAGTATTATCACTACTAATTAGTGAACAAACGACCGCGACAACGCGGGCACGTTTAAAGACTATTATTATTATTATTATTATTTATATGCAGACACGAACGGAATGTGTGCACGGCGAGATTCGGAGATTGTGACTGAGAAAAAAAATATGCGCTACACGCCGTGTTAATTCGTCTATTGTTGTTGTATAATTGTCGAATTCATCGGCCGTAAACAATTTATTGTCTTTTTTTCAGATACCATATTATGATTACCACACGATGGTATATATTATTAGCGTGGTATACCGCGTTCGCATTGCTATTGTTGTCGTCGTTATCATTACATGCCTACCGATAGGGCTTATAATAATTAATATAAAATAAATGTGTGCTCGTGTGCGCATAATATTATATACTGCAAAATGCACAAGCACAACACAATCGTCGTCTGCCGTGTAATCTCACACGACCGATCTCTCGCAACGCACACACACGCGTCATTATCATTAATCTTGTGTGATAATATAATATTCGAGCGATGTGCAAGCTCGATCGAAACGAGCAATACACACGATGGACATTGTTTTTTTGTATTACCTTCCGAAGAGAACGCTCGCGCGCCGCGGGAATATAAATACTAATTACGGTAACAAATAGAGCACTGCAGCAGAGTAGTGTGTGTGTTGTGTGTGTACCTATGGCGTATTATGTCATTATTTTCGTTTGCCGTTCAATATTCTGTGATTATAATTTTATTTCAATAATAACATATAGGTACGGTCGTGGACGAATCGGAGATTAATATTTTATTGTATTCGACATAATATTATTATACTGCTCCAGCGCGTGTGCGTGTGTATACAGATATAGTTAAGACACACGAGTATTATTATAATATGCATACCTACCTATACCTGCGTACGATCATTGTATTACTTCTTGCCGACTGCCAACAGGGCCGGTCACCGCGATGTGAATGACCGAGTAGCCTAACAGTACACATACACAACATACCAGCACATGGTGCGGCGGTTGTCAAAGAGAAAGTATATATAGCGTTTCGATAGTGTAATTTTTTTTCCATGTCACTTGACTGTTTAGATATTATTTTCCGTCATAATCTATACGCGTGCGATATACGTTTATAGTTTACGAGTGTGCGTGCGTGTGTGTGTGTGTTTGTGTGCGCGAGAAAAAGAATTTAGAATTTAATGTGTCAAACTGTGACAAATGACATCGTCTGTTCAAAGTATAATATATAGTGATATTAATAATAATATATAATACTGCACGAAATAACCTATAACGACAATAATATGCGAGACGAAAATAAGATGAAAAACGGGAACGCGAACATTTCTGCAGCGTTCGTCGTTGCAATGTTTGCTGCGGAGTAGGGGATAATATTATATATGTTATGATTATTTTGTTTTTCCACATTTCCGCAAAATCGCAAATCATTTAAATAATATTATCATCATTAGGTTAATTTTATATTTATCGGTAGAAAAAAAGTTATTTCCCAAGAATTTTCTGTGCTAACCCCCTAGGGCACGCCGTGCGCTATATAACACGTATATATACTTGCCCCGTTAGCCAAACGCACTGAATTCCTAGTTATAATATAAAAACCAGTTGCTACTATGGTAAGAGCAAAACGAACTCGTTTATACATTATATTATTATATAGTAACACACGAGTTTACTCAATAGCGTAATTAAATTTTAATGTTAAAGAACGTCGCGATATAGGTTAATACGCAGGTACGTGTAGGCAGTCGCATAAGGATCCCCACTTTAATCGAAAATACTATTCCTTTGATTAGTTATAGGTACACATATATAGTGTCTGTGATATATTATATACACAATGCACTAATAAATAATGCATATTATACAGCATACGTATATATTACAAACTATTATTATAATCATTGATTATTGATAGTATAAGTATAGTGTAGTATAAACGACTATCTAGGCTCAATGACATAGTAATATATAAATAGAATTAAACACAACTCGAAATGAGTAAACCGTGTAAGTACTAATTAAAATTTTTTTCAAAATAAATTTTTAGAAAAATCAAATTCACGTATATCGTGAGAGATATATAGTAGATAGTAGATAGTAGATATTATAATATAGATAATGATACGTGTACCTATACACAACCAACCGAATCTAAATATCTTTTAATTATACATTGATTATATAGAGTATGACCAGATAGCAATAGTAGGTACCTCTCTAGAGTCACCAGCGATGTAAAATGAGAAACTATTAGAAAAATACATAATATAGCCATATAGGTAATATAGGCAAATGTTCAGTCTTTGTGAGCGTTTTTTTTTTGATTTTAACATTTTTAAACAAAAATACTATATGCAAAATTCGTTCTTTAACCTAGGTACTAGTAAGTGCAACATGCATCATTTTCAGCATTTTACACTTTTATTATGTTCACACATTAAGTTTAAAATTTGACTGTTTATTTCGAATAATCAGAACGAATCCGTGTATTATTTTGTTATGATATTTTTCTTTTGTGTGTGCGCATCATAACAATAATTTATTGCACAACACTCGTTTTGAAATATTTATGCCTTATGGATAAAACGCAAATTTTACTGTACCAGAACGGTATTCAATGGAAATTTGCCAATAATTATGGTTTAATTTGTAGTATATTTTATTCCACCATATGTCCATCCACATCCATGTGTAGAATTTAATTTTAACATTCTATTTTTACATTCTTTGTACATGAGTAAAACTACTCAGATGAATAGTTTTGTATGTGAAATTTAGTTTACTCGTATAAGTATGTATGTGCTGTATATAAGTTATGGTGTCCAGTTAAAACAAACATTAAAGTAACGAGACGAGTAATGAAGCTCTATGACTCGTATAGTACCTAATTATATTTTAGGTACCGTCTACTTTAATATTATTTTATTCATCTAAGACATATTTTTTTTACCATACGAAACTTTTAAATTTTAGTAAAAGTAAATTCGATAGTGATTACAACACAATACATTTAAACATTGTAAATGTTTTGTGAAAATAATTCGAACGAAAATTATATTCAATAATTGGAATGATTTTTATCCCGTAAACGGTTTTTATCCTTACACGGTCAGTGTGGACAAAATAAATATACTAAATACTAATCACATCTACACTTTGAATTGAACACTTGAGATCTCAGTTCTAGTACTCAACATAGTATTTTTAATACCAGAAAATTAAGATACTGTATCAAATTTAACAATAACATTGTGTTTGATGTATCACAGAACTCGATATTATAACATACAGATTAGATATGCCTACTTATCTTTTTCACAAGTAAGATATTATCTAAAATGTGATGAGTGATAAATAAATTCAATAAAAATTCCGCAAGTAATTCATTCAATAGGTAAGTTATATAATGTGTATTGTTATAAATATAAACTATATAAAATTGTATAAATGTATACATTTTTATTTGTCTTATAAATTTCACCTGACCAATGTCTGGTGGGAAATAAATATGTACATCTTTAATGCAAAAACACAACAACGAAAAAGGATACTCACACCTATCTTTGATAATAAATAATTACCAAGCATTTATTTTATTATATGAATAATATAGTATCGATATCTCCGGTAACAATTGCAAAATTCCAATATCCAATTTATTTGAAGATTTTTTTTAGAATACATCGTGTGATCATAGTTTATGTAATGTTTGTTAAATGGATATTATACGACTGTACAGTGTTGATTGAAAAAAGTAATTCTATTTTGAAACTTTAGAAATTCGGTCTTTTACCTACCTGTGCATAATAACATTAACAAACATAATATTATTAAAACACAAACCAAAATGTAAATATTATAACATATTGCTAGCGACTTTTTTTTTTTACATATCTATCTATCTTATGAACATCATACCTACTGCATTATTTTATTATAAACATATGAAATTTATTATACATTACTTTATAACTGATGAATTTTGTTGGATATTTGTATAATAACTATTATTACTAATACTTCTTAAACAAGGTACATCTCACAATCGATTACGCCGCCTACGTAGAGAATGTGCGCGTAAATATAATTTTCACCTCTATAATATTAAAATCGAGAAAGTCTCAGTGTTGATTCTTATGGCCAAATGATTTCAACTGTCGTTGATCTCCGTGAAAGATTACATTTTATTATTAAACAACTCAAATTTTTCTCCACTCTTCGACTTTCGTAGCAAATATGTATATTTACTTTTGTATTATCACGTTTTACCGTGACATTATTGTTTACAATAAATATTTATTCAAAGAAAAATTAAAACAATGACACTCAAATGTTTACGGTTATTATTAAACGGCTACTTCGTATTATTTTACATTTTTAGTCGTGACAAATCATTCAAAGTACCTATAAGGTAGGTACATATAGAATGTGAAAATATGCTCTTCGATTTATGCCTATTATAAATGATACATGATAGGTTTTTAATACGAACAAAAAACTCTGATTTAAATACAAAATCATTTCTTTTAAAACTATTGTTCCCATCAAATAATATAAAATATACAATATTATTATTATAGTAGTAGTAGTAAATATAGTATTCATCACGAACGATTATACTGATTTATATACATCTACTGTTTATATTGTATGTAAATATTACGGTCGATGTAGACATATTATTATGGTAATTGTAATTTATTTAAGTGCGTATTTTGTGTGATCCTGTGTTTGTAATAACCTGCAGTATGTATAGACGTGAACGGCGCGTTTCGCGAATTTTCGTTAAATTAAAATTTTAATGGTGTTTAAAATCAGATTATATTGGTATTCCGCGCATTGTGTCTGATTTCGTCGATAAAAAAGAAAAACACTCACCTATTTACAAGGACAACGCGTATCCGAGAAGGCGAAAACGGAGTGTTTAAAATTTAAGATGCGTTCGACACTATTTCTATTGACGACAAAAATGATTAAGATAGTCTCTACTCTCACTTTACGGATACGAATAATAAAGTTGGCTCTGTTTTAGCCAATGTAGGTTATGGTTGGTAGTCACTAGTTATACCATAACCGTCATCCGTGGACCAACCCATCTAGGAAATCTGCGATGTTGCTCGAGTTTATTTTTTATCAAATTATGTACAGTCGACTGCAGCGGGTACCCTCTGCGAAACATCGTTATTAATTATGATTTATGAAATTTTAGATGCGTAAACATTAAATTGTTTTTTTCTGAATAATTATGAATTAAGTACTTATATAATATACGGTTATAAGTCATATAACTTAGAACACTGATATAGTCTATAAATGTAAACATAAACACAGTTATAAACTTATAACTTATAGGTAGGTATATCTAATGTAAAACTAAAACCCTAAAACAAATGAATCCTATAAAGTTCTTGAACATAAATTAACATTTACTATACTTTATGAAATCAACTGAAATATACTTTTGTATGTTGTTAAATAAATAGCCAATGAAAAAATCAGTAAAATCTAAACACTTATGCACTAAAAATAATTTTTACTTCAATTTTTAATAGAATATTTCAAATGCTATTATTTAAATAACAAGATTTCAATTAGTAATTTTAGTAATTACCAAGTATAAAAATCCAAAACTATGTAGGTACTGGTAAATTAAAAATATAATTAAGTTTATTGGTAATTGCAGTACCTTTTAATATAGTAATGAATATATTTAATAATGAAAAAATCAGAATAATTACAATGTTTATATAATTATATATAACATATAATATGTATATCTACTAATATAATAATTGTTTCGGAAGGTGTAATTTAAAATACAGAATGCACTTTCAAGCAATTAGATATTTAATATATTGTTGTATATACACCTTCGGGTTTGCATGGGTTTGAAATATGCGTAGTTTGTATATACAATAATAATATTATGTACTAATGAGTAATGACTTGAATGAGTATCTATCATTTGAATCTAAACAGTCCGCAGCAGAGTAAGAATACTTTCTTTTCCTTTTCATAACTATTATTAACATTTAACTAGCCATTGGTATTTTAGTTTTAAACCATAGTACATTTTAAATATAATATGAATATTGAATAATCACATCTATACAATGTATATACCTATACATAATTAAAATTAATAAAGGTTTTTGAAATATGCACGACATATTATCAATGATTGGATTTTAGAAGATTTTTTAAATTATTTAAGTAAACTATAAAACCAAGATTCACTGAATATTCCAGTATTCGATATACATATCCAAATTTAAATTCGTCATCGCTATCACTTATTTATTATTATGATATTTTGTCGTTTAGGTTTAATTTAATAATTTAAAGACAATAACTATAGGAAATAATATAAAAATTACATTGTTTGCTTAAATAGGTAACTTTGCTTTATAATGTCGTGACTTTGTGATTTTCATTTTTAATAACATTATTTCTGTTCAGACGAATTCAATAGGTTCAGTATTTTAAGGTATGTATATGATGTAATTTTAAACGGAAATCCGTATGATAAAGAAAACAGATTTACGAATTATATATAAATTAAAATATGTAGGTTGTTCAGTGTATAATATTATGAAGGCTACATTATTATAGGCTTTTAATGCGACACTGTGCCAACGTTCGTACCCGATACCTTGAACCGAGTAACATAATATAATATTCCTTAACTTATCTTCTCATTACAGCTTCGGTGCACGACACGATATATGAACTAAATTCGTCGCTGTAGGAAGGTGTCATGTTAAGAATTAAAAATCGGTTCATCTAAACACAGAGCTGTCATAATATTATGTGTAGGCATATTATTATATAGTTGCGAGGTATTTTCGTTTCATGGCCATTTATCGGTTATATTGTTCAGAAGCCAAACGAATTCCGAACACGGAAATCTCTTTTGTACAAATTCCTCAAATTATTTCAGTAAAACTCATTTATTAGTATATAATATAATATCAAGTCGTGTCAAGTCGTACACTACTCTGTGCCCTTACATATTCATAAAAATCGCGTTATTACCATAAATTCGCAAACACAATGTTTTCGACATTCTGCTGGTAGCGTTTTTATGATTCGCAGAAACATACAATAATACGTTCTCGAACAAAATATAATGATCACGGTGTGACGAATTACATAATGGATACTTAAAAGATTATGTTAGTTAAACTGAAATTTGATTTATTTTAGAACTAAAATTACCTTCTCGTAGACGAACAACGAATCAGCTTTCGCGTTACACGGAATATATGAAAAAAGTGGGTAAAAAGTAAAAACTGCGATCGTGTACACTATCGTGTAAAAAATTAAAACATGCTGTGCATAATATAATATATGTGCATACAGCAATCTGCAGTATAACTCTGTGTACGCAATTATTGTTCCGCCACAATTTCTCTGGTCCCGAGTAGGTACGATGGTTATATTATGTATAAATACATATACTCGGGCGGGACGGCAAAGGCATAACATTCGTATTATTATACATTTCCGGATGGATATCTGTTTTTTCAGAACTCATAACGTTCACCCAGCGCATACGGATTGCTTCACAAATATTACGTTGATTTTTTGTACAAATTAATATTGTGTATTATATAAAAAATATTAATGATATAATGAGCGGTATGATAGCATGTAGCCAGTGCAGTAGGCGCACGCATTGATGGTCACTGACCCATCATGATATGGCCACTTATTAATTAATTAACTAACTTCGTGTCAAACTGTCAACACAATATTTTCATTTTGTAACACTATTAACTTCTAGCGTCATTTTTTAATCACCTTAATGGCTTAATCGTTAATGACATAACTATACGTTGGTTTTGTTTATACATTTACAACAATACTGAAATCGATTATTGTGTATTTGAATATTACAAAAACATATTATTCGAGTACTAAAATAGCCAATATTCAAAACAATTTTATTACCCATCATACTATTTTCTATTATCTGTAAACATAAAACTGATAAAATCACGAATCATTGATCACAATATGAAGTACATATGATAGACAAAATTAAATATGAAACAAATACTAAAAATAATGAGAGACATTCTATAAAAACCACAAAATAATAATACAATAATTACCTACACAAAAATGTATGGTATGACGTGTATTTAGTAATGTTAATAGCTTATACCTAATAGCATTTTTATAACATGTTGCGAGGAATGTTGTGGTTTACATTTTATAAACAAATATTTAGATTCATTATTCCATTAATGTAAATTGATTTGATGTTTACAGTGTCACGACTAATGACTTATTACGACTTATGAGTACAGGTATATTATAATTTCCATTCTATATATTACTTTTAAAAAGTAACTCGCCCGATATTTTTCACATTGATTTTCCTACGCAGATGGTGCATCGCTTTTATTCTACCTATAGGTGACACTATAGCCGCACTAAAACGAATCAACATTATATTACCAGAAGGCTCACAATCCACCCACACAACCTTAAGTCTATCTTAGTATTATTAAAGGGTATACTCGCGGTGTCTCGAATATATTATTATTAACTACTATTCGTTATCGATCAAAGTTTAAATTTTATATCTGCGGGCGGAGTTCAAAATATTGAGATTTACTGACCGTCTTCGCCGGCGGGCAGATGCCTCTTGATGGTGACCACGGCCTCGTGTAGCGAGTCCTCGCGGGTCACGTCCAACGGCACGAACACGATTCCGCCGGGTGCCCGTTCCACGTCAGCCGCGGCCGATTCGCGCTGCTTGACGCGAGACCGGAGCAGGGCGCAGGCCCCGGACGACGGGCCGGACGGCGGAGCGCGATCGGAAGACTCGGCCGCGTCCGGCCGGATGTCCGGCTTGTGGCCGGCAAACACCCGGAAGCCGGAGGCCGCCAGCCGGTCGCAAAGCTGCAGTCCCGCAGACGTCTCACACGACGTGACCAGCACTGATCGGAGCGCCGGAACCTCGTCCACGGTCTTCCTGCTCATTTTCCGCAACAAATATAGCACCTACAACACGCAACGATGACCGCGCACATGAGTGACATAATATTGATAATACATTTATATAAATATTACAAAAGTACATATTATAGCTATTTTATGTGCGCCCGCGGTTATTGCAGGTTACCGCGGTAAAGGTGGTTAACCACAGCGCGAGAAACCGCAAGCACCAAACGCGTTCGGTAAGACAAAAGTTTCCGTCCTCTGTATATTATTGTATATTTACTAGCCGTTTTGACTCAGTTTTGAGAATTTTGTATTTCTTATCACAATATCGTCTTTGATTATAATTCTGTTGCGGTATACATTTTATGCCTATATACTATAACTTATAGGTATAATATGTATATGATTTTAAAGTTTCATAAATATACGACAATCTTATTGTTTTGAATCGATTGAAAATATTGCAGCCACACTAACCCAGCTAATATACCTATTGTGTTCTGGGTTTGTACCTATTACTTTAATAATTGTGGTCCACTTTTTTTTTGTTCTTCTTGTCCGGTTAACTGGGTTGTAATGGGTAGACTACCGGCCATCTGCCGGTGGGTATAATAAAAAATGTTGATCTCATCGGATACAACAATAGATATCGCAGAAAAAAAAATATAGTAAAATAAAAATGTAATGACAAAAAGTCCTGTTAACCGATAGTATATAGTAGGTACCCTCACTACCCAATATTATTTCGGCCGAGAAAAAAAGTTTATCGAAAATTGCAGATTACAACATACATAAACATCGGACAACAATAACCTATCCCGAAGTTAATATATCCGTTGTACGTGTAACTATAAATATGACCATAACTCGTGTGTGGCGTAGTTATACAGTTCTTACGCTATAATACATATAATATTACGCGGTATAAATCATACATATATAACTCAAGCAAATAATATACGTGTGGTCGTGTGGATATATAATATTGGTCCGTATATATAGTTTTTGTACAGTAAAGGTGGGTACGACGTGTCCGAATGCACAAATTTCGTATTCGACTTGTACATCGATGTGCATATTATTATAATATAGTATTAATATAATATACGGTATATAAACAGTAAACCGCAGTCGAGAACAACTTCGACTCTGTATACTTTCACCCAATTACAAGCGGCCACGCGGGACGTCTGCGGAACGCAACCGGCGGTGTACTGGATATATTACGCAGACAAACAAAAACGCGTTTTATCTAAATTTTGATTTGAAAAAAAAGCTATATTATTAACGTACCGTATTAAGAATGCAAATTATGTTCATATACCTGCGGCTGCAGGTAACGTCCGTACTCCACAGCCTATTCACGAAAAAATCTATACTTAAATAGGTATTTAAATGTTGCTATCCGCGAAATAGTGAAATCCAATCACGCGAAAAGTGCGTATATACAAACAATATTGTTACAGGTATTAAAAAATGACAGTTCTCAAAAAATAATATGAGAAATCATTTTATTGTCAGTGCAGGTGAATTGTCGAAAAATATCGAATGCGAAACAATATTATTATATATTTTATGTAGGTAACATTAGAAAATATCACAGACGCGTTATCGTTTTTTATTCCATGTTTATAATATATACAATCCCATAGATCAGTCATACATTTTCAAAAATCGCCATCGGTTTTCAGTATTTTCTCATACACTATTATTATAATTGAATCATAGTGTTAGGTACGTGCATTAGTGGATTAATAACGCAGTCGCTTCGTCTACGCAAGTCAGTCTAAAATAAAATGTATAATATTTATTTTTTGACTTTAATCGATCGACGTTCAATGAGCCGAAATAAGTAAAGCGCGGGTTGTGAGATACGGTGGTTGGTTAATATACACAAATATTATATCATGTAAACAGTAGCCGAGGTAGGTTATTAAAATATTTTCGATTGTCTCGTGTGTACGTGTGAATGTGCGTCGTGCACCGACGACGACGGTTGTATTATATTATTATTATGTTATAATATAGTATTACCTATGTTAACTGCATCTACTCTAAATTATTCGACCACAGATTTCTTCGCAAGTCGATTTTAATCGTTACGAAATATTCACTTCGGTACCTATATAGAAACCAATTAGTAATCACCCAAGGACCGTATATACGATTTTATTTTTAAAGTTTTCAGTCTTATAATGTTGTGTTTATTACCAACACTTGATATTTTCCATGTGATATCACAAGATATTATTCAAATCGCTTAATGTGTTTCCCTTGAATTTATTACAGTGTGGAATTCGATATATAGTTACATCGCTAGTTCATAAATAAAGAATAAATCAATAAAATCACAATATTTTATACTGCAGGTATAGAGTACAACATATTTTGTCTCGACATTCAATATTTTAAAAACAATATCGTTTCATTTTATTATTTTTTTATTATATTAGCGATATTAACTATAAAAAAAAAATATCTCATATTATGTCGCATAATATAAAATATATACTATAATGACGTACCAAGGATTATATAGTTCACTTGCAAATTATTATATTATTCTACTATACATAGGTATAATATATTGTGTAGGTATTTGTGTGCATTAGGTACCACATGTTAACTACGTAATATTATGTTGTATGATGTGAAATATTATATTTCTCTTGTAACTATATATTAAAATGTGAAAATCGGTAAATTGACATCAATCACATCGAATAAGATTCTCTATCAATTAAGGTCAAATACAATAATTTCATGTTGATTGCGCATAAGACAGAATAATACCAAAAAGAGATGTTTTATTTTAAAAATATATCAGGTATTATAATATTGTTAACTGTGTATTTTTATTAGTAACTATGAATATCGGCCAATAATTCTTTGCTTATTGTATTATTATGTACAATCGTACAGAGTGTAAATCTTGTAATATTATATTTTTAATAACATAAAATTAAGTGTATAAAGTAAACGTAGGAAAGCGTAAAAAATAAACAAAAATAAAGACGTATAATATTAATAACACATTTTCAGTTAGACGCCATGCGTTTTTAAACGCGTTTAATGGTAACCGTATTGTTAGCAAATATATTTGAGCCAAATTAAACTGTGAAAAAAATGATTGTACCTAACCATGATTATATTATATTGTGTAGTTAACTTGGTCGCGAGTATACGCGTTTTTGCACATCGGATGCCGTCCTATAGAAATAAACAAGCCAATTATTATTGTTTCCTAACCTAGAATATATTCTATTAAAGAAAAAAAAAAAGACAAGCTCTTGTTCTCAAAAAGAAAATAAAACGTTCCGTTATACTCGACGCTTTTGTTCATAAGTACCTATGCGTTATATTGTAATATACAACTGTTTTGGTAATTGGTGTACATTATTAAATTATTATTAGTAACCCGCAGTGTAGTAGCCATAATATGCTCTGTAATAGCTGCACATTCAACTGTTGTAATATATACAGGGTGGGGCAGCGAAAAGGGCGATTTTCGTATACTAATACATAGGAAAATCGCCCTTTTCGCTGCCCCACCCTGTATTATATAGGTAGGTATTCCAAACAACGATATTTTATCTGAAAAATTGTAAAACATTTTTATCGACGACTATAGTGTTTTTGATTTTGGTTCCAGTAGACAATATATAGTATAATAATAATTAATAAATCATATTATATTTTCAAATGATCATACTAAAATGTATTTAATGTTATGCACCTACAAACCAATGGCAGAAGGAAAGACTTCTAAACACAAAACCAAATGTCTGTAAATATTAGTTACATATATCAATAACTTATTAAGTATTATTCATTACCTACTGACATTAAAACTTGTTCAAAAAAAAATTGTATTGCATAATCTATTCATTAATATATGGAACAATAGACGAATGTATAATTATATATGTATGAAAAAAAAAATGATTCACAGAATAAAAAAACCGTACAGTGTAAGAATTACGAGCTTAAAATAAGTATAACGTAGTTTTTTGTTATTATTCAAATTGTTTTTCAAATATTTCTAGATAGATAATTAAATTAATGATAACATGTTGTTTAGGCTATAATTTAGTAGGTATAGATAAGCTTGCGTTTGAATTTATAAGATATTGCACGAACAAAAACAATTAATAGTTCTTACAAGATATCTACATAAAATTACAATAATATGTTGCAAGCGCCAATCCCCTACATTATCCAATCATTTTTAAAACATTGAATAATTATTTTAAATTGTCCTGATAAATATTTAATTCGTTGTACTCGTATGTACCTATTAAAAGTTTATTTTTAATAAATTATGTTTATGTTATATACACAACAATCTTTTAAAATATTTAATTAATTAATGTTTAAATGAAATATGATGGGTATCTATTCAAATTAATTACAAAATTTTAAGTAACATTCGCTACAGCTGAGTAGCTATAGTAGGTTATTATATTATATATAATATATTATAAACAATATTGCAGTAGTTAAATATATATTTTTTTAAATTGCTGTATAAGTATTAAGTTCAACCTTATTTTTAACAAGTATCGTATGGTATTAATATTATGTTTGTCGTTCTTACAAATACAAGTAACAAAGTGGTAAAATAATTATGAAAACCATTAATTGTTCAATAAAAGTAACATTTTTACATAAATCATTTGAAATATAATTGAAATATTTAAGAAATTAAATTTCCCGTGAAGTATTCCAGTATTTGTTAATTAAAAATATCATTGAAGTTACCTATATATACCTACAGTTTGGTAATATTAGTAGGTAGTACAGTTGATTTAAGTGCCATTGTAAATTTAAAATAAATCTTGTTTTAATACTTGAGTATAATTTTAAAATTGCATCATAAAATTTTGATATTTTTGTTTGATTACCGCCTAATTTAAAATAAGTTTATGTTATTCAAATAGTTTTTATACAGCTATTTTATTATGAAACCAACCAAAAATATAATTTTTTTCCTGGGCTTTAAAACTTTTAATGGTTAAATAAATTCCATAATATAATACCAATGGCAGCGACTAGCGAGTACCTCATAAACTAATAATAGTTTTAGTGACACGATTGCACGATAATTGTATTTACGTGACAATAGTTATAACTTATTTCATTTACTATCAATTAGCATTTCATGTTGTCTTTTAGTCATTGGAAAGTCAACTATAGTGAAATCAAACATCAAAATATTAAATATATATCTACTAGCTTGTATATGGAATCCATCGTCATCATAATAATATATTCATTATGTGTTTTTAATTCTATTATGGATAAAAATAATATTTTTTCAAGGTTATTAAATTCATTATCATAAAAGATAATATCATACACACTATATCGTCGAAATCATTTCCGATTAGATATTATAATTTGTATCTATTTAGTCACACACAGGTAGAAGAAAATAAACTATTATTAAGCTGTCATTTTATAATATTTTCTATTTTTCGTGATTAAGAAGTACTATTTAGAAAGTGTTTCATTATTTAATAAAATTTGGTTATTAATAACATATTAAAATGAATTTTTCTGAAAAAACGAAACTCGAATAATCTACTAAAAAACATTTAAGACACCACAGATATGGAATATAACGTAGTCTATACAATGTACCAACACTGTATAATGTATCATGTATTCATGTATGCATACAATGTGTACATAGTATCTACATTGTATAATGTATGTATACAATACGTACAATGTACTCAATATGCCTTCATTGTATAATGTATACGTACATACATTTTAACTGACGTCATAGATCTGAGACTGAGATCGCAGGCTGTAGGCGAAATCGTCCAAACAAATAAAGAAGAAAAAGGTTTCAGCTAGTTGAACAGTAAAACAAACCAATAGGAACAACAAGCTTCCAGTTCCATATCTTTACGCCGATCCGAATCGTGTAATTATATAATACTATATGATATTCAAATACGATTCGCAGTATTAACACGGTAACGACGACGACGGCGCGGCGGCTGCAAATACAATAATAATATTCCAAGAGGCCTCATCGTCGTCGATAGTAACAATAATGATAATTATTATTGGTGAGCGAATCTTGTAGAAAGCGTTTGAAACGTACACGATTTTACTTGTATATTATATTATATAATACGCGTCATACCTACAACAACTAAACAGATATTATACCGAGGTACCTACCAATATTATAATAATATTATACCGCTCTCGCCGAGCCGCCGAGGCAAACCGCGCGCGTCGACTTTTTATCACTGATTATATATTAATATATTTTGTATTATTTTATACTTATAAGTCGTTTATAATTTATACGTATAATATATATATATATGAGAATAAAATATCGTAAGCGCTTATAACCCGTTTTGTTATTAGCTGGTAGCGTGTTTTCGTATAAATTTATCTATTATTATTATTATTATTATTATTATTGATATCCCAACTAACGAGCTCCAGTCGTCCTGCCGAGTGGAGTCGCTCACGACTCGAATGGACCAAAAATCACATATAATAATATCATATAATATTACTATGCATATATTACAATACTGCGCATTATAGGTATTAGATATTGGATTGGTTAGTATTTAACCGTACGGTTACCTGTAATTATATATCGTACACGCAGTAGTCCTTACCATGATAATATGTATATCAACACTGTTACTCGAGCACTTATATACATATTACGTACGACTGCACAAGAGCAAATAATTATTTACGTATCGAGTCCGATTATTTCACGATTATTATCCAACGTGTTATGAACCAATTTATACATATATATTATTACAAGCACGCCATCGTGATGACGTGCGATGTTTGCCCGTTTTACCGGCTGGAGTCATTTTTTCTGCGTATAACTAGTTGATTTACCGAGCATTATCACCCCATTTGTTCCCATAAATAATGTAGACATTTAAAATCTGATTTTTGACATTTTTAAACCAACTCGAAAACCATATTTTTGAGTTCTTGAGAATTGTTGTACTACCTAAGGATAGTGTCCCGTGAAGATACAAACTGAAGTTCTTTCAAATGAAAACCCCATTTTTAAACAGTATTATTTAGCGACTAACCTTTTTGGAAATAACAAAAATCCGAAAGAGTAGTTTTTGAGTTATTTAACTTTTTGTACTAATAAGAAGATATGGACACTATGGTAAATTGAACATTTTATAAAATTTAAAATTTAAACATTTCAATGCCACACCCATTTGACGTGTTGTCTCCGTCTTACAAATGTAAAACATATAGCAAAAACGGTTTTGTGCGGAAAAGATCCCGAGGACCCGAGATGGTAGCCCGAAGGCTGAAATAGTCAATATTAATCTACTAACATTTATAATTTGTAAAAATAGTCCAAGTATAATAACACTAGATCCAATATTACATATATTTTATATTTTTTTTAAACTATTTTTAAGGTATTTTATCTCTAGTAAAACAATCGAAAAACGTCTACAGTTCGAATCTTGAATTAAGTAGATACACACATTTTTATTAAGTAAAAAATAAAAGTTCTCAATAAAAAACAGTAGTTTGTATCCCCACAGGACACTCCTTTGTTGTATAGTACAATCTCAAGCATTTGAAAATATGACTTTTTCGTAAGTATATTTCAAAATTTCAAAAAGATGAATTTGAATAAATTCATTGTTAAATGAAAAAATGAGCGTGCGCATGCTTGGTGAATCATTCTGTATATTATACATATAATACAATAGGTATATCACAAGCGTATTTATTCACTTTTCTTAAAAAAAAAACGAAGCGGAAAAATATATACATTATATATGTTATACATCCTTCTTACAAAGATTTAAATATTGCAATTACCTACTATGTTATTGTGGTATACCTATAATATATTAAATTACCCAATGCAATTGTTGTTTGTTATGCATAATGTACAATTATAGACGGGTTGAAAGAGTTATTAAAAAAATTGTTTTCGTCCTCAAATAAAAGATATCACACTCGTGGTAAAAAAAATAAAAATATATATAATTATAAAATATACAATTTTATCGTTGTCAAATGAAATTATAATAAACTAGACATTTAAGAGATTTCCTAAATCGGCGATTTAAAGTTTAAACGGTACGGAATGATTATACAATTAAATATTAATTATAATTTAATGCATTTGGTATTATATATTTCTATGCAAATAAAGTAATTAAATCAAATCGTTTTATTTTACAGTAAAGCGAGTAATTATATGTATTAAATCCGTGTGACCCACAGTATTAGGATATTGTATAAAGTTAAAAGTATATAGTTGTAATAAATAATAACCCAAATAGTTTCTCAACCCAGTTACTAAGATTAGGTTGGATGCATTTTATTAAATATAATTTGTTACAGTGTCATAATAAATGTCACATGAAAGTCTTGGAGCATGCGTTTTACTTAAAATTGCAGTCATATACTATAGGTATAGCTATAGTGTATACATTAATAATAAAATAATTTAAAAACACATCAATTTAAAAATGATTTTGATACACGTCTAGCCTTGTTCAGTCTAAAAAGTAAATTCAAATTTTTTTATATTTATGACGCTGCCATGAACCAATTTCACATGTATATGAGTATAATAAAAGGGCTATAGTTTTTTGCTGTACAATTTCACAAAACTATGAATTTAAATTTACGACGCTTTATTTAAAAGTATATACTACCTATAATTTTTGTAGAGTATTGATAAATGACGATGTCAAATTATATAATTGGAAATGTATACACTTCACGGGTATACGTTGAATTTGTCAACACCTATACGTGTGTAGTGTGTACATTTTGAGCTAGTCAATAGTCTACGTAGACACGTAGTAGTTATGTACCTACGTTTGTACACGAATAATATTAAAAAAATTGTTGTTACTAGGTAATATTACTATAGTAACTATATTACTACACACATACACATAACATATAATATGTATTAATGCCACAGCTACACACACTTGCTTAAAGGAGGTGAGTAAACTCGTGTTAAAAAATAACTGTTAACTATGTGTATATAACATTGTTTTGTTCACGAAAATAAATTCCGTATAAAAATCAAAAGTATTTAAAGGAAACAATAATAATTATTAATGCTTAGAAATATATTTCATATGTTTGTTGTGGAAGGAATTATATAAAACATGAGGACCCTTCATTTTTTTTGGCTCAAGTGACTATACAACATTTCATTTATAAACATTTTACCATCGGTAATTGTAATACATTTTTTAATCACATATTTTTCTATGGTTCTTAAATACTTTGTATACCTTTATCATTATAATATAGTGATGTTGTTAGGAACATTTTAATTGGGTAAAAAACAGCGGTTAATCACGATTCACGACTTTTACTTTTGAGATGCTAATACAAGCGACAAGCCTATAACTATTGAACAGCGTCATTGATTTATAACTTTAAAATATAATTTTCTTATGTTATTACTCCTGAGTTTTAGGAATGTGGGATCGTTATTTTTTATAGTGATTTTTATTATTTTCGCTGTTTCCTGAAAATCATTGATATGCATGAGAAATCTTACTTAAATTTATTTCTCATGGTTTATACTCCGCGAACGTCGTCAAATATTTTATTTCCGTTGACCACAAAACCAATCAGTTTGTTCACTATTTCCTTCCATCACACAACATTTAAACCAATGCATCACTAATGTAGTAATGTGTATTGCTATAATAATTGTAACTCAAGAAACTGCTTTGGGTACTTTACTTTCAGTATCGTAATAACTTGCGTATAGTATTATCCTACTACTGTTACTATAATGGAGCATTTTTAATTTATCACATTTGCTTGCTTAAAAACTGGATTAAAAATTAATAACGTCGAATATTTCAAATCGCAATGAAACAACTTAATTTATGTATCTTGTCCGCTATACTCCACTCTACAGAGTATGTAGTCAACAGCGGTCAACGAGAAACTTTTGGACTGGGTATATAGGGTGATAGTAGTGTCCTTCCTAGCAGACCTTCCGAATTTCATGAAAATTTAAAAATTCTTCCAGTGTCATGTGGCCGTATATTAAGTAAGACGTAACGTTAATGTATTCAAATTGTTATTTGTACGATGGTTGCTGCTAAAGTCTAAAATGTTATTTACCCTCGGCATCGGCGTACCAAACGTATGAGGGGTAAGACTCCCCTGTATTACAAATTATCAGCCCCCTCCCAAAGTAAAATCCTGGCTATGCCACTGGATATGACAACGATACAGGGCTGTATCTAATATATTATGCGTATAGACTGCAAAACGATTTAATTTCAAAATGTATTTAGAAAATCGTTAAATTTCTTGTGAACGAAATAAAATAAGACAAAATAGGTGTGCGCTCAAAACCAAAGGGTGGTTTAGCTGTAAATTATAATATCGTTTCGGGATAAGACGAGGGTGGATACTTGAAGGGGTCAGGGTACGACATTTAAAACGATTACCTACATAATAATAGAGGCCAAACTATGAGTTCAGGTAGGTACTTCAATAATCATAAAGGGGAGTAGTGTATATGTATATATATAGCAGCAAGTCCACCCCCGACACAACAGTAAAAAATAATTATATCACGACGTATAATTAGATCGTGAACGAAATGCATAATATTATAAATTCGTATAATGTATAAAATATCATATAAATATGTTTATATCCATTTAGGTACCCACCAGAGAGCACGCTATGCAACACAGGGCCAACAGTTGCACGCCCAAGACCAACGCTGTTTCCTCGTCCATTATATTATCTATAATATAACGTTTTGATGTGTAATACAATAATTATTGTATTATATTATTGAGTATATTATTATTATTATTGTTATACGTCTGCGTACGACGGATTCACACGAAACGATGGTCGAAAATTCTTACATATTAAATTATAGTCAAGATAAGTGAGTAGAGTTAAGTTGTCAAGTGGAAAAAAAAACAAACGAATGCTCCGTTTTTCATCGGACCGGTGACACACACTGTAACGACAATAACGACAATATATAAACGAACAGTATATTATACGCGAACCACACACGACCGTTCGGGACGAGGTACGATACGCGCACTGCGCCTGGTCCGCGGAGACGTGTTTTTACGCGTTTCGTTTGCCGCCGCCGCCGCCGCGCGTGCAGTAGAATGCTATGACTGTGCGGCAGCAGTCGTTGTGCGCGGGAGATGAAGATTTCCGATTGTCATCGGCCGTATCCGATTTAGTACGTGTCCGATTGGCCGCCGGTCGCATAGAAAGTGGCGGCGGCGGCGGCGGTCGAGCTCGATGATGGCTTTTAGGCAGGTTTTTTGTTTTATTCTTTCCGCCGTCCACGTCCGTTCCCTTAAAAAAAAAAATTTTAATTAAAAACTAAACGATTCGGAGAGCAAAAAAAAAAACGAAGCTATTATAATAATATAGCTACACACGTAACGCGCGATACAAATTGAAAGAAGAAAAAAACAATCCGAATTCTATATAATAGCTATATGCCTATACATATGTACGTATATGTACCTATCCATACGAGCATACATTGAGAAAAAAAACCAAAGGTGTGGACGGACGAAACGTTGTGCAAAACGCCTTGGATAGCCGCTGAAGACTTTTGACCCACTTATTTTGTTCGCGCCGAGTGTCGTTATTATTATTATATCCTATTATTGTAATGCTATAATATGTATATCTCAACAAATACACACTTCGCCGCTGCAGCAGCTTGGTACAACAAAAATGCGCCAAAGTAAAAAAATTTTAACTCGCAGTTATAATAAAGAAGTGATTTTATACGTATGAGAATTAATTAATTTAGAAGCATTTATTATCATACTTCTGGAATATAATATTATGATTTAAACTTAGGTACGTCAGCTGGATAACTCTGCAATATTGATTACATTTTTTTAATGATTTTATGATTGGTTTTTGCATGTATTAATGACTGATTGTTGAATTCATATTAATTCATTGTTATACAATTATTTATCATATTTTAAATGGAATAATATTGTGTTTTGGTACCATATTATATTTTATGGTTACGTTTTTAATTTTCCTTAGAGCATTTCTACACTGAGCTGCGGTCAAGTGTTTTTGTCCAGACATAAAATATTTTTACTATCTCAAAAGTCAATATAGCTTAGTCGAAACTAAACACGTCACTTTTTAATATTAGATAGGTACTCGATACTTGGGTGATATAATTGATATATTAGTCCATCGTGTTGTTCAATGTGCAGCACACTAATCCACTCATCGATGTAACGATAAACAGATCATATTCGAATAACCGACAAGACACATTGTATAGTATGTATAGCAAACACTATCAAATATATCAGTATCATTATTGATTGTGATGTTTATAAGATACATATTACCACTAAAGTCCATATGTATCTAATACCGCGTGTTTCGTCTCATTTTGGTGAACCCCTCCGAACTTACGCTCCAACTTTTGTCACTCGTTATCGCGTCATCGCCGACTCTGCCCGCGGTTGCCAAGACGATCGCGAACACAGCAAAAACGGCTGTACCCGCGAGCGTTTTATTCGAAAACAATTAATATTTTCAACAGTATATTTTTCCAAGTTTACGCCATTGTAACCTGTCATCTCCTTGGATGTTAAAAAGTTACAAATAATATTCGCTTATTACCTTGTATAATTATTGTCAGCTATTGATGCAATTGTAAACGTATACGATAAAGTGTACACGAACAAATCCGTTCATTATTATATATGGATAATGGATAGCTCTAAATGAATAATTTATTATTATTGTAAGTTTGCGTTATTGAAAACATCGATGGGCGCATTCTGTTTCTTGCGTATAGTGCGTGCGCTCTGCTATTCATATATTTTGCTTCGCGACACTTTAGCTGCTTCGCTGGATATTATTTATATTGTATATTACATGCGCGTCTTGCGTGATGACACACAATAACGGTCGTTAGTTGAAAAATTGTCAGTATAACAATAAGCGAAGGTATTGAAAAAAAAAACATTATAGGAGCTTTGGCCATAATATATGGTAGGTATATTATATCGTGTATAGGTACGCCTAAATAATATAATAATATATCCAACTATAAAGAGTTTTTAGGACCAAAATAATAATTTACGTATATATACCTATATATACCGTCTATATAATATCATAATAGATTATACATATTATTATTATATCGCGTATATATAGGCATTTTTCTTGAACTACTAGAACGGAACGCGTGCGACGCATTTATAAATGTATATATCATAAAAATATCCAATTTTATACACACTATAATAATATATAGTGTAATATAATACCTATATAATATACAACTCGTATAATATCATCGATCGATGTGTCATTGGTGTCATCAAACGCTATATTATGGCGCCATTGCCAGGCCGCGATACCTACCGCAAGTAGCAGCAGCAGTATAATGATTTCATGCTCTATTCTGTTTGTAAATATTAATATAAACGTTTTCGCACGAATTCTGTTGACGGATATATCGCAAAGCGTAATATACGCAATATTATATTATAATATATTACGTCTGCTTCGATTTGATATTTTTATACAAATCTAGTCGGTTTTTTTTGGATCTCAAAAACCACTATCATATTACCTATGTAGGTATATTACATTACTTTTGTTATACTGCTGCACAGTACAGACCTCCGCGATTCCCTACATTTACTTCGTGCTATACAAACAACTAGTTAGAAAAAACTATCTTATATTCACAAATATTTTATAAGACCCGGGTATAGTTTAGTTTGATAATTACATTTTAGGAAAATATTATATACGAGAGTATTATTAATGTAGGCCAGCCCGATAAAGCGAATGTGCTGATACCTCAAAATTATCATTTGGCCATATTGTAACAAAACGCCGCAGTCGCGACGACGTGGTATTTTTATATCATCACCACTCGTATATCTCTTCTGTCGGGGTACCGGTATAAGAGTGTGCATGTGTGATGGAGGTACACCGCGGGTTAGCCGACGATCTCAACAAGGGCCAATATGTTTTAATGTTGTGTCACAGGCAAAAATCGGGTTGTGGGGGGGGGATTACAGGGCTTAGCGCCCCCCCCAAAAAACGGAGAGCTTTTTAGTCGTGTGGGAAGCCTTACCACTCACATTGATGTTAAAAATATTAGCCACCCTGAAATTTTACTGAATTTCATCCTATATGGTTGTGTTTGTTTCATTTTCAAAAAAAAGGTTTACGTGTAGGTATATTAATTATTGTTTGCCTTTTAATTTGTAGTAGTTTCGAAAGCTGTTGTGCTACTGCAGTATCGAATATTTTTATATATTAACGAATACCTATATAAAATTGGTAGTGTCGAAGATCGAAGGAAACAGTGATAATTAGTAATATTATTATTAAATCGACTCTTGGGAACTCGACTTAAACCGGTGACTCAATGGTTTTTAGATTTTTAAGTGTATGTAGACTATATACTACCCGTGCAGTTTAAAAGTGCGTATACGAACACGTTAATTTTTACGCGCGCTGATTGTATGACGCTATTAATAATTACTACGACTGAATTATATCGCACACTATAAGAAATAAAGTAAGTATGTCAAAAATGTGAAATAATAATCATAACTGTACGCATTATATTATTATTATAATTTCGTTCACAAAAATTACTACTTGGCCCGAGCGGTAAATAAACTCACACAATTAACTTACACGCAGAAACGTCTGTCCTGCAGTCGGGGCTTCGGGTGGGTACTCTGTTATTATAAATATTTTACAGTGTGACTGCGGCTGTAATGAATATAACCATCTGCGGGCATCTTACGGTGTTTATTTATTTATTCGGTTTTTGGTACTCTATGCCTATCGGGTTCTCGTATAATATAATAGCCGTAAACGTATTTATAATATTATTATTATACGGTATTATGCGTTATTGAAATATGAACTTGGAATGTTCGCAGGCTGCAGATTAGCGAAAGGTGTAACTAAATTTTACACGAAAACGAAACGTTTTTTGTTTTTTTTTTGTTTGAAAAGAAAAAAAACACGAATATACGACTAATAATCGTGCAGTGGATTGTGATGATAAATCATAATTTAAAAATAATAAGAAAAAATGTACTGACCGGATACAATGACTGGGTGTTGGACACTCGTCTCGCTTCGTTCGGTTCGGAGCCAACCTGCAGCGTTGTATTATGAAAATATATATTTTAAAGCAACGATAAATTATCATTGGAAAAAACGATCGCAAACAGTAAATGCGTTTAAACATCAAACGGTCCCATAAAAAGATTGTTGAACTATATGATTTTTTAAATATAGATAGAAAAACCAACGATTAAAAATACCTATATGCGCACTATATAGCTGTTTCTGAGAATTTAAAATTTAAAATTACAAACAACAAAAAAAAATTAAAAATCAAAATAATCAAATTATTTAAGTGGTTATGAAACGAGTCTAATAAATGTATCTACTATGAATTTACTAGTACTTTATTTTGTACTATGATTTCACACTTTCACAGCCCCAATTAAAATGCATCACATAGTAGGAGACTATATTTTGATGAACAAATAGCTCGTAACTCGTAAGATTTTAATATCTAAGTCTATTATATTATAAATTTCTCGTTACAATGTTTTTGATTATATTATTCATTGTATTGTATACAATGAATTGTAAAATATATGGATATTTACAGAAGACACGTACAATAACTTGTAAAAATTAATAATATCAATAAATAAAAGTACAATAAGTGTATTATAAATCTTTAAATATGCGTAGAGTATTGTTGTTTGCTGAGTACCCATAAGATTTACATATTACCGAGTGGCGAGTGTAATAAACACAGCTAGATATATGTCATTAGAGTAAATCGAATAACTTTCTAAAAGCTTATTTTCCTACTGGATTTGATTAAAACACTTATAATAAAAAATGTATAAAACATTTTATATTCCCACTAAAATGAAAAATAATGATTCCTATCAAATCACTTTGATATTTAGTATTTAGTTGTATATTATTTTAATTAAATGTAAGCAATGCAAAATCAAAATATTAAATATAATATTATTATTAAATTAAGAGTATCAAGGACAACACTGTTGTCAGTGATTAGCTTTTCCACTCAAGTCATCATCTACAAAAAAAAATGAATATACATTATTGATGCTTATTATACTAAATTTAGTAAATTGTACAAAGGTTTAATACAAATAAACAATAAAAAAAATAATATGGTATTAGAATTCAAATAACTTAATTAATAGAAACAAAAATAATATTTTACTATTAACGGGTTTTAGTACTTCTAGTATACCTACCTATATTAGTTTATATTATATAAACATAATATAACACTAAGATTTTAATGCTAAACTATTTAAATTAAATAAAAATAAAATAAAAAATTATCCGTGATAACTATATCATTTATCATATTTTAAATTGTAATTATTATTAATGTACGTATAAAAGTATGAAATATACAGGAAATTAAGAATTAAAGTTAGACTAAGGTATACACATAGGCGCGCCTATATAGCTTGGGGGTGCTTCAGCACAGTATTCCCAATTCCTATATTATCATAATGTGAAAAATGAGATAACAATTATTACCATTTTAATTTAGTTTATAATATTATAATATAACGTATGACGCAAACTATTTAATATAAAATATGCTCGGTCACGTGTAATTGAACGTTGAAGTATATATTCACGTCATAAAGAACGTTGTACATGCCTGACAGTTTATGAAACATACTTAACATCTAAAGATCCAAAGAGGTACTTATTAAAGAATACACACCTATACATTAAGAGTCAAATAATTAATCATTTACTGACACATTATATTGTAAGTATACATCATATTATAATATCGAATAAATTGTCAGTCATAAAAAAAATTGTGCGTACAACTCACAGTGGCGTAACTTTGAGTCAATTCTGAGAGAAAGGTGGTTCCTTTTATATTTGAAAACAAATATACAACAATACTATATTAATGCTAACATATTTCGCCTGAAAGACTAAAAATATATGATAAATAGTGAGAGGAGACTCCATTCGATCATCCCTTCGAATATATATTTTATCAATATAATAATCAACAAAGGTAATATATATATATTATATAAAAATGATTGTGAGTTTGTTAGTAGTGTTAGAACTTGGTCATCTTGAAAACCACAATTTCTATAGAATCCGCATTCACTTATTACATTTGGTTGGTGCTCTCATTGGTTTTTTGTTTTGGTTAGGTTGAACGCCGAAAAACAACAGTAAAATAAACATAAAAAAAAAACAATAAAAAAAAATTCTTTTACGGGCAATACGTTTGCAGGGTCAGCTCTTTATAAATATAAACAACTAACCCAAAACGTGTTCATAGAATTGTAAATGATATTAAAATATACCAGTAAATAAGTAAATGTAGTAAAAAATACAAATGGCATAACAAAAATGTTTAAATATCAATTGAATTAAACTTATGACAGAGGGGTAAAATTAATAATTTTCCTGCATATCCTGGCAAATATTTAGTGAGTGGTGTCGACTGTAGGTGTGTAATAAGTGCCCTCCCCCATCCCTTCCCAATTATTTTAAGTATACCAGGTATAAAGTTAATTGAATTTTACGCTCTATCTATAAATCATTAATACATATAAAAATCGTGGGTTATCTATACATATAAATGTAAACAGTATAGCTGGGATAAAACCAAATCATTCAACAATTGTATGTTCAATAGATATTTTGACTCTGTCTTTATTAAAGTAGGGTTTCAGTTACAGAAATGTTAACGCTAAATTCGTCCTTAAAAATAGTTCTACAAAAATATAAAATATATGTAATATCGGATTTAGTATTTATTATACATGAATCATTTTTATAAATTATAAATATTGATGTATTAATATAAGTTACCTACTTTTTTAAATGACCATAGCCTTGCCATATTTTCCAAACTCGTTATCCTTAGTACACGCAAAGTTAAATAACTCAAAACTACTCGTTTGAATTTCGATTTTGATACTTCAACATTTTTAGAAAAATGATCAACTAAATAATTTACAGAAGAAAAGAAGGTTGAAAACATTTAAAAACAAAACAATTAAAAACAGAAGAACAAAAAAAATCTTAAGAAATTGAAAATATGGTCCTAAAGTTGCTAAGTATATTTGAAAATGCCAAAAATAAGATCTTGAATAACTGCATTATTGAATAAAAAAGAGGTGAGTATGCTCGGTGAATCATCCTGTATGTAAAAACAAATAAAGTTTGTGGATTTATAAATTTGCTCTCTTGCAAAATTTTCAAACATCAGCAATATTTTTTCATATTGTGATATTATATTTGTATATTATACTATTATTGACTAAAGTTTAGTATTAATATTCGTCATCGTCGTGTTACTTGTCATCATAATAATTTGATCCATTACAATTATTAATGTATTAACGCGAATGAAATGTTATAACATTTTCGATGATATATATTATCAAAGATAATTACTTAACAAATAAGTCTATCTAAATCGTTTGAATGTTTAAGTCAGATTATTTACTATTGCCATCGTTTGAGGACATTAAAAATCCATTTGAGATCAAAACGTACATTCACCGATTCGTCCATTGCCCAAGAGAAATACCGCTTTTACCAGTACGATACAATGGTCATAGAATAAGAGTATAACAATACTTGGGTCTTGGATTACAAGTGGTGACTAGTGACTGTTCAGTGTTCTTGAGTAGTTGAGTGATCCACAAATCACGACTGTATTTATTGCGTTTGTAAAAAAAAGTAATCGGAATGTGCAGTTACAATAATATACCTAAAATATTTTTAAAGATTGCTTTGAAAAATAAATTTAACTTCTTGCTATAATAATGATATAGTTGCATTCGGCGACCAAATGATTCCGTGACGATTTAACGTGCGGACAGCCGGCAGTAATTGACCACGCGCGACATTTCGATCGCGGACGACTATTATTCATTGAAGGGCATAATAATTACATCGTTTGGAAACATTGTTTATATTTTACAGTTAAACAAGTTAGGTATAAAAAAAAAATGGGAAAATCGTTTTTTAGATTAGCGCTTAAAACGCCCGGTAAAAGTCAGATTTAAAAAAACCAGGATACTGACTGATTGATTTCGATTGCGCATTTGCGGCTAAGAATTGAGTTTGTCACAGCAGTAAAAATAGATATAATAGATGTCTTAAATTTGAGTTCAACGACAATTTTTTTTATTATAATTATTGAAGAGTTCGCAGGATTCAACTGCAGCTAAAATTATTAATCAAAATTACAAGCAAATATTTAATAACAAATTATGTTAATAATTACAAAGGTATGTTAGTCTAATTAGTGTTCTACATTTTTTTTATTGTTTTATATTTTGTAATTTTGTTTTTAATTTAATAACTATAGGTTGCATTCAGTGATGAAAGTGATGATTTTTGAGATCTCGCCTCCGTCGAGGGCTTCTTCAATGTTGCGCGGGAGATTAAGAGTTGTACGTTGGCTCATAAATTTCGATAAATTATTATTGTAGGCATACAAAATATAAATTCTGAACTCTGAGGGCTGAGAGCGTCTATGCCCTGAATAAGGTTCGGAAGTTCAATATTTTTCAATATACTGACCAGTTTTGTCTACACATTAATCATTGTTATTTTTTTTTATCAAGCTTATCGACATAATTCTCTGGACACTTACTGTACAGCAGAACTACGGTTATCTACTAAATCTACATTCCCCTTTTTTAAATGTTTACCAAAAAATTTACTATACAATACATGCATTACATATTTACATTATGTTACACTATAATATTTAAATTTTAAGCAAAAAAAAAACTCCTAAAAATTGACCACCCCCTAAGTTTTCTTGTATCGAAAATTATCCAGCCTGGCCACCCCCTAAATATTGGCCTACTTTTTTGTACACATTTCAGAATAAAATACTATAATACAACTTAATATACACCTAAACTGTTTAAATTGCATACTCTTAACATATATATATTTTTAAATTATTGGCCTATGAGATAATATTATCATGACGTACTCTGTATTTTGCACTTATTTAGTATTTATACTATCTGAAATTTTCAAAAAGTATAAATATTAAATTATAAGAGTTCCTCTGCGGCTCTACCTAGATATAGAATTAAACATTTTTCTGTATCATTTTATAAGAAAAATCTTTACTGCCAATGGATTGATTTTAATTAAAACAGATGCTATGCTATGCCATAGCATTTTTCTTTAGTGGACTAAATGAAACATTTGTGAATATTTTAAAATATAACTGTATTATACTATAATTATTTAGAAACAAAATTTAAATTTAAAATAAGATTTTATGAAACTTTTGATCATAATTTATATTTTTAAATAATAAATAAATAACTTTACAAATTATCTACCAGTTTAAAACATTTATTGATTCGTTTCGAATCATAATTCAACCAAACACATTATTTGTTAACGATTATTAAACTGTATTAATAATTATTTGTTAATAGTTGAAGTATCAATATTCTAAAATGTTTATATATTAATTCATGTTCTGTGATGTCAATGGATTTATTATTTTACAGTTATGAGAATATTGTAAATCTAACTTATTTTGTATACTGCAAAAATATCTTTTAATGTCTCTGGTGTTAAGCGGAGAAAAAAAACTAGTACAATTTATCTAATTAACCCATGACGTAGAAAGAATTTTGTATTCAGAAGAAGCAAATACGTTGCTCATAACTAAAAAACTGGATTCAAGGATTTCAAGTTAAAATAAAATTAATAATAATAATATTATAAAATGTTCACATGATAATATTATCGAGCTTATTGTTTATACGGAAGCACCTATCGCAGCAAGTGGTTAGGAATTTTATGTGCGGGAAAACGATATTTATACAAACGTATAATATAAAGAATAGTATATATTTATTAAACAAATAAAAACAGATCTTGTAGAACAATTTAATTTTTGAGACTTCTAGTATATAAAAGATTTTTATTATTTTCTATTGTACGAATTGCTTTGGGTGTGGTAAGTAAATTGTGCAAAATATATTATATAATAATATAATATAATACATTAATTTCAGTAACTATTTACTAATATAGTAGTGGTATTTTATTTAATTTAAGAATTATAAGAAAACACAAATACTATATGTCTATATCACAGTTAAGATGATTGGATGACTTATTTTGTAAGCTGAACATATATATTTATAATATAAAAAATCAGGTATTCCGAGAGAGAAAAAAGTAGACGTCTAAAATAATTTTAAATGTTTTTTTTTTGATATGTACTATATTATATTGTATTACCGACTATAATATTATTTGATCACTGTTCACAGAATTAAACCATGCATATTTTTGGTTTGATTTTGTTTGTTGGAATGGTTTCATCGTCGACAATCAGACGAGTGTCTATTTCGCAAACAACAGCAGTGGTCGGCATTTTGGTATCTAAACTGCAGTCCTCGACGGGACTCAGTTCAACGACCGTTTCGGAGACTTCAACCCTATCAGATGAAAACGATGATCAAGATTGTATCTGCACACTTTATTATCTGTGCAAAAGCTATAAAGTGAATAATGATGACAACGGCCTCATTACCATACCTAATATAATAAAGTAAGACCCAATAATTTTATATTTTCATCAATAACACAAGGTTCATTGTGTAACATTTAAATACATCGGATGTTTTATTTTTCAATCTATTTTTCTTGAAAATATTTTAAACTATGAAACATAGAATGGTCTATATAGGTATTGTCATTTATGTTACATTATGCTTGGTGCAGCTCTGGAATCATTAGATATATGATAGTTGATATTATATACATATATGCTTCAGTTTATTATGTTCATTTACAGTTTTTGTCAGTTGTTATAAACGTATATAGGTACGAGATTCGTATCATTCTGGAAATGAATGGAGTACCTACCTAAATGTTTTTGAATATTTCATCTGATACCGAACTTATAATATTATAATGCATCATTATACTTTTACGGTAAAAATAAAAATAAAAATAATTATTAGCAATCAGAGCAACTATAATAATGTGTTTTTATATATATACATAGTGTAACAGAATGAACTGGCGCGGCGTTCCGCTTATATGTAATAATTAATAACTTTTATTTTAATCAATTTTAAAAAAAATTGCTACGTAGTTAGTTAGATACATTTGTCAGCTAATTGTTTCTGCTACAGTCTGTATACCTACCTACATCTTCATAATTCATGATAAAAAGCATTTTATTTCTGTTGCCAGCTACTTATGTTTAGGAACGTAATTTTTACAATAAAGTATATAATATTATCTCGTATTATGCCTGTGATCAATCATCATATACTGGAGTCATTTTAAAATATTGATTATTGAATTAACATAATTATGTTGAATTTGATTCGATATTATAACATTAATATTGTTGATTATATTTCATTTTAGTTGTATAAATTGTATGTGAAATCCATTTTAAACCATGATCCGTATTTTCTTATTTTTCGTATTTTAAAAACACTCCAAAAATTTAAAATTATCTATTAAAATACTAGAACCTTAAAATATTTATACAAAAACTATATTTAAATAAGTATTTAAAATCAAGTTTCCAAAAATTTGAGTTATGTTATTTGTTAATGATAATTAATTTTAATAACACATTTTTAATTTTTTTTTATTTCATAATATTCGTATAATATATTATTATTATAAATATGAAATTGTATTAGTACCTACCTACAGTTAAAAGCGTACTTAAATATTTGTCAAACATTTTTGAATTTCCGAAGAAATCCGTGTCAAAATTACTTGGACGTTTGTTGCGATGATACAAACATTACATCAACCGAAAAGTATGAGTCTAGTAGTGGTCCAGACAAATGGATTACCCTCGAACACGTTATCACGACAGAACCCGATAAAACCTCTTATTATGATAATCTGCAAGAACAACATAAATGTGGTACTTGGAATAAACACGGAATTAGTTCCCGTACAGGGGAAGTGATTGATAGTGACTCAGAGTATGGTGAATTTCCCTCAATGGTGGCAATTTTCAGAGAAGAATTATCGGAAGACGGTGAAAAAAAGCTTGTGCTGCATTGCGGGGGCTCGTTAATCGAGAAAGGCGTTGTTTTAACAGCCGCTCATTGCGTGATTAAAACGTAATTGTTCACATCTTATTATATTCGTACAGTTAAATAGCAACTTAAATATTGCTTAAGAAATCCACAGTATATTATAAAGCGTAACACGAATTGTTGATCAGCCCGTTTATATATTATTAAGTTATATACATGTGCAAGGATTTAAGATTGATGTTTTAATATGAGCTTTTTTAGGGAAGATATCTCAACTTTCGTCGTTCGTGCAGGCGAATGGGACTTAAAAACAGATAAAGAATTGTTTGGTCACCAAGATCGCAGAGTATCAAAAATCGTTATTCATCCTGATTATTACGCAGGAGGACTCCATAATGACGTGGCTTTAATTTTTACCGAAAACGAGTTTTCTCTACAAGAAAACATCAACCTCATATGCTTACCTTCGAAAAATGATATTTTTATAGACGATAAGTGTTACTCAAATGGTTGGGGTGAAACTGTTTCTTGCAATAACTATTCTATTGTTAAAAAAACTAGTATGTCGACAAACTCGATAAAAAAAAATAATAACGATTATATATAATGTAATATTTTATTTTATAGACGAAACTGGTAAACAACACCAAGTTAATATATTGAAAAAGATTAAACTTCCGATTGTTCCTCGGAGTAAATGCATAGACGATTTCAGGGCTACTAAACTTGGACCGAAATTTGTATTGCACGATAGTTTCATATGTGCCGGTGGTTTAGAAGGAAAATACACGTGTAAAGTAAGATAATATTCATTAACTTTATATTATGATCTAAATGGGGATTGCTAATATTCTTAAGTTATAGTTAAATTAATGCAACCTAATATAATAGGTATACATCAAAAAATATATTTTAAATAATAAGGTCCGACAGTGACGTAATATTTTGGTCATGTTAGCAGGCGACTGCAGTGGCTTGAGTAGTTGATAATCATATTTAATAAGTTCGTAACAACGTATTATAATATTTTTCTAGTTATCTTCATAAAAAAAAAAGGAATTCATATCAACAATAAGTAGGTAATTATATAATCATATATATTATTATTGTTTAAAAGTATAGTAAAATAGGTTTACCTACCTGCTAAACTAATATTTCACAAATTACAATATTCTAATAATAATATTGTTTCATATTTGTTTTGAATTACTTGTCTAATTTTACTTTATACTCAGAATATTTTTTGAATAAGATAATTTATCATTGAATACACATTATTAATAATAATAATTGTTTAGTACAACTCTTGCGTGCGAGGAACTTAGACCAGTGGTTCCCAAACTTTTTTTTCCGTGGTGCCCTTTTAGAGGTCCCAAGTTAGCCACGGTTCCCTGCTGTAGGTTATCAATAACGAAAAAAATCTATACATTTTAAGCTATTTGTTATGAACCGTAGACCGGGGTGCACAGTTTGGGAACCGCTGACTTAGACAATTGCTTGTCATTCACCTATAGTGTTCATAACTTTTTTTTCATCGAGTGTAAGTACTTAATATTTTTAAATTTATCATCTGCCTATAAATTAAAAGTGAATCATCTACATAGACATTTTTAATTTTACATCTACAAATAAAACTATACTATTTATGTTTTTTTTAAAATTATAAGTTGTTCGTTTTAATTAGTACGCGAATCGTTGTAAAATCAATAATATTTATACATATTTTATAAAAAAAAATCATTCGACGAACTAACTGAATAATATTTGTTGTGCAGGGCGATGGCGGTGGTCCTCTAATGTGCCCGTACAAAGACGATCCAGATCGTTTAGTTCAAGTTGGTATAGTGGCTTGGGGTATCAGTGGCGGTCCGGCAAATACACCTGGGGCTTATGTCAATGTGGCCGGATTTGTGTATTGGATTAAAAATGAAATAGAAAAAAGAGGGAATTGAATATATTTCTGTAGGTATAATAAGCTGGTAAATAGCTGGTATAATAGGTGTACAGATTGTGTGTATGAATTTGATTAAAGTTATCTCTACACATACATATAATAATAGAATAGCATACAAAACCTTCAATGGTGTTAAAAAAAAAACTGTATATAAAACAATATCGGGTTTACTCAGAAGATTTTATACATTCATTGTTGGTACCTAGTTTATGAATCATAAAGTTTTGATAACTTCAAATTATAGAAACTATAGATACCTACCATCATTTCCGTTGTTCAACGATAGGTGCTTGGAATAAACCGCTATATTATCATGTTCTGTATAATATTAATAATTTTATTTTCAAACCTGTAAGTTTTATGTTATATATATATTATACATTTTAGATTCTATGCGGAGAGACGAACGTACTGATTTTACAATGATGTGTGTTTTTTTTTCTATATTTAGGTAGGTAGGTACAATACCACAATATGTTAATTAATTGGAAAGTCATAGTAGCTCTAATTCGAAATATAATTCAAATATTCTATTGCAGTTTTTTTTCATGTAGATAATATTATATGACCATGTGATAATATTATACAGTCTCTTTTTTACCATGATCTAAACATTTTTATTTTTTTTAAATGATTCAAATTTGTTTTTGAATTAAAAAAAAACTTTTTAAAAATTTGAAAATAGCCATTTTGTAGAATTATTTATTTATAATAATAATAAATATAATATGGAGAAAAAATAAATGTTGAATGAATAAAAGCAGCTTCCATTTTAAAAAATACAGCAGATTGTTATAAAATTAGGTGTATGGTTTTTACATTTTGATAACTAATGCTAATTCAATAAGTAATAATAAGAACACAGTCTACTAGTTGATATATTTTTATTTAATATTTTTAATTATTGTTTAATAATATCGTTCATTGTTCAATACATAATCCACCATGGACTGCTACGTATATAAGTCAGTTTACGAGGCCCATAATATGATCTTTGTAACGAAATTAGAGTTATAATTAATAAATGTGAGCAGGATCCAAAATATGGACTAATAAAATTGTAAATATTGTTATAAAATCGTATTCGTAATATTTTTATATCTATAATCTATTATGTAGATACCTACAAATAAATTATAATGGTATTTTTGCTGAAAAAAATGTGTTAAACAAATTATTGCTGTCTTCTTTGGTTTTAAAATTACAATTTTATGTAATTACGAGTAAAAATAATAAATATTTAGATTGTAAATATGTAAGTATACCAAAATATAAACCATATTATAAAAAAAAAACAATATATATATTTTTTAATTTAGAACTATTTTATTTTACTTAAAAGCGATGTATCACAATGTATTTCAAATTTTATTTTTTTCTGGCCAAATATTGGTTAGGCGTTGTTGTACACAAAAAAATGTTCGCATGACGACGGCCGAGTACGTTGTTTATGTACTTTTAATTTTATGGCACTATGCCACTATCGTCAACATAATATATACTCCGGAAAAAACCGCTGCAGTTATATAATTCAAAACACATTAATTTGTCATTAGTACTCACAGTATTAGCTTAACTATAAAAATGAATCGGAATAATTATCCTAACATGAGAAACAAAGTCGAAGAAAAGACAAGTTTTTGGTCACGGGCAGGAATGATCATACAAATGTTGTGTGGACGCCGCCACTGCCACACAAATAGAAATAGAAATCTTTTGTGGACATTTTTCGAAGCAAATAAAAGGTAAATAATATTATTTTTAACAGAAATTCATTTTCATTATTCTCAATACCTTATAGAGATGTAGGTGCGAGCACGCTCCTGGGTACGTGTAATCATAACTGTTGAGGAAACTGACTTTTTTAATAATTTAGGGGAGATTTTTTCGCAAACGATTGATACGAGTTCTTTAAATATAACAGTTAGCCACGTAGAAATATTATGTCGATAAAAATGTACTTACAGTTTTAGTGGTTTTGAATAGATTTGGACTTTAGAAGCGAGCTAGGCCCCCTAAACTCTTCCCTCCACCTATAGAACTACACCACTGATTTACATCTATTTCGCAGTATTAAATTTGTTATACATTTTCATAGGAACAACAGACAACAGTTACATACTTCAGTGGTCGAGAACGTACCACAAACTTACCACAAAACGTAAGTACCTGCCTAATAATTTACCTAATAATTATTTTTGATTCATTGTAGACTTAAAACGTTACGAATAAATCTAAATATTTCATTAAAATAATTGAAAGATAAAATTATGTTAAAAATACAATGTATAAGCTTTTCAGTTACTATGTAACTACTAAACTGTTAAGTATACGACTGTTCGTGATACGACACGTTTATAATATTATAACGCGAATGTCGGTGTATAACTGTTTCACACAAGTACGAGAAAATTTCGGATTTTTGGCTTTTATTACACACGTGCGTGTCATGATTCCGGTTTATGCAAGGTTTTTATTTGCAATGAAATCGTTTCGTTTCCGCGCTATGCAGGTTCCTTTTTATTCGGAAGTTCGACGTGAATATAACACTACTATATATAGTGGGTATATAGGTAGTAACACACCAGGATCAAAGGAAAATTCCAAATTGAATAATACAGTTTTTCGTTTTCTTCGGGGTCCGCCTTACACTGCAGCATTTTCCCTGTACTATATTATAACATTGAAGTCTATACACATACACTCACTTACTTAAGTTATTGTTGACTAAATGCTTACACAGTTGGTTATGTGTTAATGTCGTACTATTATCGAGTTAACAGTTATATATACTTATATGTATGGATTAACCGGTCAAATAATTACATTTGTATATAGTTTATATTATTATAAATTATTTTAATATTACGGAAAAGTCGAAAATAAAATATGACATTTTTAACGGCATTATTATTAAATATTATGATACGTATAAACCATTACAAACAAGTATCGATATACTCGTATTAATAGATGTTTTAATTTATTTGTAACAGACAAAACTCTGAAAAAGAATCGACAAAAAGGAATACGGTTCTTGAGGATCTAGATTTTGTGTGTAATACAGAGGAGATGAAAGCAACAATGAATGCAAATTCTGATTCACTAAGTAGAATAACAGTCACAAATGTAGTGAATAGTATCGAAACAGAAACGACCGAATATCAAGTATTCATTGATGTGAAAGCCAGGCAACCGATAGTAAATAAAAACATTACAGAAATAGCAGGGAACCTATTTGAGGCATCTGAAAATTATGCTATCGGCCACTGTGTGTCACAAGATTTTCAAATGAACGCAGGTATCGCTTTAGAAGTTCGAAGAAAATTCGGTCTAGTCGAGGAACTAAAACGACAAAAAAAATTGGTAACCGAAATAGCAAGTATTACAACACATCAGAGAAGAATAATTTGTCTGATAACAAAAGAACACCATTGGCAGAGACCAACTTATGAAAACGTGTTTAATACATTGAAAAACCTCAAACAATTTTGCGATGAACAAATAATTACAAATTTAGCTTTACCAAAAATTGCATGTGGTCTAGATAAACTAGAATGGCCAGAAATTCGGGCAATGTTAAGGTATATATTTAAAGGTTCACCAGTAAAGATATTAATATTCATAGATGATGAATACTCAGAAACAGATAAGCTTAAGATTATAGAAGAATTTCATAATTCGCCATTAGGTGGACACCAAGGATTATCAAGAACTATAAAAAGGATCAAACAACATCACCAGTGGAGACGGTTGGAGAAAGATGTCCATATGTACATAGCTGCATGCCAATCCTGTCAACAGAATAAAAGTAGTAATAGGACAACACGACAGTCTATGATTATTTCAACCACAGCATCAAGACCATTTGAAAAAATATTTCTTGATATTGTAGGCCCACTAAAACCATCAAATAGACAAAACTCATACATTTTGACCATCCAGGATGATTTATCAAAATTGTCAACTGCAATTCCATTAGTCACACATGACGCAAATAGTGTAGCAAGAGCGTTAGTGGAAGGGTTCATATGTCAATATGGCATACCTGAATCTATTGTAACAGATTGTGGAACGGAGTTTTTGAGCAAAATTTTCTCAAGCTGTTGTAAACTTCTTCAGATAGAAAAAATGAACACAACGCCAAATCATCCGCAAGCAAATGGGAGTCTTGAAAGGTCCCATCGTACATTAGCAGAGTATTTAAGATACTATGTGGAGAAAAAACAAACGGACTGGGATGATTACCTAGTTTATGCTATGTTTGTTTACAACACAACGGTCCATTCGACAACGAATCATGAACCGTATGAACTAGTTTACGGCTTTCCAGTGTGGTGCCTCATACTCTAAGCAGTCCCCACAAATCAGATACAATTACGACGATTATACGTTTGAATTAAAACAAAGATTAGAAGAAGCACACAAAGCAGCACGAGAAACTATAATAGCTAGTAAACAAAAGTCAAAACAAGCGTACGACCAAAAACAACATCAAATAAATGTGGAAATTGGTGATCAAGTATGGATAAAAAACCACCAACAAAAAGGAAAATTAGGACAAAAGTGGCTAGGACCATACAAAGTAATACGTTTGCATGATAACGAGAATGTGGTCATACAGCGAGGAAAAAACGAAGTTAGAATACACAAGAATGAAATAAAAAGTTCTAATTTGTGAACAAACATGTAAAAAAAAAAAATAATAAATAACAATAGTAATATAAAATGCACAAACGCCATGATGAATTCAAGTATAAAAATCAATTGTTACAGGTTCACCGGTATTCAAATCGCCACAGCTCAATTTTCAGACACCCGGATACAACAACCAGCAGGAATATACTTCCACGTTATTAAAGATCTCCGGCTGTCAAATGGACAATGGCGTTTGATCACATGTGTAAACATTACAAATGTAGGGGCTCATACAATATAACAATACGTCAAGATTATATTTATAATTTATTAGACAATTAGTATTTAAGTTCACGATAAACAATGTTCACAAATTAATGTTGTTAATAATAATACAATATTCATAAATTCATAATAAACGTTACAATTACAAATTACAATTAGTTACTGAGAAATAAAACAATATGACAGAGCGGCGGACGCACTATGTTGCTTCGACGCGTCTGTCCGTTCGACTAACTATATAATGATAAAATATAAAATAATAGTAATAATAATAATAGTAATAGTAATAATGATAATAGTAGTAATAGTAATAGCATGAACATTAGAGAAATGTTTATGTTTCTCTAATGTTCATGACTCATGAGTAATAGTAATAGTAATGATAATAATGATAAGCAATTATTATTACTACTCAAATTATAATGAAAAATACAGTCAAATAAGTAATATTATCGAAAAAATAAACAAACCTTGTACTTTAGGAATTGAACTTTCAAGCGATTTGATAAAATACAGCCGTTTACAATTTCGTAATAAGCATTAAATTTCCTAACAGAAATTAATAATAATAGAAATCACACTCTCAGGGCTATAAGTAGGTACCTAATGCGAAATTTAATAATTAAAGTCCCAAAAGAGGACTAATTAATGTAGTAGGACGCGCAGCTATAATATTTTATTTGGTGTTTGCGACGATTCAGACGCTGAATACTTTTATACTAAGATTGCAGAACTTGATAATTCCAAAGCTCGAACTTCTCAAACATTAGAAACCCAAACGAACATAATGAAATCCATAATATCAGTAGTAAACGGTTCTCTAATTGAAACTGAACAGAAACAAAATTCCCTAGAGGACTCGTATGATTACCTACGACACAAAGTCGAGGTAAAAAAATTAACACAAGGTACGATAAATTTTGAAACCGCCGTAATATAGAAAAAATTGTCAATACTTAAATAAATATTATTAAATACCAAACAATATAATACTGTCAATGTTTAAATGAATAAATAAATTAATTAATACATTTTTTGAATCTGAGATAAGGGGTCTGATATCTTTAATATAATAACCACGGTATAACATTTAGGTGTATCTTTAATCGTGGTAACATCATTAGAAATGTATGATAAAGAATAATGATAATAAAGTCGGCCATTTTGCAGCAGCTATTCGAATTCGTCGCTAGTTTACGGCTCGTGTTCGCCAATCGGCATTCGACAATCAGTATTCAGTACTATTCACCGTGATCTGGGTTCGGTGTTTAGTTTTGGTCTCTTAAGCTTTTATTATTCACAATTCATTACTAAATACTTCAAGAATACAAACTTCGGAGTTCGGTTTACTTTTACAAGTCTACCAAGTCAAAAATCGTTTTCATCGACTACCGCTCACTAGCTTTTTGATTACGGAATCATTTTTCCGTATTCCTATTTACTGATCGTGCTCTGTGGTCTTAAAGCAACATGAGCCGTCGTCGAGTTCATGACGGTTACGAAGATGTATATGGTAAGTTTTTTTTATTACATTCCCCGGCTTCGTTTCTGGAGAACGTTCTGTCATGATTTTCCATACAATTAATAATAATGATAAGAAAAAAAAACCATTAGGTACCTAACTTATAAGTAATACGAATCTAGTGTTACTAATAGGTGGCTTCTCTTCACAATACCCATGACTGTTTTAATTCCATAACAAATAACAATATAACATTACATCTAATTGTTTACTAGTATCTACAGATTGTATATTTCTTCATAAAAAAATATTGCAAATTCAATTAAAACAATTGAAAATCAGTTTGCTTGTGAATGAACGCTATCCTAACCATTTTGGTTGGTTATTATATCAATACCATATCCCAGCGATCTAATGTTAAAAATACAATTTTAAAGTTTATACAAATTATACTCGCTTAAATTATTTTAAAGTATACATTTTTAATATCATTATACAGTGTTGGCCGCTAGGCCGCAAATGCTTCAGTGGCCCCCTACTGTATTTGTGTCGAGAGGCCCCGATAGTACTATAAATATTGGATAGGTATTGAATATTATTATATATTATGTCCTTAGATCATATTATACTATTATATATTATGATCTAAGATTATACCATTTATATTTTATACCATTATAATTTATAATACTATTATCATTTTTGCTATCTGTATGATCGATTATCATTATTGTAAATAGTAAATAGCTACCACCTCCATATATACCTGCTGATATCAAGAAAATCAATTACACAATTTGAATAGCATTACAAATATTAAGTTGTATAATATTATAACGTATTATTTATATAATTTTTTAGAATTATAAATAATTACTATAACTATGTAGTTACTAATTAACCTAAATGTTTATTTTAAATAATGTATACTTTTAAAAAATATAATATTTTACACTACTTATGAGCACTTTTTTTATCATTTTATGAAATAACATTTTTGGGGGCCCTTCTGAAGAAATGCATCAGGGCCCTTTAAGTACCAGGCCGACACTGTCATTATACATAGCAATATCTTATCATTTAACAATTGTAAATTAAGGAATTGACTTATCTTGGAAAACATTTATTTTATTATCATTAGGACGTAACTAATTGTATATGTAGTCATATACCAAGTATAGTCCATAATACTGTGTAAAGGTCGCCACACACTGCAGCAGTGGCTGTAAAATTCTATTGTCTTGGCGGTATTTGGGGACCTTAACCGTGTAGACACTGGTCCATACTGTACCTATAAAAATATTTGACTGACAAATATTGTGCTTAGCTTAAACATAGACTTATAATATAATATTAGATGTCCATGAGTTCAAACAATGAATCAAACAAAAAAATTGTTAGTACTTGATTATGAACATTACTGTATTTATTAAATTATATTGCTTACCATGATAGTCAAAATATACAGTCGTCTAATTGAGAAAGTAATAATATATATTATCCAAGTTAATTATTGTAGTTTACTATAATTATGTAAACCTACTATTTAGTTAGTATTTACAACTAGTAGTTTTAATACATAAAAAATAATTATTTCTTTTTATTGTAATTTTTAGGTCCTGATCGAGGCTATAAAAAACGTCGCCGTGGTGGTTCTGAAACTAATGATTTAGAGGATAGATTGGAAAGTCTTGTTCTGAAAGTTGGAGAACATGTAAGTTTTTTTAAAAATTATTAATAAAGCTTCTTTCTATTTACACGTTGATTGTCAATGTAGGATACCATCTGACAAAAGTTATATATATTTTAAAGTATAACTGTATCAAAAAATAAATATTTTAGTACAAACAAATTTAATTATGTTGGATTTGTGACACAACATCAATGTTTTTCAAGTATTGGATCGGCCATTAGAGTGATACGCAAAAAAAGCGTCAGCATTGAACGTGTTAAATATAAATTTGACTAACAAAACTGAACTAAAATTTCTTTTTACTGTTGCTATTTCATTAATTTAAGTGTTTATAATATTTAGATATTTTAAGCATTTTTTTGTAAATTGTTTGGCTTGATCAATTTTTATTTTTTTTATTTTATAGCTTCTTGTAAACAATTATAGCTCAACAATTATAGATAATAACAATATAGATAAAACAACTAAAATATTAACAAAAAAGATAAATAACAATTACAGATAATAACAATGTGCTTAATCAATTATTTTACAATATAATATTAATAATTTCATTTTTTGATTTATTTTTATGAACAGACTACTAGCACAATAGAAAGTAATTTAGAAGGTTTGGCTAGTGTACTCGATGGTGACATACAAAACTTTAAGAAAAAAGTACTCAAATTATTAGTAGAGTGTGCAGTTAATATGCCAGAAAAGTGTACAATTTATTCAACATTAGTTGGCTTATTAAATGCTAAAAATTACAATTTTGGGGGTGAAGTAAGTGAACTTAGTATAATAAAAAAATACAATATTCTTTTTGTAGGTAATATTGTATTATGTGTGCCTGATAATAATCATAACATTTTTTGTTAAAAATTTAGTTTGTAGAAAACATTGTACGTTCTTTCAAAGATAGCTTAAAAAATAATTCATGGAATGAAGCTAGAGTAGTTCTACGTTTCATTGGTGATTTGGTGAACTGTCATGTTGTGTCATCTAGTTCATTTGTACAATTAATGAGTAGTTTATTAGATGTGACTAAAGAAGATGGAGTTCCTAATGTACGCAAAGACTGGTAAGTAAAGGAATGTTTAATTGAAAATTATTACTTTAATGGTCGATGTATTTGTTTGTAACAGGTATTGTTATGCTGTTATGTCATGTTTACCTTGGGTTGGTAGAGAACTGTATGAGAAAAAAGAATCGCCTCTTGAAATGTTGTTGACAACAATTGAGGTATATTTGAATAAACGCCCAAAAAAGCATGTTAATATGCTGCGGATTTGGTCCACAGATGTACCTCATCCCCAGGAAGAGTACTTGGAATGCTTGTGGAATCAGATAAAAAAACTGAAACATGACAGTTGGACAGAGACCATCATACCAAGACCTTATCTGACGTTTGACAATGTTTTGTGTGAAGCTCTTCAGCATAACTTGCCATCCATTGTGCCACCTCCTCATCATAACGCTTGTATCTATCCAATGCCATGGGTTGTATACCGAATGTTTGATTATACAGATGTCACTGACGTGAGTGAATATTGAATAGCAACATAATTTAAATTTAGTTTTTGATATTTATTTTGAACCAATACATACGTTTAGGGTCACATAATGCCTGGTGCTCATTCCATTGAACGATTTTTAGTTGAAGAACATTTACAACAGATAATTGATATGTCATGCAAAAATAGAAAAGAATGGTATAATTTAACAAAAAATTACACTCATATCTATTTATTATTTATCATATGATATAATACTTGGATGTATAAATTTATTTTATATTATTATTTCTAGTGCAACTAATTTAATGAATTTCGTACACAAGAACAAGGTACCTCTAGAGTATTGTATTGTTGAAGTGATATTCAGTTTGATGTTTCACCAGCCCAAACCAAAGTATTTAGAAGTAATGTTTGGCTCTGTCTTTATTGAATTATCTAAATTATCAACTAACACAATGCCACTTGTGTTGGCTCAGACAACAGAAATATTATACTCACGTATAGAATCTATGCATGTCTGTGCTTTTGATAGGTAAATCACATTATTACTAATAATTGTTATTTACAACTTTTTACTGAGCAAATATGTTTTTCTTAGGTTTGTATCATGGTTTGCATACCATTTGAGTAATTTCAAATTCAGTTGGTCTTGGCAAGAGTGGGCAGATTGCTTAGCCTTGGATCCGGAACACCCTAAACCAAAGTTTGTGCGTGAAGTCCTTCAGAAAGCCATGAGGTACATTTGTCTTGTACTTATATTATAAAAGTTATTAATAATTGAAAATTATATTGATTATTTTAAGATTATCATTTTATGAGCGTATGCGTGATATTGTGCCACAAGACTTTGAACCTTTATTACCCGAGAAACCGGAACCAAAGTTTAAATATGCAATTGAAAAGTCCAGTATGATTTCAGATTCTGTTAGTGTTATAATATTAAAAATTAATAATAATTTTTTTTTCAGTATTACCTGGACAGTTTTTATCAAACACATTACTTGCTAAAATACGTAATAAAACAACTCCCGAAGATATAATTGAAATATTAAAAGAACCTTTGATGTCGGAAAATGGAGAAATTATGGAGCCAGCAGACATTGGCATCTCAAATCCAACAAAAATTGATGCTTTTGTACAAACATTATTGTTTATTGCAAGCAAGTCATTTTCACATGCCTTTGCAGCTATCACAAAGTTTATAAGTGTATTTAAGGTAAACATTTTTATGATCTGTATCTGAATAATAAGGTTCTGAGCAGAAAAGTTCTTACCTTTAACATGTTCAACATGTTGAAAAAATTACAACTTTTCTGCCCTAATACATAATAAATATAAATTAAAAATAATTCAAATTTTAGGCTTTAGGAGAAACTGATGATGGCCAATTGCAAATATTAAAAAGTACTTTTGATTTATGGAGTGCAGATCAACAAATGTTAACTGTACTTATAGACAAAATGTTAAAAACACAGATTATTGAATGTTCATCAGTGGCAAATTGGATATTCTCAAAAGAAATGATACCAGAGTTTACCAAGTAAATTATTTATAATCGGGTTCATGAATAGTGATGGCTGGTGGTCAATGGGGGGATGCTAAACATTGTTGGTGTCTGGGATTCTCTGTATTGTACTATTTGTTTTTTAACGCTGTGAGGGTATATAAATAAAAAATATTATATAATCTAACATGTCTTTACAGCAATTATTTCGTAGAGAATGTCGACTATGAATGGTTTTATTTTTCAGCTAAATTCAAAATAATTAAAAAAACATTCAAAAATTAATAAAAAGCTTACATATTTATTTTAGTAATTACCGCCTAATAACTACTGCTGAGAACAATGACAAGCGATTACTTTTCTTAAGCCCGACTATTGTTGAATTTTTCTTGTGTTACTTTTTATAGTTTAATTCTTAACACTTATCAATCTTTTAGGCTGTATATTTGGGAGATATTGTCATTGACCATCAATAAAATGTCCAGACATGTGGATCGATTGACCAGAGAGTTGAATGAAGCTAGAGAAAAGTTGCGTACAACAGCAGCAATATCTAATAGTTCAGACGACAGTGAAACAGAAACAGAAAAGACTGAGGCAAAACCTCGTCAATCAGCAACTACATTTGGTGGACAAGTACCAATGGACGTGGAGGACAATGTTACCGAAGAGATGGTTGAACGTATGGAAGAGAAATTAGAAATGGCACAAGCTGATCAGAAAAATTTGTTTCTGATTGTTTTTCAGGTATGTTGTATGAGAAAATGAAAATTGTTTAATATTCATTTAATTTATTTTGCTATTTCAGAGATTTATAATGATATTATCTGAACATTTAGTAAAATGTGATACGGATGATAGACCATTTGACACATACTGGTACAAATACACTGTTGGACGATTACAACAGGTGTTTTTAGCTGTGAGTATGACAATCAAATTCACGTTTAATATATTTTTCAGGGTTCACATAATAAATGATATGCTGTTACATTCTTAATAATATTTTGTGTCAAAATAGAATTATTACATTACAAATTCATTAGTTAATGCAAAATATTTTATGAGATTTTGCTTTAGTATTTAATTACACCATGTCCCTGTTCTGGTGGGATATTTATAACATAATTATTTTAATTATTTCTTCATTTTTTTCCAATGAAATAGACATTTTTAAAAATATATTTTCAATTAATTTGTCTGCCTTAGAAAAAAAAACTCCTCGTTACCATAATTATTATAGATCATACATTTTGTAACACTTATTCAAAATTGCATTAAATAAATTGGAAATTAATATTATGAAATAACCAAATCCCTCATTGTATAGATAAAAAAATTGGTAAATCGCAAATCATGTAAAAAAAAAAAATACCTAATTTAAAATTGTATTCATAACATCTTGAGATAAATTTAACGCTTATCAAAGTTGGTGAATGGTATTTAGAATAAATATCTGTTTACTTAATATAAACCTAAGCCCTTATTAACCATTACTTTTCTTTGACTTCCGATCGTTATTATTACTATTTCACAAATTGTTTTCTAGATTTCGCTACTGTATACAATGTGTAGCACAATGACCCGAAGAAATAAATAACTTTTGTTCTAATCTATATTTAAAATATTTGTTGTATATATAATTAATAGACGCATGAGCTACAAGTACATTTTAATTTTTTTTTTTTTAATACAACAAATAAAAAAAATTCAAAATAGCCAATTTATAAATTAAATTTTTAGAAAAATGTTGATAATATGGTAATAATGTTTATTTCAGTCATTTATTTTTTTTGAAATATCAATATTTTTTAGAATAAATAAATTTGAAACATAATAACATTTTTCAGAATATTATTTTTAGGAAGTTTGAGACATAAGTAAATCTAAAGTTTTTTTTATTATACACATAATTTTCATATGTTTAACTTGTATCTTATTTTTATTTGTCAGGCCTTACTGTTAAACTCAGTATACTAATTTTGTTTTATTCGTTTTGATTAAATTACTGTTTAAATTTTGTTTTCAGCATCATGAACAAGTGCAGAAATACAGCAGTACCCTAGAAGGATTACTTTTCACTCAAGATCTTGACATTCATATCCTTGAAGTGTTCCATCAATTTTTAGCTCTTCGTTCTTAATCATTTGTGTTCTTACAACATAATATTCTATTTTAGGTTACCTTAATATTATGAATTCATTTAATTACTTGATACTCTACATCAGTGTTGATTATTTTTAAATAGTATGACAATTCACAATAGTTAAAAAAAATAAAATCTTTTATTACTTTATAAAATTTACAACATTAAACTGTTCAATCATTTTTATATAATAAATTTCTTAGAAAAAATGGAAGCATTATGATTGATACATTTGTAACAATTCCTCAACATCTTCTTTGGAGCCTAAAAATATTGGGCTTCTCTGGTGCAAGGCTGTGGGCTGTACGTCCAATATGGGTATCTTACCATTGCTTGCAACTCCGCCTGCCTCTTCTATTATGTACGCCATAGGATTTCCTTCATATAATAGACGTAACTAGTGTAACATAAAATTTATTTTGGTATTGATTAAAACCACGAGGCAGCTTAAATTATAGTATTATCATTATAATGGTTTTTTTAATTAATTTATACCTTGCCGTTTGGTGATAGTTTTGTAGCTGGGTACATGAATATACCTCCGTACTTTAATGTGCGGTGTACATCTGCCACCATCGAGCCAACATACCTGGCACCATATGGCTTACCACACTGAAAAAATAATCACATTTAATTTATAAAGCTTAATGATATGATGACACAAAATTACCTGTGGGTCTTTTTTCCTCCTCACATACTCCGTCACGGTTTTGTCCCACAAATGTGAGTACCCTTCGTTGATACTGTAAATGCTTCCCTTGCTGGGTATTTTGATATTACTATCAGTCAACAAAAACTCACCAATTGACTGTTATAATGAGATTAGTGTTAAAATAGAATCATTCCAATGATAAAATCAACATTTATTTATGTAGTGTTATTGTGACAACTTACCGGATCCAACATGAACCCATTGACTCCGCTGCCTTTTCCCAGCGATATCACCAACATTGTTGCACTGCCATAAAGTGCATATCCTGCAGCCACCATGTTTCTGCCTGTTTGAAAGGCATTGCCCACTTTTGTCTCGTTGCTCTCATCAGTTTTTCTACAAATCGGATGACGTCTTGTTATAATGTTAATTGGTTATATAATGACATCATAATAAATTGATGTCAATTTTTTCTCTACTCATTTTCCCATTTGTTGAGGTTAGGTTGGGGGGAACTTGACTAAAAGTTACTAGGTAGGTATGTATAGTATTATAGTTATGTTTTCCCCATCCACGTACATTTTTAAGCGGTTTTAAATAATGTAATGTAAAACATTGTTGGTTGTTTACCTTTTGGGAGGCCTAAATATTAATGTATAACTGTATAAGAATGACAATATTTTTATCTACATTTTTTTCACTACATTGCAATATAGGTACATTTATTTTGATTATTATAAACATAATATTTACAAGATCCAATTTTTGAATTTTCAAATAATCAAATTTATTTTTTTTTGGGGGGGGGGGGGTTTCTGAAATGCATTTTTTGGTCAAGTAAATCACCAAATTCTAGATTCAATCTACCCCCCCCCCAAAAAAAAAAAACATATCTTAGTACGCAATTGATTTTGAATATATTTGTACCAGCATTGTATTGAGTATTATATTTTATAATAAAATGCATGGGATAGGTTGTTTTTATACATCATTGAGCAGTATGAAACTATTTAGGGCATAGAACTTGGCTTGGCCAATCATTTGTGAGGCTCCTATGTAGGAAGGACAACTTAAATCAATTTAATTTTGTTTCTTCTTGTAAATTAAAAATGTAATGGTATTAAAGAGGGATTAACAATGATAAATGGACATGGAGTACCAATATTATGTTATGCACTTGTGTGTGAGTTTTTAATAATAAAATAGTGTATTATTCCGTATAAGTACTTGAATATTCCAAATATTGAACCGATGGACACAAGACAATCGATGTTGGACGACCCGTCCAGAGGGTCGAAACACACAACGTATTTACCGCGTTTCTCAGTCTCGATCTGAAAATTATTAGGTTAGATTAGACCTAGGACTATTATATAACCTCATCGGATATTGTGTTGACGAGTCAAACGTTTCGCAACAGAATAGTTCACCGTGCCTTTTAAACTTTAAACTTTTGCTACTACCAGTGGCATGCAGAACCCTATCTGTATGTGGGGTCTAATTTTTTTACACCACCCACCCCCCTGCACCCCTCTACAAATGATATAAGTACGTTTTTTTTTATTGACGGACTTATCATAAATACCATGCCATTCTATGAAAAAACAATATAATACTATATAAAAAGTACCATCCACCCTACTTTCTAGTCTAAGAGGCCCCATTTGTGACATGTCTGCACGCCACTGCCTGTTACACCCGTCTAAGGTAGTAAGGTGTATATAATTATTAATTAATAAAAAAACGACGAGATGCAAATTTTGTGGAAAAAACACGAATGACTTTTTATGCGCACACGAAATGGCATATTATACCATAAAAGGAAAACAATTTAAAAAAAAAATTAAAACGCCGGTGAGGCGTGTACCTACCTCTATCACAGTCTCGTTTTCTTCGCTGACCAACATGTGAACCGTATAAGATGACGCCAACATGTTGATGAACAGTTCGTTGCTGAGCACGTCCAACTTCTTGACGTCTTCGCCCTGCACGTTCGTCGATCCGTCCATGCCATACCTACACACGCAGAACGCGACAGCAGCGTGTTTATGAGTAGGTATATAATATTATTATTGTCAATAAGGCATAATATTATATTGTAGCAAATGTAACAAAGTCGATTAAAAAAAAAAATTAACTCAATAGTTAGTCGTGTAATTATGTCGAGCAGCATATATTCCAAATTTCAAAACGTCGAGTGTAATAATAGTTTGAAATTCTCTTTTTAACGGCCATCGAACGATCGAGAACGTTATACCTTTTTGGCCGAACCATTGCAGAAAACACTTAAAATTAACAAAGAACTTACCGCGGACCGAAAAAACCAATACGATTCAGAACGAATTTACGTAATGCCACGTTGACGTATCTTTTTTTTTGAATTTTTAAAAATAAAATATAAGTGTAATAGTGAACAATTTTATTAATAACATTAATAAACACCATCTTGCATATATAGATATATCAAGTTTAGCACTATAGGTCTTCACCTCGTTCTGAAAGTATAATTTAAATGTCGTTATTTTCCATCATGTGGATAATAGGAATATAAAATCGACAAGCACAATAAGTTGACTTTTTCTCGACGACTGTAACGCCTAAACGTTATTATCTCGTATCTATATAAGTTCAATACTTAGGAAATAGGGTTAACATTACATTAGTTCCTACTTTCCTAGTAAAATCCGACAAAATCTCGATAAATCTAACAATAATAATTATCGTTCAATAACAATTATTACCGTGCTCAATCGTATCTTACCGTTTATAACTACCTACCATTAGGTACCAGTGAATTGATTATGAATACTAGAATTTATAATCAACGGTATCAGCCATTGGCCCGTCTCTGAGTATTATTGTTATTATTACCGGACATCAGCGGGCGAGGTGAAAATAAAATCAAAACATATTTAAAATAACAATATGCGGTGTACTATGCTTACAGGTGCGTGAGTCCTGCCCTGCGCACGGCCGAGCTGACCGCCTTGACGGCCGTCTGGATGCTGGTCAACAGTTGGGACAGGTCTCCGGTGGCCGTCGGCACTTTCTTCTGTTCGGCCAACACGTACCGCGTGAGCGTCATGCAGTTCGAGTCGAACGCCGGCGGCTCGTACTGCTGTTGCTGCGACATCGCTGTTTTGATTTTGATGCGATTCAACCGCGGTTCTGGTACTTCTATTGCCGCAGCTACCGGGAGTCTGGTCTTGGTGTTCGACCACGTTTCTTTTATTGCTATCGTTGCTGGTACCAGACGGCTGCAAAGGCTGCAAAGGGTATCTTTACCTATACGAAAGCACGACTCGTTATTATATAGTGATCGACGATTATCGTATATTATACATAGAGTCTCTATTATATTATATTAAATTATTGTCGTAACTTGTATTATAATCATAGGCGCAATTTGGGTTAAGTTTATGCGGGGGAGCTATAGATTTGACGATCAATGTGCGACTTGTTGGAGATTTCGTCCCCACTTTGCACCACCACTCTCATACGGACGCCTATATTATACTATAATATCTAACTATTAATATAACCTATTTAGTATTCATTTGGTATTTATTATTTTATTACTTCACTTTATCATATTTATTATAAAATTTTAATAATACATAATATAAATATAAATTGTATTGGTATCACTTCGGATTGCCACTTGACAACCGTACGTTCAATTTTTAGAGGGCTTTTTCAAATTACTATAATAGACTTTGGTAGATACGTTTCGACATAATTGTTATCGACTTTTATCGTCCTCAAAAGTCTTCGTTGATTGTTAACTAATATTCGTTAAAGGAATAGATATATTCTATATAACCAATGGTATTAATATTATGATCTATATTATTCTGGTAAAAATGTTCTAGGAAGGTATTTAATGTATTATTTATTATTATGATGAAAATCTTAGAAATTAAAGTATCCGAATGCCATGACATAGCATGACCAGGATAAATTTGCTGAAACTGTAAACAATTTGGTGGCGCTATAAGCCAGTAATGGATCCTGAAATCACCCAAGGGGAGGCCGATTTTTCAAAATGTAATATACCTTTTTTAACCTGAATTGAAGACTAAATTATTTATTATACAACTAATTACGACCTAAAATGGAGGGGGGGGGGTAGATCGCCCCTTCGCTCTCCAACTTGTATCTGCCAATCCCATAAGCACCCAAAAATTGCGCCTATGCTCTTATATTGTTGTTGTATACATTAGTAACGGATTGATTTAATCTATATAATAATATATTACCGCAAAACGTGATAAACCACCTTCGGGCCGCCACCGATAGCGACATTTACGACTGTTTATAAATTTTTTTTTATTCGACCTTCAATGTTTCTTGTCACCTATACAATTATTATATATTTATATGGGTTATATAATACCTATATAATTATGAAGGCGATACTGAACAAGCAAGTCAATAATGTCTAAATAGAATTTGCGCGATGAAGCAAAGGCAGAAAAAACGGGTATGCAAAAGTCGACTATAAATTAATTTTTTGAAACTGTTTGGTTAAGTACCTACTTTATAAAATGTAATCATGTTGCTACTTTTAGGGAATCGAAATTGAAATTCCCAAAATTATTAGGAAAAATATATAAAAAAAATTAATGAAAAACAGTAATTTAGATATTTTTTAGTTTTTAGGTACTACACACATATTTTATGTATACAAAATGTACAATTGTTCAAAATGCTCTAAAATGTAATACAAGTATTCTCATAAGTGAAATCTACAATAACTTTTTGTGAGCATTTTAAAGTTCAAATTTTGACAAAATTCGTCAAAATGACGAACATTTTCAAGTTATTTTATATAGTTAAAAATTCATAAAATGTTTAATATTCATACCTTATGAAAGTTTAAAAGTTATATGATATTCCATGTATGTTATGTTTACAAGAATTAAAAAAAACAATTGAGTGCTTTTTCACAAATATTTTTAATGAACGTCCAAAATTTAAATTTTAACGAAATTGGATATTCATGCTTAAAATAACGATTACTTAATCATCAGACGATTGTATTTTGTTGTAGCTTGTAGGTAATTACTCAGTATTAATCTTAGAAACTTGAAACATTTCACTATACTGCAGTTTAAATTAGAATTTTCTGATATCAATGAAATTTTCAAAATATTTAAACTAAATTTGAATTTTTACAACTGTTTGGTTGTTGACAAAAAAAATGTATGCTCGATCAAATACCTTGACAATTTAATACAAGGTCCCACATATTATGTTGTTTTTAAGCTATTATTTAATAGTATTTAAAATACGCATATGCACGAACTTTTTTCATAAATATTCAAAGTTTAAATTTTGACAAAATCACGAAAATTTGTAAATTATTTTGTATTTAAAATGTATCAAATGTACATAAATTAACCGATACTCATATACACGCAAACTCTTTACCATCCATAATAATTGACATATCATGTTCTAAATGCATAATACAGGTGTCACAAATCTGTGATCCGATAGAAGTGTTTCTTATAATATGTGAAGCGTAAGATAAATAAAAAATTTTAATGTTACGGAACATTTACCACAAGAAATACTCACACAATTTAACGTGATTAAATTATATTTATTAATAATGCACATCGTCGTGTACTCAATTCAATACTCTAATACGCGTGTCAATTGTTAATCATATATGAGTATAGCCTTAATAACAACAATAAATACAAATACAAAAAAAAAACAAATAAATAAATATGCCCCATTAACAGAACAGCTTCCCGACATTTCACTGTTTGAATACGTAATATATATAATACAAATAATATTTGGACGAATAAAAGATACCTACTATAATATACTCTATTCCACGAGAGATCATGTCGCGAAGAAACCAAATCGAGTCGGTTCTGATCGTCTCCGCCAAATTCTTGGCGTTTGGCGCTGGAATCGACTGCCGTCGTAGAGGGTCGTCGGCGAAATGTACCCCCGCGCGTAGGGGATACGACGGCCCGCTCATTCTACATGCGCAGAACCCCGGCATGATCTCTCGTCGAATAGAGTATATAGATACAATCATTTTTTAGCCCAAAAAATATTATATAGGTACTTATTATATTTACTTACAATTATGTTGGATTTTTTTATGACGATTGAGACCAGATTTATATTTGAATGACAATGTACAATGGTTGCACGCACGTCGATAATAATGGGCATCAATATGTCTTCTAAGAGTGTCTTTTCGAGTCAAAGTCGAAGAACACTTTTCACATTTAAACATTGTTTCATGATGTTATTATAAACGAAAAAACAAGAACCGAAGAAATCGGTATAATATATATTAATATGCTGTACTTAATACTAGTTAATAATAGTGATTATACTGATTATGTTTATATGAATGATGATAAAGACGTTACTTTGTCAAGCTGGTCATGGGAAGGCGAGCATCTTCATTCTACAATAAGACAGCCGACAGGTGCAATACAACTGATGGTATACAGTAAATTGGTCCCCGGACAATTGGTCCCCTCATAAAAATACCGTGTGAGGACAATATATTGGCCCCATCATAATTGTATACACGGACAATTGGTCCCCGGCTTAGTAGTTAAAAGTTAAATACAAAATGTTTTTAGCATAAAACGTTCTTATATAATATAGTTCAAATATTCTATGTTTAATAAAATATTAAATATTCCCTTGACACTGAACAAAGTAAAAATAATTAAAATGTTCAATACTTAAATACAAAATAACGTTTTTAAAACTTATTTTCAATAATATAATACTTTTTGAATAAAATATATTGTCAAATAAAAAAATAAAAATGAATATAATAGGTATCTAGCGAAAATAATAATAGTCTCGATAGTGTTTATATAGTAAGACGGGTTATTTTAGAGTAAGACTTAGGGAATACAAATAATTCAAAAGCTAATGTCAAAAGGATTACAAACAGATACAATATTTTTTTTTATCACTTGATGGTTTTAAAAAATTATTTAAAAAAACATCTTCATTGTTCTTTGTCAAAGATATCATCGTCGTAGAATTAATTATTTGTATCGATTCAATAAAAATATAAATACTTAGATGTACTTAATCCTGAAAATATTTTGAAATTTATTGTTGAATGCTTCTGATATTATGTTATTAGTGTGGGCATAACCTTTTTTAATGCATTATACACGCACTCCTAAAATATGTTCGCATTGTCTCAAGGAAAAATATCGGCCGGAGACCAATTTGTCCGTGTATAAGATTATGACGGGGACCTTTGCCCGCATGCGGAATTTTTATGCGGGGACCAATATTGCCGGTATATACCATCAGTTGTATCACAGAACAATATGGTTGTATTGCACCCGTCGGCCGTCTTGTAGAATGAAGATGTTCGCCTTTCCATGATCAACTTGATAAAGTAATGTCCTTTATCATCATTCATAAACATAATCACTATTAACTTTAGTATCAACTACAGCATATTAATATATTATACCGATTATTTAGGTTCTTGTTTTTTCGTGCTGCATTTTTTTATCGGGGACCAACTGTCCTAGATCCACAACTGATATAATGACATATGAGCTGCCATCTGCAGATTTTCGTCTTACCACCAGTGTGAGAATGATATAATATGATGTAAATATACGTCATTATACTTCACAACAATTGTATATTTATAGTTTTATTTTTTTTTCATATTAATTCACTCTGTGGGTGATTATAATATTCACAATATTTCTGCATTATTATCATCATTATTAATAAATAATAATGTACATCGTCGTGTACTCAATTTAATACCCTGTATAATACGCGTGTCAACTGTTAATAATAATATAATATTATACGTATAGCCTTAATAACAATAAAATAAATAATACTAATAAAAAAATAAACAAATAATTAATACCCAAGTTTATACGTGGTGTATAATTCAGACGACTAGCGTGATGAGTGAAAAAGCATCAGAACAGGAAATTAATAAATAAAATATCTAGGTTACACGTGTTAGCAGATATTTTGTAAATGAGTATTATAATAACAAAAAGTGAGGATAGAGGTGAGTCGGTATAGTGACTGAGTGAGGAATGGCCTGCAGAACCGTTCTTTTTATCCTTTTATCGTGTTTGATAAATTCCTTATATATAACCGGCATTGTACGTATATGAAATGATACTATCTCGGCCGGAGAAAAACTTTTCGTCGTTTATACTGGTTTATCACTTTTTAGTGCTCCGAAAGTTGCGTAAGTATTATGATCTTTATAAAGTGTAGATATTGTTAGGGTTTGTTTTTTTATAGCACATACCAGACGTATACGGCCTATTTGATTTAGTGTGATAACGCACCGAATAAAATATAATATTTTTGTTAATATATTATATTATTTACAATTATTTACCTGTGACGCGTACCCAATAATATTACATAAAATTCCCACACTATACACATTACACACTTATATTTAATGAAGAAAGAAGACCCGCCCATTTGCACCACATGCTGCGTGGTGTTCTTCTCACAACCAAACGCATCCTAACCGAACTAAGATTATAATATTATAATGAAACGAAAGAATTCAATGTAACCGAAAACCTAGACGAAACACTAAGCCCGGATCCAACAAATGTTTCAACCCTCATTCAGTTCTTATCGAACACTCATATCTCATTATAATCAAATTTAACTTTTTCTCGTAAATATACGCAACATTTAAACTTTAAATTATAATATAATGACCTATATGTAGTTTTTTTCCTACTTATATAATATATTTAACACAGTTTTTAAATACATGTAATATGTAGTAATGTTACGTCCAAAGGCTATAGATGCAGCGGATCGATTGAAATTAAATAAATATTATAATATCGTGGAATATGCGCCATGCGGAAACCAGTCTGCTGCAGCTAATAATACTCCCAAAAGCTAGTATGAGAATGTACATAATATATAGGGTATATGACCTATATATATTATGCACAAATAAGCTCCCGGTCTATTATTGAATTAAATCTATTTTTGAATTTATTTGAATTTCGACTGTCGTTCTTTCGAGAGCATTATACAAGTAGTAAATCGAATAAGATACTCTATATAGAGTCTAGACCTGCAGGTCAGAAACCTTTTTGATGTCAAGGGCCAAAAAATAAATATACATTTTTCAATGGCCAAAATTTGAATACAACTAATTTGAAACAAAAATGTTTAATCATGGGCATCTTATATGTATCAAGTTTGTTAAATTTAAGTTCGTATGACAACAGTTTTAGGTACCTATATTAATTTACCAAGGTATTTATTTATTAATTCCATCTATTAGTTCTTGTTTTTTTTTATATGTAATGTCTATTTTTATACAAATATTATACATTTTATTCGCGGGCCACATAAAATTTCTATGAGGGTCCCGGGTTGCCAACCCCTGGTCTAGAATATTATCTTCTGGTAGTTACCAGTGACTATATCGTTCGATTAAATTCGATCGTGGCGTGCACACGCGAGAGCAAGTATTTAATATTTTACTGAGACTAAGATTAAAGTTTAAATTCTAAACATATTTTATTTGTTTAGTAAATATTTTAGATTCTGAGAGGAGCGATTAATGTATATTGATTGTATAATGATGTGTGTTTTTTTTGTGTGTCTGTCATCAGCATCTTTTCCGGCAGGAAAGTAAATTCGGTTGATATTTTGGGAGGCTAAAAAGTAAAAAATGACCAATAGTTTTCAAGCGCGTCGAGAAAAACAACAAAAGATTTAAGAAAAAACGGTAATTTTTACGCGAAGCCAATTTTTGACAAAATTTTGTTTTTTGGTGTAATATAAGTAGATATATAATATTTTCACCGAATATTCATACAACCATTTACTATACGCCATACAATTTTCTTGATATTTCGACTCTTTTTGAGTTATTTATATGCATAAGAAATTTTTTTTATTTTTGTCGATTAATACTTTTTTAAGTTACATGTGAACGTGTTGGTTAAAATGAGTGAATATTTATATTACAAGGTTTATCACAAGTCGTTAAAATAGTAGTTTAAAAATATTGAAAATACATAGACACAATTTTTTTTAGTAACTATTCAAAGTTATCGAACATTTGCAAATTGTTTTGTAGTTAAAAATGTATAAAATGTTCAATTTTTATAGTTAAGGATTGAAAATATAAAACGAGGATTCTGGTATAAGTAGTTATGTTGTTAATAAAATATACTCAGTAATGTAGGCTGACAGAAAGTCTTCGCACAGAATCATTTTTCGTATACAATGATTTATATCATTATTAATCAAATATACAAATTTAACATATCCGTGAAAGTGGAAATCACTCGAAATCTACTGTACACCATATAGCGGTACCCACTTGCCGACCTTTTTAGTTATATTTTTCTATTCTATTTACACATAAATTCTTGAATACTAAAACCGTACTGTAATGTATGATGTACAATGTACGTGACTTATCGCATTATAGAGCAATATTAATAATAATAAGAAGAATACATGTATATAAACCACAATTTAACGACTATATCATATTATTATGTAGAGATATCAGTGCAGTGTATTTTTAATAACAATTAAAATAATTATTGAGTAGACATTTTTGTCGATAACAATTTTGTAAACAACTTAAGTCTATAATATTATGGTCCAAAAGGCATAGTACAATAACGCAGTATTTACTATCGAAAGCATGTTCGTGATTTATAGTTTTTTTATGACCTACAGATACAGGTAGTTACTATATACCTACACACACACAAACAGTAAGTTTTCAGGACGCTGGGCGAACCAGGAATATCCTTAATCGTAATTATTATTAAGTTTCAGGATAATTCACGGGCGCATAAACATTTTGAAAAATAATTTCGTCAAAAAAACAAATGAAAAAGACCGAGTAAAAGTGCACTGTGCATGATATATATAATATATTATAATGTGATATTTTAATGATAGGTTTTTTAAAATGTATAAACAGGAAGGAGGTTAAATATGCGTTGGGAACTTAAGAAAACATATTAAGTTTTTTCTATCGCTGTATTCAAAGAATATTTGAAAATAAATAATATTTTTTCCATGTTTTTAAATAAACATAATACCTAATGCATGAGCATTAGATCGATCAACCATGGATGACATTAAAATAATCAACCTGTAGGTACAATGTACTATGTACGTCGTGTAGATTATACGCATTTTATATTATAAAGCATAAAGTTGTGTACATCACTGCCGATAATATAATATTATAAAGCTCGAATTTCTGATAATAACTCTGTTGGAATGTGTGTTCGTTAAACTCCGATAGTCCGATTGGATTTCCATTTAAATCGAAATCGTTTAACTATATATATACAATATTATATAGGTTATCGGTGGCATTTCGAACATCCCGCACAACAGTTTAACGAAACGATATCATTTCGTATAGTAATAATATATTATATACTATATTTATATTTTAGTTTGCATAATCAACAATACTGTACAGTTTTGTATGCGATGTATTATAATTATAATTGTGATGACCGACCATTTTTCTTCGACTGGCCACTTTGGTAAACAATAATAATTACCTCCAACCGGGCCATCAAATATAAAAATATACGAATATAATCGCCATTAGGTCCATCGTCTCAATTAAGTTTATATAGCATGGTGCATTTATACCTTTATATTCTAATCTTAGTCGTAGGTACGGCAACACATGGAGCATATATATATTATATTTATTTTAAATTTACAGAATTGTATATTAGCTGCTATAGTGTACAAAATATGTTGAGTGGCAGTGACACATAGGTTTTGTAAATTATTTTAAGCTCCTACAGGTCTTAGATTTTAAGCCGCAAAGGTCATATAACAATTATATTAATAGTTTATTCTTATTTACATATTTTTTATTTTCAGACAGTGAAAAAGTTCCTGATACAGCGTTTATATGGACCATCGAAAATCTTAACTAATTCGGTACCAAATATACAATTTTTCAATTAAAACTACTTTACATGTGTAGGCAATAAAGCACAAATGAAGACTATATACTATAAGACGTATTTAGTATAAGATTTATGCGGAAAACTAAAGTTCATTTCCTACAAGCGTTGCATGCGTGTAATATACGTGGCACGGTGTTATCGCGGCGGTTTTCCAAAATATGTGTTTTTATTTGCCCAAACTCATTCGACACTATATAGCTCAAATACGGATACATAATATGATATGCAGTAATGAGAAAATTCAAAATACAATTTTAAACATACAGCTTCAAGGTGTTATGAAACATGTTTTTAAGTTTTTATACACAGTAATGTTCTGCGACCTATCTGCATAAGTAGTGTAAGTGCGTGTGTTAGTATTTGAATATGTGATATCGTATTATGATGCTCGAATAAGAGAGTGCTGTATACTTCTGTCCATAAACATTTTTTCCAAAGCAACATAATATATATAATGTGTGTGTGTGTGTGTGTGTGTTCGTATTGATAATATATAAGCGAGTGTAATAATATTATTCACGTTCGATTAAAAGTTGTTGTTCCCAAACTTTTTTCTCTCACCACTCGTTTATAGAAAAAAATCCACACCCCACCAAGAAAAAAAAACCAATAAGTACACAGAGAATTAATAATACACTAACAACTTAATTAATTTATAATTCATAACCTTTTGACTAAAATTTATAATAGGTAGGTATATATAATAGCGATGTCGACATATTTAGGTAGGTGTAATAGTTATACCTATCGTCGAAGCACACAAAAAAAAAATCTTACGAACAGTTTACGCTCTTTAATTATTCAATACTCGCCCTCCCCCAACCACCAATTGCTTCTGCTACTAGCTACTGTTACTAAATAGGTACCTTCAGACGTTCTTCTTCCTATATATATTGAACCCCACACAGATCTTATCTACAGATGGGACGAGCGATATCGCCGCTATAGTTCCGGAAACAATAATTGAGTGTAATAGCGTTATTGTTAATTAAAATCAGTTCAGCGCAGCATATTACAATAACAATAACAAATCGACGTTTTACCGATTATGAATATCATATATTATTAATATTAATTATGCTATTATTATTACCTAACACCACTCGACTGTGATGAAAGTCACTGTGGCGCGGGGGTGCGTTCACGGTCAAAGCACGAGGAAATATATACACTCGATAAATCAGTTATTCTAATATAATAATAATATAATATACTTCGCGTATTGTAATCACGAATACTCGTTTCACACCGTTCGTTGACGATTGTATCATCTATTTAATATCATTATATTATCTAGGTTTCGTTAAATATACATAATATTCGGTATAGATTTGCTGCGGTTTGCACGAGTTTAATAAAATATTATTATAATATTATATAAGGTACCTATAATTGGGTCTTATGACTTATTGTGGTTTTCTGCAGTGAATAGTGATTGCGAATATTATGTTATTAATTACTTTCATCAATTCGACTCCGCATAGAACGTTTAAACGTAAATATATCGAAATAGATTAATGTATATATTAAATCCATTTAATACTAATATTCATTCGTATAAATACAATTTTGTAAGATTGAGAAGAATGCAGATTACTGGAGAAATTCAAAAATAAATAAATAAACCTTATCAGTCCTTATAGGCTGGTTTCTCTCTCTCGTTTCTTCGTTATTGTGTAATAAAAAAGGAATAAAATCGACTATATACTATATTCTACTTATGTTATATATACTTATATGCATAGTTAGGTATATCGTATATATATTATATATTATACGCGTTACTTTCCAGACAGCATACTAATGTGGTACCTGCCACTTACAATGGAAGTTTTTTATTTTTTTCTATATATATAGGTATATTCGAGTTTAGGGAGAGAAAAAAACGAAAACCTATACATTTAAGAAACCAACGCAATCGTGTATAATTACAAGTGCAATCATCGTATACCTATAATAGCTTTAAAATTAATGCCAACGGCTGCAAACTTTTTTTCCACCACCTCGTTTATTTTTATAGTTTTTCTAATCGGTCGAACTCTTTCATATACCTAGGCTTATTATTCGTGAACTGTGAACGAATTACTTTGCTTTATATTTAAATCACATTTGAGAGGTTTACGTGCTGCAGGTGGCATGTATTAGTGCAACGTGCAAAAAGGCTCGTTTCGGGTACATGCAAAGATGAAACAAAAAATCGTCCACATAGACTCATCTAAGCAGTGATGTGAATTTGTTTTATCAGCTAGAGAATTTCACACAAAATTTTTTTTTCAACTTAACGTGCACACCAATCACTATTCACCAGAGCCATTCCAGCGTCAAGCCAACGGTCGGTCAACCGTGAAATAAGAGTGGGTGAGGGGGGGGGAGAGAGGAAAAACTGAAAAAAAAATGCTCTTGTTTTTACCTTTGGATTGACGACGAGAACCGTTGTTACTGACGTTGAAATTTGTTGCGAGCAATCTGTAAACTACAACACGGCGCGCCGGCTGACATTGAGCAAACGACTGATTAGTGAGGACTGTGCTACAACGAACAGTAAGAAACTATTTGTAGACACCGAGGTCATCGCTTCAAACAAACACACACACACATACACATGGGAACGCGTGCGCGCGCATGTACACTTGTTTACAAAGATAACGTAGTAGAATAATATTATTATTATTATTATTATTATGCATAATAACGTGTGTAGTGCAAGCGAGTTTGTGTGTATATAACGAAAACGGACAATATCATCGTGTTATTATTCTGAAATAGATAGTGAACCTAACTCGATGACATATAGAAGTCTAACATTGTAAAATATAAAAAAAAAATGGCAATAGTGACATACTGACTTATTTAATATCCATTGATGTACGTGGGTAAATTATCATAAAAACTAATAAGAATTGTGAATACGACACCGTGATTTCGATTTTAAAATTTCACTGTGACCGCGATTAGACCAAACGGTTTATGGTGAACTGACGTAACTGAGGTTACTACATTAAGAAATGTAATATTATTGTAATTATTACAGTATTCATCTGTTTATTTAATACTGTCATACAGACACATGTATAATGATTAAGTATTTTCTTAAAATCTTAAAAAACCTAACCTAGCTTTGAAAAATTTCATATTTATTTGATATTTACAATATTTTAGAAATACAGTATAGAAATCGGTTATAATCGGTTTTGTAATTGGAGTGCTCATCGTCCGGCTGCTGGCCGCGAAGATGGAGTGGACTTGGTGCACACCCGTAACCCTAAGACTCAAACGATTACTATCAGTGACCCCACAGAAGGGAGCTTGTACGAGGATGTAATGAAGAGGGTGCTCACTGAAGTCAATCTGCAAGATATCGGAGTGGAGGTTTGAAGAACACGCCGAACAAAGGCAGGTTGTTTCTTATTGGAGGATAAGGATAACGACGGTGCCGACCTCCCGACCAGTCGCCTTAAGGCTGCGATCGACGAGAACCACCATAGTTTTGATAATTTATATTGCGGATTGGCTAAAGGAAAAGCGTGTAGTCTGCGACATCCGGGCTGCATTAAAGTTGGGTCCCGAATTAAAAATTGCTATACTAGTTGGGTCCGGGGTTTTTACATGTACTACACTTATTGGGTCTCTGTGGTGGAACCCCATTGAGCACGAACTCTATTTTTTAAGGTTATCGTATCCCGTTTTGCCGCATAATATGGTTGTGAATTCGTGATTCGTAAAGTGATAAATAGATACAGCGAAATATTTATCATTTGAAACGATCTTAGTACTAAACTATCTGAATTCTGAAGTTATCGATTGATAAATAAAATATAGGTAATGAATTGTGTGTCGTGGTGGCGATATCTGTAAAGTCGACAAGTGACAACGACTATCGAACGATTCAGAACGTTAAACTTTTTTGGCAGTACGATTGAGAACACTTAAAATTAACAAAGGACTTACCGATAACCGATACGATTGAGAAAAAAATTACGTGCATCAATATGCCATATAATTTTTATTTTTTTTGAAATAAAAATATAAGCCTAATAGTGAAAAATAATAATGATAATAATGTTATAATAATAATGTATGTATATTGTAAAAATAATTTCATATTTACAAGCTTTTTGCCTATCATGATTTAACGATTTATAGATCAAAAAAAAAAAAAAATTATAACCTAATTAGCTTTCACCTCGTCTATAATATATTAAAAATAAAACTTATCTTGTATTAAAACCTTGAAACTGAATAAAAAAATGTATTCTCCTACTATCTGTCTATCTAATAATAATAATAATAAATAAAATCTTACCTATCTCGTCGTATTGCCCAGCGCTTTGAACATGATCCAAAATGTCCGAACACAGATCACCGTTCGCGTCATACCGTTGCTGGTTGGCTCGAACGGATAGATGACTGCTTAATAATGGACCAGCTTGGGTGTCTGGTACAGAAACACGTCGAGCAATCTCATTAATCCTGAGTTGAATGTATCTAGGGTAGCTCGATGGGTGTTGAATGTCTGACGTACTGACTTGCGGAGCGACCACTATCTCATTACGCATAGCTGCAGGGACTCTAGGAATACCTGAAATAAATAAATAAATATATTTTATTTACCTTGAGAAAAATATTTAATAGCTGTAATGTACGGTACCATCATGGACATTTTTCTTATGACGTGTCAAGTAAGACTTATTAACAAATGTCGAATTGCACACGGAGCAATGGGTGAGGTGTACACGGTGCGATTCCTCATGTCTAGTAAAATGGCGCTTATTTGCTGAAAGACAAAGGACACTTTCCGCAATCAAACATATTATAATTGTTTAAAGTAAAAGGTGTGAAAAATATAACAAGTGTATACTTGTTAAAATAAAAATGTAATACACTTTGAAAAAAAAAAAAATCACAGAGTTAAATACGGAGCAAACGAAGAAATGTGTGTTTTACGATAAAGGACTGTGAAAACACTGACCAGCCATCGACACGCTTGTCGAGTCACTCGTCACTGAACTGAATACATAGAACGCGTATTGCGTGTAGATTCTTGTACAAAATGTATCCTACCTGTAGAGGCCGCCATTTTGAGTTTGTCTATATTCTATTCTATGATAAGTTAGGTTAGGTTATGTTAAGTTAGGTTATAATGGTTATCATAGATAGAACTATTTTTTAGCTTATCTTTCGCAAAAAATCAGTGATATTGCTGAATGGTAGGTTAGTATGACTATAACTATACATTTAAATTCATATTTCATTTTATTTTTATAAAAGTTTAAGGTTAGCGCAAATGCTCGTAATGCTGGTGAAAACAATTTTCTTACATCTGTTAAATATTTCTGACATAGCTGTTGGGAATGTATTTTCAAGATACGATGCTAACTTTTCTTGTGCTCCATATTTCTTTTTAAGATAACTCAATAATAATTCGATTTTACATGATCTTCAAGGGATTTTATTTTAAAATCACATCGAGAATTCGGTTTATTAATGATGACAATAGAGGGTTGTTAGTTAACGGGATACTCTTTAGATATCACGTTTACGATACGCATTGATCATCGCCTAATGGTAAACCAAAAAAATATTTTCTGAATAGTATAGGCCGTGTGTTGATGACCATCGTATACATATGTATATTTTAAGGTATTTTTCAAATAATAGCATATTTTTTCTCGAAAACATGCCTGTTTTCTTCTTTGGAGATGGTTATTTGCTTTTAACTCGTCGTTGCAGGGTAATACATACACGATACACATTTACGTAATTTTAACAATGCAAACATATTTATTTTATCTTATTATATACTTATATTACTTATTATATACGTACATTAATTTTATTTTTCATTACATACGTCATATACATAAGACATTTAAATTCATGTTTGTTGTATATTTGTAAACAGTGATTGATTTGATCGGCACAAATCGATTATCCACACCTCCCTCGGTCCCAATTAGTGCGGACAATCGACGCTTTGCTTTATAATATATATTATAAAAAATAAATAAATTACATAATGAACATCAACATTGTAAGGAACATATAATATTGTTTTAAAAGGATTGGAAACAGTAATTTCCTGTATTTGTCAAACACATAACACACGGGTAAAATATTATAGGGATTTAGAGGTATATTGCATTTTCCGACGTACCGATTGGTCTAGTAAAGCGATAAGAATTCTGAAAACGGATTAGAATTTGTCCAACCGAAATCAAATACCTATACATTTTTGAATTTTTTGATTTCGACTTCTTCAAAAATATAAGTATCAATAACAATTTTTTAATATAACTCTTTTGGAATTTATCGAGAAAGAAGTATAAAATGTGTAAAAATCGATCTCAAGTAGACTAGGTACTAAAAAATCCAAATCTGTTAAAACCACAGTTTACAATCTCCTTAACTCAAAAAAAATTAAAAAAAATAGTAATAGATATATTACACACAGTTTGTTAATAAGACTTCGGATAAATTATTATAATACATTGAAATATAGTTTAGAAGATAATATTATGTGTTACGAGTGTTACGACCATAACACGACAAAACATTTTGTGCCTTATAAACATTTGGAATATATTATATTATGTTCTAAAGCAGTAGAACTATAGAAGTCGTGACATGTTGCAAATCATTTTCTCCATCTATTATCTGCTAAAACAAAAACACGTGGCACATAAATCACAGTCCGATGCTGCCAAAAAATAAAATAGTAGAAAAAGAAGAAGAAGTAATAATAATATTAATTACTTTGACAGGTTTATGCATCGAGGGAAGCATCATTTTAATATATCGTTAAATTTTGGAAACCTTACGATGCCGCTCGAATCAAATTAACTTTTGGTGGTTCCTATATTTATGAGATATTATATATGATGTCTGCGAATGTGTTTAAAATAACCTTTAGATTTTTTTGTGCCAACATTTTCGTAGATTTCGTTACGTCCGAAATGATTTTTGGCAGTGTCATTATTTTAGTATATGTAATCAACCGGTATATATCTAGGCCTACCTAGAATGATGATTAATACAAAAATATGGCGTTGATATATTGTAACAAAAAAAAATATAATATAATGTACTGTTTTTTCTGACATAATAATATACTACTAACGTACAGTAAATCATATTATATTAATCACGCGTATAAATTGGTATAATATTTAATCGACCCTGCAGATTTGTCCACAATATATACGATGTGTATTTAATATAATGTAAATTGTGCTTGTCTGAATTGTATACGTTTTTCCGAATCGTAAAAATAATATTATATTGTTATGACTTAATGAGTAAAATGACTAATGATGATAGTATTTTATCATCGGCGTGTCCATTATTTGTTTAAAATTGTAATTATTGATGTACATTTCGGAGATTACATTTCTAACGACCGTTTGGTAAGAATAATAGTTTATATTGTGCAGTTACGTATTGTTGCGTGTACTCTCATCTCTCCCAAACAATGCAATTTATTTGTTATTTTATTGGTAAAAAACGAAGAACTACTATCTAATATAATATATTATAATGCAAATCTTACGGTTTTTATAAAACATACATTAGTTTTGTATGATATGCGCATGTTTTAATTATTTATATTTATATCTTTAAGAATACGCCTTGTCAATACACAATATGTATTGTTTCTACAGGGGCACGCTCGAATTTTTGGCACAACGAAGAAAGTGAATTTTTGTAAGTCTTTTATATTTAAAGTGCAATGTGCATTTACGCGTCATCCACACCTCGCCCCGCCGTTTTACGCCACGGAATCCATTGTAACTAGACCAAAACTATACATTAACCTAAAAAAAGTCAATGCCAAAAATGTATTTGTCCGCCAGACGTCAAATCCTCATTAATACTTCTTTCACACGTATGTAAAAACTAAAATAATAAAAATATATACATAACACGCGTTTCACTCACGTCGACATTTCAACGCCAAATAACGGTGAAAAGTATACAATATTTACGATTTATTTTTAATCATATTACAGAAATCTCGTCAATTTCTGAACTGCAGATAATATATCAATGCAGTTTTGAGCTTAAACAATAATGGTTTGCATGGTACAGTATTATTATTTATTTACTATTATTACTTACCACTTAGTGATACTAATAACTATGGATGTAAGTTTACGTTGACCGATAATTTTCAATTAATTCATAATGTACAATGATTTATAGTAATGTCAACAGGTATTATAGTATCATAAATCATAATATTCGCGTACAATAATACTTTAAATAATTTAAAATTAATAACTATTAAAATATTCCGTTGCAGTATAAAATTATAAAATAATTTGTTCTCGTAATAACCATTGGAGCTTCATCTCAAAATATAAAATTTCAAAACAGCGATTCGACGTATATATTTATTATTACATATTCGTAATGTATTCGTATACATTGTTCAATCAAAAAAAAAACGTACGTTTATGAATTTTTTATGTTAACATAATTATTCTCATCATAATTACATTATAAATTAGAAAACGTTTATAAGTCGATCAGATAACAGATTCCAGTGTTTCGAGTTTTTTAAAATCGATCAGATTATTATTACAAAAGTAGAGAAACATGTTTAAAATAAATACTCGTAACGGAGTACACGACACACGTGGTGTTAAATTGCATATTCGTGCGCCGTCATTAGAAATTTTTTTTTATTATGCAGCTGTATAATATGTATATTATGTATAAGAAGTTACGATGGATAAATTAATCTACAATTATTGTTCATTCACTTAAAAAAAAACTCATGTTAATTTATTAATTGTGTGTGTGTATCATACGCCCAACATATTATATTGGTTCAATGATTTTTAGTAGGACCCACTGGTCGATTTTTATAATATACATTTGAAATACAGTGAGTTCCGCTTAATGTGATCACTGGTTTATAGAATCAACCGTTTATTAGAATCAAAAATGAAAATCCCAAACCAAATTGTATGTTACTAATGTTAAATTGACCTTTTATAAGAATCACTAAGTACCGGATAATTGAATCACTTTTATGAACAATCTTATCGTTTTTATGGTATTTCAAACTGATTAATTTTTAAAACCCAAAAAACATGAATATGAATATTAATTTGATTTCATTTAATTTTAGGCTAATATGGAAATAAAATTAGTAGGCTGTCAAGTACAATCAAAAATAGATAGCTTCTTTAATTTGCAAGGCTGGGCAAGTTAACTAATTATTTTAACTCGTTCATTCAACTTATCAAAATATAATTTTGTATTTATGAAATTCATATTAGGAAAAATAATTAATTAACGTGTCTTTAAAATAAATTAACTCGTTAAGTTAGAAGTTACTTTTAAAAAAAAGAAACAAGTTAAGTAACTTAACTTTAACTTTTTAACTCGTTAATGCCCAGCCTTGTTAATTTGTTTTAAATGTATTTATTTAATTTTAATTTTAATTCAAGCATAAATTTATACCTAAATGAAGAAGCATTAAATAGAAAAATGTAAAAATAAATAATTTTATGTGTTATAAATTATTAAATATGTAATTATAAATAAAAATGTTATTATATTAAAAAATTGAATTATGAAAAAAAAGTTGTAAATGTTTTATAGAATCAACCGGTTAATAGAATCAAAATGACCTGCACCAAAGTGATCACATTAAGCGGAACCCACTGTATTTGAATACCTATAGCATTATCTGCAAGTTGCGTTTAGTAACTGTTTAAACTTAAGCTTTTATATAATATTTTAAAACACCTTCTTACTTATAGCAAACTGCCTACCTACTTTGATGATATTTCAAAACAAAATCGAGTCTCATACAAATTAAAAATAATTTTTTATACAATAATATTGAATAATACTATACATTATTATGTTTGATTGATCCGTTGCCATTTACAGCATATATAAGTACACAATTTCACCACGTGTGCTCCCGGTAGTCTGCACAGTGTGTTTTTATGTTTATACAATATATAGTTATGCAATAATTATTGGTATATACGACTCAAAATTATTTCAAACATTGTATGATCTATTTAGAAACTTGTTTTTTTTTTCAAATGTAATTATGATAATTGAATGTATATTTTATGTTATACGTGCCTATAACGGAATATTGGACAAATTGAATCAATATAATTTATTATTATTACCGTTTCCAAGTACTTATTTTATTTAATATGTGTTGTTATTTAACCGCAAACAAGTAAATATAATTAACTGACTTAACCTACATAATATTATATACCACACATTATATAGCATGGTACCTAACTACCTATAATACCTATATTTGTACAATTAATAATAATTATTATAAAAACTTGTTTAAAAGGTGTTTGAAAAAAAAAATTTTAATATGAGATAGATCAAACAATATTTTATTACATAAATGTAATTATGAACCTTTTAAAATTATGCATTGATACATTTTATTTTATTACAGTAAAAATGTTTATAAAAGTGTTAAATTAGTATATAAAAATCAAATTATTTATTTATTATAAGAGAAAGTATAAATAATATTACTATTCAAATTTAAAATATAATATTATTATTTATTTTATTTCAATAACGTTCGTATAATATTATAATCTTGTTTTGGGGACTTTAGATTAATAATTGTTTTTAATTAACGCAAACACGAAAAACAGGATCATAGTGTCAATAAAAAATAATTTATTATGCTCAAATAAAAAAAAAATATGGTTTGAACAGTTTTAATACCTTGGAATTTAAAAAGTTTTCTTTTACATTCGTTCGGCTATAAACAAGAGTAAGTTCTATAATTATTATAAACAGATCAGATGTATAATATAAGTTGTATACGATTATTGGTGCGTTGAAATTTCGACCGATGTGATGAATGTATTTTTCGCGCTGAAAATAAAGTGTTATTGGATTATTGGGATTTAACATCTGGCAGAAAAAAATGCGTTTTTGGCATGCTGTTCTTAGGGCTAATGCGACTGTAGTCAGTGCTGGTCACAATGGATATGTAACGGTGAGCGGTGTACGACGAGTGGGTGCACACGAAAGATTGAAGATTTTCTAAGACCCATTGTCTGTGTGACTATATGTCCGATGAATATTAAAAGCAGTTGCGTAAAGTGACACTTCGGCGCGAAGTCTAATAATAATAATAATAATGTAACAATAGCATTGAAATATAGTTTTGATCACTTTTATAGATGCAAAATAAATATGTACCTATACGTGTGATTAGATGATACGCGTTATCCTGAACGAGAACTTCCACAAGAGTGTGTGTGAAATATATATATTATTTCTATTTCGAATTTCCATATAATACCTATGTACTATTGAACTTTTTATTACAATAATTTATATTGATATCGAATAAAAGTTATCACTTGGTCGGAATTCTCGAATACAGCAGATCAATATAGTGGGGTCCAGACGTGAGGCAGCTTTGCCAGCTTTACTATCGGTATGATTAAACAGCTGTTATGTCACTGACAAACGTTTTTTTTTAAGATTGTTGTAATTAATGAATTTTGGTGGATTTTTTATGAGCTAAACCATTTTTACAAATCCATAGTAGTATAAATTAGTCATTTATAATCATATCAGCTATATTATATACGTCTCATGTGATGGCTCACGCAATTTGATTTAAAAATATTGACATTGCCTGTTTTTACTGTTGTAATAGTAAGTTGTATATTATTTTATTATGTAACGAAAAAATTACAGTACCTGGGAAAGTTTATGTCAGAGAAACTACAAAACTACGATTTTCTTTAAGAACAATAAATTAAATTATACGACATGAAAATATATTTTTTAAACTTCTGAAAAGCTACAAGATAAAGCTCATATGAAACTATAGAAAATGTAATTTATTGTTTTCGTACTATAGAAACTGTACGAAAAGAAGACCGATCAACTATACCATATACGCTTAGCGGTTACCAGGTATTGGTAACCAGGTTTCAGCTGCATTGGGTTGAAATTGTTTGTTCTGGTTGTACCTACCTATATAGTTTGTTTTAAAATTGTCTCAAACAAAGTCTGTTGAAATAATTTCATAATATAAAGTAATAATCAGAAATGCACAAAATAATTTTGAAAAAAAATGGTATAAGAATATACAAAAAAAATAAGTGTGTGTCAGAGTGTGTATCTGACGCTTAATGTTGATGTGTTGCCATGGCTGCCACACGAACGCGTGAAAAAGAGGGTGATATATATAGCTGTCTTGCTGCGTGGACTACGATTGCGCAACTTCCGTTACACTTTTTCGTTACATCGAATTTCCCAATTCACTCTAGACCCACTTTTTTACACACATTTACACATTCATTTTTTTTTTGGGAGGGGGAGGGAGGGGAGCGTGCGTAAAAATATTAACACATCAAAAAAGTCAAAATAGTGCGTACATGAAAAAAAAAGTATAATAATAATATAACAAAGTTGCTGCAAAAAAATATAAGTAAGCAACAACAAAAAACATGCATCAGACGAGGTGCATAGGTGAGGGGTGCTTGATGGTGTATTTGGTGTATACTTAAGTGAAACAGGTTATAAGGCCACTGCAGGTCACCTATACAGACTTCTCCGACCGGTCCTGCGCGGGGTGGACGAGCGTCACGGGCGCGTTTGCCCGAGAGCGCGATGACGACCATGACGGCCCCAGGAGCGACTACGAGACGACGCGACGGCCGAGAGGCTATAATGACGAGTAAGTCGTACGCTCGGACGAGGGCTACTGGAGGTGCTGAAGACTATATTACTATTGTGAAGGCTGCGACGGAGACATATAAGCGCTGAGCAAGCGAAGACTATAGTAATTTCGTTAATAATAAAAGACTTAAAGTACCGCTGCCATATAGCCTGTTCAGCCGCCGCCACACCGTCAGAGGGTCTCGCGTGTCGGCGACCTCGTGCGCGCAACACCCGCGAAGCCCGTACCACCGCCGGTGGCCGGAGAACCTGCACGGGCGACTTACCTCCAAACACCACAAAAGTATACAACACATCAAGCACCGCTTAGTCTCCCGCACCTCGCTAATCGGGGAATCGAAGACGCTATTCCTCCCGGTAGCAACCGCACAACAGCAGGCGGCCCGCTCTTTTGGCGAGCCTCCACGCCGACGACACATATCTCGTGGCTCTTCGCCGGCGCGGACGTGCTGTTTGTGCGGTTGTCTCTACAGCGGGGTCCGGCCGGCCGACTGGTTCCTCCATCGCGATGCATAACTCGGCCGGAACTACCTCCTCATCGGCAACAACCAAAACATCGTCGTCTTCGTCGTCATCGTCTTCGAGGTATTCAAAAGGTTCTGGCAAAGGGGCTTCATCCTCGTCGATTACTTGTACCGGTGCAAGCACGTCTCCATCACCACCGATGATCAGTCCTCCTGCCAGTTCGTCCACCGGATTCTCTATAATTAGTTCTTTTTTCAACTTTTCCTTGTCTTCTATATTATTATTTTCTTCGTAAGCGGTTTTTATGATTTGTTCCACTATTGTCATTATCATAGAGCGTAATTGTTCTTTAGATATAACTTCGGACATGTTCATTTCGTTTGATCGATGAAATCAGTGAATATGATGTTTTAACTTCGATGTCTGTAATAAAAGTGAATTGTTTTTAGGTTTCGTCGCAAACCGTTTCGAAAAATGTATATATCGCCCGGACGACGACGTTTCTACTAGCCAGCAAGTACGAGGTTATTATTCTATTCGGCCAACGTCGGCAGAATTTCGTTTATTTTTCCGAAAACCATTTTTATTATTATTATTGATATACCCACGCAGAGGTATACACCGCAATATTATCTTAAAATATTTCGACTTTGTGTTTCGTTTTGCATTCTATTGTTGCGTGCCCACTCGTTTTATACTTTCAAAAAATGATTAAAGTTCTAAGCTGAGCGATAAATGTTTTTCGATTCTACAATGATGCGTGCACACGTCGTACAATAGACACAATGATCTTCAACATATTGAGCCCAATTTTGACAGATGATCGGATCTAGTTGGTATGATTGAGGCGTACAATTTTCTTCGCAAGTGCTTTTCTTAATAATTAGGAAAAACAAGAAGACTACCTATGTATGAAAAAAAGGGAATATTATTACGCGAACACCAGATTTCGACAAAATCGATTTTCTTATTTTGTTGTTATTCAAAAACGATTAACTGTTGTAGATAGACAATCATTTTTCACCAAATGTTTTTGTTAGCATCTTCTATAATATATAGTGTAATTTTCAAAATATTTGAACTTTTTTTGAACTGTATTAACAATTGTTTTAAATGTTCGACTTTTAAAAATAAATGATGATAAATACATTTTCGCTTGGTCGAAAAGCTTCAAAATCCAATACAAGGTTCCTCATATTCTTTTTTAACTTTATACATCATAAAATAAAGGTTATTTGTAAAATGTAATGATATTAAATAATATGCATAATAATCGTGTATTGTGCAACTGGCGTCTGGCAATAACATTTGTGTTACCCTAATAATATTTTAATATAAGCTTTTTGTGTGTATTGTGAATGTGGGATTTCGATATTTTCTTGTCAAAATATGTCTTAAGAAAAATTAATTTTTAGTCACTGTTAAATATAAATATAAATCGTTTTTACATGCAAAGATATTTCAATATTGCTCGTTTTTACGAACAGGTTATCATTTATCTAAATCTGATAGAACTCGCGGAATAGTTCAGTAATTCGGCGTGATATTAATTATTCTTTACATTATTTAAAGTTTAAGTATAATATTAAATTATGATATCGCATTGATATTATATAGGTCTGTCATTGAATTCAAATTTAACACATCCATCACGAGTGACCCACTCGTCACATGCTGTATCCACGTGCCCGCGCGTCTTTTACCTTTTAATTAAAAAATTACTTACCTACTATTATTTCCAAGATTACATAAGTTATTTTCAATTTATGATTATTCAGAAATACAGCGCCTATATTGTACACATGTATACAAATTATATACATATTATTATACCCATGCACTATGTCTCAACAATATTATTTCATGAGAAGTAACTATATATGGTATTTTATTTTTAGAATCGGAATTTCGGCGTTAATACTGAATAATTGTGAGCCGATAACGCATTTATAATTGTATTAATCGAAACTTTGTTCGTTTTTTAATCATAATAAAACCAGAGTAAGACATAGAACACCGCGGACATTATTATTCCACATCCAAGATATTTGTCATTTTCCATCGTTGTTGTACTATTTAATCCATATGGTTTTGGAGAATTCAAATATGACTTTCTGTAAGTTTTTTGAAATTCCTAGCGAGGTGCGTTTTCGAGATCATGTCATGGCCCGTTTGAATTCACCGGGACAATGTAGGTAATATTATATAATTATTCATTACTATAATAAAACGTGAATGTTTTTATCTTATAACTAGGTATAGAGAAGTATAATACTGCGTCAATCCGTGAAAATAATATATTTTATAAAGTAATAAAGACATTGTACCTCGGCAATGATAATGACTGTATAGAGTGAAAGATTTGAAAAAATAATTTTAAATTATTATAAAACATTAAAATTACAGTATTATTACGGTATTGGTGATTTTTATTTTTTTATATATTTTTTTAAAGTGTTCTTTATCATTATTAATAATATAATATAATATATTTATTGGTCATATGAACATAAAGTACATTTAATTAAAAATTTCGATTGAGAAATATAATTTTTATAATGGCCCAATTCACCACTGAGGAAAAACCTCTTATGGGTGTAATTGCCAATTGGAGTACTAATAATTATAGATAATTAATACAATACTCGTATAATATAAATCACTAAAAAAAAAAAATGCCAAAATTAAATAGAAGATAAAGTCAAAAAAGGTCGGCAAGTGGTTACCGTTCTGCTGTACAGTATAGGTGTCGAGTGGGTCACTTTCTTGGATGTGTTAAATTTGTATTCAATGATATAAATCATTGTAAACGAAAAACGATTCTGAGCGAAGATGGTCTGGCAGCCTACATATGTAAATTATAACTAAGTATACTAACCTATTTTAAGATATTATATTGCTATTAAAATAATTCATTTTATTACTATTAATAATACAGTAGGTTGAATTCATTTTTGCATAAATCATTACATTTGATTGTAATTAATTAAGTGTATAAAATATTATAATATACTTTAAACATTTTAAGCACCCTCGAAAAATATTTTAAAATTACAACGAAATCAATAACATTGTTATTCATTATTTAAATATCTAATTTCGTTCAAATTTGAACTTAAAATGTCTATAAAAAATTATTTTTAGATTCTGAGTGGAGCGATGAATGTATTGATTTTACTGCAATGTTGAGTGTTTTATTTTTAATTTTTTTCTGTCTGTCATCACGTTTTAGTGTAGTAAAAATGTTCCGATTTTCAACTTTGCCCCTAAATTTTGGTCGCAAATTGCATCTCGTTGGTACTCTTTTGGAAGTCAAAAGTTGAAAATTCCCAGTAGTTTTTAATAAAGTCAGGAAAAACTAACCAACAATTAGGGAAAAACTGGAATTTTTACGCAAAACCACTTTTTGACAAAACCGATTTCTTTATTTTACTGTAACTCAAAAACTAAAAGCTTAAGAAATTTGAAATTTTCACCAAGCATTAACATAGGCATTATCTATAAAGGGTATAATTTTAAAAATATTTTGAAGTTTTTTGAACTATTTATAGAAAATTGAAATTTTTATGATCAATTGATCAAAAATTTAAAAAGTCAAAATATATTAAAACATTTATAGAAAATGCTTATATAAACATTCGGTAAAATTTGCATGTATCTACAGTCATTATTAGTTTTGTTACACCTAAAATAAAAACCAATTTTGTCAAAAATTATCTTTGCAAAAAAATTCCCGTTTTTCCTTAATTTTTTTTATGCTTGTCCCGACTCGTTTAAAAACCATATTGAGAATATTTTACTTTTTATCCCCCAAAAGTAGTACCAGTTAGATTCACTTTCCTATCAGAAAAGATGCTGATGAAGAAAATCGGAGCACTTTTACTGCACCAAAACGTGTTGACGACACAAATAAAAAAAAATATACACGCACACGACATTATGTAAAATCAATACATTCCTCGCTCCGCTCTGAATCTAAAACGTTTTAACATTTTAAGACGTTATAATTATACCGTGTTCACGTCGAACCGATCCGGTTTGTGGAAAAAACTACTACCACAGTCGATCAATCAATTTGCAGTTTACTCTATTCGCCCAGCAGTTGTCGAGTTTAAATGATTCGTTTTATACACTTATATTCATAAACATAGTAGGATTATGCGCTGTATAATATATACGTCTATGTATATATACCTATATATATGATGTGTTTTAATTTTTTAACTGCTACAACGAACTCATATCGAATCGACTAGATTATTACGATTGTGAAATATTATTTTGACGTAAAAACTATTCGCTATATTTAGTATGACTGATATAATTGGTTATACTTATTATAAATATTGAATACATTGTCGGTCAGCCAACGTGCAATCTGTTTTATTTTTAACCACATTCGTCAACGGTTATAGTAGTATATTATTGTGTCTTGAGATAGGTAGTAAAACTATTTGTCTGAAATTCGGCATCGTAACACATTCAACTCAAAGCAATATATAACGATACACGTGCGAGCCGATGTAGACTGTCGTCGGTATGTTTCGTTTTCTGTGAAAATAATAACTCGTGCGTTTTCGTCGATAAAAATTACGAACTGTAATTAACGTGAGTGATAACAAATAAATAAAATATTAACATTATACAATAATAATAGTAATAATTGTAAATAATAGTAAATAATAGTATTAATAATAAATAAATAAATAATACAAAACAGTTCTGTAGTACAATAATATGTTATATGAATACGTCTTAAGTATTAAAAAATAATAATAATGGTGGATTTTCCGCGGGGGAAATAGAAAATATATCATACCCGATAATATGTCATGATATAACAATTATTGATTCTTTGGTTGCATTCAAATCACTATTCATGAACATAATAGTGATCGATGCTGGGACTTAGAACATTACATTCCCCATGCCGAATATATATATATATATATATATATAAGAGTATAACGAATGTAATAATATTACTCATGTACCTTTATTATATTATATTGAAGCGGACATGCGCATTGCATGCTCCGCAAAAATATAAACAATATACCAACACGCATTTTCAATAGTTAATAATAGTATAATAATATTATAATAATATATAATTATGTAGGTATATAAAAATATATATTTACTCCTACGCGTATATAAATATATATATATACGCATGTTAGCACTTAATAATTCCATGTAATCACATATATTTTATCTAGGTAACTAGTACTCGTAATCAATAATAATAATAAAATAAAATAAAAAAAATAATAAGAATATTAATAACAGTAAAATAATAATAATAATAAAGTAATATAATATTAACGGTGTAAAAATGGTTTTCGCCCGAATCAATCACACGCTCGGAAAAGTGGCGGTGAGCGTATATTATAATTTTCAAGGCATTATACTATTATATTTTGAACATTATTTTACTGTGTACTTTATGATTTTCTGTTATCAAAAAAAAAAACTGTAAAACACTAACATAAAAATATTTCGATGTTTGAAAATCGGACTTTGGTGGGTGGGTGCGAAAAAAAATACGCGGTATAAGTCACATTGTATATCAACATATACCGTGGTCGTAGTACTGATGACTCAAGTCGGGCGGTCCTCCGCCTCCGCCGGAAATCAAGTCTTTGTTGTAATCGTACAGTTCGTCCACGCAAGACGCGTAAACGCTACCGCCGCCCCCGATCGGATAGGGGACGGTGGCCATGGACGCCGCGGCCGTCGTGGTGACCGGCCGGTGGTACACGTCGGCGGGTTGGTTGGCCACCGATGGCACCGGGACGTAACCGCCGCCGTCGCCGCCGCCGCCGAACATGGTGTCCTTGAGTACCGGTGGATCGACGGCCCCGTGGCCGTGCTGATGGCGATAAGGGTCGGCACCGTAAGAAGGTTCCACCGCGTACTGATCTTGGAGCTGCTGCTGCTGCTGGTGCTGGTGCTGCGGTTGGTGCTGCGGTTGGTGATGGTGGTGGTGCTGCTGCTGTTGGTGGTGCTGGTGAGGGTGCCTCTTGGCACAAGGGTGCGCCGACAGCATTTTCATCAGTTCGTTCCGTTGCGTCTCCAGCTCTTGGATCTGCGACTTGAGGTCGTAGTTTTTCGTCTCCAACACGTTCGATTCCTGCAGAGAACGTATACAAAATCGGTTAAATAAGACATCTGATTGAGTTATTAAAAAAAAACTACACATATTATTATATGCAAATTATAAAAACATTAGAGCGCATGTTACCTATATATTTCTATACAATACCAAAATAATATTATATATACGATATAGCTTAGGAAGCATCTTTTTTTTCAAATTGTATAATAAAGTCTCCCGATAATATAATTTCATCACAAAACTGCGCAATGACGCACATTAATATTTGCATCATTAAAATCAGTCATCGGTAATTTTCCCGGCTCCTATACATTTCATATCTATTGGATTGTGATTCGATCGACGATAATCATTAATGCTGCAGTCGGGTTTTACTATATATAATAATAATAATATCTAATAATATGTATATAGGTTATACGCGCGTAGAATATTCCAACTCATTTAGAGTAAGTATATTATAATATACATATGGCCTATTAAACTATACATTATTCAAATGATCGCGATCGCCTTTAAGGTGGAATATAATAATATAATATATTGCGCGCGAGAAGATATCTAACGAAATCAAAATAGATGTGATAAGAGAAATACATTTTTGACAATATTGTTTCGAATAGGTATAAGCAAAAATGAATAGCGATGAAATTTCAGCACGATTTAATTTTTGTTTTGCACATGCGGTACAATAGGTATAAATAATATTTAATTTCTAACGTTAAAATTTCGTCAAAACTGCAGCTATTTAGTCATCGTGAACCGTATATACGATATAATATTATTCATTCAATTAATATTTACAGGTACGATTTCCAACGTGCAAACGCGTTTCAATTTCCTCGATTTCAATTATTATTCGTATCGTACAGACAAATACGGGCAGCAGTACCTAATATATATGTATATATATCAACTATATAATATTATATAGTTATACCGCGCTCGGTATACGGTCGGGTTTCGAAGTTTATTCGGTTAAAACCGACCGCGCGCGTTTTCTCAAAGAAAGCGTCCGGACCCAAGCCAACCCAGACGCGGATTATTCGCACGTCCGCCAGCAATACTAATTCGAGAATATTATATTATATATTATGCCCGCGCTGCGAGTCCGAAGCCCGCCGCAGTTGAATTTCAAAGACTGTATATATATTCGAAACAATAATTACATCCAACGTTTTGAAGGCTATACGCATAAACGTATATACAACGTGTACACAGGTACCTACCTATACTAACCGTACTGAATAAAGTGAGTTTTAAGACGTGCACACGGCGATTCTTGACCTTGTCCGTATATTGTTTCAATCCTCAAAAGTGACCGACTCTTGTTCGGCATTGCGTCCGTCGTAGACATATTATTATTATATAGCGCAGTAGGTTGTTTTCAATTTCGTCAGAAATATAATTGCTCAACCCAAAACGGTTTGTCTACTATATGGCCATTTGTATATATTATATATATATATAGGAACACAATATATATATAAATATTAAACGTTTTAGTACAGATAATGCCGTTGTGCTTTACCGCCAGGGTCACATACAAACGAATTTCTCATGACGGTCGGAGGAGCTGGTGCTATTATATACTAAAATTTCTAGCGGGCAACCGTTTCATTTGTCGAATAGATTTAAGAAATTTTTAATTTTTAATCAACTAGCAAGTAATTATATACGTCAATTGTTAAAACGATTTTAAACATTTTTGCTGTGAGTTCTCTTATCGTATATGTACATAAGTACTTGCCCTGAAGTAAAATATGTATTATGGTCTACTTACATAGACATTGAGACGTTATATATGACAACACCGTTTATATATTACATAAACACTCGTTGTAGTCGAAAACGTGTTGTGTATCTTTATCATTAAAATATGTAATCGCAGTAAAACGAAATATAATAAAATAGTAGTGCATTCGGCGTGTCCGACCCGTGTCAGAGTGCGTTTTGAAAGTTGATAAAATAATATATATTGGTGAAAATGTTAAAATTTTGTTTATGGTATTAATATAACTGAAAGACGAATTTATTTTCATCGGACGTTGGTCGTTACACAATAACATACCTATACCTATATTCAAATAGTATTATTAGGCTAAACAGGTTTATCAGTAAATCAGTGTGATTTTATTAGAGGTTTAACGAACTTCGATATGATACCAGTTTTATCAAGAGAACGTTTTTCTAGGAAAAAAAACTACATTATCTCTTAGCCACGAGGTCGTCCGATAACTCAAGTCACATGGTATGTTCTGACGTCCGTGGACTTTTTTAAATGAAAAAAAAATTATGTTTCGCGCCGGCCTATACACCGCGACAATCAAATATTGTTCCACGGCAAATACGTTTACTAACCGACCGTTTGGAAATGAAAATAATACAATTCAAACAAGCCGACGACAAATATTTAAATTGCGATTGTAGGGAAAAACGACATTATCTACTATGGGTGTATGGTTTTTTTTTTTATTGTACGTCGTTGAATGGCTCACGCGCGAGGTGACCGCCACGCGCGTACAATAATATCAAAACTCTCGGAATCGTTATGGGCATAGACGCGTATAAGTATTGTAGAATAGGTATGTTTACCTTTATAAAGGCACTTCGCGGAATATTTAAATAAAATAATGTATTATATTGTTTCTCTGAAACACGAGCGCGGATAGAGATATGGTAAAAAAACAAATTTTAAAGCCAACAGTCGTATATAATAACGATCCACTGCACGGTCACGGTTCTGCGAAGGGAAAAGTAAAAAACGAGGAAAAAAAACGAATGGTTAAAAGTCGTACAACACAAATCGAACGCGTTCGCATGTGCAGAACCGACGCCGTTCGAGTCGAGGCGCGCACACGTACTCGCGTATTATATGTATTATGTATATAGGTAAAAATCGGAGTACGATTAAAATATAATATAATATAATATTGTAACCCACTTTCGCGAGTGCAGTGTCGCCTTTTGTATTTCACACGTCACCGCTTGGTGGTATGTAGTACTATATTTATAATCACACACACAAACCGAGTACACTCGTACGTGCAAGGTTTTTTTTTCTTCAAACATCGCGGTAGTCCAACGGTTTTTTGGGGACGGATGCAGTCACGAATGCAGCGCGCCTGACGTTTTCGGTGCATGTGCGATGAGCGTGTTACGCGTGTTACGAGCGACGCGACGACGACGACGACGACGACGACGACGACGACGACGATAATACCTGATAATATTAAGCTTATTATTATAATAATATTATGTGTGTATATTACGCGTACATTATATAATATTGTTGTTATTGTTTATATTATTTACGCTCGAAGACTGCGCAGGTACAAACGACGAGACGAGTGTGTACGGCGAGTGCCATAATAAACAATATACGTATATAACACGCGTTCATATATTATTATATCACTTATAGACGATAAAGAATCTATAACAATAATATTGTACATAGGTAGGCGAGTGTATTAAATTACCTACTATTATAATATAGTTTATTCGCTTTAGAATCAGCCGATTTGTCTTCTCCTCGGACGTATAATAATAATATAACGTACGGTTTCCGGCTATATGCCCTTTCTTCGCACCACGACGTCCGTCGATAATACGCGCAAATCGCATAGGTACAACACTCGTCATGTGTAATATATCTCATAATATTATGTTTATTATTGTATTCAATACCACACGCGCGAGACTTCTCAGACCAGCTCCTTCTCCATCCTCGCCGCCGGATCCCAGTTTCACGCGGCTGCAGATAACCATACGAGTGCTGTACAAAACAACAACGCTTAACGTGCGTATAATTTATACCGCGGTTGCGCGTGGTACCTTTATATATATTACAGCTGCGCGGCGATCGGAGGAGATTCTATTTCCGACCGAGTCTCTCTCTCTCTATTGCGATTCGGCGCGACACTCGTGTAGGCGTACAGCGCGTGTACGACATTATGTACGCGACAGATACGCACTGAGATTTGTGACCGTAGGGTGACATAAATTTTCACACACACACAATAATACACTGCTACTATAGCACCACAATAGCTACTTTTTCTACTACTCTATAGCTGCTGCTACTACTACTACTGCTGCTGCTGGCTGCACGTGTGACAATGGACCTGGCGACAAGCCACGATCGTCACGACCCAACGGAGATTAGACGATACAATAATAATAACACGGTTGATATAATGGGAAATATCTCGTCAAACATATATTATTGAAGTTTGCGCGTTTATTGTGTACTCATTATAATGATAACGTTGAACGGCATAGCGAATATAGGCATGGGCACGGGTACTCACTTGCATCAGATTTGTAGTCTTTTCGCGTTTTTTCAGCCGACACTTGGTCGCCGCTATTTTGTTGCGTTCCCGCCGTCGCCTCCTCCGCTCTTCGTCCTCGGCCGTTAGCTGTGCGCGCACACCAAAAACAAAAAAAAAACACAAATCGTTATCACAACAGTTATTACAATGCAGACTAAACACACCGGTGGCACGCCACGCGTAACCTTATCACACGTTTACATAACGCGTGCACCCGAGGAGTCCGTTCTCATACAGTTCACAACGCGTTATCATAATCATTTATTACCTACACATTGAATACCTCTATCTACATTACAACAAACACGAGAAACGGTTATCGTGGACTTTGTATTGATGATTATTCGAAGTGTATAAATGATGTTACTGAATCTGGGAGGACATCTGCGGCATGGGTCATTATAATAATTTAAACGCGTATATCGCACAAATATTTTCATCGTATAGGTGTATTTTTGATTATAAAAAATATCACATAGGTTACCTACCTATAATTATTGGTTTATTTGATGAATAAAAAACCATAAACATACCTAATTTCTCAGAAAAAAATGAGGAAGTTTGTGTGAGCTTTTTTTTTTGGGGGGGGGTGGGGGGGTATGGCCACACCACGTTTCAACGCGGATGGTTTCTGACAATAATATCGTTATCTCCACCCAATATGCGCATAGTGACGGATCGAATCTGAATGTTGCGATTATATATGATTCACGTTTGCATTTATGAAGTATAAATACGATGCACCTATATATTTATAATATTATAATACTATGCGCGCACAAACCGTACGATTATAAAACGTTTTTGAGGCCGCAACCCAAAAGAAGTGACTGCAGCACTGCTGCAGCAGGCGCATGCGACTTGAATGTTAAACACAGACGAACACCATAATTATTTACTATTATTATTATTATTATTATCCATCGTCGCACCGGCACCCGAGTCAATCGCATTCTTCGGGTATATTTTATCGTAGGCGTACATTCGAAAGTGACGTTGTCGCGGCGTTATCATATCTATAAGAACGCGATTTGTACCGAGGAAAAAGGTCGTTGGACGGGAAAAAAATACTATAAAGACCGATATCGCGCGCGTGCGCATGAATATACATACTATTGCAATTTGACTCGTGCGCACAGAACGAGATTAATGCGATTAATGACAAATTTTAGCACTGTTAAAAATGTAAACGAATAATGATAATATAATTTATTATTTGAGTTAGGTATTACAATTTGGTGCGCTCAACAAGTCTTATACCCGGGTTGATTTCGACTCCCCTCATATAACCACTAACCTATAGATTTCTAGTCTATATCCACTGCAGAGCGGGATGTGATATTATTTATTATTATGACGGCGTGTGATAAGACTTTAGGCGTGTAGTATTTATATATATTGATCGTTGGACGCTTACTCCTTCGCCGTGGGATGATACATCATCTCCGTCGTCGTCGTCGTAGTCGTCGTCGCCGTGAGACTCCTCGTCAGTCCGCCGCCTTTTCGCGTATCCACCGCCCGGCGACGACGCTGCAAAACCAGTCGACGCCGTGGCCGCCACGATCATCGCGCACGGTCCGGAAGTGACCGGTCCGCTGGTCTCCACTGGACTTCCGCTGACGCACGCCGATGTCACTGTCGCCATCGCCGCGTTCTTCTGCTTGGACCGGATGGCCATCTTGAGTTCCTCCTTGATCTTCAGACTGGAACAGATGCCCGGCATCCTGGCCGTCGGCGACACGGGGGAACACGTCGACACGGGAGAACACGTCGACACGGGGGAACATGTCGACACGGGAGAACACGTCGACACGGGGGAACATGTCGAGCCGGACGAGTCTTCGGACACGAGTGACCCGTTGCCCGCGGGGAAATGTTGGAATGGGTCCATCAGGGACATGATCGAATTGATCACATCGGGTGTGTTCGGGATCGAACAGTGATGTGGTAACGCGGCGACCGCGGTCTGACCGCCGCCACCGCCACCGGTAACCGAATAAGACATATTATTATATGACCGCGAAAATGGTAATCAAATATGGTGCTTAATAAGCCCGTACGGAGTTTATATAGATCGCTGAGATAATATGATATACGCCGATATGGTATCCGATCAAGACAGAGGGTGACCCGCGGGTGTGCCTGATAGTGATCCTGAAAAACAAAAACAAATATTTTTTAATGCTCATCGGCCAAAATATATTAGTTGTATACTAAATCATATTAAATTATTGATTATTTTTATAATAAACACTCATTACTTCGATCCATAAAATAAAGATAACAAAAATATACATGCACGATTTGTTTTTGTATAGACATGTTGAGTTCAAATATTAACATAGTTGTATTTTCAAATAAAAAATTACGATTTTAGTTATTTTGATGTAATATTGATTGTATAGGGACTTTAAACTTATCGCCATTACGTATATTATTACTTATTATTATTGACTATATACCTACACAGTGAAATTTTCAAAATGTTTAGTTTGATTTTAAAATTGATTTATAACAGTTATAGCTCCTACTGGGCACTGGCTACTATACAGCAGAGCGTCTACCCTGGTTTTATTTTATTATATGGAAACGTCTCCTATATGATTGGTGAAGATTTCCTGAGTGTATTTGTATACACACCAAACCATCTAAATAGTACCTATATATAATAATAATATCCTAGTCGTTAAATATGCAGTAAAAATGCATTTTGATTAATTACCTATTCAAATTAAAACGGTTTTTTTTTTGTTCAGCAGTCATCCCCATTCCTTCTATTACGATGAAAAAAATGAACGAAAAACAATAAATACCTAAAATTACATAAGTTTCATTTTTCGTGATCTACGCGCGGCTGAATCGCAATTTATTTCGTACTTCGAGCTCCGCGTATAACAACCGACCATACATTTAATACTATATTAGTTAATATATGGCGTGTCAACTCCAAACATATTACCATATTCATGAATTATGTGAGATATTTGTCAAAATTTTTATTTTTTTATTTTAATAGCTAATTTATTTTTATTGATGAAACACGACTATATAATATACAATGTTGCTCAATGCTCAGCCGCGGTCTGAAATACACGAATAATCAACAATATTATAATATGGGATATTATGACATTTTCATATGTAAACCTCGTATTTAGGTTTTAATAATACGACTTTTATTAGTTTTACGATTTTACCAATAATATGTCCAGCATTTGATGTTTCCCGCATAAATACAAATGCATAATATTATCATAATACATGGCAGTATATTATACGACTACTTAAATATATAGGTATTATTATTCTTACGAAACATATAATAATACAGTAAGCAAAATACAAATCTTAAATTATATTCAAATATCTATACAAATATGTATATAATACTATATGTACCTATATATTATTCCTACACTATAATGTACCTATACTTATACACTATAATTATTATGCTTTTAAAATAATATGATGCTAAATTGCGAATATTTTATCAACTCTTGTGTGTTTTTCAACCTGTGAAAAATTAGTAAGATTATAATTTATAGTATTGAAATATACCTACATTATTATTATTTTTTTTTTCACTAGATTAAACCCGATAAGTTTTCTAACGGCCGTACAAATACCGGACTGCTGCACGCGTGCATTAAATAAAAAAATAAAAAAATCTTACGATAAAGTAAAATTAGTGAAGTGTGCATTAAACATATTGTACGCGCGTTATAGCGGTATAACTGCAGCAGTAGATGTTTGTATAAATATTACATATTATATAATATATACGTGCATGCGACACATAATAAGTTAGTATAATGCACCTAAAAAGTATAATAATATCATATTTATTTAATAAAAGGCGTCTAAACAGGTATGAGCACGATTGCTGAGACGTGTATTTTAATGTATAATAATATGATGTATAGCCGAATAATATATAATAAACGCGGTAACCTTTTCGGACGTCGACTCGCCGACCGCATCTACTGCTGCACTGTGCGGCGGTCCAGCTGTTATGGATAAATCATTGCAATACGCAGCACACATCAACAATATTATCAAACCGAAGAAATAAAAATGTCCGTATACTATTATAGAGCCTGCGGCAGAACTATACGTGTACGAAATTTATTTTTGGGATAGGATCATGCGCGTATCACAGGTGGTCCGACTTGCAGCAATGATTTTGGTCCAGCATTTATGTATACATAAAATATGTTTCCTTGAATATAAAATGTTGCCAAATATTGTATCCCCGGAAGACTATCACGTCATGAAAAAAAAAAAAACGTGATTTATTGTATTTTAATATAATAATAATTTTCTCTTGGCTTGAACTTTTTATACTTTTCACGTAATGCGACGACGACGACGATCACGCTCTTTCGCTCTTACGCTATCGTTTACGAGTGATGTGCGAAGGCAAACATAAAATTTAAAAAAAAGTCGTAGGTACCTATAATATTATATTCTCGGAAATCATTTTTTTGGACTCTCGTCATCGTTTTGATGTGGATGATGTACGATTTGTTTTCCACTGAGCAAAATTTCCGCCACGCCGCCGTAGATTCGCGATTAACGCCCACGCGGACCGCGAATATATACTCGACCGGAAGACGATAGGAGATGACGACCTGAAGAATATCCTAGGACCGTAGGGCCACAGTACGTTTATTTTCTATTTTTTTAAATTTTTATTTTGTTTTTTAGGATCAAAGCCAAGTCGCGCGTACAATATTCTACAGCATAGTATATATTATGTATATACGGCCGATGACAAACAACCGTACTCGACAATATTTTGCTAGCGGTATTGAATTTCACGGTAAAGGTGACGGTTTTTTTATTTCGCCATAAATTAAATAACGAACACGAATGCAGAACAATAAAAGATTAATTATTCACTAGATTCATATACAATTATATTGCGTTATGAGTATACGAGTTGTTAACATGCGAAATCTGTGATGTATTCATATATTAACATATATATATATGAGTATATAATAATATGACATATCATTACAATATTATTTATTAATTTTTTTTTTAATATTACATATTTTCTTGTATCATAAAATCGATAATACGGTGATCGTTTTGTTTACATTCTACGTTTTTTTTTATTTTTATTATTACGTAATATATTTGAATATTTTGTTGGTCGTATATTATAAGACACGGCGCTTTTAACTTTCCAAACTGCAGTGTGTTGGTGTATCCGTGCTATAAAATTACACTTAAATATAGGAACGATACACTAATTTGATTTTTACGTTTCAACGATTTCGAGAGAGGAAAACTCGCGGTAAAAAAAATAAAACCATTATCTACAACACTGTATTATATGGTATGACGTGGGACTCGTATATACACACTGCACAGCAGCTACATTATTTCAGCTTGTTTGTTGGGAATTCCGAAACTAAAATATGAAATAAAACGCGTAGAATTTCTACTGATATATTATTATGTACGTCTATATGACATTAATAATGAGGCGTGGTACCAATCTATTTAGAATTCCGATCGGTTGTTTGTTTCTTTTATATATACGTGATATGCGAAAAGTATATAAGCTAATCTCATTCGACATGTGCGCACACCGCTGTGTATATAATATGTGTGAATGACAGACCGCGAACGTATTTAATATATTATTATAATATGATTTAATTAACTAACTTATTAATTCGAAACGTTTAATATTATATATTATATTAATTTCACACACCGCTTTCATGCGGTGATTCTATACCTATAACCAAGTCACTGAAAGCCGTTTCACGAGTGAGTCACTCGTAACCGTCAAAGTTTATTATAATATTTGCATGTATGCTGTATAGATATCGCGATCTGTGAGATGATCAACGCGTATACATATCGATATGACGTTTTCGATGAATAAAAAAATATATCGCCATACACTGCTAAAATAATTATATAGTATACAATACGAATAATATGTATAAAAACTATATTTTAATTAAAAGTCGAAGCTCAAAATATGTTATCGACTGCTGCAGCAGTGTTAGTAAAAATTGTACAAGGCAAATTATAATTTGTATTATTCGTCGTATTTGCTACAAATTATTACAATATACGCGTTTAGCATTTTAACAGTTGACCTAAATGGCTGTATAAAGTATAAGCGTTCGAAACGTAATAAACTTTTTAATATATATTTATATATTGTAAAATATACGTATCTACGTATATATTAGTATTATTAATTCAATATTTAAAATAATTATTAGCAAATGTTATTTCGTACGCACACAGACACGGGCGGGCGTGATTGTCGAACGCAATAAATTATATTATTATAATATATTATTATTATATGCGCGCGCGAAATCATAAAAAGCACCGTGCACCGTGTATATACTATATATAATATAGGTACTCGCGTATATTTTTTAAACGAATATTACTATAAAGGTACCTAATAATTTTCGACCGTATATTGTTAATTATAAAGTAAAATCTAATGGGCTCGCGCGTTTTTTTTTTACTCTCAGCAGATAAAAGATTCGTTTGATCATACATATATATATATATATATATATAAACGTGTTATCGGGGTATAGAAGGTGAAGTATTAATCACTTTCTTTCCATTAGGTGCAGTTTCCTGAGATGATAAGTAGGATTAATGTGAAACCATGGCCTCGATATGGGTAAATGCTCATCATCAATTGTACATATTATAATGTGTGTGTGCACTATACAGTGCTAGACGATAGTGGGTGTGCGTGTTCGTGTGTTAGCGCATATTTACTCGTGTTTTATACATACATAAACATATTTAAATGAATTAACATTCGTGTTTAATCGTCAGTTGATATATATAAACACTATACGTATAAGCTCATTGACCATTAAAATATTTGCACTCGATTCCGAACAAACTCTCCAAGCGATATTATATTAAATTAACATCGGAGTATTATAATATTGTTTTGTTTTCATTCTAAACAACATTTATAGGTTGTATAGAAAACACCGATCGGCGTTGGCAAAATAATATACAAAACCACACGTGATCACAGTCATCGAGTGCAGTTCATAAATAAATTAAACTAAATGTTATTTAAACGAATATTGCATGGTGTTTCGCCAAAGCGATTTATGTGGGAGCTCAGAAACTATTTATGATTATTCACATTATGGTAATAAATAAAAATGGGAAAAAAACAACAAAGAACTAATAACGACAATGTACACCTATATCCAAGTGATTATCATAAATACGATTTATCTATACACATTAAACTAAACAATGTGTATAGTATATTATACTATTGAAAACCGTCTTTCGCAAATGCGTGCGATACATCATATTATTATGATATATTATGTACATTTAGAATTTTACAATGTATTATAGTATAAATGTATAATGGCAAAATAAAAAATGTTCAAAACTAAAACAGTATATTATATGCTCAAATAGTAGGTATGTAAGTACTTTTTCAATTATTTTTATATCACATTTCGCAGACGAGATGAGGTAATAAGTCATCGTTGAAACCGGAAATAAATTACAATTTTGGTTCCGACGAAAAGTCTATATCAGATACACACAACGCGATGCATTTATGATTATTTTATTTCGCTATAACATAATAATTGTTGATTAAAGGTAAAAAAAAAAACAATCTATAGTAAAAACACACAAGTACAACGGATTCAGCTACGAAGATGTCGATTGGGTTTGGGTAAATTATAAAATCCGTTTTCGTTATTTATTCAATATAAAAAAATAAAAAAACACCATACGCCAATTGACGCGCACGTACCGCGTATTATAATATATATTATTATAGTAATAATATTAGAATGTGTGGTGAGAATAAAATATGAATGAATCGAACACGCGAGGATAATATTATTATATTATTTATGTATACTTTTGTTCTCCAGAATTCCGAATTTTAGTGGGTGTAGTAGTACCTATCGTTAAACGGTCGTTTAATAATTAATTTGTTTTATGTCCAAACACACACACACGTACTATATGCAGCTATATTACATAATGATATAGCGGTACTACAACGCAGGTACCTCGATATCACGGTAACCGCGTAAAAGGCGTGTGGAGTAGTATTATTCATAATATTATACTTACCACAAAAATCATGAGAAAAAAATAATAGGCAATACTGTATAGTTGCTTATCGAAACCTCTGCTTATTCCGTGTCTTACGATATTAAAATATTATTATGCCGAACGCCCTCGATATTATATCGTGTGTTAGACTTTGACGGTTATTGTAATAAATAATAATAATAATAATTTGTGTATTGCGCGCTCGTCCCGCCGACGTACGCACGCAAACTTATTTTTCCCGGCGTATGGTCTCAAACAATATTATTAAAGCCGCGGTTATTTTTATGATGTTTTTCCCTGTCCGCGAGCCCGAACAACCTTGGCAGCCATTCGACTTTCAGACGATCCGAACGTTTCATCAAGTTGCACAAGACGCGTGCGGCATATACTATTATATAATAATAATATATTATAATATTCGCATTTCGTTCTAGTAAAATATTGTGTTTTATATGTTTACCCCGCACACGGGGAGAAAATCGCATCGTCGATATATTATGTATATCGTCGCGTTCCGTTTGATTATTTTGTATTTTTTCCGACCACCTGTCGAACCGGAGATTTTTACCGGACGAATCGTTTTTTACGCGTCGCCGCGCCGCACACGCCCAAAACAATATAATATTGATTTGATAGATTTTCTGGCAATAGTTATTCGGAATTCCGGAGGAAAAACTTTCGTCGACTGAAGTTCGCAAGATCCGCGTGAACGTACGTATATAAAGTCGACGAAAGAAATCGGTTTTACTCTGTCGTTTTACACGGCCTCAATAAAATAATATTATAATACCGTAAACTATAGCATTATACGTATATATTGTGCGACGTTTCCGGTCAGCTATGGACGACCGCCGCCGTAACGAAACACTAACGCAATAATTATACACACAAAATATATTATTATAATTTATACACATTTAATATAAAAGCGCAAGCGCACCATCACACACAATATATGCACGTGTTTATGTATTATTAATAAAGGGTATTTCAATATTTCATATACGGTGTTTGTCCCTGTCAATAACTTTATTTTCTGATTAATATTTTTGAATAATCATGATTTCGGATGATTATTATACGGCGTACCCGCGTTTACCGGAGAGCCGCGCAGTTATTATACACGATTCGTAATCAGTACACTATATTTTGCGGTTCACCTTGGCTCAAAATAAAAATAATAAAAATGCTCGTTTTTGTGTTATCATACGGAGCTATTATTCAAAACTTATAGAACTTGTAGTAGGTACTATTACTATACACTACAGCCAACTAGTATACAATAATGTAATATTTTAAAAGTTGAACTATTAATTTCCATTACGCGTACACCGCGGTTCCCTCAAATACTCTTAACTTGGTCGGTGGGCGGGTTTTCACAGTGGGACACCCTGTATACAATATATATAATATACACATGCACATATATATATATATATATATATTTACAAAATATATATATGTTTATACATGCGTTGGGACGAATGGAAACCTATAATAGTCGAGTGCAGGGACACCACATGGGTTTCTGCGACCAACTCCTACGGGCGCCTCTTTCGCATATTATATATATATATAAAAAAAAAAACATTACATTTAACTCAACTCGATTTGTATTCCTAGAACTATATAAGAGAAGTAAAAATAAATAAATCACGAGATTTTTTTGTTTTTACGGCACGACGAAAACTTTTTAACGGTGGCGTACCATGTGCACGGAGGATTTTTTCTTCTTATTAGTGTTACGATTATTTTATATATATATATAATATAAGATATACATATTATATTATAATATTATGAAACTGTAACAACCAACGGCGTCTTTATTACGTATTGAATCACATTAATGATATTATGTTGGTATTAAAGTACAATTGTACCGCTAGCCGCTAATCGCTATATAGGCGTGATATAATAATTTTGATTATAATATATACATCAATAAACAAGAATCAAAATCGTTTATCCGTTTTGATAAACATACAAAATCGTCTCTCACACCAATATTGCACTATAATATTATATGTTAATTTGATAAAAAATGTAAGAATCTAATCGTATTCTCCGAATGTTTATACTTGTATAATTACATCGTATATTGAATCGTTTAAATTCCAAATCGGATACAGTTTTTTTTTGTACCGTTCAACTCCTTATAATTTATAAATGCTTGAAATGTATGAATTATCTAATACAGACACGTATAAGTACTTATTACATATAGAATCAATGGATTTACATTTATAATCATAATTTAATATCTATATTATATTATAATCATTATATCCATATAAGTTGTACTTATTAAATAACTTTTTCCTTTATAATGAATAAAGAGTTCTTGAGTTTTCAATTTGCATACAGGTGTTTGCCCGTTATCTTTACTCGTGTTGCAATGTGCTATTAACTATTAATCACGTAGGTACTATATAATAATAAATCAACTGCTTAAATCAACTGCTTAAATGCCAAAGTACACTTCAATTTTCAAATTTGTACGCAATAAATAATTATCACGAACAAACGCTAAAAAAATACACATCTTTGCATCGTGTAATTTTAAAATTAATATGTTTATAAAGTAATTAAATTATAATTTAAATAATTATATGATTTGTTAGTTTTATAGTAATCAATAAACTATTTAATTATTAAATACACAGAAATGCACTACTGCAGTAAATGCATCATTGCACAATGCGGGTGAATAATAATTGAGCAATATATTTAAGAAAACGCATGATATAAAGGGTCCATTAAAAATTTAGAACAAACACTGAACATATAATATATCATATAATACACGACCGTTTATTATTATTATTATTATTGTTATTTATTGAAGACTTTAACTCTAGTTGCGGACTTTTAATTGTTCTAATAATTCAAATGCACTCCAAACAGTAAAATTAGTTTTCATTTTTACAGTTGTAAAACGTATAGCCATGTGAAGTAACATAATTATTAATCAACATACGTGCACGACATCAACTGGTACAGTAAAAATGTAGGATACTCTATAAGTCATAAAGTTGTTAACAAACTTCAAAGTAAACACATAATAAAAAATGAAAAACTCTTTGAACTCTACAAATATGTATATGGGGGAATTCTAATGACATATGTTATTTTTTATAATCGTAAGTAAATGTATATCATATCGTAACAGCTAGTGTGCCAATAATACGTTACCTCGTCGTATTATCGAGTTCCTATGGCATTTTATCGTATACCAATAAATAATATTTTATCCGGTACCTGAGTATGTCATATCACGCGCGTCCTATACTATACAGAAGTCGGTGGTTTTTCTATACCTATATAATAGGAGACAAACAATGATAATTGGATCATGTCCCAATTACAAGTAAAACAAAAAAATCGCTTAATCCCGTCGTCGACGATAAGACGGAATTTTTTTTTATTATTATTATTTTAAACGTGTCAAAGTCGTACCGTGATGTTCCCACGCGCGCGTCCCGCTGTATAGACAATGCGCACAGCTCGTGTGACCCGAATATCGCACACGAAAAAATAGAAAGAAAAAAACCAAACAAACAAATACATAAACTTGCTATTACCATGACAAGACGATATTATACCTTCGCACCGTGTGCCTAACCTACCTGCAACTCGCGCACACATATGATGTATATATTAAATAAATGTATTTTATTATTATTATTTAAATATACGTATATTTCACTGGATATAAGACGTACTTATGTGTGTGTCAGCAGTCACGAAGAGCCGTGCCGGCCTTGGACTCCCGCGCGAAGACCGATCATAATACGACGAGTGTCGGCGGCGGCGGCGGCGGCGGCGTCGGCGTGTGTGTTGCGAAAATTTCATTACTGTAGAAATTATCTATTATTTATTTCTGGCGCGCGTCAAACGAAAACGAAATGCTCACGAAGAAGAGCTTTACGCGATAGCGAGAGACTCTTCGACAAACGGTGCGCTGCAGGCCTATATATACGAGCTTAACGCCACGAGTATAATTGTATATTGTTTAGATATTATTATTATACAAAAACGGTGATTACATTATAATAGATGTGTCGCGTGCAATGTGCATTATAGTATAGTGCATTATATTAGTCGACGAGACATCTGTTGCATAACTCCCGGATAAATAATCCTTCGGTATAAATAAGACGTATCTATAAAAGATTGCTCCAAAGTCCAAATGGCCAAAGGCGATGTACAGGTGTATTTGATACGGTCTCGCGGGAGCTGCACGGGAGGGTCGACATCTCGAGGTATGCCTTTGGACTTCCCGACAATTCCTCTACCACAAAAATTATCAAAACGCTAGCCAACGCTGGTTCGCGTACGTCCTTTACCGTTATTCAGCTATTTTCTGGATATCTACCGATGAAATTGAGAATAAAATCTATTATTTTTGAGATTAAAATTCTGCACGCAAATATAAATAAATTGAGCATTATTGCAGCCACTATAAAAATCTAATTGTTGATCAAAATAAAAAAAAACTCACACAATACATTATTATCAAAGACAATACAAACGCACGGGAAAAAATGAAATATTTGACGTTTGAATAAAATAATAATTATAAAAACAAACTACAAAGTCATAATATTATTGAATAGTGGGTAAGCTTTGCGTATATAATATAGTTATAATAATATAATATGAGTAAATCCGTAAAAATGAAATGTCTACACAGAATATACTATAATTATAGTAAGCTATTGAATTCTGTCAGCCCTTCGACGAGGTACCTACTCATCATATAGTTAGGACTTGAATTGTTGATTCACACACTATACAAACAAAAAAAAAAAAGTGAAACGACAATGCCACCTGCGTATTATTATATATATATACATACATATGAAGATCCGTAAGTACCCACTCGGCCATTAGTTTGTTAGTTCAGCGATTAGGAACGAAAGGTATTGGTTTTAAAACAATAATATATACAACAAATCTAAGGTCCTTTAACGGGCGCTCGATCGGTGCTGCAGCACGGGGCGGGGGTGGCGACAAAAACAAAATAAACTCGTTTCGACGATGTATAACAAACGTACAGTCGTATACAACTACTGCTGTGGGTTTAATAGACTGCCGGTCTAAACCGCTGCTGCAGGTTATAATAATAAAGAAAGATAAAATTCCTCGACATTTCGTTATTATCGTCATAATAATATAATATATATTATACCGGCTAATATTTTTTTAAGGGTGGCGGTGAATTATTATTATCTTTTTCTTATGATAACGACGCGTTCATATACTTATATGTATATATACATAATACACATACACACAGAATACCACGTATTATATTATGTAACATTATAATAATATATCACACGATAATAACATTTTATATTATACACATATATACATTGTGACTTATAGTCTTTTCGGGTAAAATAACATATATAATATTTCTTATACAATTTATTGTTTATTGACCGAATCCAATACGACAACGGTCAAGACGTCGAGTGTCGACCCATCGGGTTATTATTATTATAATAAAACTCCCGGAAATGTAAACTACTTTTCTCTCCTTAATTAAAAAAAATCCAGTATTGTGTATATAATAACACAAAAATATGCATATAAATTATAAGATTTGACATAGTAATATTATGTATATGTTTCAACGTTTGCATAAAAACGGTGCGTAATTATTTATACGTATCTTATACAAGTTTAAAAAAAAAAATAAAAAAAAAAAATAATACTCACTCAAAAGTGTTGTATAATATATAATACGTTAATTATAAGTTTCGAAACTTTCGATCAGGAAAGTAAAAAAAAATGTATTATTTTAAAATTTTAAATCGTAATTGTAACTGGTTTTTTCCTTTTTACAGAATAAAATGTATTTAAGTACCTAATGTATCTGAATGTCACAAAAAAAAATTAAGAGGACGGTAAAATTAAAAAAAAAGAAGCACAGCTTATAAAAACAGATAAGGCAGTTTAAGACAAGTAGTTTGCACGCGTAGTTTGGTAAATTGTTAGTTTAATAAACCTACGTAATAAGATATAGTTTAAAACTTCAAACATTAATCACACAATCTTTTTTATATTGTTCTTTTTAAACAATCTTATAATTAACTTCGCAAATCTGCAGTATAACACGATGAAAATACTGCACAAAATTTATTTTTCATACATCTTTAAGATAATACAGTTTTATTGATAGTAAAAAAATCTAAATAATTATTATAATGTTATTTATTTCGTTATTATACCCGTATCTGTCACTCTGTTAAATGTCTGAATATCTGAAATATATATATGAAATAATTACATAGATGACTTTTGGATACACTATTTAGTAGTATATTTATAAAGTGTTTTATTTTTTAGACTCTCAGCATTTCATCTCAATTTCTTCAAGACATTGCAAAGTTTACCTATTCGTATATAAGTTTTAAATCATTGGCAACACTATTACCGCACGCGTATATAATACGTCGTTGGTTTATTTCATTATATTATTAAAGTCTGTTATTGATTTCTCAACACGTCAACAACGCGTAAAAATTTTTTTTTATAAACTGTTCGAAAAAAAAAATTGTAACCGTATGGTATAAAGTGATGTAAATGAAAACAAACCAAGTAATATTAATTACTAATGGCGCATTGCCAACGGCCCAAAAGCAATGTGTTCAACTGTATAGTTGTCGCGGCGATACGGGTGAATTTAAACTTCGAAACTGTGTAATATGCATGTATATATAGTAAATAGTTATATGTACAATAACAATCATGACATCACACTATGTGCAGAATTATATATGAGCATATATACCTATAGGTTCATACTTATATACACTATATAATATATATATAGTCACTATATAACTGCAGACGAATATTTTTTCGATGCTGCAGCAGTGGTTGGCGTGCAGATGACCGCCGTTGGTAGAGCGTATATATATTTTATTATTGTATAAGCTTTTAATTTTTGGACCATTATAATATTATTATTGTGTTTCCGATGCCCTTGTCAGCATAGGTTGTCTATACATAACAATGCCATTGGACGTCGATTATTGTACCTATACACATATAATTGTAATTCGCACGCAGCGTCGTTTATCTTAAGGGGTTTAAGCCTGCAGGGCTTGCATTTGAAAACAAATTTCGTCATTTGCAATCTAAACGTTATTCAAATTTTGCGTTTATCATCTTTATTCAGAATTTAAACGTTATACGACTTTGGCGTTTATCGTTAAAAATAATATCTACAATGCGAACGGTCCGGGTACGGAATTTATTATAATAATTTTTGGATTGATTGCTAAATCACGTGTGATAAATATTTCTACGAAACCTGCAATATTATAACTTTTAAGTAAATGTATTTGAAATTATTTCGCGTTTTATTTTTCGTTTAATGATATATTATTCTATACCTATATATTTTGTTAATCTTTACATGTTTTGTTTTGTGATATTTAATTATTTTTGTTTACTGTTTTCCGGTTTAATTAAAATGTCAAATAATTTCAATCGTTTTTCGTTATACATAAAGTATGCAAGCCCTAGCTAGTTTACGCATATATCATAAATTACTCGAAATCAGTGGACCTCGTTTTTGGATTAAGTGCTCTTGCCAGCGGATGGTTGTACACGATTCGTGCGTGTTATATAACATATAGGTGCCTTTTATATGTATACGCGAGGCGATGTAGTATAGTATAGAATGACTATATATATATATATATATAATACAATTATTGTTTTATTATTGTTTATTAAATTACATTATTGAAATATTAATCGTTTGATTTGCATTCTCGGAACAATCGGGGCGACCAAAGACAGCGAGGCTAAAAAAAAAAGAAAAAAAAAAAACGATTCCCCGGGAATCGGGATGCACATGCTGAATTCTCACGATCATTTGGTACATTTCACCGTTGTGCAGACGTGTGCGTCTGTGCGCCCAAAATTTATGGCTCACACATGCTCCAGTTTAATATTAATGATAAAGAAAAAAAAAAGAGAAAAATAATGTACATGGAACGATTCCAACCGGCAACGTTTTATCTTATACATTATATATTATATATATATATATATATTATTATATCCACACGCGGAGACTTTACAATACGTGCGGGTTATTTATTTATTTTTTTTTTATTATATGCAATAAAGGAAATAACGAAAAAGGCAAACAATAGTATCGAGTTTAGAACAATGCAAGTTGACGTGCGATTTTTTTCACGAAAATATACGTATCCCTCCGCTGCACGATATCAAACTTGCTGCAGATCCCGGTCAACGTCACGATCCGGCTATAAAGATAATGACATTTTGAGTATACAGAGTGAACGCGCTGAAAAGTGCGTGTATCATATTATAATTATTGTTGTACCGAAACGTATATACTGCTATTCGTTTGACGAAAATTGTTAGATCATTTTTTTCCCTACAAAAACCGAAAATTAAATACAACCATTATTAATCATAAATCAACATTTTTTTTTTCAATGCAGCCAATATTTCTGTACACATCCGGTACAATATAATAATAAAAATACGTATATGTAGGTGGTGACTGCACCCATTGCAACTGCATTATTCTGTATGCATGCGTCGTATATACATATATGTGGTCGTTCGTGTTAATTCTCGTCGACAATGGTTCTCGCGATTTTCAAATGGCGAATCAACAAGTTTAGTTTTTTATTTTAATTTCATTTCCAGGAACACTCATTTGGTTTTATTATCGTTTCCTCACCGATACGAGTACTGCACAGCGACACGTTCATCAGCGGATAACACGCAATATTAAATCGTCTACGCGTTTGAAATGTCGAATAGTGCAATGGAATTATCGACAATATAATGTAGCAAATGAAAATTGTGCACTTCTTCACTTGAATAAAAGTACCTACAATAGTATTTAAAAATTAAATTTTTATGCTTAACGTCTTAAACATGGTGACAACTTTCTGGACATACAATGTTTGTACAGATGTATCTAATTATTATCCATATACAATTGTAATGTATGATGTGTATTATAAATATAATTATTTTTTTGTGCTAAAGGCATAAAACTTGATGTTTGTATTCACGGTATACCTACACGACATTAAAGTGGCAATTAATGCCCGGAAACAGAACGATTAGGAAGTATTAATTAATATCGCAGGTATCGGAATTGAATTTCTTCTAAATAATGAACGTTTAACGTCTTGAAGGTCAAGCTTCGAGACCACTTTTATTTGGTATTTATTTTTTACTCATTTACAGGTAAATATATAGTAGAAAGGTTCTCGAGTTATATTAATCATCGTTGATGTTAATTACATTTAGTTGCAGCGCACACACACACACACACATATATATTTATATATTTATGCATTTATAATATTAAATACCATGAATAACAAAATTATATAAATATACAAAATATGTAAAAACTTCTTAAACAATATACATAAAGTTATAAACTGCATATTTTATGGTTATTCTTTGAGGTAGGTATAGGGATAATAAACATTTATTAAACATTTTATTGGATTACATTTTAATTTACAATTTGTTCTTATACTTTTTATGATTTTCTATTGTAGAATTATATTTTAGGAAAAATATCCAACAATAAATGTTATTCTTAGAGATGCATCTTAATTAAGAAAAAATTAATGGTAAAATTGTAGCTAATAACATTTACGACCTTGTTAACATAGAGATCCATTTGATTTTTAGAGCTACATTTATAATTTATGTCATTTAACTATACAAAACCGCTATAAGTGTGGTTAGAATTTAAAGATTTACTCTACATATAGCTTTAAATAAAATACTAAAATATTGAACTTGGGCCAATATATATAATATCCTATTAAACTAGTAGGCACTATTCTTTATTTAATGATAACTATCTGGTAAGATGCAGTATAAAATTAAAAAATTGATAATACCAACACTAATAATATCTGTACGAAAAATTCCTTGTATACAATATACAGTCATTTATAGGCACTTTAGTACTTATAAAAATCTAACTCATAGCTGCAGTATTATTATGAAAAAAGGTCTACCATGCATGCTTGATATATGTATCATCTTGTAGGTGAGAGTAATTTTTTGTTATCTAACTTTCAATAAATGAGACTTTTTAAAATTATTCACCGGATATTTAACCGAATTTATTTTTATATTTTTTTCTTTTTACATTCTGTAACATAAAAAATAAATCAAAAACCTAATGATTTAAATAATGACAAGTTAAAGACCACTTGACAAAAAAAATCAGCCTACCAAAGTTTAGTGATATTTACATTGTGGGTATGTATATACTCTTTCTTTAGTCCATAACCTCACTTTAATACTACTTTCATCAGCAACAATGCTTTTTTATTTTTATCACTTAATACTTGGCCAGTTTCAGAATTGGCTTCTTGTGCATTGTCAACGCCTGGCACAGACACCCAAGTACGATCTTTTATTTTTTGAATGAGGTACCTATAAAACAGGCTTATCCCTAATTTGATAATCTGAACTTTTTGGGAAAGGGTCTAGAATTTGTTTCTTTTTTTCTAAATTCAATCCTTTTCATCATCTATATACTCGTTATAGGTTGCTAGCTGCTAGGAAACTGGCGAAGTAAATACTGGCATTAAAAACATAAGAGTTGTCCATTGTTGCTCATCATGAAACTATGTAAGTAGGAGTGAAGTGAAGTTATAGACTAAAGAAAGAGTATAGGTACTTGCCCACATAGTAGATATCACTACTTTGATAGGTTGCAACCTATAAAAAAGCATGACTTTTTCTGTTAAGTGGTCTTTAACTAGGATTTTTTTTGGGTTAATCATTACTTTTTGTTGGTTTATATATATAAAAAAAAAAGAAATTAAGAATAGTGACAAATCATAAAAGTTATCATTGTAATAATTATTGTGTTCATGAAGGTTTGTATAATTGTATTATATATTTCAACAAACCAAAATGGAAAACTATAGAAAAATAGATTAATCTTAATTCGGGTGGAATAGAGTATAATAGCTAGAAAAATCCTAGTCGACGATTAAAATTTCTTATCACTGTTGAGAAGATTACATGTCGCATATTTATTTTTTGGTAAATTATTCTTATTATTTTTATCAATATTTCACGCGTTTAGAACTCCCCTTCCTTATAAAGTAACACTAATTTTAAGAAAACAGCATTTTTCAGATTTTTGTCTATATTTACTTAATAACTTCCTCTACATGATCAACTTTCTTGCCAAATTTTATAATTCTACCTATACGGGAAGTGCATTATAGTTTTAATGAGTCAGTGAGCCAGTAATAAATATGTAGGTACATACCTAAACTTTGAAAATCTCCCATGTTAAAACAGATTAATATAGGTATTATAGTCTCAATCATTCCATTGTAATATATGTTATTTTGGCTTCTGTAATGTTTTAAATTACAAAAGCCATTGGTAACAAATATTTAAATATTATAATGTTTTAAAAAGTATCGTTTAGGGTTTAAAATAATTGTAATGATTACTCGTGATAATTTAGTGAATATTAAACGCCAATTTAATAATAATTTACAAAACAGCGGCTGAGTGATTATTTGTATAGTATGTTAATTAAGAATAATTGTGACAAAGAAAAACACTGTCAAGACAAATAAATTGCAACAAAAAAAAAATACTGTGCCAAGTCAAGAGCCATGTGAATTTGATAAATATAAGCATTGTATAAAATAAATGCGTTTTAGAATACAAAAACCGTATTACCATAACATTTAATACCTAGTAAAAGATTTTTTCAATATATTTAAGTTAAATATTAATTCATATTTGCTTTGGTTTAGTTACAAATAATTATCATAATAATAATTGCTTATAAATGTTTTTTTTTATTTATATTCCTTGGCATATATTGTATATTACAGGGAGCTGTATACTTGCTACTATAGGCTGCGAACACGAAATCGCTTTCTGCGAAGAGCACTTATAAGAGCTAACATTTATTTTTCACTCCTTTATTGGCTCTCATACGAAACAACTTTTTAAATGTGAATAATTCAACTTCTTCGGAGCGATCATAATTGATTATCTTTAAATACTTAGTGCACGTACACGAGTATACACATATGGACAAAAATACTATATACAACAGAATTAATTGCTCAACTTTTTAGGCAGGTATAGGTATATATGTGTTAAATTATGTTTAGAGGATGGTACTTAGATTTTCTTTCTTTATAGATGTACATAATATTAATGTGATATATAATGTACACATACCTAGATTATACTGACCCTCTCTATATAGTAATATACTAATATAGAGGTTCTATATAATATATAACTCTATGGGTATTTAATATTCACTAGATTCATGATCATGACTTACGATTTATCATTTGCCAGCATACCCATATATAAACAAATATAGCTTTCACCGTTGAAAATTAAATTAATGTAAAAAATTAATATCACTACGTATTATAACTAATTATATATAAGCTAACGAAAATTATTTCCACTAAAACCACAGCAAGTCATTAACGGCAGAAAAAAAAAATAAAAAAATACGTAGGTATAAATATAAATGATCTGAATTCGGAAAGATGTCGCGGAGCTTTCCTCTAATTTAAAAGTTAAATTTATACAATTATTAGTGAAAAAAAATATTTTTGTAAACGTTCAAGGTTGTTCAATTTTACTGCGCGTTTATTCTCTATTTAAGCCTCCGGTCACTATGTAACACTATTTTAGTAGGTAGCTATATTTCGTACTTTACATTGTGTGGTCTGAAATCTATCGTATTAACCTCAATACATATGGTATGTACGATGGTATGGTATATACATAATATATTTATATAGGTATTAAATGTAAGTATAAGCGATTTACATTATCCTATATATACCATATAGGTATATATTATATGTATTAAAGCGATAAAAGTAAAAGACATAAACATCCAATACAAATTTACGACCAAAACAACAAATAGCAATGGATTTAAAATTTTAATATCTGATCTAACGATTGGATAATAATTTTATTATATAGTATTGCTTATAATTTATATTGTTGTATAATATTTAAGGTGTTTTATGAAACTATTTTTTTTTTTGAAAATAAAAGTCTTAGTTAAATTACAAAACAATCTGATCAAAATACTTACTGTGAAATAAAATGTATGTACATTTTAATCATATTTATTAATAAAAATGACTCTTAAATATTAATGTTTGTTCAATTTAAAGCAATTATAATAATTGTAATTGGTAACATAAAAAAAAAATGTGTAAACAGTATTTAATATTGACTATTATTAAATGTCTGTGTATATAAAAAAATAGGTACTCATAAGTCATAAATTATGAATAAAATATTACAATTCAAGAATAAAAAGATTTTTTAGTTATAATAGACCAAATTTTTTTTCATCATTTTAATTATAGCCTATAATAATGAAATAAAAAATTGACCTTTGAAACTTGACGCATTAAAACCGACAATACCTTTGTCATTTTATTTGATAAAAGTTTTCAGAGTGTTATATAATCTTTAAAAGAAACGTAAAAAACCTGTCAATTAAATTTTAAACTATCGAACACAGACATATATTATAATTTATAATAACACATTATCAATATCATTACACAGACACTATAACACCCAATATAATGAAACGAACTAGATTATAATTAGTAATTGGGAATTACTAATTATTTTAGAACAGAAAACTGTCTGGCGATTTGCATTGATAAAATATGTATGATTTGCATTACCCGCATCTCTTTTCGATCTTAGCAAATCCAAACAAATAAAAAAAGTAACTTTATGGAACTAATTAGGTTAAATCCTATGAATATTATCTCGGATGTAATGAGTACAGAATGTATTGTAGTTATGAGCCATACTTGTACCTATTTGTCGAAAATCCTATAGTCTACAACGTCTACAATGTAGACTCTACATAGACACACACATCTCGATAATCTTAGTTATTTTAAATATACACACGCATTTCCGATAATAATGCAACTTGTGGACTTTATATAATATGAACAAGTCAGTCGGTACCTACATCCTTGGCTAAACTGTTTGCCGATTACTCAATATTTGTCATAATTATTCAAGATAAACTTATAGGTATACATTTATGGCGCAGTAACTAATGTTTAAACGGATATTGTTTATGTTCATCGTCGAATTTTATAGTCAAGAAGGAAAATTAATATTATTTATCTTATCAGTAAAGATAGATAAAAAATATACTTAAAACGGTTTTTTTTTATACTGGGGTAAAATATCAGCCATTGGAATTACAATTTGGCTTAGTATTGTATAGTACCTACATTACAATATAAAATGTGCACGTGGTTAGTAAAAATCTCAATTGTTACAACTTCAAAATTGCCTATAAGGATTAGTGATGAGTAAATTGACTTTATATATAGCTGTTATAGAATATCAAATAATATTATTTTAAGGGAGTGAAAAGAACAATATGTATTTGTTTAAATTTACAAAGTGCAAGTATTTATTTTACGGATAAAAAAATATAATCTATTTACACAATGAGTACCTTTGATCAAGTGTCAAGAATTATTAACGTAAATACATTTTCGTTTAGCTATAAATATTGCATTTAAGTATAAAAACTATGAATGCAAAAATGTCTTATATCTATTTATCTATATAAAAATGTCAAATAAAACGGAAAAAAACTAAATGATACCCCACGACGAGTCATTAAATATTTTAAAGTAACAATGTGCTTATAAATATTAATTATTTATTTACACCTACTTAATTATAAGTTAAAAACTATTTGTTTCACTTTCACAACAATTTATAGATAATAGTTTATACAGAGCGATCAATTCAAAAATATATGCAGTTATTACAATATCCACCCATTTAAATAATAAAGATTTTAACTAGGTATAGGTAATATTATAAAACTCTTATTTTGAATAAATCCTAAACTCTTACCTTCCTACCATTTAAAGAAATATTGTTTTTAAAATGTCAACCTATAATTTATTATTTTCACAAGTTATGTCATTATATGTAAATTACATTTTTTAACAAATTAATATTTTAAATTCGTAATTTTTAATAAATCTTATTTATTAACCTTTAATAATTATTTTATTTAAATTTTTGCTCATTCTCTAATCACTTAACAGTTAAATGTGAAAAAAATGGTAGGTACTTAATAAAATTTATATCTACCTACTTTATAATACCTACAAAAATATCATGATAATGATTTGAGATTCACATAATGAATATTAAACCGACGGTTATAAACATAGAGTGGTTCATTATGCATGCTCACTCTCATTTTCCCCTTTAATTATACATATATTAAAATTTTGATTTTTTCAAAAAGTACCTTTATTTATAAAATTATATTTTTAGTTAGGCACGTAGTTGTTTATCTGTTAATTGTTAAACAGATTATTTTTTTTTCAAATTTTGATAGGTACTTTCAAATTTCATTTTAAACGAGTAATTGTTGAGTTACTAAACTTTGTCAACTAATAATAGTATTTCATAATAGGTTAGGAAAACCTTTATTATAATTTACGAGAGTTACGGTTATTTAAAAATTCTATTAATTAATATTTATCTATTAACATTTCATAATTTGTAAAAATTGGCTGAGTACCTATAATAAGTACTTACAAGCTCCCTGCTATACTATACATTAAATACTAGATAAAGGTTTTTATATTTTAAATAAACCATTAGGTTATTATGGATATTGTATATATATTATATTATCCTTAGTGCATACATTTTAATAATTCAGTATCTACTCGTTAGACACATAAACATCTCTTTCAAAAAATCCTCTGCTTAGCCATTTTCAATAACGAGTGGTATTTTCATATGAAAAATAAATAAATTTTTATCGTCCAGTATATTCCCTAAATAATATAAAAAAAGTACTTGGTAATATAGTCCTTAAGTAGATAGGTAGGTACTTAAATATTCTAAAAATCAGAAATTGAATTGACTAATTAATTAAAGAGGAAGTGAGTTAACATAATTTTTTTTAATCACCCTGTATAAATACCAACCTATAGTTTAATACTGAAAATAAACAGTAAAAATGTGATATATTATTTTTACTTTTAATTTTTATTCGAAAGAGTCTTTAACTTAGTACAGACGTCACTACGTCAGACACAAAACTTCTATATTATAACACATAAAATAAGTGATTATCTGAGGCTTACGTTGGATAAACAATAGGCACGTGCTATATTTCTAAAACGTTCTAGTTTTCGCGTAAACGAAGTAAATAAAATAAATGCACTTTTATGCATGAACAATCATAGGTGTATCAATTGTAGTTCTGCAATGCATATTTTCTAATGAACTTAATTTAATGTTCATCGAAATATTTGAAATATGTGACTGGATGTATGTATTTTTTTTATAACATTGTTCGTGATATATAGTTTTAAGTAAATGAACGCGTATAAATTATCTACTTACACTATATTCATAGTTGTATAGGAATATTTGCAGTTTATCATTATATACGAGTAATTACTTGTAAATTAATTATTTATACTGATAAATTTACCATCACATAAATACATTCAGAGTTCATATAGATTATATTACGTTGTTATAAAGGTTATATTTTGATGATCATGGATCATGAATGAAAACACAACTTATCGAGCTTATGATTGTTTATATATATATATAACGAGTAACGACTGCCGAGAAATAGTTAAATTCTTATCAATTATTTGATGAAAAAAAAAAATAGGTAACCTACGTATAAATCGGGTTACTTTGATTTATAAATCGGTTAAAAAATAACTAAGAAGTATAATCTGCAGTTATAAAATAATAAAATTTTACCATAAGGTACATTTATTGTTAATTTTTTTTCATGTTCAATTTTGCAATAAATCATAGGTACCTACATTATTAATAAGACATTAAAAATATAATTATACAGTAAATAGGTAGGAGGTACCTATTTAATATGATATATAATTGCATATTGTCATGATTCGAAGGAAAAATTGTATGGTTTTATGAACCTACCTATAGGTATTTCATAACTACCTACTCTGACTGTAAGTATATTAGAATATATAGGTAATATATAAAGTAAAAACTCCAAAAGACAGTCACATAAAATATACCTATACTGCAAATGAAACGAAAAAACCACCTGTGAAATAATATTATCTCAACAGGTTTAAAATGCTCTGTACTGCGGTAATTTGTGTATAGTGCAATGCAAATGAGTGTAAAACTCTACCTATAATAAAGGTCGTGTCGTATACCTATAGACGACTTTTGTCTACATAATAATATATTCACAGCGAAACTTTTCCAGTGCCTACCTACCTATAACGCGAAGACGGTAAGTGGAGAAAAAAAACTGAGGAAACGTCGCGTACACGATACACGTCGGGTATGAGACTTATAATAGCTGGTAGATATAATATATGTACTTACCGAACACGGTTTCGGACTCAAGTCGACCGGGCACAGCTGCGGCGACAACAATCGTGACGTCGGGCGATCGGAATCGTAATGGAACAATGACGGCAGAGAAAAAAATGACAGGAGTAGCAATCGCACACGATAACGCACGTCGCCTCGCGACCATCGCGGAACTGAACGTACGGCACTGACGCTCGGGCACGCTGCCGGTGCGCCCCGTCGCCGCCGCCGCCGTCCCCCCCACGGCATTTCGTGCGCGGCTTTTCTAAATTTAGCGCTGACGTCAATTCCCGGCGTCCCGATTGGCCGACACGGCGGCCCGCCGGCCGAACCTATTGGCCGGGCCGCCCGGCCGCTGTTTGGCGGGCAAATTCGATTTTGACCGTTTCGCGCGGCCGCTTGTCACGTGCAAACGCACACGCACGCGCACGACAAGCTCTCGTGCGTCAAAGTGCCCGCCGACGTCTGTCGTAGGCACACACTCACACACACAGGTGTAATAAATTGATAGCGATATCGTAAAGCTATGGTATAGTATATATGTATTAAGTGATCCATCGCTGCCGAGTGCATCATAAGGTGGGTACCTCCTTCGATAACAACGACTAAACGGTAGTATAGGTACGTAATATAATACAGTAAATTCTTGTTATGTCGAAAGTAAAAAAATATTTTGCAAAGTTCCAAGATTTTGCGTCAATAATTGTTGTAAAATAAGCCAATTATCTAGCCTACGTATTTAGTAAGCCTATTTTATATTTTGAAAAACGTTGAATAATTTTGAGGGGACTTTCGATCTTTTTGGGCGGCTAAGCTCCGTCCTTCCAAGCACCCCCCGATATCTGCCTATATATAGGTGCCTAATATATATAGGTTAACGTGTAAAGTGAATAATTTGAATGATGTGACTACAACAGCTGTTATGTGACATATTATAATATATAATTTATTACGTTAATAATATATATCAGCGAACAGTTACGATAGCTAATCGCGATGACGCTGACATGGGTAAATCCCGAAATCCATAAAATTTTCACTGAACTGTATAGGTACCTATATTATGCAGGTGTAAGTACCTATTTATACTTGTAGTAATGTAGTTATCTATACATAAATACATTTGTGAAATACAAACCGATTATCTATTGTAATATTTAATAACATTTTTCAACCGTTAGCAATATGTAGGTATATAAAAATACACATTTCGTTAGTTTTTATTTTCAAAAAAAAAACTTCTACGAATTTTTAATTAATAATGTTTAAAACTTATGTGTATATATAGGTATTATAATATATATCTGTTAGATATTAATTTATTGAGGTGTTTATTTATTTAGGTTTTATATTATTAAGTAGCAGGTACTTATAATAGGTAGGTATATATACTATACCTATAAGTTTATTTTATTATTTATATTAGGTACCTGAAAAAGGCTTAACCTAACTGAAACTAGTGGTTTTATATTTTTGATTAAATGTAGGTATTATAGTAATTTTGGCATTGGTGAATTGTTAAACTCAAATTATTTAGATAATATATGCACATATCTTATTTATTCTAATGTATAGACACTAAAAAGTATCAATTTCTAATACATCATGACAACAAACGGAATCTATAACTGATTCTTTAATATTAAGATAAATCATATTTTTTTATTTTTTTTTATTTTGTATTTTTGTATTTTTTTTATTTTTTCTTTTTTTAAGATAAATCATATTATTGACCAAATTTTAAGATTCTATTTAGGTATAACAGGTATCGCAATAATTTTACTATTAATTATTAAATACTGCAGTATCTACGTAGGTATATGCTGCATGTAGATATAACAATTTAATGAATACATAATATATAGCTTAACCGTTTAACACATTTTGAGTATAGGTTTATAGGTACCTATAGTCCTATATATTATACGTACATGGTACCTACATATAGTTGATTAGTATCATCGATTATTGTAATATCGTTATTACTTAATATATATATTATATTGATGTATATTATAACAAATTTACTAGTTATGCGGTTTGGTACAATATAAAATTGTATATATTACCTACGCTAGTATAGAGTATATAAAAGATGCTAGCTATTATATTATATATTATGAACGATATATAGATATATCGTTCACCTATATATCTACTTATATATTCATATACGTGTTTATCGTACATTTCAAGGCAATATATGAGCTAAGCAACAAAGTTAATAGGCACTTATATTATATACACTATACAGGCACGATAATATTATAATATACTATATATATATGTGTCGCTGTGTCGGTGACGCCATGCCGTGCGCAGTCGAGAATTTTGTTCTTCGGTTCAATTTTTCCCCACGTGCGGATTCAGTTCTTTTAGGATTCTGTAAGATGAATATTATAGATCACTTTTTTTTGTTTTTATTGGTTTTTTTTTGTTGTAGCAAGATTGTGATGCTCGCATCTAACAGCACTGAAAGTTTACTGCTTGTATAGAGATTATGCTGCTTATTATGTGGGAAAACGTCTTAACTGCAGGTACAGTACGATGCCTATATTGTAATACATTAATATAATTTGAAATTGATGCTATAACTTGAGCAAAAACAATTATTTATGTGACACCTCTGCAGCAAACCTATGATAATATATAGTCAATATATATCAGGTATAATCTAAAAAGACCATAATATAGATAAAGTCAATAACTGTATCTCTTAGCGATAGTTTTATTTTTTTTTCGATATTTTATACTGCAGTTAATTATAGTAACAATTTAATAACGTGCACAATACAAGGTTTACTAAATAAAAATATTGCGTTTGTATGGAAAGGCTATACCGCTGCAGATCAGCCATTAACGTTTTAATATAAACTAACTATAGGTAGGTACTGCCGTTTTCAGATTACCGAAATTATAAACTAATTACACCAAGTCATCATCCGCAGTTCGGATTTATCTGACTTAGCGATTAGCGATTAAATGTATAATAAACTTTAAATATCTCTAAAGCATAGAGTTTTGCATGAATTAATGTTGTTCAAGCAATAGAATGTATTAAAAAAATGTCTTCATATTATATGTTTACAACAAAAAATGGATTCCCATTTGAGGTTTTAAAGTTAACCTCTAAAATCCCCCTAATATATATTGTAAAAAATTATAAAATGTACAAATCATTTTAGATGTTTCTAACTCAAAAAACTTTTGTGTTATGCCTTTTTCTGTATTTTAAATATTTATATGAAAAATTGGGTGTAACATACATTTTGAATCACCCTGTATATATATATATATAGATATATTATGCAGTTTTTTAATATCTAATAATCTTTATTAGAAGTCTAATTTTATAATTATGGTATAAATTTAAAAATACATTTCATTCTTTTGGTTATGATTAAACTAAATTATTTATATTTTTTTAATATTATATTCTCTTAAAACACTTTTTTTCCGATTAGTTCGATACATAAAAATCAAATTTCAGACCAGTAATTTATGAGTTACAACTTACAAGTATTTATATAGTATAGATGAGTCTATATAGATATCTTCCTCAACACGGATCAGTAGCTACTATAGCTATATAATATAATTTAAATTACTGCTACGTACCTACATGGCTACAAATTATTATATATTATGTATTAGGACTCAAAGTTTCCCAAACTGTTTACAGAACGACCCGTTTTAGAAAAATTTTAAATTTTAATGGCTCACTACATCTACTATAATGAGTAATGGCCATTTTTTTTGTTTCATTGTTGATCGCTGTTGTTACCATAACTTTTAGTAGGTACTGCTGCAGGGTTGTGCAAAGACATGCAACTAGTATACTCGTTATCGTCGTAGATAATGATAAAACAATATTCGATAATCACGTATGGCGGGAACAAAACTGCATCAATACCAAAGAAATACAATTTGTACAATACGAGCAAATACCGAGTAAGTATAATACGAGTATAGGTATAATTACTCGTATTTATACATAAAATATAAAAAAATTATATTTCAAATGCATTTAATTTAGGTATTCAAATTTATTTTTTATATTTATTATATTTTAAACTGATCTAATATTAAATATTTTATATTAAAAAAAAAAAATTTAGATTCAAAACTTTCCTCGACCCACATAATTGTGACCCACTTTTGAGTCACGTCCCACAGTTAGGAAATCTCTGCATTATGAGTATATAATATATAGATGGAATATATCAATCTCATAACGTTTGCTCGAAAGATAAAATACAATAATAACTATATCGGTTATTATTATTCCGTACAACCGTACATATCGTATACACAATAATATATATATAGACTAATTAGTCTAACTTGACCTTTGAGGGGTTACATTTTCTTTGGTTTCGTTATACATTTTACGTTTTGTGCGTGCCCTTATTGAAGCTGTTTGCGAAGTGTAGCTACGATACGTATATTTTGAGTAGGTAGGTAGGTAGGTATTATAAGCCACTCGCCATCGGGTCATGTATAATAACGAGAGTTTTTCAACAGATTTATCCATAATATTATATATTATAATATACTTCGTTTGAACTTTGAATAGTATAGGTGTACCCACTACCTATATGATTATAGGAGGATATCCGCGGTGCACATAATAGGTACCTGGTACCTACCTACATATTATATGATAAAATGCTTATTACATATCACTGAATTATATATTTTATCAGAGTATCAGACTATATCACACGTGTGTCAATGGAGTTTTAAGATATAGGATATAGGATATATTATTGTTGTATGCCCTTTCACTACTCCTGGGTACTCCGAGGTACATAAACAAAATTATGATAACAGCACAGTTAATAATGATAAAAAGCTGAAATTCGGAAAATGTTGTAGCAAAATATATTATATGTTTAGAATATAAGTTCAAATCATACTGTTAAGTGTCAATGATATATAACTTAAAGCTTAAAACGTAAAAAAAATTCAAGTTTTACAAATTTTTTTTTTCTTAGTAAAAACTTAATGTAGTAGTGAAAGGGATAGATCATCTTTAGTTTGTTCAAAATCGAGTTTTGCTTACTACACGGACGGCGATGACGACGCGACCAAAAATAGATTTTTCGCTCAGATTTGCGGAATCTGACGCTGCAAATCAATATAATTCGCGTATCATAAAAACTATTACAAACAATATATATACAAATATACAATATAAACATATAATACATATACATATATTATATATATATGAGTATAATTGTTGTTGTATACGCGATGTGTAAACAAACGGGTCAGACCTAAACGATCCACCGCCACCCCCTCCCCACGCACAGGTATATATATATATGGTGAGCGTCCAGGACGTGTTTATTATGATTTTCTGACCGCGGAGACGAGAAACCGCTGCCGGCACGGACAGCGGCGGCGGCGGCGGCATACGCGTCCTATTCTTGGAAATTGTTATAGTTTTTCATTTATTATTATTATTATTGGTGTTTTTTGTTTTTTCGTTCCCGATGTTTGTTTGTAGAGAAGAAAAAAATCGACCGTCGCGTAAGCGCGGATTTTATTTTATTTTTTTTTTTTCTAGCCATTAATCTCATATTGTAATTTGCACGCTGCAAATACGGCTTGCCTTGCAATATTGAAAATTCGCCGATCGATTCGCACTGCTGTGTTTCGCTGTATATACTTGTGTATTTTTTTTTTCGGATCAAAAATATCAACAAACTGTATACGCTCTGGACGAAAAATAATGAAGTCATACGATGATATTATTATAATATTATTATTAAAATATAATATACACGCGATGCCTGCTGCGTTGGAGGTATTTATTATTTCAGACTTACTCGCACATAGAAATTCTTTAAATATATGCGGTGCAATACTATCCACTCGTCAAACCACTATCAAAATGTTTGGATTTTATAACAATTAAAAATTATTTATTCGATAATATTATAAACATTTTTAATAAGTATTCTGCTGCAAAATATTAAATAAAAATATTCGTGGATTTCCATAAAAAAAAAATTAATAACCTAGTAAATAAAATTGTTTTCTCTAAAATATAATATGTACCTATAATTGTACTCCAAACTAAACGTTAAAGGTAAATTTATAATATATGTATGAATAATATCTATACGATTATAATACACCCCAACAAAAATAAAACATTACTTTTTTGTTCATTTATATCGTTTGATGAGAATAGGTATCTAAATAATATTATAATGTTGTTACATGTTGTACATTTGTATCTCCATTTATTTATTATTTGTATAAAGTTATATAAACATAGTTGTCCATTAGGAGGGACCTACCACAAATTTTTTTTTCCCAATTACAAAGGTCTATTTTTCCCAATCTATTGGACAATACTTTATTGTAATATACATTATAATTATTAATAAGTGTAAGTATGTGATTTCGTTCTTAAAAAAAAAAAAAATACTCTTATATACCTATACATTGTATAATTATACCAACGTAAATAATTTTATTTATTTAAAAATATGAAAATACATTTACCTATATTTTTTTTTTAAAGTAGACGTCTGTGATAAAATATATTGATTTAATTGTTGATAAAGTCTTGATGATAACCATCCTATGAAATATTTAGTTTTATTGCTATTAATATATTTTCAAAAATAAATCCAGGCTTTTAAATTTTTACTATAGATATGTGACATATGTATTGTACTCGTTAGTCGTTTGTCATGATAATGGTCAGACACAATTATTCTGGTATAGTTTAAACCGATAATAATAATTATTATTAACAAAATTACATACTAACCCCTGCAGTAGTAAGTTAAACCGGACTGCTTGTCAGTGGTTTAGATTGTCGATAAACTGGACATAAACCTATTTGATGTTGCCTACCGATCATGTGTGATAGTTCTGAATAATATTATACCCTCAACAATAATTACTCATAAGCACATACACGATTTTCAAATTTAAATCAAACAATAAATTTCGTATTTCCAGTAGAAGGTATAGTCATTCGAGTGTGTGAGCTTATTGTAAACAATATTCTGAAATTTCTAGTTTTCAAATCCATTAAAAGTGACTATTATATCAATATCATAATCTTAACAAATTATTCTAAGACGATATTTGGAAAAACACTATAGTATAATTCTTAAAATAAAACTCATAACTTACCTATAACTAGGGCAGCTGGGATTTCGATGAAATTTGCATTGTCTTATAAAACTAGATACGCGATGCTCGTTTTAAACATATATATGTCGTGTATATTTTTGAATCATAATATGAAGTTTTTACTATGCATTCTTTGACAATTTTCATCAATAAAGTCTTTTTTTTTTAATCATTTTAGAGTTCTTAGAACATTCAATACTAAATTCCAGTTTTTTTAAAAATTTTATTTTAAGATTTTTGATTTAAAATGTAATTTTGTACCTAACGTATATACTAACAAGATTTCACCTAATCGAAACTTTTCAAACGGATTCGTATGACTTAAAAATCGAGATTACATGCGACGACGGAAAATTAAATGAGAATATTCTTTTTTTCCGATTAAAAGCACAAGTAGAAGATTTAAAACTATACAGTACTGCAAATATTTTTATTAAATTGGATTAAAAAAATCTTTTGGTTTAAAAATTTGTTTAAAATAAAATAATAAGGGCATTTTATATGTGCATTATTTTAAATGTTTAGGACACAAAAGTATTTTTGGGGTTTTTTCAGAGCATTACATTTCCATAGCCCTACTTATAAAGTTATAACACTAATAAGCAATAATAAATAATAACGTATACTAAACCTACAACTTATCTTCATAAATCAATAAGCTCAATAAACAGTAATAAAAATTATTAGTAAAAGTATACGCAATAACCGGCATAATAGCTTTTTTTTACACGACATAATAAAATCTGCTCGGAAAATAAACAAATTATTCTATAATATTATACAATGTGTCTACACAATAACTAAAAACACTCAAAATAATCTCAGCGTAAAGTTATTATACATTTTAACCATGATTTTATTTTTTTATTTTAAGATATAACCTCACCGTCAGTGGCCACCATTGGCAGTGATTTACAGATATTTATTAACGAATGGACTTTACCTACATAATATAATAGATTAACACACCGTTGACAAAATACTCGCATATGACATAAAATATAATTGACAAAATGATCAGTTCAGAGATACTATGTGTTTTTTTTTTTTTGGTAAATTGGCAGCTAAAGCGAAGTCGATGCGGAGGTGGAGATCGCGAGATTTCACGATTTTTTGTTCGTCCGAGGTACTATATAGAATACCTATAGAATATTTATGCTATAAGTTTATTTTTATGCAACTATACTTAAGTTTCGAGCGTGCGTAGTAAAACTCTATATTTCAAACGGGAACCATCCGTTCCCAACATTAATTATTTTTCGTTTTCTTTTCATGAATTTTAGTGATCAAACTAAAGGTCCCTATATAGGTTAAATAATGGATGATTAATAATATTATTTGAATGCAGGTTATAATATTGCATGTGATCGTGAATTTAGTTTATTAATCGGTTATTTTGGAGCTGAGTGAGATTGGTATTAATATCTATTAAACGCGTACTTATTATTTGCCTTAGAATACCTCTAAGCTGCGCTATACTTTAATAGGTATATCTACGGATATTTAGAAACTTTTTTAATAATCTCAGAGTTACAGTACAGCTAATTTTAACAAGACCCTAAGTTTTAATCTTTCATTTTAATATATTCAGTTTTCTTTTTAGCTTACTTCTATAATCATTAGTATACAATAATATGGCCGTATACATAAAATGTAAACCAACTACCTATGATAATAAAACTCAAGCATTTTTTTTTAATTTAAGTAAATTTAATAATTTCACAAACGGTGGTTGTATAATTTTAAATTTCTTTTGACGTGATGTGTTTAGTATTGATTCTTGACTTGAATATAACATAACAACTGGTAGGTAAAATATCAACTTTTTAATTATTTTTATGAATTGGTAATTTAAAATGTTGAAAACATCCTATGAACAAAATAATATATAATACGAGTATATAAATACATATAAATTATAGCCTATAATGTTCAGGTATAATATGATATCTCTATTTTTTATTTTTTATTAAAGTTAAGGCCTCGATAACTAGACCATTGGCTTGTATTAGATACTTAATTCAACCTAAACTAAATTGTACAATTTAATAGATTTCATAAATAACAGTGTTTTTTTTTACTAGTGTCTTCGTCGGGTCCAAGTGCTTCGTGAAGGTGTTCGAGTATGTCGAATTTTTGCGGGGTCCGATCGCTGCATGTTCGACATGTTCTTGGTGGCTCTTTTTTCGTCAGATAGTTGCTATAAAATATATAATTATTATAATAATATAATATATATCACATAATTTAAATGAGACGAGTGCCAGTTCTGCCCGCCTAATTTATTTCTTGTAAAATTATATCCTGTATTACAAAAATACAGTAGGTACTTTTAATGTTTGAATCATTTTCAGAAGAATACAAAATAATATTAATTCATTTTTTGTCGAAACTTGTTGAAACTTCTTTCACTAACACTCTCGTGATATAGGACACTCAAATTTATATTCTGTGTATTTATAATAATATATACTTACCTATAGATAATACATATATAATTTATTTATATAGTTGATAATATTATGATATTGTGTATACTATATATAGACAAATGCACATATTATCAGTATAGGTGATACACATGTGTGTGTATAGTGTGTGCATAAACTATACAGACATTTCAAATTGAATCACAGAAATGTATTGACTAATTTCAATGGTTTATATTTTGACAAGACATTTTAATTGCAAATTAAATTGAACGTATTCAGGAATATTTCAAAACTTTTGATTATACAATATTATATATACTACACTGGTTGTTTATATTCAAACTAAATAATTTTCAAATTTCTGAATGATGCATTAAATAATATTTCTCTCAATTAACCAGCGGGGGAAAAATCTCAAAATATATTTATAAACCATGTTAAAAATGTGGACATAATATCATAAAATATAAGTCTTAATGGTTATGAATTGTGACAATTGTATGGTTTTTTAGATACTATCGTATATAGGAATACTGATATTATATTGATTTACTGACGTTACTTGTGATTATATATTAATAAATTGTATAATAATTTCGTCAAAAACCCAGATCTTGATTAAAAGAAATTGGGGATAAGTGCATGAGCCAACTTGGTGATCTAGTTTAAACATCTAAATTGATGTGATCCTTTCATCAAAGTACCTCTAAATTTTCCTTAAGTTGTACTAATGTAGGAAATCGTTTTTAAAAAAGTTTGATACATTAATTTAATCATTTATGTAGTATTAATAAACGTTTTGCAGAAATGACTACACTTTGATAGGTATTAAAACAATTTTCCATCTACCTTATTCAAACTTAGGACTGATAGCTTAAATGTAGTTGACATGGTTAATATTTATTTGTATTTTTGTGTTGCACCAAGACGTCTTACCAATTGTTACCAATCGTAACCAATTGTTTACTATCAACATGAACCGAATTCAACAAAATGGATTATTCGTATTATTATAAGTATGATACGGTGTAAATAAAAGTCTATATATGAGGGGTGGCCAGCGAGAAAAGACTCGCGAGCCGCCCAATATATTAATATATAATATGGAAGAGCCAAAATGAAAAAAAAAGTGAAAAAATCAAATGTATTTGTAAAAATGTTTTGTATTTTACGATAAGATGGGAGCCGCATAAGTCTATGACGCGAGGCGCATGCGGCTCGCTAGACGCAGTTTGGCCACCCCTGCTATATATATTAGATAGTATTAACTATAGTTAAGATTATAATTAAAATATTATATGTTATTATGTTATACACATATTATAAGTACAGAAAATAATGCGTTTAGTCTTAAATATCTCCGTGTATGGACGAAGACACCGTAAGTATGGTTGCATTTAAGTTCTTACATATATTATGTATCCTTTTACCTGCAGTTATGTTTCGTGTGGGAACTTATTAAATCCCGTACGCAGGACTGCGGGCCAGGTGTGCGCTACGATTCGAGTGGCTCAAAGCAAATATTATTTACATTATTTTTGTAAATTCGATTGGTAATGGGCAATTTTTTTTTTATTTTGTCTTCGTTGTAATTTTTGATATATATTTATATTTCGTTACTATAAAATGTGTGCGTTTCTACGACGAAGGTACTATTGTGTCTATATTCTTTACTCTATAATTATACTATATTCAAATTACAACTTTGTAACCTGTAAGGCTGTAAACATATGTTTTAATGATTTAATATTAATTTAACATACTACCTATACTATATATGTACAGAACAATTCTATATTTTAGATTCCGAGTGCTCCCTCAATATGGATGAATGTATTTTAACCTCTGGAATCTCTAATCCAATCTTGGTGCGGTTTTTTTTCAATTTATAGAGAACATCAAGAAGCAGATTTCAAGCATTGTTGTGTGGACTCAAATCCTGTCTACGGAATATTGAGAGATAAAATAGGAATACATGAGCGTCGCTATTTATCCAGTAAAAAAAAATTGAAAATAAAAATTCAGACTTTTTAACTTTTCTATCTAATTTATACAATAAAACCAAATAAACCAAATGTGTTCGTTATTCAAATGTTCATAAAAAGGCGCGATGTCCGTATGTTTGTAACATATAAACTCAAAAACTAACCAACCAATTTTTAATAAAATCAAAGAGATTAGGTTGTAGATAGTAGATACCTATCGGGAAAGTTTAGAAAAGTATTTTGAACGATGTTAGAAAATATACCAAGTGCTGTACCTACTCAATCCGTCACAAGCAGACTGCCGATCTTGGTAGAATTAGTTCACAAAACGAGGTACACAGATTTGCCCATGAAATGAGGTACACTAAAACAGAGATATGCCAATGTATAGCGCCGTATCTTATATTTGTTAATTTTTTCATGGCCGAAGTCGGTTAGTTAGTATATATTATAAAGTATATATAAATATAAAATAATCTTTGGACATACCGAACAATAATGCTCCGAATTACAAATTTCACAATCCGAAATACGAGCGTGGGTAATAATATGACAACGACTACAAAACATTATAGGAATAGTATTGTAGTACGCATATCGACAGTTATTTTAGGAATAATCAGCTGTGATAATATGGTTTGTTGTCGTTAATTCGAAGAATAATTGTCTTGAGATAGGGTGGTTTCTGTTTCCCGATAAAGTGTCCGTCATCACTTATCACTGTGTCCGTTTTCCGCCCAAGGTTATTTTCTAATTTCCGCCAATATAAATGAATAAACTATTTTAGATATTTTTGAGAATTTCCATATTATCTCATATTATTATTATTATTTATAATACATACATTTTTTGAGAATTTTTTATCTAATTAAATTTTATAGTTTTATGTATTTCGACGCTAAACTATGTTGATGTTTGTAACATTTAATATTTGTACATTATATAGATATATATGTTCTGTTTCCACTATTCGTAATGAATTTAAAGAATGATTTTAAAACTTACTGCCTTGTTTTTAACTATTACACAAATGTAATACCGAAGAAAGATCTTTAACTACTACTTACTATACATTGGGAAATACACTGGTAAATTATATTACTTGATATTATATTATATAGAGACTAAATACGAGGTGAGACGCGTAGATCATAGCAATCATTGCGATTTGATGGACTTGGGTTATCTAAAATATTTCATTAATTTATTTTGGCGGAAATTGAAATAAGACCTTTTGGCGGAAAACTTGACGCCCTTAAGATTTTATAGGATTCAGCGTAACAGTGCACGGTCTCGACCGGAAAGACAGTTTAATAAGAGCAAAGTCTATTTTCTAAAAAAAACATGCATTTTTTTCTGAAAATATTATTTTTCCAGCTATATCAATAATAATTTTGACGTTATTTCTTAATTATCAAGCACAAGGCCGTGGACATGTGATCCCCGCCTTTCGGCATCACACTGACTAAACAAGAATACTAATTTGGTACAAATAAATGTCAATATTAGGTATATTATAATAAACGTGTGTATCTTATAGCTTGAAATTAATTCATATTGGTACCTATAAATTATAATATATTCAAATAGATGATCAAATTCTTTCGGAGTTTATAAAACATTATTGTATAACACAGTAAATATAGGTTCACGTTTTTGTTGCAAGTACATGTATTAAATAATTTATGAAAATAACGATAAGGTATAGTACCTATACTATTATAATAGGTAGGTACAATATTATTATGCGCATGCATATTTCGCCGAACGACGACAGTTTACTCGTTTGATACAATAATAATAACACATTTAACATGGATAAAATAACGTAATATAATTTATTTTATGCAATATAATAATATGCATATGGGAATACCTTCACTTTCAGCTGATAAAATTTTTATTTTCTACATTCAGCAAATATTATAGTGAGACGAATGATATGACGGCCGATGGGTAGGTACTATATATTAAGTATGTATAGTACACTTTCGATCTCTGGTAGGTAAATATTTTTTGTACAGATAGAAAAATAATATTTCATGACATAAATATATTATATAATACACATTTAAAATAATTCGTAGCTTTGATTTTTGGATATTAATGGTTTTTAAATTTTTTTTGATTCAATAAATTTCACTGATAGTCTGCAGAGAGATTGTCCAAAACCAATTGTTTATAACGACGTGTTTGAAATTAATCATAATATTATAATATAATTTACGCGTTAAAACTAATGAATATTCATTTTTTATTTCAACTCCAATATTAGCGTAATAACAGTGGAAACTACAGAAAGTAAAATATATATATTTTATAATCGCGTATTCGACGAAATACAAAAAATTATATTGACTGTTACATTATATAATGGTGCTCAATGGTTCGTGGATATTGAATACCCTTCAAATGAACGGTAAATAGGATGTTAATATAAATTGTTTTTAGACTTTAAACGCTTATTCAATACAACTAAACATATACATGGTGATTCACCAAGCGTGCTCAGCCCCATTTCTTTCTTTAGTAATACATTTATTCAAACTTTGATTTTTGGAATTTTTAAATGTACCCACTCAAAGAATATTTTTTCAAATTTTTGAATTTTTCGTACCACTTAAGGAGCGTTCTCGGGCGATACAAATTTCTGTTTTTCAAATGAGAACCATCCTTTTCTACTGTTAACTATGTAGTGGATAATTTTTTCTGAAAATATTGACGTACCAGAATCAAAATTAGAAAAAAATATTTATAATTATAAATATTTTGTTACGTACGCATGTTCATGCAAAATATACGATAATATCGTTCGTTATGTGATATTATCTCAACATAAAAAAAGGTCGTTATAATATTAGATATATATAAATGTACATATAGGTGCGCAATACGGTAAATAATATTGTAAGTCATTGTCAATGTATCCCGTACATGTATAACTTAGGAGAAACCCGATAAAATATCTTATGTTTGCGTACACTTGATCACACAATCCACGAAATTCACAACTCACGAGATGTAATAATAATATTTTCTCATAATGTCATATACGTACCTACATATTTTGTACTTCTGCGGCAGAGGATCGTGTCGTTTAATGCAACGGCGTTACAATACTACAACAGCTATTCGCCAATAGTGCCTACCCATACGTGTATAATAATTATATTATTGTCTGTTTTTATAGCGCACACGTCTATAATATATACGAATGTACCTCTTTATACCTCTGAATAATATAGATATTAAGCAACAGTATATTATACCTACGGTACATCCGAAACTTCTTTTTAGACTTTTATAAATTAATAAGGCGAGTCTCCGAGCCGTTAATAACTTATTCGAATCGAACATATATATGTGGGTACTATTAAAATAATATGCGATAAAGCTCGCGTGCGGATGAACGATAATTATCATCTACTGCAGATATCGGTTATTATAAATTATAATAACGTATTATGATCGCGTATTCGCGTACAAATTATAAAGGTATATTATATATATATGCTCACAATCAAGACGTCCGAGAACCGGTTACGGTAAAAAAGGAAAAAATACTTAATACGTTATATGTTAGGTGTATTATTCAATAATATTCATTAAAGAAAAAAAATATGAATTACACACCAAACGCACTGGAAAACTTTGTATATTCGATAAATATGTGTTGTACAATATTATTATCGAACTTTAAATATCTAATAAGAAATTGTTCTATGTTTGGTAGGTATGCATTATTGTGTGCATATAATACGAACGATGTTGGCCCCTATATATATATAAAAAAAATAAGTAAATGTACTGCACAAATATGTTGGTTAAAATACACTCGTAATTGCATGTAATACTTAAAATTCTATATTATTTTAGAATAAATTCATCGTCGTCGTTTATTAAAATTATTACAAAATAACTATAAAACGCGTTATTTTACGAGTACATAATTTATATTCTCGCGTGTGTTTATTTTTCACATATACTTAATGATTCGAATTGTTTTATAATAATAATCATCGATGACATCACGTCCTGACGTTTCTCAATTTCAAATAAAACCAATATGAGGACTATTTTTTTCTTTGAAATATTTTATTGTCGTATTGTTTTGGTGATTTTTTTGTTTTTCAAAAAAATGTTTTAACTACATGGTTACTGGTTATAATATCATATATACCTTCTAAGTATAAACATTTCAACAACATATTGAGCATAATATATACCTACAAGATACATCATATTATACCATTTCAATTTTTAAGTCCAATCGTTGTATCGTGTCATTGTACGTTGTAGTTGTCTCTGTTTTGTGCATCATGTACACATGACATATAATATATTAATATGCACCTAAATGAAATGATATTTTGTACTTACGTCCGTCCATATTCACCGAGACGAGTCAAGTCAAATTTCAAAATGTCTATGTGGTCACTTGGTTAGAATATTATTATTATTTTATCCCTATAGTCGATTTACGAACGATGATCCACTGTAGTTGTAATATAATTGATTATAATATTATGTGCTTTTCAGTGTAATAATTGTTCATTAGCATATTATCTTGTGAACTGCCCAAAACTATGAGCACATATTTTATATTTTATACTCGTGGTCAATGTCATATTATAAACTACACACTGTACACAATAATACAAGTATATATGTATATTACACAAACGTATTGCACAAGTTTCATGTATATGCGTTTGTTTGGGCTAAGTTTAACCGAGAAACATAAATAATGAACATAATTAATATTTCAATTAATATAAGTTCCTGGAATGTGTTTTGTATCCATATCGTATAGTAGTTATTTTCAATACGTCTGATTGTAAGTTATTTTATTATTTATCTTTGCCGTTTTCGTATACAGCTTTAAAACAATTTTTAGGATTTTTATGTTTTATATATTTACCGATACTGCAAGACTTGCATGTAAGAGATTGCATAGAATTTATGGAAACGACTGTGATATGCGCGGATACCGCATTATACAATATATTCTAGTGGTATTAAACAATTAAAAACTCACTAAAAAAACGAAAAGTATTGTTCAAATACTTCGTGGGATATTAAAGCGATGAGTTGAAATGAAAATCTATTTAATACATCAAGAGGCAGAGACAATACACATCACGTGATGTGTGTAGTCTCTTCTTAATATATTTATGATCGCATTAAAATAAAGACTCGTGTTATCATATTTTGAGTGAATATTAAAAACGAATAAGTACTTTTTTTGTAATATTTTAACACAAACATTTTATTATACTAACAAATGTTTAAAATAGGACTTTGAATAATATTAATTAAACGAAAACAAAATTGCAACACATACAAGTGATTTTTTTAGTAAATATAAATAAAATAATATCATTTTTTTTTTATTATCTATAGAGGCACCTTAGATATACTCGAAAAAGTAAAAAAAAATCCTATTCAGAAAAAGTTAATATCATATACAGAGTGATTCATTTAATGTCAAACACTCATTTTATCGAAAACTATATAGACATTTATCTAATTTTTTTTTACACGATTTCAAGTAGTTACAAAACAACATTTTTTTAAAGTAATAATATTTTTATCCTTAATTTTTTTTTTAAGATTTTTACTTTTTTTAATGGCAATACAGTTTTAATTTCATATTTCAAAGCAGAATATTTTTCCGATTATTTCTATACATAGAAATCAAATTTCGGACGAGTAGTTTATGAGTTATAAATATTTAAAGTATAGATGAGCGGAGTGGAGTGGTGCTCGGTAACCCCGCAAAATGTCGGTCACTACTCCGCTCATCAAAACTTTAAATACTTATAGTTCATATAAACTACTCTAACAAAAATCGATTTGTATGTATCGAAATACTAAGAAAAATATTCTGCTTCGGAACACGAAATTTAAACTGTACGTTGTCATTCAAAAAAGTATTAAAACTTAAAAAATTAAAAGGAAAAAAACATGTCTTTAAAAAAATGTTGTTTTGTAACGACTTAGAACTATGTAAAAAAAAAACATTTTGAAAAAAGTCTATATTTTTTGATATAATGAGTGTTTTGCGTTAAATAAATCACCTTGAATACTTGAATAAAAAAAATAAAAAATAAAAAGAATAATCAAATAATCAAATATAGATAACTATATCTATTACCTGCCAATTTTTAAGATAGGGATATGTCATAACTCATAATTCGATAGAAAATAAAGTATTCAACTTTTCAATTTATGGTTAATAAAGCCAAGTGTTTGAATGTATAGGTACTCGAATTATAAAAAAAAATACTTTTGAGACCACTTAAATGTAAAAACAATTTTTTTTAAGAGACACGAGACCTTCTTATATATCACAATGCCTTTGAAGTTTAACATGGTTATTGGTTAATTTAATTAATTCTTATCGTAATACTAACAATATTTATATCATAATAGCTTTTATAACTATTGTGAAATTTATAACTATTATTGTTATGAGTATACAATAGTTTTGTTATGTAGTTTGAAACTCGTCAAACAAAATAATATCTAATCATACGCTTAACATTAATAGTATTACTATTATTATTAACATACTAAATACTTTTTTTTCCGTATGCGCACTCTACAGGTTGTAGACTGTTTAGATGCATAGTATTTTTGGACTATAAGGATAATATTTGTTTCAAAAGTTTCAACGGCCGAGACCCTTCAACAGCCAAGCTTGATTAGACTCTGTCGAAATAAAATTATGTCATTTTTACTGTATAATAGCCGTATATTATGGTTGGCGCAGCGCATGCATACCATTAAATCAATAAAAATTTTATTTTGACTAATATTATAGCCTCAGTACTATGTGAGGTAATTTTTTTAATAGACTATAGTATGAATAGTACAAAATTTAGAAAACCTACAAGAAATTAGAAATTTACCCTTTTTTAGACGGATGTAGTTGCTATTTGTTTTGATGGGCAGAGGTTGATCCTTAGATAGTTCAGTTAATAACAATGACTTTTGGTTTAAATTATCTCAATATTATTAAAACAACTACTAGAATAGAAGTCATACTCTACGACCGACGAATACAACACATCTTACAACAACTCTATTTAAAATATTCAAATTGTATTTAATTTTTAAAAACAATGTATTATAAAATTAAAAAACGATGAATCTAAATTAATATTTTATTGGTTTATTATATTGTGAAGACTTATAGATTCTGTAGGTGATTGATATACAAACCGAAAACATTTTCAATTGACATAACCCTGCACAACCAACCTGGTTACGCGGACCAAAAGTGAACAATAAAGTAAACTTTTATTTCTGAACTATCGTATACACTATTTTTATACGGCATTTTTGACAATTTCTGTTATATTCAACATTTATGTTTTTTATGATTATTTTAAATCAATAACAATTCTTCAAAACTTTTAAATGTAAAGTAATATATATATATTTTTTAATTTAGTAGGTGTATCTACTTACCATTTAATTAATACAATTTTACTCTAAAATGATCATAATAACATGGTTTTTTTCTTTTTATATTGACTTGATTTTCGGTCAAGATAACTCATCTTTTTCACGCACCCTACTAGAGTTAAAAATTACCTAAAAATAATAAATTAAATAATTTTTAATTATTAATTTATATCAAAATCTTTAAAACTTAGTACATATAATTTCAGTATAGGTTATAATTCCAAATTTTGTAATCTTGTTTTACTTATATTATTGTAAAACCAATATACCTATGCATTCTCCTCGTATATAACTCACTTATTCACGATATAAAATACGAATAAGTATAAAATGAATCTATGATTGAAAATAATCTAGCATTGGTATGAGAAAATAAGTATAATCATTTGAATAACAATGTACACAGCAATGCTTTATCAAAATAATAAAATTAAAACTAACACGTGCGTATTTTATAATCCTTTTAAAGTTTTTATGTACTTAATATTTATTTAAACAGAAAAATAAAAAGTAAGTTACAAACCTACTACAGTAAACACTAAACACCTCATCGGTGGTTATGGTTTTAAGTACTTAATGTTAAAATGTATTTAATATAGATAAATGGCTATAATACAAATTTAAACTCAATTGAAACAAACTAATAAAAGTGGTTTGGGTAGGTATGGCTTAATTGTTCATAATAAAATATAATCCTGCTGACATAGAGGGTAGTTTACATAACCACCTACTGAACTAATGAATTGTTTAAAATGAACTCGAATAATACACCAATGAGTATCCTTAAAAAAAAAAATAACAATAATTTATAATCATATACAGACTTAAATACTGTCATTAGCGGCTATACATCAAACGGCATAAAAACTAAACAGTAAATAATATTATATTTTAGTTGTCGGCAAAATGTAGGTATTATGGTTACCGCCGACAGAACCTTCGAATCAAAAATAATAATATTAAGTTATTATGTAAATATTATATAACTACTGATACTTAAAAATAACGTCTGTGGATTTGAAACGAAAATATCAAATAATAATAAAAAAAAATATCACACTTCCTAACATTGATCCAAATAGTGAAATGGCTTAGGTAACAGCAGATGTATTGTGTTAACTAGAGCTGAGGACTTTTAGTAGGTACTTAAAAACATCGAAATATATATGCAATTATGAGTTTAAAAAACAAAAAATATGCTTTAAAAAAAAAATGAAATATGAATATAAAATGTGGTACCTAGATCATAATATTTAAATGAATGAAAAAATTACATTTTAATTAATTGATAAAAACTTGAAAAATTAATTGCTTTCGTATGCTTGTTAATTTTCTCCTACGCGATAAATATTATGACTGAAGTGTACTTCCTACACGCGTCCGAGGTGTTATCTGTCAGATTGTGAATTACCTAATCGATAATATTAATAATATACACATTTGGAAAATAATATTTTTATACAGATATTATATTATATTATGTTATATAATTTTATCCAATATACAAATTTTTCCAAAAATGTGTACCTATATATGCTCTTAATTTGTCTAATACACTCAAATATACATTAATATACACTGGGCTCCGCTTAATGTGATCACTTTGATGCAGGTCATTTTGATTCTATTAATCGGTTGATTCTATAAAACATTTACAACTTTTTTTTCATAATTCAATTTTTTAATATAATAACATTTTTATTTATAATTACATATTTAATAATTTATAACACATAAAATTATTTATTTTTACATTTTTCTATTTAATGCTTCTTCATTTAGGTATAAATTTATGCTTGAATTAAAATTAAAATTAAATAAATACATTTAAAACAAATTAACAAGGCTGGGCATTAACGAGTTAAAAAGTTAAAGTTAAGTTACTTAACTTGTTTCTTTTTTTTAAAAGTAACTTCTAACTTAACGAGTTAATTTATTTTAAAGACACGTTAATTAATTATTTTTCCTAATATGAATTTCATAAATACAAAATTATATTTTGATAAGTTGAATGAACGAGTTAAAATAATTAGTTAACTTGCCCAGCCTTGCAAATTAAAGAAGCTATCTATTTTTGATTGTACTTGACAGCCTACTAATTTTATTTCCATATTAGCCTAAAATTAAATGAAATCAAATTAATATTCATATTCATGTTTTTTGGGTTTTAAAAATTAATCAGTTTGAAATACCATAAAAACGATAAGATTGTTCATAAAAGTGATTCAATTATCCGGTACTTAGTGATTCTTATAAAAGGTCAATTTAACATTAGTAACATACAATTTGGTTTGGGATTTTCATTTTTGATTCTAATAAACGGTTGATTCTATAAACAAGTGATCACATTAAGCGGAACTCACTGTATTATTATATGCAATAACGACAAATTAGATGATTAATACAATTTTAAATATAACATCCTGGCTCTTTGAGTTATGAAACATATTTATACATCACTCGCATAGTTTTGCGACCTTTCTAAACAAATATGAAAAAACTAAAAGTCTTCAGTCCTAAGTATTACTTATAATTAGTTATTATTATGTTTATAATTATATTGTTTTATAAATGTGTTTAATTATGTATAGTAATTGTATCACCTGTTAATAAGTAGTTTAAGCCCTAAATAATTGTCAAGTTCCTTGATGTTATTTTAAACAATAAAAAAAATATTTAATATATATTTTGTGTCAACTAAATTCAGTATAATCATCAAATTGGAAAAACTCTTAAAAATAAATGAAAATAATTACTGTAATAAAGGTACTTATTGAAAGATTCATTATTATTGTACGCGTGCGATTATATATACATACTTATTACCTAATATTATAATCGATTGAAATAGGATAGTGATATTTGTTTTTCAAGTGCCAATGAGTTAACCGCTCAAAATTAAATTATTTTTCAAATTCTATAAAATCACAACGATTGTGTTTCACAATCTGTACGTAAGTATTTGATAAATTGGATCAATTTATCAGTTAACTTGGAATACTCTAAATGTAATAGCTCGGTGTTAATATAAATACTTACGGAGTAATGAAACAGAATATATAATTCCAACTGCAGCAAAGAGAAATATGTTAAAAGTCATCGGAATTGATATTGGAATACGAAATTGATGTCTTTAAACATAGTTATTGCATTTTTGTTTGTTATTACATTATCATAAGTACTATACTTTTTTAAAAAGTTTTTTTTTAATAACTCGCTGGGAATCATAACAAATTAATTTATTTGATATTGGTAGTTTTATTTTTTTGAATGGTTTGAGTTTGTTTTTAGTATCGTTAAAAAGAAAATGTGATAGAATATATTTTATTTACAAAAGAATATGAATTTACGAAAAACAAATAATAATAATAATTAAAGAAATACATTTTCGAGTTATACATAAATTAAAAACGCAACAGTAAATAAATGACGAACATATTATAAAAATAATGCACGACAAACAGCTATTCCTCGTAATAATAATTATAAAAAGTGTCATTATTATTTTTTAACTGTCAAATTCGTAATATCGAGTATACAAATGAAGCGAACAAAACTAAAAAACGTATTAGAACACGCTGACTGAACTTATTTCTCCGGAAGCGACAATATATTTTATTATTATAACAAATGATCGTTAAAATAATTAGGTACATGTTCGACGACAGTCTTCGCAGAACACAATAAATTAAAACCCGTCTAATATTGTCTCTCGTCAAATTCTCAGTCTGGTGGCATCCGATGATATATATACATATTTAACAAGAATACTATGTTTTTAAAAAAAAATTCCGAAGTAAGATTAAACATGCATCGCGGAAATATATAATATATTTGATAATAATATCTTAATTGGATATCTTTATTCTGTATTGTTGTCCGTGTAAGTACAGTGAGTAAAAAAAATAAGAATAAGAATGATATCATTTGATTTCGACAGCACAATATTATTATCTCGCACTCCCTACCCGGGACGAACGGTGTTATATTATTATATTATTATTACCGACACCGAACTGAAAAAAATCACGTAACTTTATTAATATTATTATATTATTATTATCGAATAGTTTTTCGTTTTAAAACCTCCCGTCGGGCGAGCGAGCACTCGCGGCATCGATTATCCGTTTCTTTTATTTTTCGTCTCTCTTCCACTCTTCGATACGAATATTTATCATTTTATTATGGTGTATTGCAGGACGTGATCGCGGCCAGCATGAACAGGTTACAGGTACATACACGTGTAAAAATGATTTTATTTCCCTCCACCTCCACCGGCTCCGTGTGAATAATAATATTATAATATACTATATGTATGATAAAAAACTAATAGCTTTCAATCGACAGCGTGGGCGTTTATTTACGATTATTATTATTATGGTGTTTTTTTTTTTCGTAACGTATTATTCAATTATCGTTCACACGTCGTCGTCTGCTTCGTTGTTTAGGTACTCAAACCACTGTGAAAACGCTGTGAATATCTATGACCTCCTCTCCTCCTCCGCCATCTGTATAGTAATATATAGCAGGTATCGTAATGAGACGGTTCATGCCCGAAAACCAATATATAAGTTATAAAACATTTTCACTAAATAATTTAAAGTAAAAAAGGAGGAGGGGGGTTCATTTGAAGAAGTTTTTATCACCACGGGAAACTCATCAAGTGATACAAAACAGTTCAAGAATTTGAATAAAGTATGGTTCATAATAGTCTATTTAAACAATTCAAAAGTCAGAATTACAATCAAAAAGAGATTCATGTACCTATCTACGGTTATTATTTTTTGGGTTACACCAAAAAACAAAATTGATTTTGTTAAATTTTGGTTCGAAAATTCTCGGTTTTTCTATCATTATTTTCTTGTTTTTTTCAACGCGTTTGAAAAGTATTGGAAATTTTTTACTTTTGACTCCCCCCTCCCCTCCCCAAAGTACCAGCTTTATTCACTTTCCTACCAGAAAAAATGCTGATGAAGAAAATCAAAGTACTTTTACTGCCCCGAAAAGTGTTGGAAGACACAAAAAAAACACATATCATTGTGAAATCATTACATTTGTCGCTCCGCTCAGATATTAAACATAATGTCAAACAATTATTATTATTATTATTGGGCTTATTGATGGGTGGACGGTATTTGCCCAAATCGGCCCCCTCCCCCATGGATCCGTCCCTGGTGAAGCGACATATCTAAAACCGAAAAACCAAATAGAAAGAAAACTAAATCGGTTATAGTTTTCAACCATCCCTTACACATACATAATAACACTATTTCAGCAATAATTGTTTTAACAGACAAATTATGTGTTGTATTTTTATTGGAATCAAAAAAAAAAAAGAAGTAAAACATATTTATTTTTCGATAAAAATTAGGTCAAATTGCGTAGGTTACCATTTATATCTATAAATTATTTGTCCAATGACTCCAATGTAATTTTCTCAATCATTAATTTCAATCAAAATATTAATTAATTTTACTATCATCAAAGTGAAAAGTAGTAAACAATACAAATATTATAAGCATAGTGCGGTATAGTGCATAGTATAATATAGCATAATAAATTACATTAATAGTTTGGCAACCGCGGTAGTAGTATACGGGTACTTAAATGCCCAATTCTATGCTAAAGTCCTATAATATACATCTCTCCTGTGCAATTGAAAGGTATATTATACTATGAATGTCGCGCGCTGCTACGATTTACTCTCTAATACGATTTATGATACATTTTTATATTACCAATTTGTAAATTGCATTCGTCTATACAGTTCTAGACCAAGCCAGGCGTGCCTGTGTAAAAAATAAACGAATGTTGAGAATAATTATATTATATAAATAAGAAATTTACGCATTGGGGATAAAATAACGAGTTCAGATGGATTTATTTATGTAGATAATAATAATAATAATAATAATAATTATAATAAAAAAAATAAAGTTTACGTCTTTCTAACATTATTATCTATCTAAACGTTAAAATATAATCACACTATTGAAATTTGTATACTCAATAATTAATATCCAGATAAATGATAATTTATGATCAAATAAAAATAATAATAATATATTGAATATAAAATAAAACGATTATAAGGTAGGAATGGGAATAGTACAACTTATTATGCCCAGATGATGATTAAATCATTGATAAACTATAAAGTAATAATTACTTTTGTTGGAATTAATTATTAATTCCAACAATATATTTTTACAAATAAAAAAATGAAGATTTGTATATATTATAATATGATGTAGGTAGCTATTATAATATTGTATTCAGCTGTTTTTGTCTAAACTATCAATACTATTATATTATTATATAGAAAACCGGCATTTTGTACACGTATAATAAAAATGTAGATAGATACTACCTACCATACACTCAGGTCCTAAAAACAATGGGAAAACTAAATGATAAGGCAATTCTGGTAATAACAATTAAATATAATGGGCTTAATCTTTAAAACAGCGAACCTTTACAGTAGTTGAGGTTCGTTAAAATTATCTAAAAAGTGATGAATGACCACATTGACAGAAATCAGTAATGCATTTTATGTTAACAAGATAAAATGTATTAAACTTGAAAATTGAACTTCTATTAACTAAAAACGAGCACCATTAGTGATAAAAGTCAGTTAAGAAAATGTACTCTACAAACTTTGTACACTGTCTCATTAATCTTGATCAGCTTTATCAAGAGCTCTTAAAAGTTAGTTCAAATAACGTCAAATTATAGAACTGCTGTGAGGAAATTAATCTGATATTATATTGTTTTGGAAATTGCCAAGTTGGATCCATTTCGTTAGAAGAAAAAAACACATACGCTGGTATTCTTTGATACCTTAATAAGTAGGTACAAAAAAAAAATAAGAAATTTATTATAAACGAGTGCAACATATAGGTATAATATATATTAAATGATTATTAATAATAAAAAAACAATAAATATCAAGGAGTTAATTATTCAACTACAGAATAAGTGATACAAGGACAGAATCATATAAATAATGTATTTTAATGAAACTTTTTAATTATCTGGCAAAAAAAAACACAAAGAAACTCAATAAGAAATAATATTTGAATACGTAAATTGGAATTAAAAATACATAAGTAAGCAGTATAAAGTGTAAGTAACGTATAATTAGTGCTCTCTAAACATAAATTGTAATTTTCTGTCTATGTTGTTAAACACCATTACTGAAATTAACTTTTATTATTTTTAGTATAGCTTCTATTGACATACTATTCAAATTCAAACTTGCAATGTTAAGAATAAAAAAAAATATCAAGATGTAAAACTTTTTCGACTTATATAGAACATTTTGTTTTAAAATGTGAATGGAATTTGCATTTTAATTTAAATATACAATTTATAATTGAATAGATACACTATTGACTTGATAAAAATGTGAATATAGAGAAGTGAATAATTCAAATTGCAGGTATAAAGTATGCAAAGTATGCATGGTTATAAATTGTTTAAGAAAAAAGCTTAAATGTATACTTTGTTAGGTTAAAAGGTTGATTCGTTATGCATACCTAAAATGCTCAGCAATTACAAGGAAATTGAAATTGAGTTATTCTGAAAATAATCGATTTATATTCATATTGTGTAGGTAGCATATCTAATGGACAGTGTGCCTACATTTTATTTGAGAAAAGAATTGTAGAAAAACATTTAACAGTATTAATAATATTATAATATAATGTACAAGGTATAGGAACATTCAGCAATTTAGCATATTATAATAATGCGCAAAGTTGTATAGGACGTATTTTGAGTATAATATACGACGACTTTTAAGTAGATCTTATATTATTCATTGAGATTATTTCAGATCGATCTCGCTAATAACAATTATTTGTCGGTACAAGAATACGCATATTTTTATAATGCATATTATACACTTCAATACGGAATATTATATTTTTGCCAGAGATATTTTTAGGGTCATACAAGAAATCATACAAATCCGTACATACATAGGTACGCATTTCTATAAATTATTTACTTAAATATTGACTGTAATAAATAACCGCGCTTAACTCCTACCTACTCGTAAAATATAAGTTGGATTGGGTTAGGTTATTGGTAGTATTTAATCCGCCGAATCTTTGACAGATAAAAAATAAGTATCTATGTCGACTGGAGATTTTTTTTTTAAGCCGACGGACGTGATATATTTCGTTCGGAGGGCGTTACCAAATTATGTATTACGACTAATCTCAATTGTCCTTGTGTGTAATATTTTAGAGATACGATATATACCCGTTTTATTATTCAACGCCAGTAATGGATTTACGGAACACGAACGCCTTGAAATTTTTAAAGAAAAATAAGGTATCGGCTATTCACCACGCGACCGTTTATTATGCGTGATCACATTTTTAGGATCTGAAATTGGTTTTATAAATTATAAACTATTCGAGTGTTTACGGATAATTAGTAGGTACTTACTTGAATTTTTTAAACTTGTGGGGTTTTACACTTTTGGTTTACATATAACTCGACGAAACCATACCCCGAATACCCCGAGTCCTCGAGGTACCTATATCAAACTCAAAAGCAACATTTGTACTTAAATAACTTTACCATACCTTGGTCATTAATCAAAAAAAAAGCTATTAGAACCAACTATATTTTGGGTTATTATTTTATATTTTAGATGACTGTTAACAATATTATATAGTGCAGTTCTACTTTCTTGTTTAAAACATAAACTCGTAAAATGTACTTTAAATTTAATTAATGAATTATAATATAAGCAAATAAACAATAAATATTTTGTTTGAACCATATTCGAAAAAATTAATTTCTGATGGGTATTTATACACTTGTTTATAGTTCATTTAACTAGGTAAATTAATTTTGGTTCATTATGATAAATACACTCCAGTGTGATTGAATAAAATAATGTTTTTTTTTAATTATTATTATTCGTTAAGGCGATAGTTATTAGCCTACTTTAAGATTATAGTTACAGGTTATAAGTGAAACAAAATAGCAAAAACAATGTCTATATGACTACATTTCAATATAATATATACCTATTAAACACAATTTTTACTTGTATAATATGTTTTGTGTTGTACCATTCTAAAAAAAACATTATAACGCTCAGGGTGGCCCACAATGTGCTGACTTAATAAAGCGGAGAGGTTGTGAAGAGTTCTTAGTCATAATATTTTTACAAAACTAAACATAATTGGCCGTTTTGTATACATTTTGAATAATAAAAGAAAAATGACAGTAAACATTATTTATTTTCATTGACTTTCCAACAATAATAAATAATAGTGATCTAAGATTTAAATCGAAATTTAAATGATTTTGTAATACCTAGCGTATTTTATAATAATAATTCTGCAGTACATACGCGTGATTTGCATTATCGTGATTATTGTTATCCGGAGAACAATGCAATTTATACATAATTGTCAATTACACTCACTCAAACGCATAAACCATTTTCAAAAATAAAACGTGAAGGTGTCATTGTATAATATTATATAGTTATATACGAAAACCGTGTGTGTGTGTGTGTGTGCGGTTAAATATATGGACACATTATATTATATGATCGAAAACTGTGTGCATTTTGAACGGCAGAGAAAATGTCAACTGTAATAAATGTGTTTCTCTAATACCGAACGATAATAATAATAATAATATGTACGCGCGCATTAAATCTGAAGAAACGTGTTTTCGCTATAATCAGATAAAGACGGGAGCCGAACAGGCTAAACATACGCGCATAGTTCACCGCCCACCGTTGTTTGACGGCAATCATCAGTCACATCAAACATTTTTGAAACTTTTTACATTTTCGCTGTACACACGCATTAAAGATCTTCACAAGTCTCATAAGTCGGCGTACTATGATATTATTATATTTTGTGTTCCATACCCGCACCTACCTACGTCTTATTGTTGTACACGATATTGTTTTTTTATCTTTTTAAAAATTAGTCTATTTATAGAGTTTTTATTTCGAAAAAAATAACCGTCGAGTATAACGTTTTGTAACCATGGCCCCGGAGTTGTACATAGAACCCCGTTGTTGTGGACCGTATATACCTATAGTGTACTTTTCTTAATAAATTGCCATTCTTGTTATGTCATCAGTTATTATATTATTTAAGAAAATTACAAATACGAATAATGATTATTGTTGTATGAGTTAAAAATTGTAATAACCATAATAATAGTATACGAATAATATCGTGTTCCGCGTGATAGTTGTATGTAATAAAAACTAATATTTGGGTAAAAAAAAATAACCAATTTTTAGAATAATGATAGGTATGGTTTATAATATACCTATATGTATAGTCACTATCTCCAAAAATTAGGAATGTATTATGTGTAATTAAAAATATCAAAAAATAAATAAACAAATGGATTTATAAAGAACAAAAACGTTTAATAATTATAACTATTATGATATAATATAACGACTATTCTCAAACCAGTTACCCCATATTACAGAATAATTGAATTATTTTACTCAGTGGGCATAAGTATCCATAATTTTTTTTTTTTTTAATTCGTTTATTTTAATGAAAACTTACAATCCATACTAAGTGAGTACAACGATATTAAATGAGTGGAATAGAATATGGTGAAAAGGAAATATTTAGTAGGAGTTTCACATTACAAACTCCTAAACACGAGTGAAGTATCCATCGTTAAAGACAATATATCATCGTAATCAATTTTTGAATCGTTATCTCAAAAATTAATTTTTTTTTTAAAAACCCACATTTTAGGTACCAACTAGGTGTTATTTTTTGTTTGTTTACACAAATTTTAATTGTTTCTATTGATATTACCTATGCGTTTGTATAATGACTAATAATTTGAAACCATCACGTTCACGTTCAGTTAAATTTGCATTTGAACGTATATTATAATAATATGTCACAAACTCTCAACTGCTGTAGTAGTAATAACCCGAAAACCCGCCGAAATGTCGACATCATATATTTATTGCTGTTCGTGCAGTAATATATATTACTTCCAACGGTGGGCACACCAGATGAAACTAGAGATGTGACTGACCCATCACGTCAACTCGGATAATTATTGGAAACTGTCACAGCGTGTTTAACACTTAAAATATTAATTTCAAATACATTTGCCACGCATATTATACCGATTACTGGTGTACGGTAAATACGATTATTATATAATAGTGCGATTTGGGTGGTGTAATATGGAAATTAGAAAAAGTGACGTTTCCACGAACCGAACGTGATGCGAGCAAAATAAACGTAATTATGCTTAAAAATGTCTGTGTGTGTGTGTATATATACATAATATTATAACAATGCTACCGTACAATTTAAATCATAAATCCAATATTCGAACGTCGTAGACCTTGTTCTGCACGGTAGAAAAAAAAAACCCAAATCCGGGCTACAGTTCATACAGTAAATACCGTTTATTAGAGCAGTTGACTCGACGAAATCGGCAGTTAGAGTATATAGTATATTCATATTTTATTTCGTTACAAATTGTACGTATAACATAAAACTATTACTATAAAATATAGAGATCAGTTTAGAATTGTTGCTACTGAAGCTTCTTAATTTCAGATTCTCATAATTTCATCGTCCTATATATATAATATCATACAAGATCTAAATGATGAAATATACTTGTTGATCTCAAAAACGGCCATAATATAATAACTACTACTCTCCTCCTCCGCCAATCAGCAGAGTATTGGACATCGACATCCCATACTTTATGCACCTAACCTGCACTTGTAGGTTTATCTATGTATTACGCGTTAGTAGATAAAATAATAGTAAAACGATAACGTAGTACAATAATTGTATAACGTTTGAGCAATATCAATCAAATATAAAATATTCCAGAGGAAATGGCGTGGACGTAAGAACCTTGAACAATATCTATTAGAAAACGTAAACACTATGAATTATGACACTCAAATCATTCGTATGAAATTTTACATTTTACACTTTACATCAAGTAAACGCTATGAGAGAAACTATAACTGCAACCAGTATGAAAATATCATTATGTTCTATGATAATTGTTTAGTTCATACTATACAAATTGAATAAAATAATCTAACTCGACAAAATTTGTCCTTAAGAAATATTTTTTTATAATTAGGTGAGTTGTGTGTATCAATGGATCATCAATGACAAACAAACGAGTTAAGCGATTGAATATTCTGATTTTCGATGTGAATGTTGATGGTTATTGCGGTGGACACAAGATGGTTTGTTTTTCTTCTTCTTCAATACAATATCACTACATAAAAAGCTAAATTCGTAGCAACACTTTGACTCTGTTTATAATATTGTATTACATTAAGTAACGATGCAATAAAATTTTTTTTAATTCTTTATTGAGAATAGTTGAGATTTTTTTAAACGGTATTTTATACTTTTAGATTTTGAGCGGATAATGTGTTGATTGTACCATTTAATCTATTCTGTGATTGTACAATGAAAAGTGTGTGTGTGTTTTGTATTGTGTTTGTGTACGTGATTTATAGTAGAAAAAAGGCTTCGATTTTCAACTTTGGAGGTGGTTTCTGTGGTAGCAAATCGAATCTAGTGAGACTCATCAAAATGAGAATAAAAATCACACACATAATCATAAAATCAATACATTCATCACTCCGCTCAGAATCTAAAATATCTATTGATTAATTTTTTCCTTCAATGTAGGTTTAAATATTAAATTATTCTTCCACTGCGATATACAATTTTTAATGTTAAATTGAGTAAGGATATTTGTAAGGCGAAAAATAAAACATTTTTGTAGTAAAAAATAAAAATATGGAACATAAACGATCGTCTCAATGTTGATAAATAATTTTGTTTTTCATAACGAAGTACCTCCTCTGAGAGGCCTCTTTACTCTATATTTACAAGTCATTATTTTATTGTTTTGTCAATTAAGCTTATTGTCCAGTATTCTGTAACAGATGACCTAATAAAAGATGTTCGCAATAGTGATTCAAAAGGCAAAGTTTCCGATTCTGACTATTTAATTTTATTTTATACCTTAATAAATATACATAAAATTAATTAGCACTGAAATGGAATTTCAGTATTTCACCATAACTTAGTACTTAATATGTATATTAGTGCGTATACATAACCTATAGTCTATTCAACTTACTTTTGTTATCGATGTTAATTTAAAATTAATTAATTAATTTTTCAAATCATCTTGTTTATTTGAATTATTGTATAAATGTACTAAAAAGTTATTTTCATGTATTATTATAACTTTGGGCTTCTGTCAATATTTTTAAAAATAAATAAACATATTTGTTATCTATAATATATTATCTTAGACCAAAAATAAAAAATGAATTTATTTATTTTGACTTCATCAACACGTGTACTCGATTATGTAAAACAATAAATAGTTAGTTGTTTGCAATACCAATAATGTTTTAACACGTTTATTTAATACCTAATCTTAATGATGTTATAATTTATAATTTTTTTTTATTTTTCATACTTCGATAATTAATTAATTTACGCTTGAAATAAAGGGTTAATTAAATTTTACATTTTTTTTAAAAAATAAATAGTTCTAAATAAGAAAAACTCACGACAGTGTCGTATTCAATTAATTAACTGTATAATTCCTGGATTATAAATTAAAACCAATTATATTAGTACAAACTAATAATTACTTCATAAAACGGGTTTTCATCACGATATTCAAATTGCGTTCACTAATTTTTCAAAATCACTCCTATAGTAACACGACGCCGTATTATAATTTACCGCGTCTTTAATTACGTTTTATTTCGTATAACGTACCTTTGATTATAAAATGTGGGCATTTACTGTTATGAAAAAAAACGCTGTACGTTATTAATTACAGGACATTCAAGCAGTCGAAAACATTAAAATTCTTCCTTTGAATTATAAAGGTGTATAGCCGTGTACAGGATTCTCAACCTGCTTCGTCATTATAATAAAGTCGTCACCAAAAGTACTAATATCTAACCTAACCTAAATTTAAGCAATTTAATATGGTCAATACATATACGATTTTAATTCGATAATATTATTTCGTTTCGCTCCTGCAGAGTATATAGAACCTTAATGTGCGAATAATTAAAAACCAACTCTGATCAATTTCGTCGGGTTGAAGATTTTTTAATATACTTGAAATTCAGGATACCTGTGCTTAAATTGTATCCACTACAGTTTTTGACGATTATTTCTTTTGACACCTCTCTCTTTGTTAAAGACTTAACACCATATATGATATTATTGCTGTAGTCTATACGTTTAATTGCCAACGAATTGATACACTGTATGTACTCTGTATTATATAAGTCTTCAATGTTGTTGAAATATATACATTTAATATTATACGTACAATGAATTCACAGAAACGTTATTTTATTAAAAATAAAACGTTTATATTTCACGAGAAAAAGAATTATTTTCACTCCATATCGTTCATTCGTTTTAAAAAGAGGCAGTTTCGATCTAAATTTTCCTGAAACGGGAAAGCCGATATATTGCATTAGCTCCGAGACTGGGCCCAGGTGTAGCCTTCTTTATACCATAAATATAATAACAGTTTACCATCACGGTACCGGTACCACAGTTATCGACGTAACCTGCACGAGTTACCCGATTTTTATTTGATTTTGTGCGACCCGTTAGAATTGGTTTTACATAATATCCATCACAAATATTATTATGATTTAACAGGACGTTACACCGTGCGCGTAATTCCGTCGTCGTCGTAATGTAAAATTCTTCGGGAAACACGGCCGCCGCCTCAGCCGCCGTCGACGGCCGACCGATTACCGACAACCGCATCGCATGCGACCATAGCAAGGTAAATCTGACTTTCGGCTGCACGACAATGGCGTGAAGACATATTATTATTATTATTAATATGATACGCGACGAAATAATATCATTATAACATAAGACGGGCGAACCGACCGAATTAGCTCGTTAGGCTCGTTAGGCTCGTTATAGCAAAGCCGAAGTTTAACGTGAGCACCGCCCAACGGCCTTGTGCAGTATATATATATATATATATAATACGTTTAACCGGCGTGTTAGCTCCTCTAACGATTCGTTTGAAACCTTTAGCTGTCGCGTAAACGGCCAGACACATATGTTTAACCACAGCAGGGACCTACAATATCGTATACCAACATAGTGTAACCACGTGCAGAGAACAATTTAATTATTATTATTATTACCTTATTTTTCTTTTGACGGTCAACTGTGGGGCTGGGTAAATTTAAACATTAAAATTCTATTCCTTTTTTATGATACGCGCTGTTATGTAAATACTTTGAAAAAAAATACAAATCGCTTTCGTTGTGCAGTTTATAATAATTTAATTTTCTGCATGTATATAGTAGGTAACCTATTTTTGTTATTATTATATTTTATGTCCGTGGATATTTATCATGACTGTGTTTTTAATTCTAGAGTTACATAATCAACATTTCATAGTATATTATTATGTATTTATGTATATCCGACGTTGAAAAGAATTTATTTTCACTAATTACTCTTAAATTTTTTGTTTCTACTGATGTACTTTATTTTCACGAACAGTTTTATAGACGTTCTTTTGTTCAAGTTTAACAAACAAAACTAAGTTATTAATGAATGTGTATAAAAATTTACATGGGTAAACCTCGATATAGATATAGTAGGAATACATTCATTACTATTTTGTTTACCGTGTAATGTTTTTTTATTCTGTTTAAAAGTTGCTTGAATAAATTATTTCTGTATTGTTTAAATATAATTTCAATGATTGGATAACACAATTATTTTTATTGACTAGATAGTTAAATAATATACATATATAATTGAGTTTTGTACAACAATTTGTTAAGTACAATAAGCTTTACTCACTGTAGCTTCATAATTATTACTGCTTAGTAAAAGTCGTTTTGATTATAAAATAAACATAAGCGATTATTGCATATTTCTGAATTGAATAACTTACAACTTTCAGACTTAAATTAGAAATTATAGTACATTAGAAAAAATGATTGAAACTACCGTATTTTGATATTTTCTCCATAATATATATCATGGCCTATTATCCTTAGAATACAATGATTAATAATTCAAAAACGACTAGCTCGAATTTTGAATTTAATACATCACAATTTTTAGAAAAATTATCCGCTAAATAATTTACAAGTGAAAAGGAGGTTGTCATTTGAATACAAAGAAATTTGTACATCCTCTGGACACTCCTTAAATAGTACAAAAAATCTCAAGAATTTGAAAAAGTGATCTTTAAGTATAATTAAAAAATTCCAAAAACCAGAATTTGAAAAAAATCATTATTGAAGGAAAAAAACGGGGGTGAGCGTGCTTGATGAATCACCCTGTATACATAATATATATATATATATAACCATGTACCTATTGTCTATATATATATATATATATATATGTATATAACCATGTACCTATTGTCTATATATATATATATTATAGGTGGATATAACTCAACCTTTTTCGAGTCCTTGTATTTTATTTTATTTTTTTCTTCATTTTTATACCACATAATTGATGATCGACCTGTACGTGTGCGCGACCTCGGGACCAAACGTCAAATTGAATGCCTGCGCCGAAATACTATGTGTTTTGCCCATCCGATCGGTCACGTACCGGTAATTAATATTAATCTACAACATGGTTATGAAAATAATAGGCGATAATTAAACATGTCCACGAACACGACGACGAGACGTTGGCGCGAGGCGGCTGAACTTTGACGGCCCGCCGCCGCCGCGATGGAGGTGGTCTCCACATCATAAAACGATATTATGCGTCGTTATACCACTTATTGACTTATATATAAAACCAATACTCGATACCGTATTATACGTATTAAACTGTTGTGTATGGCGTGGTTGACATTGTGGAAAGTAAAACTTACAAACGCGATAACGGTGCACTGCTGCAGAGAGACGTTTTGCAATATTAATAATATATAATAATTAATAACACTCACTCGGAATGGCTCATCAGTGCGCTCGCCCGAGATAAATATACAACAGTCGCGAGCCTCGACGACTCGAATTTTTTTTCTCGCCCCTCGAAGTGTTTTTCAGTTGCGTTTGAAGGTATAACTTATAACTATATATAACTCGAAAAATACACGAGTCGAATTTATTTTTATTTCCTTTGAGATTCGAGTCGTCGCGTCGTCGAGACTGGTCGAGAGCGGTCGGCTGCACAATAATACGAGTAATATCGCAAATTAAGACAATAATTTACCGTCTCACGTCATTCGGACCTGTCGAAGTATATTTTCGTGTCAAACGTGCGCGATATACACATATAATATAATATATAGATATGTATGATATTGAAATATTATGTAGGTTTATGTGGTCTGTCGTCGTACGGGAGGCATATGGGCACATCACTCGTCTGTGCGAGACCTTGAGACGCGGTCGGAAACACCGGAGTGCGAGTTACTCCGAAAAAAAAATCACAGGCTAACCCAAGTAGTTCTTCTAAAAGCCTCAGAGACAAATTACTGTAATCAAAAAAAAAATATAATAATAATACTCCATTATCAGCGACGGACCGACCGTTAATATATTATATAATTCTCTCGCGGCAGCAGCAGTAGCTATCATTATTTCCATCGGAGCGTTTCAATTAAAAACACTCGTCGTGCGCCCGTATGTAACACATAATAATATTATACATATATCGTACAGTATATATATATATATTATGCATTATTATTATATTATGTACGTCGTATTGTGTGCAATTGATGTGTTTTTACACCGCTCGGCCAGCCCTGCTGCCGATCGTCGGCGGTCGTCCCCCGCACCACACATTATATACGCGAAAAAATAAGAAATTTTCATTAAATATTATTGTGTCGTCCGAGGTCGTTTCATTTGACACGGCCGGGTGGTTAAAAAAAAAAACGGGAAGAAGGAAAAAACACAATTAATTTTTGACCGCCGATCGGTCTCACGCCACGAATACCGCTAACCATACCGGAAACGAGCGTACGTCGTATATATTCTCGTCTCCAGACCCTTCATAATATCATAATATTATACCTATACCAGTTATATAATATATGTTGTGTTGTGTTCACTTTATTATAGTTCCTGTAGAGATAATAATTATTGAAATAATAATAATAAAAATAATATACGCACATTATATTATTATCATGATAGCCCGTTCGCAGAGTTGCTCACCTCTGTCGATTTATTTACCTGTTTGTAGTTGAGTTATAGCGTATGCATATAATATGTATAATATATAATATATTAATATATTTGGCTAGGGCCGGGCTAGGTATATAATATACGTTATTTATGTGGAATTAGTAAAACACGAACCATCAATCTTCGTCTCGATCGTGTGTGGACATATATTTTATCGGTTTTACTCAAAATGAAAACTCCAAGGATGAACAATTTATAAAATTGTATTTACTTCAACCGAGACCTTGTAGACTATGATGAAAAATAATACGTTCTCGCGAGAAAAGTTAAATAAAAAATGTATATTCCGTTTTTAATGGATACAACATTTATTATTATTTTTGTCGTCGAAATATTAAACTTTATGGGGTGGGTTACACTCTGCTTACAGGTATTCGTATTTTATATCATTCAAATCCAAATAATAATTCGGATATTATACGTTTATACCAAATCAAAATAAAATATTCAAGTAGAAATTTATTTCTTATTATTGTTTATTTTTATTGAAATATAGTAATAATCCTTTTACTGAACCCGAGTATAAAAAATATTATATTATCTTAGGTATCGTAAACACAGATCTGTGTCTTTTCAACGATTAACAAATAAATAGTAAGGTTTTATCTATATCGAAACTTGATGCAGCATTTCAACATATTTTGTATTATTATTAGCCTGTTATAAACGCGTTACACACCAAACAATTCACTTGCCCTTAACTCTAACATATTATAATAGTGTATTATACAGTCGGACTTCCTTGACTCGAAGTTGACGGGACCGACAAAAAAGTTTGAGTCAACCAGGAATTCGAGTTATCCAAAAAATAATGTTTGGAAAGAAAATTCTAGAGACAGAGGAAAAATTCGAAGTTATATCAACGATTTCGAGTTAAAAAAGTTCGAGTTAACCAAGTTTGACGGTATAATAATATTATACCGTCAAACTTGGTATGTACATATTATGTACATCGTACGGTTAAAAATAATACCATGATAAATACCATGCATAATATGAACACATTGCTTCATCGAATGTATAATAATGTACCTGGTACCTAGGTGGTTATTGGGTACTATTTAGTACATAAAATATTGTATTTAGTATATAATATGATATAAATAATTATGATTTTGAGGAGTTTTGTAAACTCGAGTCTTTATATTGACTATATAACACTACATATAGGTACCAACCTACTATACATACGACTTACGACGATCTTTACATTATTAATTTTATTACAGTTTACTATTTTATTATAAAAATATATAAATCTAAAACAGTATGTACAGTAGTTGTAACTTATGCATCGCGAATCATGTGGTACCTCTAGTTAATAAGTAATGAATTCGCGGAGACTGATATTATATAGCATACAACTATAACCTAGCTAAAGGTTGATATTAAAGCATATTATAATATAATAATACCTCAGCTGTTATGGTTACTTATAATACGACTCGGTAGTCGGTACCAAGTAAAACCCAAACAATAATCGTGTCGCAAAATCGCTGTGTCGCATAAAAGTTGTGTCGCAGATCTTTCGTACCATAATTTGCAATTTATTATTTAGCTGCGGGTAGATATTATTGTACGATTTGTCTGCGTCTTAAAAAGCACGTTATCAACGAGTTATTAAGCTGATATAAGCATATATCGATGCCAATAATACTCACTATACGTCTTATTATAAGTACCCGCGTTATTATAATATAATGTTATTTCTTTTAACGATTTATTTTTCTTGTTATACATTATAATGTAATAAATCAATAAACAGCCTGAACTATAAGTAGGTAGTCATCTATTACTATATTAGTAATTGACTAACGCCCGTATACGCTATTGAATAAATAAATAAATAATGCGACGCGAACGTTTTAAGAGTGTTTTTATAATATTATTAATATAACATGATTTGAGTGTTTTAATAAAATTATTCGTATCGCATTGGTTTTGCTATTCATATCGATTTTAATAATGTTTGCGAGATAATAATCCACTTTGCGTGTCGGAACTCGACAATTCTGCTGTTTATTCTTGATATGAAACTTTCGTAAAGTTTGTATTTTTATCGAATCATGCAAACCCGAGTCTATATCGTCGCCGTCGTAGGAATAAAATCAGCTCGAAATCGTTGTTTAAACAAATGCGAAACTTTCAAAGCCCTGACGCTACACATTCAAACAGATAAAACCAACGATTTATATTTTATTCATATAACACTATTAAGTCTAGTTTAATAATTTAACCAACATAAGTTGCAATAAAAATATTACAAAGACAATTTCAGATGACATTGGCGGTTAGAATTTATTTCTAAAATTCGGACGGAAAATGCATTTACCTACACTGGCTGATAGTGTATAAAATATGAGATTAATAGCAATCGTTCAAATATTGTTTTCATATGCATTCTATTTGTTTTAAGCAATAAAAATGTCAGATAACATTAGAAACAAAAATTAAACAGGGGTAAAATCATATATTAATATTATATAATATTAAATTTAACTTTTGAGTTAAAATTCCATCGAATAGTAAACTATAGTATTATTTTAAGAAAAATAATTGTTCGTAATAAAATACCATAACTTTCCGAAATATCGTTAATAGTTGACATCAACCCTGCATATTATCATTTATCATACGTATGAACAGAGGCAATGATTTAAAAAGAAAATTTTAAATTATTCCAAATCAGCAACACGATCATTTTGCCTAACCTAACAGAAATGAAGACTGAAGAACGTCGCTATTGTTCGACGAAAATAAAAATTTGAAAATTAATTAAACGTAAAACAAAAACGATAATTGAATCGCCCGTCTGTGTTGTAGACGAGAAAGCGAACCGAAATGTCAAAAACGTTTTCAAGTTCTGGTGAAAATAAAGCGTTTTCCTCGAACAAACACACACTCAATATTATAATATGCAGATTGCGTCTTCAGCAGTCCATCGTATCAGCTACGACCGAGGATTTGGACGAGGTTTATTTTTCCGCTCAGTAATATAATAATAATTATTGTGTGAACTACGCGACCTATGACATAATATATAGGACATATATGCCATTACAATATTTTTTGAAATAAAATATACGACTTCTGTGACACGTACCGTAAAATCTCGGGTTTAATTTGAAGTAATTTTTTTTTATATAAGGTCTCCGGGTAAGAATTGCTGACGGAAATGTGCACAGACGGTTCACATACCATATTATATTATATACTGTCCTGCATCCTATACTCTACTCGGTCTCTATTAATGAGAGAACATATCATATCATAATGCACGAGTTACGCGAGTGCTGCAGAAGGTATACGAACCCCTCGCGCGCACACGTGAGTGGACTTCAGTCGTTTCCACTGTGTAGAAGAGTGCTGCAGCGTTTCCGCGCCGAGACCGAAGAAAGGGACAGATAATTATGTCATTTTGAACTTTTCTCGTTTTGTGACAATAGGTATGTGGGGGTACCTCCATCCACTTGTATATATTGTCGTGTGCGTGCTTGTCGCTTTTTTTTTCCACGCATTGTATAACGATAATCGTACTTGCGCAGATATACTTGAGATTCAAATCTCTCCGACTCTCACGGTAAATATTAATAATTTATTATTATATAATATCATATAGAGCAGTCTGCCGGAAGGTTTTTATAAAGCTTCGGAACGGATTGTTATTATCTATTAATTATCACGCAATAAAAATACTTTCGGCAAGTCGTCTCGAATACTATATACAAAAATATAATATTATTATAAGATAATATATTGCGTTATCGAAGGTTTTGCGTTTTGTGTAATTTTTCTTTTAGTCCCAGTCCAGGGGTCGAAGAAAAAAGATGGACATACTTATTGGGCACAAAAATAAATATGCTACTCGTCTATGACCTGCTGCAGACGTATAAACAGATCTAGGAAATGGTAGGAGACCTACAGCCACTTATAAAGCATAGGACTCGCATAAAATATTTAAATTCTTGGGCTTCTACGAAACATCTTTTTGCATTTGCTATATGAATAATTTAAATATAATATTTAAACAAAAAAAAACTATTGATTATTATAATTATTCAATTTTTTTTATATTTCTACGTTTTGCTAATGCTATTACGTGACTGTATTTACCGTGATTTATGATAAATACTTTATACTAAAAGCATGAATGTCAACAATCATTTATATAAATACATATGCGTCGACTGATGAATAACTGTATATTATGCACTTCATTCTTTCTTCCAATAGCCAGATAACAGCGCTTATATTTATTTTTGTCACCGGTTTAATTATTTATTCTTACCGTTTTAAATATAGTGACTTGTCCTGTAGTATTCGTCTGGATATAGGCGTTCGTACGATTATTATACGGATGATTAAATAGTTTTATAATTTATACCACTGAACACAGCTCTTCGAGCACATAAATAAAAGTCGACCAGTGTTCAAAACATTTATATAAATTTAAAATTTCAGTTTGAAATATCTGAAAAATATGGCTAGTAGTAGAAACGGTATTTTTTATTTTTTACAAAATTATTCCACTATTTATAACAGACATAATATCCAACTGCTTATAATAGTATAAATCAAATATATACTAATTACATCATGGTTTAAAATTATTAATGACAATTTTACAATTATAAATACAAATAATAATATATTTTTATCATTATGTATTTTCAATGATAGTCGCAAAAAAAAGGAAAAATGATATGAAAACGTATCAAACAAAACCGTTATGTATAGTAGCTGAAACATAACTAAGTCAATGAAAAAATATATATAATGGGCCTTTATCGAATAATGTAAATGTCCTCCACATAACTATAAATCCGGCCATGTATACCTATATAAATATAAATTGAATACTTGTACCTTATAAGTTATAAGTGATAAACCAAAAACATAATACCTAATATAAACTATAAAATATAATTGTCGGACCATGATTTGTAATAGACTGAGTTAGTAGGTAGGTAGGTACTACAACTTTTGTAAATTAAGCAATATTTTAATATAAATGAGACAGAATCTTTGATTGATAATAGTTTATAACTGCCAAAACCCCTGTAACTCCCAAAAACTACACGGATTTGAATAATATCAGTTTTAAAAAAACCGTTTATTAAAACTAATTATATGTTAACATCATTAAATACACAAGAAGTATATTTTTGTGTAAAAGCATTATGGGTATAATTAATGTTTTTAATTTTTCTAACCTATATTACTTAATAGTTAAATCGTGAACATTTCTTATTCGTTTTAAAGTATACTATACACGGTTTAAATAAATATGTAATTAATTAAAAATCCATAAGTAATAGGTTATTTCTTTTTTTAGTATTTTATAGAAATATTACATTTAAGAATTTTATACACATGTCCGCGATAATAACCAAAACGAAAGAAAACAAATAAATAATACGATGGTCGGGATAAGTAATATTCAAAATTAAAAAAATATTTTAAATTGTAGTTACTATTATTAATTAAGAAGGATTAAAGTAAAAACCAACTACCACTCTCCGTATATAGTTAACTTTACACAGTTTAAATTAATTAATCATAATTTATTACATGTTGTAAAAATGATTAAGAGCATTATATGCTTGTCTACACCGAATGTATATTTTAATAATACAATTTTGGGCAAATTATTGTTTTTAATTTTTTACTTTTAGTTTATTTATAAAAATTACTTAAAAGTAACTTTCTTGAAAATATAAATGTTACACAAAAAAAACTGCTGTTTGGAAACACGAATAATTTGCTCCATTTTAATGTCAAGTCTTAATGAATGGTTTTACTATTGCGATAGGTATCTAAAAAACACGCACTTAAAAATTCCGAATATTTTGTGCCTATTTCGATTTGTATGTATGTAAATCTATTCAATAGTAATGCCGTACAATTATAGTATTCCAGTAGCTATTATATTATGTATATGATGGTAGTTGTTATAATGATTCAAAATGATATTGACGTTTATTATTTAATTTTAAACAGTACAAAATAGTAATAAAATATCTAGTGAGCATTGATTTTATGTAAGAGAAAAATAAAACCAATTATTTTAATAATGCATCAATAAACATGAATAGGGTGAGCTCTTTACCGCTTTCCAATATAGGATACTGCTAAAACATGACCTGAATTGTGCAAAATTCGTTTAGTAATAATATTTCGATAGTGTAAAGTTATAACACAATTATTATGTTATGGAAATTAGTGGTTTATGACAATAACTTTTCAACATTTTAATACAAGAATTCAGAATTGTCATCTCTCGATGACGGAGACATGGAGTTCATATATAAATAATATAATATATGATCAGTCGCGGTAGTCGGCCAAATGAAAAAAAAAATAAGAAGTTTGTCATTAATGTAATACGATTTTGTAAGCTATAAGTCATTATCATACATATATTATCTTCATACATAACTATAAGCTATTTGCAAATATTCGTCGAACACAAAGAATTTATATGAATAATAGTTTTGTGTCGTAACTATATAATGTTATATTGCAATGCAAATATATATTATATTGTAATGATATGCATCTATATTATTTATTATTAAATTTCATTGCAATATTTTAAGAATGGTATAAGAAATAATAAAATTATAACTTTATTAAAAGTAAAAAAAAAATGTTCGCCATGTATTTGACGTTAGAAAGGTGAAGAACCCGCAAAAATTACGTTTTTCTGGAGTGACTATAAAATATTAAAAAGTTAATAGTTTGTTAAAATTAATTTAACGAATGTTAATTTTTTTCCATAAAATGTTCAACAAAATCATTTTAGTGTAAATTTTCTACCGTCGCATTGGTTTGATACTCTATACAATAATTTCGAGTTGATAAAACGACCTAACCTAACTTAACCCATACAGTTATACTGCTATATACTTGATGATATATCGGTGTACTTTATGTGTATAATATTATGTTTATAAGTCATATAGAGTTATTTATCTGCTCATATATAGTATAGTTGTTTAGAATTAAATTAGTGTATAATTATCAATAAGAACACTGCAGCAATCAAATAAAACAATGCTGTAAAAAACGCTCAACATTATACACTGCAGTCTGGGATCAAAAACAGCTATAATATAACATAAACTATTGAATTTTTAAGAAAGACTTATTTGCATATCTATATATATACAATAATTAATATATCCGAATAGGTATGTATAAACGTAGTATGTTTTAAAATAAAATGTTAATAACATAACTAATGGTTTTATTGATAGATGAAAAAATAATTTCGTCCGTAACATAATATTATAATCATTATAGTACCTACTTACCTATAACGTACCTATTATGACTGTATAATATTATAATCTTAGTAGGTATAAGTATATTATAATATAATATATAAAATATAGAAGAATATGTTTAGAAAAACGCATAATAATTGTATTGTAGGCCTTTTGGGATTAGTGATGATTTATCGCTGGGTTTGGAAATATTTATAATATTATGTAGAAATCGGTCCGGGAAAATGTGCGAACACGCGCGTTATCGCTAAACACACGATTCGTGCAAATGATGGTAGGACTATTTTTTCGTGTTGCCGCGGCGTAGGGATAGGTTTGGCCGGGACAGTAAAAAATGGCCAAAAAATATTATTAATTTCACGCGGTTCAGACATGCCGGCCATTAAATAAGTAAGCCTCGGAGTAAAATATTTTGATCACGAGCCAAAACGGTAAATTACCGAATAAAGGGGAATTAAAATACAAAATTTATATATCATTCAAGTGCGTTTCGTAACAACGGACCTCAATAATTTGGCTACCTCACAGATCCTATAACCGGGCTATGCGGTGTGGTCTTGATTATTATTATTATTATTATTATTATTATTAATATTAATATTATTGTTTTTATATTATAATAAACCGTTGTTTTAAATAACAATAAAATAATATATATATAATATAATATCAGCTATTCCGCGAGTACAACAAAAACGATTTTCCGGACGCGTAACGGTCGATTCGATACGATACTGTCGCGACCACCGTAATATACGCTCATATACACTTCGGGGTGGTCGGCGCGCGCTGTTCGACAAAATATATATAATACGATATTATCGTATCGCTAATGGCTTAATTATTGTAATATTACTTGTCGGGGGGAGTGGTGATGTTTTCGTTTTCTTAGGTCAATGGGCGGGTATGGCGGAACCGATCCCCACTATATTATTATTATTATTATTATTATTATTATTATTATTATTATTATATCGTTGCGACGATACTATAATATATACTCACACCGCCGGATCGATGTCAAAATCAATATTATCAATATAATATCGTATTATTGTTTTATTTATACGAGCGAAACGCTACATTAATATCTCTGCCCGTACATGATATTATTATAATAATATTTAGCAGCTATCCTATACCTATAATAATATAATATTATATATAGTACCTTCGTATATTATATATAGTTGCACAACCGTATGTGCGCTTAACTATATACATATATAGGTGCCGTACACACAATGACGTGGCGTACCTATATATTATATTATTTTGATCGCAGCATCGTTGTACCTACAGATTATTATATAATGATAAATATATATAATATAATATTAACGTCGTCTCGGGTCAAAATTAGTGAATTCCCCGCCCGTTTTGGGCGCGTGTTATCTGATCCGAGTTAATATAGCTGCTGCAGCATATAACTAATTAATACATTCCAATAGATATATATATATATATAATTAATATAACGCAGAAAATCGTTTCATCCTATGCGTAATATTATAATCACGATATTATTTTACAGTATGGCCGGCGAGAAGACGCGATTCGACCTTTTTCCTTTCAATTATTATAATAATAATTCTATAATATTGTATAACACCGGTCTAATAGCCGCTAACGGCCCGGCGATGCTATAAAAACGCGTATCGGGTAAACGAGGTGCACGCATTATAATATCGCTGCTAAACGATGACGTGTTCCGTCGTCAAAATATGCGTTAAATTTTTCGAAATTTAAACACAAATAATCGGCACGGCACCTTACATAATAATATTAGCTGTCCCACCCGGCAAAGATGAAATAAGTAAGTATAAGTGATATCAGAATATTAGGCACACGAAAAACCTCGCAATGGTGCCAAAGATTTGTTTTTTTTTTATAAATTTATTTGTAAAAATATGTTTATGCCGAATTCCTACTAATTTATTATAATAGTTATAAGATATGTAACCATTGACAACCCTATAAATAAACAGAGATTCTTCATATATATCGCATCGAAAATAGCACATTCAGTTTTTCCAGAACTTTTAGCGTTTAATATGTACGTATGAAACCTGTTAGTGTAACTGCGATAACTAATAATTATAACCAATAGCAACCATTTATAAACAAAATACAAATTTTCATCATGAATTTCAAAATCCTTGTGTGAGCACCTCTTTAAATTAAGTTAATTAACTTTTTTTCTATAGAAACCTTCTCCGTGATATAATCTTTCATTAAAAAAAAAAAAATTAAGACAATCGGTTGAGTATTTTCCGGGAACATTAGCATCAAAGGTTTCAATTTTCGGTTTTATATATTAAGATAATAAAGATAATATTATAATAATATGGTATAATGATCGGAACATAATAATAATATATGATAGGTTTTCTGAATAATAAATGCTCGTAAATGAATATTATGATAATGCAGACGGTACAATATAGATGTGCTGAGCGCGTATGACGAAATCGTATGATAATTTCATCTCCTTGACGTTCGTCGGAGAAGCACAGGTAATATTATACGAATTATGCCTATCGAACACGGCGCGTCAACAGACGACGTTGCCCGCGCGCAGACAACTTTTGATTGAAAATATGTAATTAATAACTTTGAGAATATTATACCTTCGCCGTGCGCGACTGGACGTGTTGAGCATACGTAATTTTTTTTCTCCGCATATTTATATCGCATTGTACCCTATGGCCTGTAGTGTTTGGAATATAAGCAGTAGGTGTTGTGTTGTGCGCACATGCATATTATAATATAGAATGTATATATAATTTGGTAAGCGAGCAGTCGTCTAGTAGACGAATTTTTTACAAATTTGGTATTGTACACGCGGTTTTCAATAAAAAAAAAAATTTTGTTTTTCTTGCCTTTTAACGTATGTACAATATAATTACGCGGTAGGATAGGTATTTATATACATTTACTACCGAGTACCTGCAATGTCTAATATATGTATATAGCGATGACAATAATAGGCAGTATATATGACATAATGATGTTATAGAACAGCTGCAGTGTCCGTATTAACCGCACCTGCTGCAGTGGCCACGTAAAAATAAATATTATCATCTTAATCATTCACAGTCTGCACTCACGTTCATAACTTGAGATTTTTTTAATTTCTCTAGACATTTCTAAATTTCTAATACACTCGATGGGGTAACATATAATATGTATTTTAGGTGTATAAAGTCGGTAGACGAAATAGGAAGTATAAAAAGGTGTCTGTTGGACTCTCGATTTATTTAACAGTACCGAGTACTTATATGATATAAATACAATATCGTTAAATCAAATGACATTTCATTGATTTTTGGTTTAAACGTCCAATCATATAGTATATTTTATACTGACTAGAGTTTGTTAATGTCTAATTTTAAACTGTTTTCTTTAGAGCATAATATAAAATGACAATTATGTACATATCACACGCGTTCCGTAGTTCGTTCGGATTTCCAGCAACGAAATAATAATATATAGGTGAACGAGAGCCGCAAATAAATATGGTCGCTGGAGGACGCCACATCCGCATGTGTATTGTCTCCGTCTTACAAGTGCGTAACATAGCAAATTTTACGATCAGCAGATCACGCGAAGCTCCGCGAATTTAAAATTTAGAGTGAATTGACCTCTTATAAAAATTAAAGGTAACATTATTATCGAGGGCATCTCATTGACTTTTTATTATATTTTAATTTTAAAGCGAGTTATGAGTATTTTAAGATATACAAACAATTTACAATTTTAAAATACTCATAACTCTCTTTTAAATTAAAATATAATAAAAAGCTAATGAGATGCCCTCGATAATAATGTTACCTTTAATTTTTATAAGAGGTCAATTCACTCTAAATTTTAAATTCACGGAGATTCGCGTGATCTGCTGAGCGTAAAATTTGCCATGTTACGCACTTATAAGACGGAGACAACACATGCGGGTGTGGCGTCCTCTTAATATGATACATAAAGACTGACGTGAAAATACCAAAACTCCGATGATTTTATTGGACGATGCGGACAACGCGTTCTATAATGTTGTGACTAAATCATATTACATCGCCGCGGTCTATCATCATTACAATATAACATTGACGAGGGTTAAGCGATAAATCTCCACCGCATCGCCGCCGCCGCCTAAATACCTAATCGATCCGACTCGACTAAAATATTATTAATCGTACAATATTATATATATATAATTTATATTTTATCGTTTACATCGGCGGAGAGCGAGTGACGTGTGTGCGCGTAATATTATTACAAACAGGCGTGACAATGGTTCCGATCGAAACAAAAAAAAAACAAAAAAAACACACCGTCCGGTGATGTATCAGCACAGTTCGCGCCGCGGTCGAAACACTTTTTTTCCGCCGACTATTTTGAGGGGGACGGGAAAATATAAATTATTAACGTCATCGGCAGCGGTGCGGCGGCACCTCCACTGTCATATGATAATATAATTTCTGCCGGTCATTATTAATCGACTCGAGGACTGCACAAGTCCAAGACAATATTATTATAATGCCCACGGTATTATAATATTGACGAGCACTCGTAGTTGAAGTTTTCCTCGCAGTTTGTGCGTCTTCGGAGCCTGCAGACGACTGCAGACTCGTGTGTACCTCCATGGCGGAGGCGAGAATATATATAGGTCCATCGACGAGTGTAACGGGGAACGGGGCCGTTCAACATGTACATTTGTCGCAGCCGTGTTTAATGACTTGCACAGTGCACGGTATAATATATGGTAACAAACGCGTTCCCGCGAACCACTTACCAAAAAGAGGAAAAACATTACGTAACGGATCGTTTTAACCGTATATATGATTGTATATATTTAAAAAAAATTACCTCCGTGCTGCTGCAGCTTATCTCGTTACATTGTTGTATACATTCTTATCTCGTATACATTTGTTACGGTACCTATATATGATGACTGCTGCTAAACTTTACCCAGTTAAATCGTTTACAACAAAAAAAGTTGATATACCTCTATTATATTATATGCTATACGATTATATAATAATTTAAGTATCATTTAAACGGATATTGTTTTGAATTCGTATATTTATTCCCCGGAAACGTTCGCATATGGTTTCGTGACTTCGAATGCACACATAATGTTATGTTTTAAATATAATCGCTCATCATATACGATAAAGTACCGCGCCCTATACGCCCATATAATATTATATCCACGTTATACGCTATATACAATAATAATATGAACGTATAATGTCTGTATTTAAAAAAAAAATAAAAAATAGTATTGAAATGGTGAAATACCGTTTAACTTTTCCGTGGAAAATGTTACCGACAGAATAAAAACGGTTTCATGTCCGCCGACGTGAAATATGAATTGGAGAAAAATCGTTAAAATATAATAATACAGATAGAGGTCGTCCTACGTCGTTTCCGAAAACAAATTTTTTCAGGAAACGTTGATTCCGTCGCAGTGTGCATCGTATTAGGCACCTGGTGCGAGTGCTGCACGACCGACTGTGCCTAATGTATATTATATAGAAAAAAACTCGACTCGGCCGGTCGTAAATTATCGAAACTGAAATAGACGAGCACGCGCGCGCGGCCCGGAGGAAAAGGATCGCGTTGATTTATGGTCGTTTCGGACACCGGTGAATATCAATGGGGCTACTTATTCGAGATCGCGACGGCGACGTGTGACCCTTCATCTCTCGTTTCGCCGAAATAACCGAAAAATAATAATAATATATTATATAGAGGCATATACGGTGTGATGTATCATATGATATACCGAGTGTTCCGTTTTAAGCGTAAGACGCGGTTTTCGATTATATTTTTTTTAACGATTTAAATTTATTGTGTAATTATTTTTTTTTAAGTCTTACGATTTTGCATAACTTATTTTATTTCATTTTTAATTCATTTTAATGCAGTGAAGAATATTTTTCGGACTACCTATTATTTATTCGGCGTATAAAAATTGAATTTGGGGCGAGTATAATACACGAATTTTGGGTATTTAAAGTATTTACAGTTTATATGAGCAATGTGAAGTGCTACTGCTAACAGCGAGGTAAGCCCCAAAACGTTGGCCCACTATCGTTGGCTCCGCTGATCAAAAATTGTAGATACTTATAACTCAAAAACTACTTGTCTGAAAATGGATTTTTACAGTTCAAAATACTTCGAATAATATACTGCTCTGGAGTATGCAATTAAAAACGTATATGTTGACATTCCGAAAGAGCGTTGAATTAATGAGTGTCTCGCGTTAAACGGATCACCCCGTATATAATATAATAATATATTATACAATAAAATAAAACGACGCCTCGTCGAGAAAATCGCGCACAACTGTATTATTATTATGTTATATATATATATTATATACATACATATTTCACATTATACTCACACACGCGCACACACGAACGCTTCTCAACAGCGACCTCCGCGGGGTCACGACGATATTAATATTCCGTCCGGGATTGCGTTTTCCGTATAAATTTTACACGCGTGTCGTGCACGCACCCGACCGAGCCAGGATAACTCATTACAACTATAGCTATACATATAATATAACATATAGGCGCTGCGATCGGGGCTGAGTTGGTATAATGTGTACCTAATAATAAATTGGTATATAGGTACCTAATATTTAATAATAATAAATAATAATATATCATCCACGCGCGCGTGCGCATATATTGATAACAGTGCAGTATTTTTCACATGGTTTTTTTCTCGATGTGTGTGCGTGTGAGTGTGAATGATAGTTTTTAATCTCCCCACGACGACGCCAACTCGCAAAAATACAGATCGCTATAACGAATTTTCATCGTTTATCTGCAGCGATTATGGGGAGATGAGATCTTTTAAACTGCTGATGCATGGGAGCAACTACAATAATATTATGGCCGAGGGGGTTATGTGTATTGCTCAGCGTCAATATGTAGTGTTAGCAAAAGCTTCCAATAATTATTACAAAAATATATATATAATTAACGCTTAGATTAGATTTAGGTACTTAGTGCAAAAATATATTAAAATTTACCGTGTTAAAATAAACGATTTCTAAAAAAACATCTAAGCGATTATAGCGATTAAGTAAAGTCAGTGCTGTAATGCGTGCACTCGATTCACTCATCCAAGGATACAGCATCAAGTCAATTTCGAATTTAAATATTTAATAACATAACATTATACCTATCGTATTTTCCGAGTCAGACTCAGTTTAATACGATTTAAGTTGTACGCACTGTAATTAGTTTTATGACGTATTGAGTTCCGGTTTGTTTTTTTTTACATAGTCACAAATTAATATAGTAGAGTACCTATTACCTAACCGCGAGTGTACATAATAATATTAATAGGATATGATATGGTCCAAATAAGTAGAAATATTTTCGCCACCACTGGGCATATATTATTATAATTTATAATATTACATACAATATGGAATGGAATAATAAAGGACCAACGAGTATGTTCCTTATGTGCGAGTTATGTACACAATACGTACTACAATAATATGCTTTATAATAATAATAATAATGTAGCCGCACCGGACCGCCTCGTGTAAAGCGTGAAGTTTTTTTCCCGTTTTCCATCGGTGGTATTTTTCATCAGATTTTCCGGCGCAACTCTAATTTTTACACATTCGAAATTTTTTACCTGAAAATTTACGACTCGTATTGAATTATCGGTACAGATTTTCAGTGCAAATTTTCAAATCATCAAAAATAATCGTCGTGTATTAAAAACAATACCTATTATAGCTGCTATCGGTAACAGCGGGTAGGTAGTTTCAAACTTTTAAACAGTCGTCCGCCAGCGTCGCGAGCGGTACCCACAATAACTGTACTGCGCAGACTATGCGGATATCCAAGTTATTGTAATGTTTTTCTGAAACGCGTAAAAAGTGTATAAATGTGCGTATAGTTGTATACATTTAAAGAGCATAATATCGGACTTTAAAATATATCTAACGATACAAATTTGAGATTTCCAGATAAAAAAATGTTCCGCAAATGTATTGTAGTCGGCAAATCTAATCAAATTTTACGCGCGTAACTTGCATTGCGAATAGGTACTGCGTTATGTGTACATAATGCACTACAGTAAATATGCTTTTTTTAATAAAAATAATAATAATGTAGCCGCACAGCCGACCGCAAAGTTTTTTTTATCCGTTCTCCAACGGTGGTGGTGTTTTTTTTTTTTGTTTACTCGAGTGAAGTTCGGTTGTCGTGCAGGAATCAGATTTTCTGCAGGCGACACGTGCGGTATCTCACAGCCGTACCTATATATAATATGATAATAGCATATACGTAGTCCCCAAACACACTATAATAATAATAATAATAATAATGACAATAAGTATGTGCACGTTATAATATGACGTATATATATATATATATATATATATAGTAGGTACAATAGTATATATATACGGTATAATATTATCGTCGGTCGGGTGTGCCTTATCCGGTAAATGTTAAGACCGTATCGACGTTTGTATCATATATATAATATATATTGCACATTATAATGTATAATACATATATGTATATATATATTATGATTATTATTGACATAATATATATATATATATATATGTATACACGTGCGTATATAATACATATAATATATGTATGTACGATTTTGATTTTATTTTCTCGAAGACGAGAATACGTAAACAACCGTGATAATAGCACGTATATAATAATGCACTGAGCGGTGTTTATATATAGTCGAAAAAGCGGACAAAATAGTATTATATAATATTGTTCAAAGTTCAACGATTGAATAGTTTTGTGTACCATCCAAAAAGTATATTATGTTATCAATATCGACATCGTATTATATTCTGTCATAATATGAACTCAAAATCATCATCGTCCAATGGTCGCGATACAACATAATATCATAGCACTAAATTCATAATAATAAATCGATTATCAAATGTGTTTTTAGTTTAAAAAAGTAAATAAATGAACAACATTTGATTAAAATGTTTTCTCATAAAGCACTCATCGTCCAAGCTTCTGGCTTTTATCCACAAGGTTGAATTACGTTCAAACAAAATATACCTGCAGTATAAAATAATATTTAAAATACAAATCATATGACGTATAATATATATTCATAGACTTAAAATAATTATTAAAAAGAGTTTAATCAATTTCACTTGTATAGTAAATAGTTTTAAAACAGAAAAAAAAATTAATATTTATTATAATAAAATATATAAAATACATCTGTAATACGTTATTTACATAAAATGTCATCAATATTGATAATATTTAATATTGTAGATGGTTAATTTTTTTACCTCCGGAAATGGTTTTTTTAACGATATAAATCTAATTTGATCTATCATTTGATGTTTATGAGATCATAAGAATATATTTTTTTTTAATGTTGCAGACATAAATGATGCGCAAATAAAAAATTTGAAATTGGATTTTAAAAGTTAATAATATTATAATTTATTTAATACTTCAAAAAAATTTAATGCAACACTTGTTAATATACCTATAGTAATAGCACTGTACAAAAAAATTTTGAACATAAAAGAAAATTTAACCTATACATAATTTAGATATGGTACATTTTATGAACCAACGACTATACCTATATAATAGTAATAATGGAATAAAGTTGAGACAAAAAAAATACAAAAAGTTACGTAAACATGTCACGCGTGTACCTATATTATCATAATATATATATATTATGTACGTTAAACCCGTTTACAATCGATTAAAGGCTGTACATGAAATATATCGAACGCGTAATACTTCAAAATTACACGTCTCAATTTGATGATATCGCGTGTATGTATATATATAGACGCTAAGTATAAAATATAAATGCTATCTGTAAATAATAAAGACGGTAAATCTGAAAAAACGACTGTCGATAAGAACAAAAACCGTGCGACTTTTATAAACGTCACTATTTTAAACTATAAAGTGTGATTTTTTTTATGGAACCTTTCCAATGCCATGACATCAGTAACGGCAGCAGCAGCAGCAGAAGTGATAATCTGCGTCGGCTTTGTTAAAGTTGTACAGACATATATATTTAACACATACCTACGCATATATAGTGCTCCATTTAACTGTTTCGAAAGCGTTTTTTATCGCGAGACATTCAGTCGTCATTAGTCTAGTCGAAAATAAGTTTCTCGGTAAACTATTATATTATTATCACGTTACTGTCGTCGTCAGAAACGGTTCATATATCAAAAGTAAATTATTTGACGACGGTAGGCCACCGCCGCCGCCGCATCGACGATCGACCCATGTATATTATATTATGCTCCGACGGTTTTATACGCTGCAAGGGGTCGCGGGATACGAATTCTTGATAAGAAAGGTCCGAGGCGAAAGAGTTCGAGAAATAAAAGTTTGGGCAAAAAGTACAAAGTATAATAATATGTTTGAAAAAAGTTAATTATTTATTAGAAAAGTATCAAAAAATAAAACCGTATTTAGGTACCGCTTCCTTAATAATTACCATTTTGGAAATCACTACCAATTTGTTTTCCTAATACAATGTACGATAGTGATTAAAAAAGTATTTATTAGCTCTACATATTATTATTATTATCAAAATCTAATCGTTGACACAATATAGGTTACCTCAGCCTACCTACGATTTGATTAGATTTATCACTATTATTTTATTCACCGATATCGTTTAATATATATGCTATTTTAGCTTGGTCGACACTATATTGATCTTTGACATATTATGTCAATTAATTTCCAGATTGTATAGGATCCCACCGAATGCGTGTTAACAGGGTATTACAACTTTTACAAATGTAATAGTTGTTTGATTTTATCAAGTTGACCGTTTAGTGAAACTTCATGAACATTCCACACTTTCAGGTGGAAACAATAATCCTCAAGTCTGCGCGTGCTCGTATCAACTTTTTTCTATATAAATATGTGTTCCTGTTAAATGCTTAGTGACGTATAATATAGAGCAAATAAATCGGAAGTTATTACCAATAGTAATATAAAAAAGTTTTAATAATTTGTTTTTTTTTTTGATATGTACCTACCAATACTTTATAAAAAATTTACTTTTTTCAAACATATTATATTTTTTCGGACTCATTGCCCCTTTTATCCGGGCTTTTTTTTGCCATTTAACGTTACATGTAAATATCGCTTTTGAACTTTGTATATATATTTTTTTATTTGGAAAAAGTACAATCTTGAAATATTTACAATAAGAATTTGTGATTACATCAATTTATATTTCATTTGCAGTGAACAATTCACTCGAGAAAATTCTTCTTGGAGGCACTTCCATGAAAGTATGAACTAGATATGAATACGATATAAAACAATATAATATGATATATAGATATGGAACGTATAAACACTTTTAATCAAAAATTGAAATTTTACTTTTGATTATGATATTCCTCAGACGGTTTGAACGATATCAAAATGGTATAGGCATTTAAAATAGAGTTCAAGGCACGCCTTATTATTTTTAATGCCTGGCAAATCATTTTTAAAGTTTAAAAAGAGGAAAGCAGAAACCACCGTCAAAGTTAAAAATCGAAGCATTTTTACTGCTCCAAAAGGCGGATGACGGACAAAAAAAACACATATCATCGTAAAATCAATAAAATCATCACTCCGCTAAGGATCTAAAATAAGTATATACAATAGGTAAGCACTTGTTATATTTTATATAAACAAACTGAACTTTGATAATTTCCCTCGTTTCGTTAATAATTATACCGTTTGAAAAGTGGACTCAAATGTAAAACAAAACAGTAATCGTTCAAATTTATCGTTTATGACGATTTGATTTCTTACTTGATATTATTACAAAATGTTAAACTGTGGAATTTATAATTGCAATAGTGCGTTTAAACGGGCTATAACCAAGTTCGTCTTAAGGTTGATATAATAATATAATATTATGAAGCCGTTTTATCCAAAAATGCCATCGATACACATTCGACTTGTTAAACTCTTACAATCGAATGTCGTGGTTGTTTAAAACGTCCCTAAATATAATGTTTTGCATACAATGTATATATTATTATTATTACAATTATTATAATTATTGTATTTAATATAAAAACACTGTAATACTGTATATTATACACCTATACAACGATAGAGACACGTCCTCTATTTTGCACATATAGGCTACCGGTGCAGCAGCTGTCGCGAATGTATCGACGTATGGATCCGGAGGGCTGAAAATGGAAAAATGAAAATAATTTCGAGAAATCGACACACACACACACTTATTGAGAAAAAAAATTCAGCTCACGTCAATGCGTTCACTCGACGTTGCGGACGTCGGATTCCGGTGGAAAAACAGCGTGACTTTTTATATTGTTATTTATGCGTATAGTGTTCTAAAATCAATGTGACTTTTATACGCGTATAACGGCTGCCCGATTTACGACACGACACCGACGACGGCCGCGTTGACAATTTAATTGGCACGTTCTCTCGCGTTAAATAATACATAATATAATATAATATAAATAATTGGTGTTATTTTATACGTTTCCGACGAGCACGACGCGCAGAACCAGTAGTGATGTAAATAGTGTTCATCGCCTGTACTATTATCATATTTTATATAGGTACCTACGTATAATAATAACATATATTATACAGAAATTATAATATACGGAGACGATATGGTGCCCCCTGCACGGATGTATATGATAATATTATTATTATTATTATTATAATAGCCGACTCGGCGCGATTTAATTGGATAGAGTAAAAGGCCGATTCAGGGACGTAAGACGCGTTTAATAATGATAAATCCTATGCGCTGCAATTCAGCAATTGCATAAAAAAAAAATCAGTGAAATAGTATGACAACGTTCCTCTATATATTATATTATATTATAAAATATGCACGAACAATCGCAAAACATTTAATGAATCAATAGTGATCTAATAATGGTCCCTTAAACATGATTTAGTGGCCCACGATTTGTCCGTTCAATTTTAGCGGACCATTAAGTTATGTTTTAAGCAACATAACCGGCATTATAGTACACATTATTATTTTTGATTTAATAAAACAGGTATATTATATATATTTTATAAGTAACCGTAGTTAATCGTTAGGTGATATAAGTGCATAATATGCGTATAAAATACGATTTCTTTAAAATCAATCAAACGACTACTTCAAGTGTTGTTTTTCATGATAAAATTGTATTATTTATCTTAAATGCATTATCGAATTGGCCATTAGTATATAATATAGTGCATTTATAAACTTAACAAGTTTTTATAATTAAAGCAGCATTTTTCGATATTGTAATGTCTCCAAATTGTCAAAACTTGTTTTTATGTGTTTATGACAAGTAGTACTAATGACTATTATAGATTATACATAAACATAGTATATGAATGAGGCCTTAATTATTCCTAATAGAAAAATGCATACAAGTAGCAGCTACGAGTTTTGATGATCAAATGGTAACAAATAAGATTTAAATTATTAAATAATATTGTAAAGGTTATGTATTAATCTTCGTTTAATATCCAAACTGTATTTAACAACATTATGTATTTTAATATTATATAAAAAAAATAAACAATTGTATGATATTTGGTTATTAAATGTTTAAAGTAATACTTCAATGGATATGAATAATAATTCGGGAAAAAACATACACCTGGTTTCTATTATAATATTTTATATTATTGCAACGAATGATTAAAATATCGTTTTATAATTAAATGGTTTACAACACGAATGATGAACAAACAGAAAATCAAATTTTAATTAGGCTGTTTTCGTTCAGAAAACAATATGTAAGTAATTATTTATATGTGAAAGCAACTGCAGATATTGTTACGACGTTTAATTTGGACAAAGCCTACAGAGAGTACTGAAACTGTGAATTTTCGAAGCGTTCACGTGTAAAAATTACACGTCATTAGGTATAACTTATTCACTAAGGAAATAGGATTGGTACATTTGCGAAATCTCAAGACGATATTATATTTTCTCTCGGTGGACACGTTTAGTTTAATTCCACGGTGTTTGATAATAAATATTATGATATGACGCACAATTTAAAAAAATATAGTATTATAATTTTCGGGCAAATTAAAATCGTTCAAAGCTATATATTGGTATTTCGTGAACGATCATCATATAACTATTGTTTTCCTGAGTTTATTCACCCGTGCATTTTCTCGATCGACATCGTCCAATAAATTTAAACGTGTTTTAGAATGGTTTTAAAACAATAATATGTGTACAACATTGGAATAATATCCGTTTTGCCTCGGTTAATTATATGACAGCACATAATTAATATTGTCCTCGCACAAATAACGTCACGTTTGAGTTATAAAATGACTAAAAAACTAATAATTCAACTACTGTGCATTTGTTATTCGGAATTTATATAAATACATAAATGATGTGCGGCATATAAATATATGTAATGCATAATATATATTAAGTTATATATTATTATAACGGATTTACGACACGTTTAATTTACTGGTTTGCGATCTGAATGCCGGTCGGTTATCATGCAATATTAATATAATATAGCAATGGTATAATAATAATAAATGTGCGAGTGGTTAAGTATTTCTATTAATATATTATTATAAAATATAATAAGAGAGGTGCACCAAAGTACGTTTCGAAAATACACGCGAGAGAGGTGCAAAGAAAGGAAGAGAAAGAGAAAAAACACAGAAATTCCTTTCATAAAATGTCCAAGTTTTTCAAAACAAATTAAACGAGACTCTACAGTCTACACCTAGTTTGTTTTGTGCATTTTTAGCTCGTAATTAATCATCCATGGTTTTCTACGCCGACCGTTGCTCTTGTGGAGTATAAAACATATAATATTAATATAACTACAGAGCTATATTTCATGACTACTGTTTTTTAAGTATCCTGTTTACACAAATTTCTATGTTTGATTTATTGTTTTCAAATATAAATTATTATAAGTGTTTCATGCTAATATTTTCTCCTTTTATGAAAAAAACACTGCGCAGTTCAACAATTATTTAATTTATTATATGGTTATTGATTACCGTTGATGCGCTTGTCGGATTCTCAGCTGGAGGACAAATGAGGCCGAAAGATGTTTTTAATAATAACTACACATGTATTATATTAACGTGAACAACAACCGAATAAAAGTGTTTTTTTTTTTATTATTTAATTACACGAAACTAATAAATTAATTGCGGCAATATTCGCACTCGTAAAAATAAATAAATAAATAAATTGAATAATGGTCGTGACGTCCAGGGCCATATCGATATCATCCAATCGTATAATGATGGTAGGTACCTAAATCATTTTTTTTCTTAACACAAATCATTAGTGACGGAACAATATTATTACACTAGAAAATATCTTATACAATAATAATTGACATAATATTATAATATATAGTAACAAAAACGGCATAACTGTACATAATATAATATATTTTATAATTTCGATGGAGTTCAAAATTAAACGCGGACACCTAATTTTATTATTTAATATTGCTACTATAAAAGTTCAATTAAAAAACCCCCATCATATTATAGAACAATAATAATTATCGAGAACGCGTTGATTGTCACGATTTTTATACTGTTGCGGCCACTTTATTTCTTCAGTAGGCGACTTGACCATATGGTTTCTGACATTAATAATGATAATAATAATAATTATGGTTATTAGGTATTCGTTTGGCCCTTCAATAATAATAATAATTGTCCGCTATAAAGCGGTAAGTTGTGAGCGTATCCTTGTCACGAGTCCTTTCACCGTCCATCATGTGAAAATTGCCCCTGAACCAAGAGTTCAGATCCGCAACAATTCTACAAATCGAGGGACACGCCGTATAAAGACTTTTATTTTTATTTTTTATTCTAACGTTATAACAATCGATTGTAACCCAACAATATTATTATTATTATTATTATTATCATTGTAATCATCGTCGTCATCGACATACTACGTTATACTAAACACGCTACTGTAAACCATTTTTTAAAGATAAAAATGTAATCGATGTGCGCGTTTCCGACCATACATAATTTATCAACCCTTGTTAGTAAAAATAAAGAACAACATTTTTTTCGTAAAAAGTTATAAATTTCGTGATCACTTTTTAAGCTTTTTTAATTGAAACAAAATATGTTTTCAATTTATTATTATTCCCAAGTAGAATATTTTTCATACACTTCTATATGTATAAAATTTGAATGTAGAATGAGTAATTCAATTATTTATAACTTAATTATATGTATATTTAAAAGTTTAAATGACCAGTGACCACAGACCGGGTGACTAACTTTTTGAAGGGATTTCTGGTGCCAGTGTGTCACTCCGCTCACAGTAATAGTATATAGGTACTAATAATACTGATTGATACTCACCGTTTTAATATTTATGGATAAAAATTCTCTGAAAAATATTATGTTTTGGGAGTATGAAAGTTAAAATGTAGTCATTTTCAAAAGAAAATATAACCATGTAATTTTGTGATGACAGAAAATTACGTAAAAACAGGATTATTAAATCGTTAATATAGGTGACGATTGTGTTAACTATATAATAAAAGGATCGATAATACCTATTCAATATAATATTTACAATATTACAAACAATAATACATTATTATAATAATATCGTCCTTTGAAACGATAATCGTGTCATGATCGCCGCGGATACTGCAGGCCAGAAATCGTATTCGAACGTTTTTTTTTCTCAACTCGGGCGATATCGTTTATAGATTTAAAACGTTGGCGAGTGGCGACACGCAGTCGGTGTGGAGATGACATTGTGAAAACGCCGTCGCCGTTGTTCAAAGATAATTTAGTGCGCCGTCTGAGCGTTGTATATAGATTCGTTCGGGGAGGGAAAAAAATAGCGCGACAGAGGAGACTATGTAGTTGTTGTACACACACACACACACACACACACACACACACACACACATAATATACAAAATACGAAACATAAAAATCGAGTAGAACGGAAAAAAAAAATCGTACTCACTAGAAAAATCAAATGTACTCTCGTATAAAACTCTATTAATATAGTATGATGACCGTATGGCGGCGGCGGCGGCGGCGGGTCTGCTGCGTCTGAAACCGGGCGGCGGAGCAATAATATTTTATATATATATATGTTATAATATTATATAGTCTCCGGATAATATATATAATGATTCACCGAAATCTCCCTGGGACCGAGCCAAGAAAACCGACCGCGGGATTACAAAATCCGACGACCGGAGTGGTGGGAGGGGGGGGGGGCGAATAAAAACATAAATAAACGGTCGACTCGTTCGCGTATATGACTATACGGCATATCATAATATAGAATAATATAATAATGGAAATTATATTCCTATATTAATTTTGCAGCTCGTGTGCGCGTGTTGCAATTTTCGTCATCGACGCGCTGCCGCCGCCTCCCGAACACCGCGCTGCGACGACTGTGAATACTATTACGATATATATTTTATATGCAAAATGTCTATCGAGTGATACAACGATGATAATAATAATAATAATATGCGACGAGGAACGTTACCGCGGTATAAGCCGCCGCCGCCTATTCGTCGTTACCTCGAGTTGGATATAATATCGCTGCGAGTCGATGAGTCACGACCCGACTTTAGATCCGGCAGCGCGCGGTGAATCATAGACGGGCTGCATAGAATGATGGTCTCACGACGGCTGCGATACTGTTATATTATTATTATTATTATTATATGTTATTATACACCGAGCAGTACAATAATATTATAATATTTAAATCATCTGTCAGTGTTGAACACGCGCTGATGGGCCGGTGTCAACGCGGCGGTGTCGGTGCCGCATACATAACTTTTGTATTGGGATAGGCGCAACAACTAGGAGGCTTGGGGCCTGGTGGTTCTTCGGCACCAAATGAAAATTTGAACAAGTGGCGATATCTTTTTTTATGTAAGATTTTTTTTTTTATTTTATGAATAAAAAATATTTTGAAATTAGGCTTTTCCTAATTTAAACAAGTTACAGGTACAATTCCAATAAGTTCTGCAACATCTGAAAGCAGTTTCTCTAGTTTGTAATAAACTAAAAATTGTATGAGTATAATTAAAGTATGTTAAAATAACGATTTACTGACTTGTTCATTTTAAATATTGAAAGGCGTGTTGCAAATATCATAAAAACAAAATAAGAATGGATTATTGGAATATTACATAGTTTTAATTTTTAGCACCTCCTAAAATGTAGGTGTAGTTGTGCCTATAGGGAGGGGGGGGATCAGTTGCAAACAAATTATCACGGAAGGAAAATTGTGCATACCTGCACATTAAAATAATAAAAAGGCCTCTGGGGGGGAGGATTCTGACCCCCCAAATCCCCCTCCTCATATTGTATACGCCCATATGGGAGACAGTGACTACAACTATGCATGTACTACAAACGTCGAATGATATTATAAAAAATAGCCTTGCGGTTAGCCAAAGGCGGAATAATTTTCGATTTTTTATTTCTTTTCGATCGATTTAACTCGCATAACCACGATTTGCGGTTTTAGACGTATTGTATTATGACAATATAAGAACAAAAGCTCGACAATTTTTCCAGCAACACAACAATATCATGTATTATCTGTTTACCTGGCGGGAATTCAACAAGACGATTTCAGCAGATCGGCAGAATATTAGAGTCTTTACGTTTTAGGTACAACACATAGTTGAACAACTTAAGATACGATTAAGTACGTCTAGTTTTCAATTAATTTTTCGATGAGATTGCGAGCAGCTATTGCGTTTTATATAATAATATAGTGTTGTGTTACTAATGCACTTTGTTTCTTGAACACGCCGAAATAAAACAACGCAATTCAAACTGCAGTGGCATGACAAGGATAGATGATCATTTTCACGCCACGATTTTACAATATTTACCTACCCCTCCCGTGCAAACTGCCGTACAGATTTATTTTTATATAAATACAAAACGATTAGAAGTGTAAAACTTGACAAAACGTGTTATTTACCTATATTTTAGTGTCTTCAAGGAGCGATTGAAATACTCGAGGGTATAGTGAAGAAGCTTTGTAAGGGAGGTTTTCACATTAAAATCCGAAGTTATGCACAGGTCAAAGTTATGACGTACAAACGTCAAAGTAAAAAGTTGTGTGTAGCACATTATGCCACGTAAATTGAATACAGATTGCTATAAATCAATGAGATTAACCAAAATGAAAACAATACTTATGTGCCTATATCGATAAATATTTATTTTAATTACAGTATTAAGTGGAAGTAATATGTATACATCACTAAGTTTTCATCGGACCATGACTTATAAACGTGTTTAATTTATTACGACTTTTATATTAATAACTATTACAATAAAACTCATATAATTATCTAAGTTTAAATTATAATTAGCATTTAAATATAGAATATAGTATTTTTGATGAATTAATTAGTGCTACATACTTTAATTGTTATAATGTTATAGAGTATGGCAAATTCAAAAACTATATGGGAAATTTCTTATTATATGGGCTATAACTACACATGTTTATGGATGTAGTTGTCGGTTCCCAATAAGTAAAATCCATGTCCAGTTAATGAAAAAAAAAATGTCATAATACCTTATGCATTTCAACATCGTCTAAATTAATAAATTATCTAATAGGTAATAGCCAATTGAATAATAATTAAAAGAACAGTTGACAGTATAATTACTAGTAATTGCGTACAGCAATAATATTTTTTTTATAACGAGTGTATTAATATGATTCGTCTTCCAATTGAAAATAATTGTAAAATTATCCGACTCAGTGCAAATTGTACGTGTTTAGCATTTTCAATAAATTATATAATAAACCGTACGGTGTACAGAATATACAGGATCAAGAATTCCAACCAATTATTTTTGAAACCTTTCATTCGAAGACGTAAGAAAGTAAGAAATAGTTCTACCAAACATGAAATAATGACAATTAAAAAAATGACGAAAACCTGCAATTTTGTTAATCAAATTACATATTATATTGTGGCCACACCTATTCGCGGTAAATCCTAAATACGCCACTAGTGTCCTCTGTATTATGTGACTACGTAAACCAACCATAGGTATACAATATATAATTGAATTATATTATTATATGATATCGTTGGTTTGATATATTGATAAATCCAACAGGTATTATTAGAATAACTGGCCATAAATTTGCATTAAAATAATAACATGGTATTTGACTTATCGGCGCGAATTGCTTATTAGTGAAAAGCATAGTATGATAGTATATTAATCATGATAATCATTAATCATGCTCTAAAATTATGTCCCTGAAATAATTATCAAATAGGTATTATTGTATTAAAGTTTTTATTACGTGAAATGTGAGTCATGTGTCAACGCACAGGCACATCGAATAAGTCTTCTAAATTATGGTTGTAATTAAGTCAATGGATAGAATTTTAGAGCCGATAACTTTGCTAACTTTCTATCAGATGGTGATAATATTATTAAAGTATAAAATATGGAATAACGCGTGACTCGGTAAAGATATTCCACGCATGAAAACATAATAATATAACATGACTTAAGACTGAATCCAAATAAAGGTTGTTGAGTGTAAATATTTATGTATAAAAATATTAGCTAAGTGCTAAAAAAAAATTATAATATTATAATAATAAAAGCGTGTACGGTAAACCGATATCGATAATATTATTCTCGATTTAAAATTAAAAATAATCGTGACTGGGCTTAAGTTTCACACAAATGAATCAAACTATACGGTGTTTTTTACCATACAGCAGTGGCCTTCCGTTGGAATATTTTCGAATAAAAAACAATTGTAAATGATGGTTGGTCATAGGTCAGGGACGTCTGCAGAGGGATGTTTTGGGTTATTATGTTCAAGAATTGCGCCAAAAATGTTTCATCAAGACATCAACTGACATTATAACAACTTATGAGAAACTTTATATTACATTTTAAAGCTTTTTGACCTAGTGAAACATTTTTTATCTGCAATATAATAATAAAAGAAAAATCAAAATTGTATTATATCTATAAATAACTCAAAAAGTATCAAAATACATTGAAAATGGTATGGTAGGTATATGGTAATAGGGCTAGACAATGCTACATTGGCGGAAATTTTTGGTATCTATGGTAAACATTTTTAAACAAAATTTATTTTGCCTAAAAATTCCCGTTTTTCTTCAATTTTTTGTTTTGCTTTTCCTGCGGTTTTTGAAAACTATTGACATTTTTCACTTTTTACCCCCCGAGGTACCAACTAGATTCACTTTCCTATCAGAAGAAATGCTGATGAAGAAATTTTCATTTTTACTGTCCCAAAAGGTGTGATGACAGTTAAAAAAAAAACAAACATCATTGTAAAATAAATATACATTCATCGCTAAGCTCAGAATGTAAAAAATTCAAATATTGTTTCTACATAATACATTTGCATAAAACCTAGGAAGTAAGTACATGTTAAAAAGGAAAAGTATTTATTTCCGAGAATATCGGTATTCGTAGTTTTCATCACGTACTGATTAAAATTAAATTATAAGAGTGAAAGTCACGCCTGTTACCCGATGTACATATAATAATTATAATTACTACATTGATAGATTTATTCAAAGCGTAATATTACAAAACCACTTTTTAAAATAATATTTGTTTTGGTTGCGCAATTTGTACCTAAGTTTCGATTAAAACGATTAAAAATTACAAAGAACTCTCGAATAAATGTTTTGCATAAATAACACATAAACGGATTTATGTGTTTTTAAAACGAACTCGCGGGTCGTCCCCCACCTAATCCGCGTAAAATTTACATTTCCGATTAACCGTAGCGATTTATTAAAAGCATTAATTATAGTAATGTAAATAAATATAAAATATAGCTATATAATATACTATTATACTAATTTGAGTAATAATAATAATCACTATAATCAATATAATATAATGTATTCCAAAAATTATATGTGAAATCTCTGTCAATTAAACTTGGTATTTCTATGTACGATAATAATATTACTATTCATTTTCGGCATAGTTAATTTAAGACAGACTTTCAAACGCCGAGAGGGTTATACGAGTGGAGAGGATCGTTGGACGATAATAATATATTGCAATATTAATACGACCACAAAATATCGATCCGCTGTGTGCTTCCAAATTGGTCACAACTAAGGAAACGTTATTCGAAACAGTAAAAAAATGGTCAAACCACTGTTCGCTCTATATACGAGAAATTCCAACGCGAACACATTGCAGCTGCAGACTTAACTTTAAAATGGATATTTTTCCCAATAGTTTTCGTAAGATTATTATGTGCCTATTACGTTATTATTATATCGATTGAAATTTGAAACTAATTTTGTATCAACAGAGTAAAAAGAAGAATACCCAATTATTGCAATGAAAATGTAGAGTCCTCGTGCACCTCAGCCGCTATAATATAATAATAACATTGTTTATTTATTTATTTTCCAAATAATATAGTTTTCTAATAGATTATGATAATATAAGTAATTCAAATAACAGAAGTCGGTCCCTTCCAAGCCCCGTACTTGCAGTGCGGGAGTCGAGAGCTTGCCGTATACGATCAGTGCTTAGTTCGTATTATATAATTATACTCAAATTTAAAATTAAAATTTATCATTATTTTAACTTGGGTTCGTTAATATGTGGTTATTGTCGTTATTAGGATTTAGGTCAAAATTGCGGTCAAGAAAATCTGGGTACGGACTATGAATTTTTCCTAATACCCCGCCCACCGCGAGTTAGCAGCGCTCGTGGAGAGTTGTACTCACGTCGTCGTCAACACATCACCGCAGCGGCGGTGACATCATTAATCGCCACGATAAATAATGCATTAACCGCCGCCGTTGCCGAAGCTGCCGATCACAGGGCTCCTCCGCCGACACCCGAGCACGATCAATTTAATATTATTATTATTTTCGTTATTACTATCATAATATACCGTCGTCGTCGTCGAGCGCCGCGTGCGGGTTGCAATAATATTATGCTGATATATTACTCATAATAATTATTATTGTATCGTATATACGTAGTATTGCCTACCATATAATAATAACAACACCGCGAGTCAGTACGTCAAAATTTCATATCATTACAATGTGACGTTTATTATATAGGTACCGAAACTCATCGCCCGAAGGTATGACGATAGTATGCTCTATGACTACTACAACACTGCACGTCGTGTAGATACTATAATATGTGTCTATATCTATCTATCAAATCCGTTACCCATCCGACCGCAGTCGTAAGTACTCGCGATCACGACTTATCATATACCTATACATTACGTTTTATTGTTTGTATAATATCGTTCAATAGAGTTACCTATATGTTAAAAGTTAAAACGGTTTTAAACCCATATATTATATAGATGATCGCACTCTCCTTTAGTTCGAGTCGTTTTATTTAAGCCCAAGGCCCAGATTGCGGACATTTTGCCACCCCCCGTCAGGCATTTTCCACCTCATTTAAAATAATTTCAATATAACAAATATACTTGAGTGTATAACAATACTGGATGAACTAAATCGCACTTCAAAATAACAGTAATGGTAACATTATATAATATAATATTATTATTAATGACAGATAAAATACAATTTTTTATAATAATTAAATTAGCCCGATTTCGGCCTCAGTTTCGCCATTTTCAACATCTACCTCGCTTTCTGAACTAATTCGACCGAGTTGGATAGTCCACCTGTGCAGGTGAATTACATATAGGTCTCCATATACTTTGCCGATGTCTCTAACAATAGGTACTACCACCGCCAACCTTTCTTCAAAATCGTTGGAGAAGTTTTTGAGTCTAATGCGGACGGGAATTTTTGGTTCATTGCGATGATTTATAACGATGGACTGCAATAACCTAGTCCAAATATAGTATCAAAATATAAAGTCAAACTGTACAATTTCGAGCGTCGGCGGCAGGTCGGGTGAGTCAATAATTACAACAATATTATCATCCGCGGATCCGTTTTCACGTCATCTCATAAACAACGAGCGGTACACTGCGATAGGTTATAATATTATTTTCGAGTATTTTTCACACGTTTTTTTTTTCGACGACGTTTATGTTTATTGTATTAATACCGTGTACCCGTGGTGGTCACGGTTTCCGTTTCCGCTGCGAGTGGCCTGCCGGGCGGCACGGTCTCGCGGTTTTTATTTCATTCGACAAACACTCGTAGGTAGGTATACGCACAAGCGAACGGCTCGCCGTAAAATAGGCATATCATATTATATAAGCGTATAAATATATATAAAAAAAATATACTGTAACACAATATTATTATTATACGCACAAACACTGCAACCGGCAATGTGCGCAACTAGCCCGTCGCCGCAGCCGACGCGTCTATAATATATAATCACGAACGAGATTTATGACGCGAAAACGGCGAAGGACGGTAGTGCTCACGTTTTCGTTCGTATAATAATAATAAGTAACTTTTAGTGCGCGTAAATATTAACGCTAGCCGAAATGTACACACCGCGCGTTGTCTATATGCGCTGTCCAAGTGTGAGACGTCATCGTAAAATATAATAATAATATTATAGAAGAAGCACCTGCGGCTGCAGCAGACGAATATTATAATAATTTATACTTACCCGCGGTTTGTTATGAGACGAGAGCGGTACACGCGACACGCGTCTGTGTACGAGCGTTTAAAAGTCAAGAAATTCGCACTCGTATAACGTCTACCAGAAAAATACCCGCGCGTTTTTTGAATATAATTCGAAAGATGCAGGATAATATTATTATATAGGTATTTGTATCAATGACGAAAACACTGCTGCTGCAGGTCTATTATAATATTACGAATAGGCTATTTTTTTTTTACTCTTTATTTGTAAAGATTAATCGAAATAGACACGAATAATAAAATGATGTGATTTCATAAACGACTGGCGTGCTGCCACGGGGTCCATTGTTTCCCGCCTCGGGGAGAAAATTCACAAGATATACGCATGGAGGTCGATATATTATATAACCGTATATTATAATAAATGCATGGAAAACAGTCAATATCATACTCATCAGCACAAGTGATCCGAAAATAATACGAGATTCGAAGGCAAAATATTATGAGTTGAAAAATAATGTTTCTTTACCTTGTATTTATTATAATAGCTGTTATAAGACATTTTTTGATTTAAATGTTATAATATAATTATCTACATTAACAAAATAATATTATATTGATTGCGATTCAATCACATCACATCTGCAACATTCGTTTTATTTGGAAGAATCCCAATAATATAATATTGTAACCGATTCTAATTACGTTTGCATATTGAAATACGCAGTACGGAATAAACGGAAATCAAATAATAAATAACAAAGTTTAATAGTTATGTTATAGAAAACTGTGTATCTTTGCAATATTTATGAACGTAACACACTAGTGAAAAATAATAACTACTAAATGATATTTTCATTACGTAAAACAATGTCGTAAAACGTTTGTTTTATGAACATTTGTGAAAACGTTTTATTTTTGTTTTTAATTCAAAATCACCACAAACATGATATGTTTTTACAAGCATATTAAGTAAAACAAATTATGTGGGGTTTTTTTAGGGTAAATTGTTTTTTACTTGATGTGAATATATTATACCATGCCGTTATTAAATTTAATATTTATTCTTTCATAAACTGTTAAGCCGTTTCGAGATAGGCGCATTACATATATGTATTTTAAATATTACAGAGATAATTTAATATATACACTATTATTCACACGTTCTTGCTAGACAACGGAAACCAAAGAAATTATACTTGTGCAGTGTTTTAGTTATCTGAAATGAACTTTTCAGCCTATTATTACGATACATTTGAGTATGATTATTTGTATTCGATAACCAATTCTCCGTAACCGTAAAAAAAGATTATCACAATTTGTTTTGCGCAAAAGTTAAACATATTTTAACATACGGAAACACTCTCACGATGGTACATATTTGTTTTACTGATACGTGCCATTTAAATCACGTTAAAAAAAACACTAAACGCGTTCTACATAAGAGATATGGATTTTCCATTTGAAGGTATCTAATATACCTAAAGCAGACAATTTCTGTCAGACAGCTGCAGTGTTACATAAGACGTAAGATGTTGTAGACCAGCAAAATAATAACAATAATAAATCGACTATAAACTCAAATTAAATAGAATATATTGTTTTTAAATTTAAAAAACACGACAAATCTTATCGTCTAAAATGATAAACCGTCGGTTAATGCTTAAGGGGGTTTTAAGCGATTATATTGTTCGTACATTTAGACAAATAAGCTGGCAAAGAAAAAACTATACTTCTATAGTGGTCCAATTTTAATTTTGAAAAAATATATTTGAATTCGTTAGACTCTTTTCTATGATTTATATGAAAATATTTTGATATTTTGTCTTTTTGGTACTTTTATGTGCATGTTAATTTTGAGAAATCAATCAAAGTAATTTTGAACCGTATTACAAAAACTATACAAAATTCCCAAAATCTATTTCCTACAAATCACAGAGTAAACGAATTCAAATAATTTTTCACAATTGAAATGGGACTTCTAGAAGTATGTTAATTTCTCACCAGCTTATTAGCATTATTCACTGTCGCCGTGTGCTCAAAAATATTTTCGAGCATGCTTTTGATGACTTGTGCATGCGCGTACGTGTGCTACTTGTTTAGCATAGTCGTCCCGTCCGAACGCATTCACACTAATAATCATTTACGACTAACACAAAGATTACGGGCGGGTACGACGAGATTAGAAATTGCCTAAATTTTTTTCCTTAAATAATAGCCACTATAAGAGCCGCCTCAAGGGGTAATATTAATGTATATAGTATTGCAAAATATTATTTAAACAGCAGTATTATTGTATGCGAGAGTCCCTAAAAAAAAATTTTGGACATGGCGCCTGCTATTATATAGGTATAGACGTAAATCTATTACACGACGCAGCCGGACAGAGCAGGGAAAATGATAAATTAAATTATCGCAGGTATACAACAACGGCGTAAAGGACAAAAGAAAGGCATCGCTGACGACTACAACAAAGTCGCGAGTTGAAAAGGATGTGCGCGCGTACTGCACGGGAATCTGACGCGGGCCGATGCGACCAGAAGAGATCGTGCGGCAGGGTAAAAAGGGTAAACGGCGGCCACCGAAAACGACGACGACGACGACGACGAATTTGTTTTTGGCAGAATAATAATTGTAAAGTAATGGAAATTCCGACGCGCGTCGAGTTAAAGATATCTTAACGAGCCGGAGACGCGAGTCTTAATGAGTTAAAGATATCTAGAACGTCGTTGCTCGCCCGTATACTGCAGCCTATTGAAACGCGTTCGGCGTTTATGATGGATATTTTAATTAAAGTTGTATATAATAATATGTTATACTACCATCTGCAGACCAACAAAACCACACGACGTCATATTAAAAATATAGAAAAAAAATAAAAACGCTCTCGAGAAATATAATATTATTTCTGAGCATCTCGAGCCGTTCAATATACGATTCCTGCCTATGTAAATAAATATACATAAAATAAACACAATATATTGCAACGCATCGAATATGAAAATATTTCACGGTTTCACACCAAATGACGTTTCACTACTTATCAAAGCGATCGTCGCTGCAGCAGTGCTTCGAGATGTAATAAGTTGGAACATTGCAGGCGTGATTCGTGCGAGCAAAGGCACACACGAGTTGGAGGGATTTTAAAAAACAACGACAACATCAATTACACACGCCGGTGGCATTCAAATGCGTAATACGAGAACTTTTGCTTGTGTATATATATATATATATATATCACGCTGCTGCGCGCGAGGTTAAAGTTTTCTGGTTTCTCTGCGTATAATGTATGATAAAACGTCTCGGATGTCTCTTATAGGATAATAATAATAACAGCTGATGTACTCAAAGTTTAAGAAAATAAACTTGTTTCACTAAAAACTTTCACCGCCCAAGTTTTCCCGGACCGAATCGCACATAATATATTATGACATATCTGCATGTTTTTTATTTTTTTTTATCATAACTCGCGACAGGAGAATATATAAGTGCATTGAGCAAAGAAAAAAAATTTAGCATCCGTAATAATGGTGACCATATGACTACTACAACACTGCACGTCGTGTAGATACTATAATATGTGTCTAAATCTATCTATCAAATCCGTTACCCATCCGACCGCAGTCGTAAGTACTCGCGATCACGACTTATCATATACCTATACATTACGTTTTATTGTTTGTATAATATCATTCAATAGAGTTACCTATATGTTAAAAGTTAAAACGGTTTTAAACCCATATATTATATGGATGATCGCACTCTCCTTTAGTTCGAGTCGTTTTATTTAAGCCCAAGGCCCAGATTGCGGACATATTGCCACCCCCCGGCAGGCATTTTCCACCTCATTTAAAATAATTTCAATATAACAAATATACTTGAGTGTATAGCAACACTGGATGAATTATATTATAATATGTTTGAGAATTATTATTGGAAATAACTATTCAAAAGTTGAAATTGAATTTAAGGGTCGTGTTTACCGACTTGTTTTGTTGTTTTATTCGACTATTTTTCATTTATGATAGGCCATATGCAAACTGTACAAAACGTATTATTTTGAAATGGTAACCGCCGTAGTCGAATGGGAATGGAAAACATTACGATTTAGGTACTTATAACTCTCAACAGTATATACACTCGAATATCGGCAAAAAAACATATTTAATATCGTTCGAAATAATCGTCGTAATACTGCACGAGCGAAATAAGGTCATGACGAATATTATATTCTATACTGACGATTCGGGTGGACTTTGTTGTTTTGAACGAAATAAAAAAAAAAAACAAACAAACAGACCTAGTATAATTATTAATATGCGGTATTATTGATAGTCAATAAAAAAAAAAAAAAAAACTAAAAATATTTATGTGGTATTATCGAAAAACAAATGTTTGTAAATTACAACAATATACGCCTTGTGTGATATAGGATATCCGTTACCTATTTTATGTTATTGTAATAAACTTATATTTATAAAATCGTGAGTTTTTTTTCGCGACATAATATTATAAAAACCAACTAAAATATACGCTCGATCGAAATAATATTATATATTATATTATGCGAATAATGACTATATTAATACTGTAAACTGTCGGACAAATACCACGACCGGTCGATATGTTTTTATTTGCTGATAACTGCGTACCCACCGGTTCGGTATTATAAATTATATATATAAATATGTGTGTGTGTATACAATAAAGTTGTTTTTCCTGAGGCTAAAAAACGCTTAGTCACGAAACATCTATAGTTATGATGGTATTTTTTCTGAAATTATAGCACGTTTGGGCACTAAAAGATAAGAAAAATATAGGTAGTGTTTAGATTATAGAAAATTGTATATTATTTATTGTATTTAATATATATAAATGTATTGTGTATACATGTTATTATATTATTATGTACATCATATAGGTATGTGTGCATTTTACAACTACCATTGACTATAATCAATGTTATAGTAATTTTGTATTAAAAAAAAAAAAAGAGAGATAAATATGACCACGCGTACGTACAGTAATCCTAGCTGAACATTAATATTGTCTTATACAATGGTACGCGTGTGATGTTAATATAGTAAAATATTTGTTAAATAAAACCAAATGAAAGAAGAAAAGTGAACACTAGATAATAATTTATCCATCTTTTATACCTATATGGCGTACAAGCGATGCTGTAACCTGTACACTAAATGTATGCACGGGTCGTACGTATAAAAATTTTAAGTGAAATTAATTATCTTAAATCTACAAAGTTAGTAGAGCAACAATATAACGAAGGAAAAATGACAACTATAAAAACGACACTTTTGGAAAATGTTTTTAAATCAAGTGCTGGGCTAACAAATACCCGCACCTGCGTTGAATTACAATTGCAAACTTTATAAAATAAAAACCAGAAAGCAACAATTGTTTTTTTTTTTATTAGTCTTTATAGGTAGTTTTAAATTGAATAAATGCTTTAAAATTATTTCCCTCGTAATGAAAATGGAACACTGGTTGATTTTTTTAATAGCTTTTGGAAATTTTCTAAAAAACTGTTTTAAAATGATTCAAAACCCATTAAGCTAATGAAGAAATTATTTTTATATAGGTCATAGCCCGGACAACCAGAAATTGCGCAACAGGAAAATATGTTATCACTACATTGCAGTAATCATGCCCATCGAAAAATCGTAGAATTTTAATATGATGATCATCGGAGAGAAAAATATGCAATGCCGCAGTAGTATATTATGTATTAATTTGCAATAGTCATTTAATATCAATGATTATTATCAATGTGGATTTTAATTTCTGTGCAAAACAAAAATATTTAAACAATATAGATAATTTATTATAATAATATTAAAAAATAACGTGCTAAACACTATTTACACGTAGTCATATAATTTTAAGATAACATATTGTGATACTCATCGTGTAAACTGTGTTAAACTTACAATATTATTAATTTGTATTTATTTATTGTCTTACAATAAAAAATGCATATAATTACGTTATTATAAAATAAATTAAATACGATATAATTAATAATTATTTTATTTATTTGCCCTCAAATTTTCAATAGACACTAGCCAACCATAATGTACGCATTCAGCATTGTAATATTCTGTACTGATTATTTGAATGTTCGATATAGTTTATTAATTATATAATAATATTATAAAGAATGATCTGTTTTTAACTATACTTCTACAAAAAAAAAACTCACTCTGTGTATAAAGAAAATAATTAAGGTAAGTATAATATGGAAGTATTAAGAAACATCGTAATCAATTATTATTATGTAAACAATAATTTTTCTACAATAATATCGACACGAAAGACAATATGGTTGCCTATTTAGCATTTAAATCGTATAATTCTCGGGGGCCAAAATTAAAAAATAAATCTCCTCACTGTTGTTCGTCGCTAGATGTGTATAAATCCTTATTGTTATAGACGTACTTTTTCGTATTTGATTAAACGTTTTGATCGAAAGACCCGGTCTGATTATTTACTCATTATACTAGATTACACATGAGCTGGTTTTGAACAAAATCTCCTAAACCTTCAACGATTATTGTTGTTCGTTTCACAGTATATTATACTCTTACAAAACTAAACGGCAGTAATAGCACAGAATATAACAGAAATAGTCTGTATATAATAGTCAATATCGATGCGATGTATTATTTTTAATTGAATTATCTCGGTTTAATATAATATAATTACATCGAACGAGTTGTACTTTATTGGTTTAAAAAACTGTTAAGTAGGTAGTCTAACTACTGTACAGTAGCAATATTTAAATTATATTGATTTACATTATAAACTGAGTTTAGGTTAATTTTTTAATTGAAATGCACGATTGAGTTTATGTATGGAAGTGCGTTTGTATTTTATTTGAAAGTAGGTAGTACAGTCATATTAATATATTATGTTTGTTTGCGTGATTTATTTTTTGGTTATATATTTTTCTTCATTTATATACGGAAATATTATATTAATTTGATATCAATCATAATGCTCCTGGTTTTGTATGATAATTGATAGTTATTTCAAAAACAGATAAAAAACGTATTTAGAAATGTATATAAAATCAACATATTAATATAAAACACTCACCTATAGTCTGTAATAACTAACTTTTCTTAACTATTGGCATGCTATTCTAGTGGTGATATAATTTTGGTAGTAGGTACAATATCGGAATAAAAAAAAAATCTTTTAGTTGTTTTCTGGTAATGACAAATAACAACATTTTCCTTCCTTGATTTTTTTTGTTTACTTGTGAGTTATGACGTATCTTGGCGTTTAGGACAAATTATTATAGATACTTATGAAATAAAATTGTCTAAGTTTTCCGTTTGTAGATAAAATAGACATTTTCATATGTCATACGTATTGTTATATTATTTAATATTGACTTTTCTGATATCGTATAGAAGAATTTGCTAACAGAAAACAAGATCAATATATTTTAAAGTATAATAACTATGTATTTTTGTTAAATACGGCAACTATATATAGCTTGAGAAAAATAAAATTGAATATGAACGTTATTTTGTAACACAGATATTTTTATTTTTATTCTTACAATTTTAAACGTAATTTCTCATTATTATTATTGTAAATTGGGTTTATTTTATATTTCTATACACCAAAAAGAAACTAAGTTTCTATGAAACTAAAATGCTACTTTTAATTTGATCAAGATAATAAAAAATTGTTTTATTTACTAATTCTTATAATAAAATACAACTTGTATAGTTGTATATAAATATACTCAAAAGTTGAAAATATTAACTGAATACAATAATAATCAATGTAACTTAAGTGTCTGGATAATAATATTGTTATAACTTACATTACTTTACATTGTTTTTATTTCCATTCATTTCAGTTTTTAAACTTTTATTGATTTCTATTTTTGTAGCTTTTTAAAAAAACACCCACATCATCTCTTTTTGATTTATTTGTGAAGCCAATAAATTATTTAATGCCTGAATTTTCGACGAAATTATTTTCGCTCTGTTGATTTTAGCTAATATTAATGAGAAATATTATGGTTTTATGATCTTGCTATTTTTGTCCAAAATGAATAATGATACTGCCGGTAAATCGGATATTGATTGTTATTCCGTCATCTCGTTTTGAGTTATTTGAGTTGATTCTTGACAAGGCGTAGTATTTTGCAGTTAAGATAAAATATATTTCTTGTGGTTCAATACCCATTTGGTTAGTACCCATTAAAATCAATTTCAAAATATAAAATGAAAACTGTATTAGATTATGTTATAAATGATTAAATATGTATATTGTATATCCACGCGGGTACTTTCTTTCGTATTCGATTGTATCCGAAAATGACAAGCGTATAGTCGCAATTTTTTTACATCCGAATGGGCTGGGTCAGTTTTCCATTTATTTAAACTTCATACTCGTGTCACGTATAGTTTTTCCGCCTATTTTTACAGTCGTCGGCTGAAACGATACAAATTTAACTTAAATGATTACCAACGAGATGTGCACTTAAGTACACACAACAATACAATATTATTTTATGTCAATAATCAATAATTGATTCGACTTTAAATTAGATTATTGTGTTCATATAGTGAAATATAATGTACATCGCTATACTTAGGTAGCGGTGGTTCTGCCAACTTTGGCCAGAATATAATATCCTTCCATTCGAGGATTCTTTATATTATATAAGACATAATCTCGTGTTGTTGAATAGAGCTATCAACAATTACTCGACGGTATGCTTGCATGTTTGGAGGAAATTCTGATGTGGAAAAGTTAAATTGTTTTGACATATATTTTTGACGCAGACCTGACTACCGACACGCTGATCCGGACCGGTACTGACGACAAAACTCGTAATAATAATTATTACTATATTGCATCAACTGCAATGACTATTATTGTGACGGCTATAGCATAATAATACGTAATCTCGTCGTATAGGAACGAACTGTTGAAGTATTTTTGACCGATAAAATCAAATTGAAATTGCATATTATAGTATAAGCTTAATAATTATTATTTTTTTTAATTTTAAATAAACTCGTTCGCCGTATCGCAATCGTAACATGGATTTAAACCAACACAATTTCCTGTGTATAGCTATGGCAATTTCTGGTAATACGGTCGTCAATATTCGTGTTTACGTGTTTAATATTAGTATAACGCGTTTCTATTGTAAGTCATGAAAAAACCTTTGTTTGTATATTCTATATTGATTGTCGGGCGGGATAAGCTGCACAACTAGGTTCACTGCAACTAGAAGGGAGCCGGGAACAATTTATGATATATTAAGATAAAACTACAACTTTACCTATGTATATTTTAATTTTGTTATTATATACAATTTACTATACGGTATTAAGCATTTAAGCGTCGTAAACGCGTTATTAATACTATGGACACTGTAAAAAGTTTAAATGTACCAATGCATTGCCTAAATATAATATGTATATATCGTATAGCTGTAGTACACTATTAATGTAGGTACGAATATATTATTATATATTGTGAATTTTTATATTTTCTTTAGGTCTTTAATCGATTTTGTTTTAGATTTTTTAACGCAATTTGTTTGAACGAATAAAGTGCTTAATGCATTTTTTTTTTTATCATCGTTTGATCCAATAAAATATATACTCCTCAGCTGACACAGTCACACTACACTGCAATACTATTTATCCAATAGTCGCAGCGTCGTGGTAAATAATAATAATATATAAATGCATCGACATCCGACGGAACGCGATATAAGTCCGGTCGTAGAAATATATTGTTCTCCTGTGCGTGCAACATATCCAGAACGTTTTCTGAATTCACACTTGACCGCAATGCACATTTCTAAGTAAATATTATTATTATTATGTGACGTCGTGCTAAGGGATCGAATAAGTGCAATTTTTAAACCTCAAATAATTTAAGGCACTTTTTTTTATCATTGTTTGATTCAATTAATTTAGGTACTCCGCGGCACAGGCAGTCACCTCAATACTATTTCCAATAGTAGCAGTCTGCATATAAGTCCGCCAATTCGGTCATAGAAATATAATATTATTTTCCTGTGCGTGCAATATCCGAAACGTTTTCTGATTTCACACTTGACCGCAGTGCACCGCTCGTTTGCAGCAGCTATAGTGCACAGCCGTAGGTAAATATTATTATTATTGTGTGACGTCTTGTTAAGGGATCGAATAAGTGCACTTTTTAAACTCTATTCGTACTATATCAAAGTTTGCACATGACACGCGATACCTGCAGCGTCGTCTCTGACTTTCCCCGGGCCGCGGTGTACGCTTATTATATTATATTGTGACGATCCATTCGATGTGCATTCGGCATATTATTATACAAACGTGTTTTTTCCGTACAAAGTGCACATAGGCCCACAAAATACATCTATCGGAAAAGTCATTTTTGAAATTTAAGCTCACAAAACCCCGGAATCGTTTCAGAATAATATAATGTATCGAGATCGCAATATGCATTATATATCCATAGTTAGTATTATAGTTATTCGTTGCTTTGAAATATAATAATATGGATTTCGAGACACGTCAATCAAATGCAAGCCCCGGCACTATTTTCTTTTCATTTTTTTTTATTTTTTACGGTATAAAAAGATTATTTCTTTGGGCGGAGACAGAAACATTTGACTTTGAGTCCTATCAATCGCGCGTGTGATTCCGCCGACTCGAAGTCTGTTCCGGAAACGTTGTAGACTACGGTGAATAATCTTCGAACTATTTTATTTGTTTTTTAATGGTACCTATAATATTTAGATAACAATTGCAATTGTTCAGCGTACGTGACAAAAAACACCAAAATTAAAAAATGTATCGTGTTATTTGATAATATAGTAGGCAAAATACCAAATGGTTTCGAAATGCAATAAATTACCGTAGATAAAATTCACTCCAATTCAATCATCACCATAAAATAGCATTTTATACTCTGTTCGTGAGACATAACAACATTTAAATCAAACATAATACCGTCTACTAATTTATACGATATGAGTTCATGACATGTTTTTGAATTTTTGAACGCATTTAATAAATTCCATTTGATCATGCTTTATTTAAGAATGAACAACTAACGAAATATGTGCTTGTTTTCCGACTTACATAAAATTATTTAAGTTGTCGAAAAAATGACAAATTTGAACTCTCACTGTTACGTAACAAAATGTAACAATACGTATATATTGGTGTCATTGTCCACGGGCGTCTCCGTTGCTTTATCCCTCGACCACGAACAATGAGATCCACTAGACGGGCACTTAAGTCGAGCGACTGGAGACGAAAACCTTTCATGCGCACACACTGGATATGAGAATCGGATAAAGTTATTTAGGTGAATTTTTTTTGTTAGTTTGCTTTCTTATTATAGTATTATTACCATAGGTTAAGATTTTAGTGGACGAATGAGACTCTATAGTTTAGGTACATTTTTTGACCACACCCCTTTTAATAATCCACCACAAACGCGTTCTTTTTTTATTATTTACCCAGTATTTAAATCAAAACAAATATTAACGTTGTAATTAGTAAATATGAAAATAATGAATTGAAAATTTGGGTTTTTCTGCGATCTATCTAACCAAATAAATATAATAAATCATCTTAATCTGCCCCAGTCTATCACCACAACGTGACCATACCTATTATCTCTTTTAAATTTCTCCAATAATTTCTTTTAACACCAACAATATCATACTCAATATATTATTATCGTTCTTCAGCAGTTCAACCATACAGGCTTTTCAATTTAATTTTATATTTCTCCTCTTTGTTTTTGTAAGATATAACTTCCATTTTATATTGTTCTATTTATGTTTATCTTTTACCTAATTGTTGAAATTAATTGTACATAACAAAGTTTGAAAAAAAAATGTATATATATTTATGTCTCAATGTTTATAACAATAGATCTTTTCGATATATCATCACACACTACACGTCTTTATTGTTGTACTGCAGTTATACATAGACGATCAGACCAAAATTTTAATTTTAAACTTCACGATAATAAACAAAAAATATTAATATCAATGTATTAAATAAAAACCCAGAACGCCAGCGAAAGAAAAGATCAAAACGTTAAGATCGAAAGTTTAAACAAAAACAACAAATCACAACGCTCTCGCGGATAAAAAGAGAAAAATAATCCAATTTCTTCCCGTATAGTTCTATGATAATATATTATATTATATGCCCCGCTTCTTTCCGCCTCCAAAGCCCTTAAACGCGTTTAGTTCTAGAAGAACACCGGAGAAGCTCATTCCGTCTAAGTGATGTTTCCCCCGTATAATATTATTATTATCATCTTCGGGTCTATTTTCTAATAAACGAAGTTTTCTTTCCAAACGACCAGGCGCGCTTGAACCTCGAGCGCCGGTGTAGTCGGTGTTGCCGGACGTCCGCCCGTACCGTCCGAATCGCTTGAATAATACATGAAACCTCCATAAGATAGATTGCGTATTTGCGTCTGTATAATATTATACGACCATCACATCACACTGACGATAATATAACGGCGCTGATGCTTCCTGTTTGGCAAATTGCATACTTATATTATATTATATATGTACCGCCGAGTAATGGAAACAATTCAGTCGCTTATATATTATATTATTATATAGGTACCCCCCGCACATGCCCCGCGCGTGCTGCCTATAAACGATTGATTGTATATAGGTCGGAGGCTGCAATAGTGTTACAAATTGTATATCAGCAGGTAGCCTCCTCCGACATGTTTTTAGGTTTGATGATCCCGCAAAGTGGGCAAACATCGACACCGGCGCTCTCTAGTAAAGTACCTATTATTACGTAGGTATATGTCACTGCGTCCTAATGATCCACAATCCACATATTATTATTATCAATATCATCGTAGTCATATCTCGAAATATTGATTTCCTTCGGACACTTACGCCGACGGTCAGCTGGGAGGGAGAAATGACGAAATTGCGTTTGCGAAAAAACTGTCATCAGTCCTCGTTATGACTTATCGGTAATGACTATATAGTCACCAACTGCAGTATTATGCGATAACTTCATAACCAGTAGCCAAGGAAACATTTCGTGAAACGACTCCTGCTCCAATTGCGAAAAAAACACACTCGAGGAACAGCGAATACGCGTGCTTGTATTTTATACATGACTTCAATAATATATTTATAAAAAATATACAACACATAGATCATACACTTCTTACAGGACCCGTGAAAATTTAATAATAAAAGTAAATTTTTAATTTCGTATGGACGTTCAACGAGCCAATCCTATATTATTATGGAAAACTTTTTTAAACATGTATGGCAAAACTCCAAAAACTATCAGTGTTGTGGTGCAAGCACAGAATAACTAAAAATTAATATAATAATAATTGATTAAAATAGCTGAAATATAAGGCGCCCGCCTAGGTGGCCAAACCACAAATTATACGTATCCGTTGACAATGAAGATAATAATAATATGATTTCATCGCAAATTTGCTTTTTAAGGGGTTTTATATAGGCAATTTCAGTGAAATATAAGGAATATTTTAAAATTGAAATACTAATTCAATGTTGTAAATCTGACCACGGTCGACAAATGTATATCTTTATGTATAATATTATCTTATGCATAATATCTTTCTGGGAGTATTAGTTGATTGGTTATGGACGCACTGTTTCAATATTTATATGCGGTTATTCAGAAAGACCTCGTGATTTCGATGTAATATTTGGATTTTCCGTATCTATTTTTAGCGAGTTTTAATTATTTTTCCAAGAACGACGACGGCGCCGACGCGCACGCCGACTTCGACCGCGACCGCGGCGCGGCGCCTTCGATTACGCGGCCGCGCTATTTCCGATAATATTTCCGTTGTTTTATTTTAATATCATTCTGACGAAAGAGTATTAGTTTATTTTAATAATGTACAGGGTGTGTCGTCTTCCTGTAGGATGTATAATATAACGATATTAAGTGTATATTTATGTTCGCAGACTATGGTACACGCTGTATACACATTTTTACATGCTGTTTATTACATATTATTATTTATTTTGATACCCATTTGTCTACGACAAAATTATTATTTCTTGGTACTGCCAAACGATTGTTAGTAAAACAAATCAATATTCCAAGAACGTGAGTTCCGTGAACGACAAATAATTAACAATTTCACGAAACCGGTGGCGACGTAGTGGCGGCTCAGTTTTGGCGTAATATGTGCATCTTAAATATACTGTGGCACTCGACGTGTTAAATCTGATTTCACTCACGCAAATCAACCGCAGGTCGATTGCCTACCTGATAAAATTATCTGCTCGCATAATAGTTTGCATTAGGTATTCATTTTTGTAATGTGCAACGAAGTGCACGGGATCAGCTAAAGTAATGATATAATAATTATAAGAATAATCTTAATAACAATAATGTGGTGATAATTTCGCATTTTCATAAGTAAAAAGGTAACATAACTACCTATATGAAAAACGTTTCGTAATGTTGGGACTGAGGACCCAAAATGGACAACCCCCCCCCCCCCCCTCCCCATTTGAAACAATATTATTCTAAGTAAATCACGATAATAACTGTTATTATGATATACACTTTCCATTGATAGTAGTTGCGGAATTACGAAATTATACAGAGAAACTGTTTCACGCTGGAAGATCTGAGAAGACTAAGAAACCAAACTTTCATCATAATATTAATGTACATTAACTGTGCAATATCATTTTTATTTTCGATAACTCATTTGCCAAAAAAATTTTTTCGTGTGTAAAAAACCTAAAAATAACTGATTTTAAAACAATTTTATCTGTTTTTCATATTAGTGATTTGAAACAAAGTAAAGCGATATTCAATGGTATCTTTATATGGTGAAAATTTGGTTTTTAAACTTTGACTACATAATATTCTTACACACACACTAAACGGTTTTTAGCAAACAATTTATGGACGTTCGAATGCACGTGGGCGTGTGGCGTTCTCTTTTACATTCCATTCTTTTTTCATTTTTTTTTTTTTTATGTTGTACATATTTTAACCAAACGCCGAGTAGGTACTGTTAACTGGAATAGAAAACGTGTAGATATTTGTTGCAAAAACATGTGTTATAAATTCGTAGCTGTAAAGACAAACATTTTAAGGGTAGAAAAAATATGTATCTACCATAGTACAAAGCATGTGAGCAAATCAATTTAATAAGCCACAAGAAAAATTTTAATTACTTCATATTAATTGCTGTTCTGAAGCACAAAATAAAATAGAGTGTCAACTTGTTCTCAATGTTTACATTCAATTTACCACAGAAAATTGTACTTGACGGTCATTTATCTATAGACAAATAAGTTAAGAAATCGTGTCCGTATAAATTTGGCCACATAATAAAGTATTACATTTTCAAACCTTTTTTAATAAAAGTTAAACTACGAAATAATTTACTAATATTCGTTATTTTTAGTAATTTTGTCAAGAAATTGAACTTTAAACGCTTATCAAAAAAAATAATATAATAAAATAATATAAAATAAAAATATACCTGGGTAATACCTACGTGTTTTAATATTTTTGGTATTACTATAATAAGAAAAACGTATGGGGGATAAAAATTCATCTTAATATATAAAACTGAAAATTGAAACCGTTGATGCTAATGTTCTCGGAAACTACTCAACCGATTGTTTTAATTTTTTTTTTTAATGTAAGATTATATCACGGAGAAGGTTCCTATCGCAAAACAGTTAGTTAACTTAGTTTAAAGATTTGCTCACACAAGCATTTTGAAATTCATGATAGGAATCGAAAATTTGTATTTTGTTTATAAATGGTTGCTATTGGTTACAATTATTAGTTATCACTTATCAGTTACAGTAACAGTTTTTCCTAAGTTCTGGAAAAACTGAAAGTGCTATTTTTGATTAGGTATATATGAATAATGTCTGTTTATTTATAGGGTTGTCAATGGTTACATATATCTTATAACTATTATAGTTAGTAAGAATATGGCATAATATACATATTTTTACAAATAAACTTATAAAAAAAAAAAACAAATCTTTGGCCCAGACCACCATTGCGATGTTTTTCGTGTGCCTAATATTCTGATATCACTTACTTACTTATTTCATCTTTGACTGGGGTAAAGGCGGGTGGGACAGCTAGTAGAATATAAAGATCTTTAATAAGATGTACTGTCCAATATTATAATAATAATTATAAACTGCATTCGTAAAATGTACATCATTTGTATCTAAAATCCATATGTTTATATTAAAATACATTTTATTTATTGTTTAACCTTATATGGTCATCATCAGGGCCTGATTGGCCTGCAGGCGAGTTACCGCTAGTTAACTCGGTGGTCTGTGACAATTTCGGGCAACAAAAATTAATATTTTCCAAATATTGAGTATTTTGAGATAAAATAATCACTCTTTGGGCCGGTAAAGTACAGAAAACTCGGTGGGCCGAATTCGTCCGAGCCCGCGCCCTGCTCATCATCAGCTGAAGCTTGAATAAAATGGCACTAACTTGCTTGCGCATTTCGATCGTGTCGTTAGTGATGAATGCTATTAAGCAATGCTAACAGTTCTCCTATTCGGACGAACCAGCGGACCACTGTGTAAAAGAGGGTCGACTTTCCAAAATAGGTAGACGTGACCTAACAACAATGTCACGCATGGTAAACTTGAGTGTCGACCGAATCGTCGTTATAGTGTGTTCGCTGTTCGATAATTTTCGGGGTAATTTAATAATATAAACTATATAGTTTATCGAGTTTACCGAGGTCACCGATTGTCGTGCGCGTCGATGCATAAAATAAAGAAAACGAATTTGGCAAAAAAAAAAATACAATATAGGTTCACGTTTATAAAATAACAAATGCAACTGGTATAATCGTGATAAAATTTAAAAAAAATAAAATAACCAATATTATATACATTATAATAATGGTGCCTAGAATATTGTTCAAACCGATTTCATGACATACAATATTTTATACATGAATACCGTCGCGGAGTGACTTTTTCGTTTTATCAGTAAGGTTATGTTTTTACCAGGCGTTATATGAATTTATGAATTTGCTTCTTTTTTTTATCTTTCACGAGTAAATAATGTATTAGAAGTATGAAAAAAAATTACAATACGTGTATTGTATTGTCTTGTCATTGAAATTATAAAAGATACATATAGTTAGGTAGGTACAAAGGTCAAAAAGTAAAATCGTGTGAATAAATGTCAGTAAAATATAAAAATCATCTTGTTCGTAATAACTATATAATTTTGTCAGCATGTGCTTTCATACATTACTCACACCGATGACAGGCTACACAATTTTTAGGCGTGAAGTCAATATTTTATTCAAAATAACTATTGTTCCTATATTTATTTTTAACTCCGTAATCTATTACCTAAAGCGATTAATTATAGAATTATATTTACTATAATACCTTCTATGAAATCAAAAACTCAATACATTATGTAAACTATGTAACGCATAAATTAAATATTAAATGTTTTTAATTACTTATCAAAATGGCCGCTTCTCAAAACACTCCAAGCTGTAAAATAATAAGTGATGGATACGAAGGAATTATTTAAGGTCAATATAACTTCGGGCGTATTGTTTGTCTGATATTTTAATTATGTATAAGGTCATATCAAATTATTGTCGGAATTTGATGAAAATTTCGCATCTTTTGCAATATTTTACAAGAATTCGAAAAAGGTTCATTGGTTTCGAAATACTATTTCATTCTAAATTATTTACGATACTTATAATTTTTACTAAAAGTCAAATTAAAATCACTAAATATTTGTTTTATCTTCAAAATCTATACTTGTTAAATTAATATTTATATAGACTGTTCTATTTCAGTATTAATAACTGATAAACAATAAATGTAATGTCGATAACATACTTATACATAGACATATAATATAATATTGTAATTATACAGTTAATGCAATAATATTAAATATTTTGATGGTAATAAATTATCATATATCGTTATATAATTATGTGATTGGAGTTAACTTTCGAATATAAAAGTTTGTAATAAATATTCTTTAAATTAAAATTCTATTTTTGAATACATTGTACTTATTTGTTGATTTTAATTTTAATGATATCTGAATTTTACTGGAGTTAATATGTTTTTGTAGAAACCGTAAAGAAAAAAAATAACGAAGTCGCTCTGCTTTATAGTGTAGGTGTCGGGTAAACCGCGTTATAACTTTTATTAATTATTGAGCATACTAAATAAAATGGATGTGTAAAAAAAAACGATTCTAAGCAGAGACTTTATTTCTAAGGAATATTTATATTGATATAAGTCATTTTTTTTCTATTAGTAATAATTTTGGAATAATTTTTGCAAAAAAAAATGTATGTTTTTATTATACGATATTATAATATAGTAGTTATTATTATTTCTTATAACATTACTTTATAACTGTTGTTAACTTATGTCAATACCGATGGTCGACGTAACGTAGAACAGTGTGAATAGGTTCACGGTATATAAATAGCTTAAAATTAATCTAAATATTTAAAAAAAATTCATTGTGTAAATGTATAGTAAATAATAATAATATATGTATTAACGGAAAGTCTCTTTAGGCACTATTATTGTTCTTAAATTACTTACAACAAAATATCTAAAATTGTTAATTTTTGTTTAAATCTAATTTTGTTTAAATTTAAACTTAAATTATCATACAGAAAATCGTGCTTTTATATTGTTGACATTTGTAGGTTTCTATAAGAACGACCAATGGAGGAACCATGTTGTAAATGTTCAAGCTTTTTTGCAAATTTAATCATGAACTAATCTAATAATGAAATAATGAAAAAAAACTAAAAGTTCAGAAAATGTCAAATGTTTAAATAAATAGCACATAAAGCTACAAGATATATTGGAAAACATGAAGTCTAGAAAATTCTAATATAAATATATAAATATTTGGTATTGCTTATTGTAATAATTATTTTGTACAGATTGTAAATTGTCTTTTAAAAAAAATAAAAAAAAAATAAAAAATTTGGTGAAAACTAGTTTTTCGTAAAAATTCTCGTTTTTGCCTACATTTTGTTGTTGTTATTCTTGATTATTTAAAAAAATACTGGGAATATTTTAATTTTAACCTCCAAATCACCAACTAAGTTTTATTTTCTACCAGTAATCACCCTCAATGTTCATCAGTTTTACTACTCCAAAAGAAAGTAACAGTCATATAAAAAAAAACTACACATCGCATTGCGTAAAACTATTACATTCACTGTTTCACTCAGAATCTTAAGTATAATATTTCGATAGTTAAAATACAACTATATAGTAACTAAAACTTAAAAACCTAATTTATTTTGACTAAAATTCGCTTGACAATAGTAAATTAAAATTCATGAACTATTTAGTACATCTGACGATCTCATTATATTGATGTAAATTCTATCAAAGTATATTCAAATTAAAAACGAAAACTAGTCTTATTTTCACATATCACTTATAATGGTGTAAGTCGTAAGTGTTATGCTCGTGGAGCATAGGGAAAATCAAACACACACAATTACCAACGTATTACATTATTTATTCGTATGTATATAGGTACACAATACATTATATTATACTACGCCTGAATACCATCAGAATTTATTGCTGTTCTATATATACTAGCTGTCCCCGTTCACTTGGTTGCACGTAAAAAATGTCACATCTTATAAATGATTCAAACTTTGTTCGATTTTTTATTAACTTATTATTTGTTATAAGCTTGAAAATAAAATAAAAAACGTTTAAATGATTTTTATTTTATTTGTACCAACAAATTTTTTGTATAGGTACTATAATTATATTTTTGTGTATTTCCTTTGGGTGCTAAAATTACTTAACTGCAAGTGAACAACTTACCCTAGAAACACCAATGTAAATTTGAACCTGAGTAAAATAATCTTTTATTAAATTGGTTTATTGACAGTCATAGCAAAACTATTATCTTAAAAAGAAACTGGAGTCTTTTAAACTCGAATGGATAATCTGATAGAACCTGCAGTTGTATTTTAAGTATGAAAACTGGTTCGCCTCATGCACATGCTTTGTAATTGTAGATTTTTTTAATTTCGAAGCTATTACCTGTTATCTCTAATATTTGTTTTATGATCGAACTTCTTTCTTTGAGGACATAAACGAAGACATTTTTAATCATGCTTTTACCTCGTATGCCCAAGTGCCTGATTGTAAGACAAGTAATGTTAGCCTGAGATCTCCAGCAAGTAAGTCAATGGCTCCACCAGTCAAAGATTTTTTTTGTTTTTTATTACTCTGCTAAGCAATTTTGAAATTAAAAGATTCGGCATAGTTCAAATTTAGTGGTAATTTAAAAGCACAATGAACAGTTTTTTCGTCTAAAAGAATAGGAGAAATTCTAGAAAACGTTGTTGCTAAAGCAATTTTTTTTTATTTCTCACTTTTCCTAATAATAAATAAATTAAAAATGTATTTTCAGTCCGGCCGGGTGCATTTAAAAAATGTCAGCACCTCCGACGATCCTATGCTATTCATAATTTCAATGCAGATACTGAGTTTTTTTGGTGTCATTAATGCCTCATTATTTAAAACCACTTGTTTCAACTCTTTCAAGTTGTAGTTCATTTTCTTTAAATGATTCCTCATTTATGGTAGTCTTTAGTAAATCATACTGTTTAAACTGCTTACTCCTAACGGCTAACGTCATCACAGAATCTTCGATCGATATCAAGCAACTGTTCGTTCATAAATTCTTGAACGCCATCCCAAGCTGGCATTTCTACTTCATTTCTACTTCACTTAAACTATAGGTAGGTATAGACTAAATAAAAAAGGATTTTATAAAGAATTATTTGATCGATGAATTTCACTTACGCAACATAAATTTTCATCATGACTATGATGAATTATATTTCGATTTTCAAATTGTGCACTTACATTATAAAACGAAGGTACGCTCAAAATTCCTAGTCTCTACCTACTATGGTTTAGGCTCTAGGTTGATTCTCTGTCTGTCAGGACAAATTCGATTGTATATATATATATATATATAGAGAGAGAGAGAGAGAGAGAGAAAGAGAGATTACTAACTGTAGAACCCGACTTCGCCCGGGAAAAATTAACAAATATAAAATACAACCAAATACACCAATATAGGCGTATCTTGATTTTAGTGTAAATCAGTTCACGGTCAAATCGACGTCGGTATACCTCGTTTTGTGAAATAATTCTACCTGTGAAATGGGCAACTGAAAGTCGTAAATTGGATTTAGCAATTTGTATATTTTTTTATCGTGGTTCAATTAAATTTGTCTGATATTTCTAAGAACAATCTCTAAGATTTTCGTCATTATCAGTCGAGTTGTTTTTGAGTATATAAACTACAAACAACAAACATTTATATAAACATAGTTTATGCTCTACGCGTTGATCATCCAGTCGGTCAGGACACGTTCGATAAACTTTATATATATATATAGATAGTTTAAGTTGAATTAAATTATTATTTTACACTCCATACAAAACAAAATAATTCTTAACTAGCAAGAGTGAACATTTCTTCCGGTGACAGAAAGAACTCTTCAAAAGTTATTCGTCTGGTCATCGTCGATAATATTCGATAACATTCGATAACATGTCGTACCGTATATCGTATATAGGTATATTATATTATTATGATAGGTTTAGTACCACCTCAACCGTGAGCGTACAAAGACCCACCGTTGTTCGGCACTGTATTATATACTTAAAATATACATAATATGTATTAATAGTGCGTCACCGGGTAATATAATAACATCACCGTAAGCGGACAGACTGGTCTACTCTCTAAAGTCGGTTAACGGGAGAAAAAAAAATCACATCTTACCATAATAACAGGCACGGCCGACATCCGGGTGTGGACACGCGCGACAGTTTCCGAAGAGCTGAATGGGTGCGCGGGCGTTCAGCTGTTCCTATAAAAAAAAAAATAAAAATTATAAATAATAATATTAATAAAGCATATACGGCAATACGATTATAATAACAGCATATATATGATTATTTATATAGATAGCCGCTACGATATTATATTTTATTCAGGCCGGTTGGCTCATTAAGTTTGGGGGCCCAGTGAAGGGGGGGGGGGGGTAAATTATACACAATTATTATTATTTTAGGTGTTGAGGTAATGTATACTTATCACGCGGTACACTGAGGAGAGAGAGCCGTTGGTGGATTACCTTTAAATAATGATATACATAATACGCAGGTTTTCGTTTATCTTTTTTTTAATTTCATAAACGTGAAACATTGTATCTATATACAAAATATTATGTGATATGTATGTATGTCGTGTATGGTTCGCTTGAAATAATAATTTATTTTATACAAACAAATTTACTTACAATTACATTGTTGTTGTAGATTAATATTTTACTAAAATTTGTCGTTCATTATTAGCGACATATTTTTTAGAATTCAACAAATTATAACTTTTTAGTTAAATCTTATTTTTACTTATATCTTGCCATTAATCCTTTTATCCTGAATAATTTTCTTCGTGAGTTTTTTTTCATTTGGCCCTTTATTTTTTTATTGACCAGACTAACATTACCTGATCCAGGTCAACGATTTTATGAATGTAATATCATTCTTAAGTAAAATGCGTGGTATTGATAAATGTTATGACATATATTGATTATTTTAACTGTTTATAATCTAATAACTTGAAAAAGAACAAATTTTAAAACACTTAATTTTTCTTATTATTTTATAAGTAAAATACGTAATACCTAATTTTATAATTGCAAAATATTGTAAGCTTCTAGTCTTTCCGATTTCGTTCAAAATCATTCAACAACTTTTATAATAATAAATAATAAGTATTATTAATATTATAATTATTATTATTATTTATAATTTATGTATCTAGATATATTTTTTTTAAAAAAACATTGAAATTTTGAAAATAAAATATAAAGCTATAAATTAAAATGTAATTTTAATAAATTTCTTAAAGAAGCTATAATAATAATAAGACATAAATTATGTCGAAGAAAACCGAGAGAACTTTTTAATCTGCACTGGATTAAATATTTTGTACTGGTGGGCGATTCGAATTAAATCCTAATACAATATATATACAGACACTATATAGAACGTATTATAATGTACCACGAAAATCTGACATATTCAAATGTAATTTTAATATGAATCTGTCAAATCATCCTCGAGACACCCTCGTTAGAGCCTTATTTTAAATTCAGCTAAAATTCCAGTAAAACAATTTAGGTACACACCGCAGCGTCAAATATCTATAAAACAATATTATTATTATAAGTATAAAAAGTCCTTAGGTTATACGTTTGTACACTTAGATCGATGATGGGTTACCACTGCAATATAACGTAACAAAATATAATATTATACTATAAATGCGTTGTTGAACACTTTGAACACAAACGATTATAACGACAAACACAACGCACGCGTTCCGTCTCGTCCCGTTCTAAAACGGATTGTGGCCGTTGGGCTGACGTCAACCAATTTAATAAGTGTTAAAAACGTGTAAAATATATTCCATTTGGCTGCGGGAAATACCCAACGCGGCATACTTATTACTGACGCCTACCAGACTACCAATAATAATAATAATTAGTAAATGTCTTCGTTTAATAATATATCATTGGTTAAAAAATTCATTCACGTTTAAACGCACAACAATATACGTTAAAACAATAATATATTGACCATACGGACGCCACACGTGGCACGTGAAATGGAGGTTTGCGGTGCAGGTCACGCGGTGGAAGGTCGGAACATAATATTTTACTGTCGTCTGTCGAAACAGTTTAGGTACCACCCAGCACGGCGTCATAGGATCAGTTGAGAAAAACCGGGTAACTCGCTCTACTGTATAGTCGGTTGTCCGCGAGTGCACGTCGTCGTCGAGCAGGTTACTCTATAATGAGGATGTGTTGAATTCGACGACAAAATAATAATTGTTTCCGAAAACCGATTCTGAGTGATTCTGTCAGCCAACCTATATATTTTCTTAACGATATTTTACATTTTATGTATCTACTATTTTTCTACTATTAAAACGGAGTGAATAGGTTCGTTATGGTATAATAGTATGTAGGATCGTGAAGGAGACCTCACATGGTCGAATGAAAAAATAATTTATTTTATTATTTATATTCACGAAAGCCCTCGGCGTTTAAGGGGGCAAAGTGGACCGTATATACGCGCACATTAAATGAGATGCGTTTGGGTGATTGACTAGGAATCGATGACGACCGAGGTACCCTCACACCACGATACCGTGTTATACTTTATCAATATATACATACCATGACTTGTTATCGGACGTCAAACATGGATATGCTCATGTCAAACATTTGAATTGCAAGCGCTTATATAAGAAAAATTGTGCCTGTGAATTTTTGAAATTTTTTTAAACAACTTCTATGGGATTTTTTTAAATGATCAAACTTTTTATAATTAACCACGTGAAAAATAATGTTATTTTTCCGACTATTAAGAAAAACAAAAAGACAATTTTTACTTTTGACATCTAAAAGTATCAACTAAAAGCCATAATTTCAAATTACTATCATAAACCACCCTCAAAGTTGAAGGTGAAGCATTTTTACTGATTTAAAAGTTGACAACATATACATACACAAATATAATATATACATAAAACAAAAAAAAAACACAAATCATTGTTAAACATTCATCGTTTGAAACATTCCATGCGCACACTAAATAAATAAATAAATAAATAAATAAATATTTGTGAATTATTATTTTTCATTAGCTAATCTTTTTTATAACAAGGATGCTATACTTTACTGCTATAGTAACTATAGTATTTGTTACTTAGTTTTTAAGTGCAGTACAATTGTGTTACAATATTATACAAAAAAGTATTTATTTCGATCGATGCTCTCCACAAAAGCATATCATTTTAGGTGGTTATCTAAAGACTATAATAAAAATATAAAATACAAGCGCATCCTATGTGCATGGTGATTTTATCATTCTTCCCACATATAGTTTCCAACCTACTCAATTATATCACATAATATGCAGATCTAGCTATAGTATCTATATGATATGACTATATAAAAATATTATAAACAATACGACAGAAATGTACGTCAACACTGTTATAATATTATTATAATAATTGGTCGCGCGACTATTTCACTGAGGTTTTATTTGTATTTTTCAAACCCGTACAATAATAAACACAATATTTTGTGTGCATTTTACGTAAATGCAACGAATTCGAAATAAAAGCCGACGAGGTACACGATGGATGTGTCTCATTTCTTGTAAAAGGAACCTGCTGTAGTGAATAATATATAACTCCCGGGTCCAGTACCACGTTGCCCGAGGGCCACAAGTGGGCCGCGGCCCATGGGTTGGGAACCACTGGTATAGAACTATGAAATAGGTGTATAATACAGGGGCGTCGTTTGTGGGATGCATAGGTGTGAAAATGCATCTCATGATTTTTTTTAACACACATCATCCAATGTGTAGTTGTAGATAATTTCATTTAATTTTACCTGCAGTAGGTATACAACAAAACGATAACAATGATTTTGTACATTTACAAAAATGTGTTTTTTACGGTCTTATCACAGTATTTTACGAATAATACAACTTCAGTTATATTCACTTCATATTCTAAGACAGTGCGGTTAAATGAGATGGATTATCGCCGATTTTTTAAGTGCCCGTTTGGCCTTTTGTCTTCCAATCATAGGCCTTATAACTCATATAAGTCTTTGCTTTCAATTAGAAATGCATAGTTCGCAAATCGCAATAATATTACAACTGAACGAATGGTTACTGAAAGTACGACAATACAATATTGACTATTTCATATCAAAACGTCAAATGACCTGGATTGAACTTAACTGTTCTATAATATTCATCTTTATTTTAACTTAATATAAAGAAATATACGGAATATAAATATATAATATCTATATACATAAAAATGAATGGCGTCTGTCCTTTGTGCATTCCCAAGCCGTTCAACCGATTGCGATTAAATTTGGGACAGAGATAGATTAGACCACTGGCAAGAAAATATAGGCTTATTTAAAAAGGTATAGAGATCCAACCCTGGGAGGTTTGAGATTTACGATGGAAATATTTGCTTATAAATGGTTGCCATTGGTTACAACTTACAGAATATTATATTAGTAATTTTTGTTTATTAATGGTTGCCATTGGTAACAAATTACTAACTTGGTTTTTGTTTTTTTTTTTTAATGTTCCTAATTCTGATTTTAGTCACCTACGCGCCTCATGAGGTCCGCAATCCACCGCAGGTAATCCTGATAATTTACTACTGCTCGCATATATTGTCAGCGATCCGATGCATGTAAATCACTTAATCTTAACTTAATATATATGGGCATATGGCTCAGACAACGCTGGGCGGGACAGCTATAGTAATATAATAAATATTAGCTTATACAGAAAATATGTATGGCTTGCATTTTTAATTTTATAATTTTTATATTTGTAAGGGTTTTTTTTTTTTTTTTTTATTGATCTAAATAAATAATAACATCGACAACAATGGCCATTAGTTACAAACAAATTAATATGGAATAAAATACAAATAAAGGTTATGGAATTAAATCAGGTACTTAAGTGTTAAAAAAAAAAAATTAAATCTTATTGTAAGGGTTTAAATTGAATGAAATTTGTTATAAATATTGTGCGAGCGAAACGAGCGGCTTTTGTAGGTGTTGCTTTAGATTTTCAATATTGGTTTTGCATCCCATGAAAAATCGTGAAATTACGACATGACGTGCCTGCACTATAATATTATATTCGACCCATTATGGTTGCCTGCTCGCCAAGAGACTACCGAATAAAATCGGCCGAGCTTATGGAACCCCACTAAAGATTAATTATCATTAAATATTTTAATATTTAATTTATGACCTCGCTATTAAATTCACGGATTGACACGCTTGGAAAGTTGTCACTAAAACATTTACCGGTGCAGAAATCCAGGGAATTTCTAACCCCACACGATCCAAGCACGGGCTCGTGGCCAAGTTTTCGAGGCGATCGCCGACCCTATTGTTTACGGTATACTCGTGACAAGTGGTTAACCACAATATTTTCCGTCCATCAGTCAATTGTAAAAAATGGTCGCGGTCGTTTCTCCCTCACCCACCTCCACCGTAAAATTCCAGGTCACACCGTTTTCCAGTATCTTCTTTTTTTTTGTTTTTGTGAGAATTAATTCACCCTATTTTAAGTTGAGTGGCGCGTTGTACGACAATTTTTTAGTATAATACACCACCGTGAGACAACATCAACCATTATAGCCGGTGTCCATTATTGCGCATCGTCTTCGATTCGTTTACAAGTCGGAAAAAAACGAACCGCGGAAGTCTTAAAAAAATGTTGAAAAACGGCGGTTGTCGTGGCCGACATCTCGCACCGCGGCGGCGGCGGCGGCGACCGGGTCGGTTAGGTCCAGCGGCGGACAGATGGCGGAGCGCTCTGCACCGCCGCGAAAGGGAAACGCGTATACATTAGATCCGGACGACGACGGCGACGGCTGCGCACCTGCGCACACTCGCCGAACCGCCGCCTCCGCCACCTCCACCACCGCCACCGCCACCGCCGGCACCGATGTCTTCCACCGCCACTGCTGCCGCTCCACTCGTCCCGGGCCCCACTCGGTCGCGTCGTACACGACATTCCTGCGACGAGCCAGCGACACATCGGTCGTTCCCCGCGCGCTCGCGCATTTACTCCACCACCTCACAGCATATTATATACATATATACACAGTATATATATATATATATATATATACAGAGATATATGTACAACAGAGTCGTTTACGGCACACGCACACGTACTCACGCACACGGACGCCAGAGCGCACGCGCGCGCACGCACACTGTATACGACCTCCGACTGCAGAGACCGGGTGGGCATAATACCGTACCTCGTCGCCGTCAGTAGTATTCGGACGGCCGTTCGGTTCGAGAACAGTCAGCACACACAGAGCGAGCGACGTCACGTCGCAACACCACAACATAATAATATATTATATTATATTATAATACAATCGTGTCCGCCGGTTCGTCTCCGCCGCAGCGTTTCGCATCGATTTCCGTTTCGGTCCGTTCCATTTTTGGCAGCTCCGTTTTCGTTTTTCCTCTCGTTCTTCGCCATCCAACGGCCGCGCGCACCCGTCGACGGGTCCCGTCCGCCCGAGTGCTTTCGGACGCGCGCTACAACGACATCGACCGCCGCTGCAACCATGCGGGCCGTCGTCCTGTGCGCAGCCCTGTTCGTCGCTCCGCTGTACGCCCTAACTCTCAAGGTAAGTGCATCACCAAGTCCTTTTTTTTTTTGAACGATGGCCAGTGGGTCACATAATAATATTATGTAGTCAGTAGAACTGGTGTGGTAAACTAGACGTCGCGGATCGAGGCGCGTCCGTTTTTGCTCGGGTAACACTGGTCAATGTGGCCGTGTCCGATTTTGAAAAACGGCCCGCCGGTCCGGTGCGAGATCGGCTAGACTAAACTAGTAGGTACTATCGTCAAAATGTGCCTAGACTTCGCCAAAACGAATTTTTGTTTTGTGTTTAAATTATTTTTGTTAATCGGATAATTATATAGCTACCTAGATGTATAATAGTGATATATAGCAGGTACTATATGTGGTACTTTTGTTGCGTTATTTTAAAATTGTTATTATTTTTGTAGTATTATCATGTGTAATGTGTTTAGAGATTATACACATTCACTTCGTACAAATCATCCCTTGCTATACCTGCCTTTTTTTACTTTTATATTGCAAGTAACTGGTGTTTATAATAAATATCGAAATTTATCGAGGAGCTAGAAAAACTGGTTACATTTTTGTTTCCCGAAATTACTCTTTTTGCTCTTAATCTGCTAATGGTTTGATATCGTATATATTATTATTCACACTTCGGTAACTGCATCAGTGGCGGCGACGACAACCGAGTGATTTTAATCCAGGCGAACCAAAAATAATCAGGCAAACCGTTATTAGCAGGTGTATACCTATATATATATCGTGTGTTAGTAATGTCAATAGTGTGTGTGGGTAATAATTTTTTTCTCGATGACCCGAACACCAGATAAAATGGTCCACCGAGACGACCCTCGTAACGCAATTATAATGGTATAGTATAATAGCCGATATGCGACCGCGACGATGACATTTCCGCCGGTAATGATTATGATTATTCGACCGTGGACCGTGTTTTTCATTTTTTGTTATACACGCGATTGGAATAGAAGAAAAAAACGGCTACCATTGTAATTCATTGTTTTATTGTCTTTCGACAAATAATAATAACACCCTCATTAATGCGACGTTTCACTTGGGCGAAAACAATGAGTTTTCCCTTACGCGCAGAAATACCTGTGTTTTATGTCCGACGTATTATAACGTATATGGCCTGTGTATTATATATTTGTACAAGCTACCTATAAAGTATTCCGCTGTAGTGCTGTACCGTCTGTATAGTCTATATAGGTATTAGGTATACAACGAATGTGCTTATGGTATTAATATATGTCAAACGAACGTTGTGAATCATATTATATATTGTATATAATAAAACCGGTTGGTAAGCGTTTGCTCCTTTTTTACCATCTGCTCGTCGTGGACCTCGGTGCGATGAATAGCCGAAAAACAACAGACTGCAATAATGATTATAAGGATACAAGAAAATCACGTGTTCGTATTGAGCTGCAGCAACGAGTTATTTGTAGTAAAGATTATAGTCTGTTTTGACCATAGTTATCCCGCTCCAGCCATTATAGTAATAATATATATAATAAACGATTTATATGGTCCACCTGCTGGTATTATAATAATCACTGATGTTCACTGATACTTCGAAATTGTTAGTGTATAACGCGTGCATAATTTATCGAGTGGTCGACAACAAATTAAATGTCTAGTATTTATTTATTTTTTTTTTTTTATTAAAAACGTGATATTATGCCGGTTATCCGTTCGACTGCATTTCCCATCATATCTCTGCACGTAGTCGATTTTCATATCAGGTGACACACCAGACTGCTGTGATTTCCGAGCATTTCAAAATTCATTACAGACATCCCTGATGCACAAACTCCGACGACGTATTTCATTTGCCTTTTTTTATTTTCATCTCATAAATGTATAGCTATACAGAACAATATGTGAGCGCGTCTATGTAGGTAATCAACTATTGAATACAAGCTCTTATACGACATTATTGTGCGACGTTTCTTTTTATTTATTTTTTTTGTTGGCGAATGTAGCGGAGATTAAGAATTCCCCGATGTAATTCCTTCGAGTTTCAACTGTACCCAAGAGGACGCTTCATTACTTACGGAGGGAAGTTTATCGAGTCACCGCCGAGATTAATATTTTTCGTTTCCACTAAAAACCACGTCAACGATCCGTATCTAAGTACACCGATAGTTTTCTGTATATATGTTACATCGTTACAATGGAATTAGTAGTATAAGAAAATATCAGAAAAAACTTAGACGTTTTGATGCAATAATAAAATTGTGAACGGTACATCGACGATTTCAACTCCCGAGCTTTATTATTATAAATCATTATAAGTTACAACGCATATCGAAGGGATCGATTGATTTGAACAGAGGTATTTTATCTCCCGCCATGAATGGTGCACGACTATTGTATTTCTTCATCGGCTTAGGTTGACTTTTGGTCGATGCGTCATTTAAAATGACCGCATTCATGTTTTTCAAAGAAATTTGGTCGAGAACATTAGTGGTGGTATTTGGGACCGTTGCTGGTGCGTTTGATCTGGCCGGATACGTTCGGCACGTGTGTTGGACAATAATAATATTACCAGCGGAGGCGGCGCGGCGTAGGTATATGACAGTATATTTACTTTGGGGGGGGGGGGGGGTGCCTCTTCTTCGAGGTGGTGGTCAGTGCTGGCGACGGTTAACGACGAGGGTGTAAATCGTCGCTGTTGTAGGTAGATGGGTGTGTGTGTCAGTCATGCGTATGTATGAGGGGGTGGATAAAACGTTTAATGCAAAAAGAGAAGAATGCGACGCGTTGCCCGCACCACGACGACAGCGTCCCTTTTCCGTCGTCGTCGTAACCTGAGGGGCTCGATTATTAAATTTCACCCGGCGGCAAAACACTGTCGGCGGTGGCGGTGGAGGCGGCGGCAATAGCCTGACGGGTGGTGGGGGTTGTTTTCCACATGTGCCTGCGGAGGGCGCGCGGGACAATCAATATTTCCCGACGTTGCCGCGGCAAGCACCGCTCGCTCCAAATACCACCCACCCGAACACCCCCGCAGCAACCCTTGTCTCACAGGGTGTAAGCACTGTGGAGGGGCGGTGCCTAACGTCTTGACGCGCGTGGACGGCAACCGCAGGGTAATTACAGAGAGCCTCGGCGACGGTTTTTTTTTCTATTCTCTACGCTTTCTTCATTCTTTCCATTTTTTTCTCCACTTCTCACACTCTTTCCTCCCCTCTCACCCCCCCCCCCTTCATTCCCTCGGTTTTCTTATTTTCCACTAGCCTTTTCCCTCCATCACACAGCCACCCGAACGGCATAATATGAAATAAATTATTTCATCATATAACTGTTTAGGGATTCATCTGGTCCATACCAAAACTTGAAGTTAATAAAATAATAATGTTATCAACATAATTTATGTTGAAAAAAATTGATGCAGCTAAAATAACAGGTTTGACATTCAATGTAACAATTGCATAGGATAACAAATAAAAATAGATTAATAGTTTTCTTTAAGTGCTCACCATTAAGTATTTTCCAACTAGCTCTTTTGTATGCATAAGCTTTGTAAGCAAGTTGTTTATTTATTTAGTTTATAACTACATTTATCGATAATGAAACTTATATTGTATTGTATGATACCTACTGCATAGCAATATTGTTCAATGACCACGATAATAATAATTATAATTATTGTTAATGGATACAACGTGTTAGAAGATTTCCTTATCAAAAGTGTAGAGAGTGAAACAATTATGTGTTATGCTCAGCGACATAATATTTATTTACAATTAATGTTAAATTATTTTACAAACACATTCGTATGGATCACAGTTATATTACAATAAATTAATTGAAAGAAATTCCGTGCCTTAAAAAACAAATAGTATGCAAATTGTTTGCACAGGTCTTCTAGATTATTATATTTATTTGGTAGGTATATTATATTATGTTATGCATTGGCCAAGGTTATTCGATTACGGTGGGTGGGAAGATTAAAAATATATATATATTAAATAACAACACAGGCTTATTTATGACAAAATAATATGATATTGTACCTATATATTATAATATTATAATAATAATAAAGTGACGATCTGTTCACGATACCGTGCAGCAAGCAGTGCAATTATCATGTTCGGAGTTATTGGTATAGAAACCAGAGAGGTTTTTTTTCCTTATCCAAGTTCGATTATCAGGTTTACGATAATTTGAACGGTTTAATCGGCAGCTGTCGTCGAACCCTCCATCTGTTTCATTACTAAATCATATTACATTATTTATACCTATTATATATATGCCGTTAATTTAGGCATGCAAAATTTGAAGATGATTTCACATTCAAACAATTTCAATCGCCGCCCAAAGTTTAACAAAATATTAACTATTAGAAGGTCCATTTTGAGCTTTTACATTTTATCACACATAGGGTATAGTCATGTGCCTTTTAAAAACTACAACTAAAAATTTATAAATTTACAATTTTTGTTATGAATAATATTGATTACTTGCATTTCGTATCCGTATGGTTATATTTATGTGTAAAACATTACGGTTTTGTTGTGTGTATTGATTTGTTGCTCTATTAGTCAGATTCCAGGATTTATTATATAAGTCTCTGTTCTGCGATAATAATGATTAATACCTCCTCTGTCGTTTGTATTGGTGTTATTTGTTAGGGTTTGTTCACAGTAACTCTTAGCTTTTTGATGACGTCATAGTAATTAAATCGCATCTCCGTGGTCTAAAATCTAAATTGGAAAGGATCCAAAGCGACTTTGTCAGTCCTGTTTTCTCGAAATTTAATTTTGATTTACATTCCCAGAAATGCAAAATCTATTTTAATTATCTGCTATATCGTTCATCAACGTAACATTATAATATTATATAAGCCTATTTCTCCTTTTTTATCTTCATAAATCCATTATTTTACTATAGGTGTTTGGTTTTAATTTTTTACGATGAAAGAATTGTGTTATAAATTGCTAAGCTGCCTTATAAGATTGGTTGTTTATTACTTTATGAGCCTAAACTAACTTTGTTCCACCCTCCAACCAGTAAAGTCTGACATTTTTTTTTGAATTAGGTTTTTTGATCGTTGTTGTTTTAGTACTTAATATTGATAAACATATTTCATTGTTTGTCTACGACTAATAAGCAGAATATTCCTATTAAGTTTTTTTATCGCCTTTACCTTGAACCGCCGCGGCCGCAACACGACATTAATATAAATACGTCAAATAAAACAATATGTACATAACATGTGTATTTTACATAATATCTACTTATTTACACAAAAATTATGCATGTTTACCTAATGAATATTAAAACACACTTTATTAAAACTCTTGTAAATCAAATCCTATTTGTTTAGTATAATATGTTTCAATATATAAGTATATTATTATATTAATAGAGCAGCCAAACCGACTAAGACCGTTTCCGGAAACTGAAATGGTCTTGTTAAGCCAATTGTAGAATCGAATTCAAATAATTTATAGACAAGTCGTTTTAAAATTCCCACCAAAATCTGTGAAAAAATGTTTAAACTTTGAAGTCATAAACAAAAATAAATGATAACTTTTAAACAGTAGGTATAAGTAGTTAATTCATTTTTGAAGATTTGCACCAACATATTTTATATTATTTTTCTTAAATTGTACTATAATCAGCCTATTTTTAGAAACAGTAATAATTATTTTAAAAGTTTAATCACGCCTATGTTAATGTTTGTGTTTTTAAAATTAAAAAATATGTACATGATACAATTTATTAGGAAAATTTGTTTTCATCAATCAATATATTAAAACACCTTATAAATGATATTAATCATTTAACCAACAACAGCATAAATTGTTATTTAGTTTTAACTCACATTATTTAATTTTTGTAATAGATTAAATTTTAAGGTACATCAATCATTCAATGTCTCAAAGAGTATTATTTTATTGTACGCGTTTCATTGTACCGGCGTATTTACATAAGATCAATACAAATAACAACCTTTGATTTTAAGCACTTACAATCCATTAGCGTCAACAATTTATAAATATTTTAAAGTAAAAAGCAATGGAGAAAGAAAAAAGGTGAAAAAAATGTCGTTAAAATTATCGAATTACCACCTGCTGGTCTCGCGAGAGTGCGTATACACTATATACAATAATTATAATCGATTTTTTTTTTTTAATGGTGACATTTCAAACGTCGTTAGGTAATAACTATAACTGTTAAAACAGTTGACGTTCAAAACGATTCTAATAATTATTTACGTTTATCTTAGAGACGTCATGTACAAATGAACAGCGACAACGAACTTAATGGCACCAGATATAGTGTCGGCAGGGTCCTGATTGAGCGATTCAGCTAATGATTCCGAGAGCTTTGAATATTCTCTGTTCCGAGCATTGACGAGCCGGTGAAAATCTGTTTGATGTTCATACCACATTATCACTCATACGAACCTCACTGGTACACATCGAGGCGTCCTCTTTAGCCGTTTATTAAGTTTGCAATACTCAGGTGTGATCAATTCTAAATATTGTTATGATTTACAGCACACTTTATTGATAGGCTCAAGTGAGAAGGATCGATTATTGATATTTTGTTTGATTTTACGAAGTTTATTAGAGTTCATATAACACATAGTATAACTCTAACGGAAGGTGATAACACATTTAAGACAAATCATAGAGCATAAATCACAGCGTATCAATATTTAATCCTGCCAAGGACTACAGTAGATGGAAATGATTCAATTATAGAATCGGTGACTATATAGTTTTGTCAAAGGACGTCATAATATATATATATATATATATGTCTATACCATCTGCTTGCTTGAACGCATTTTGAGAAGAGGAGAGAGAATACGATAGTGATGACGGAATATGAAAGGCACTATTGAGGGAAATGAACCACTGTGAAGACCCGGCGAGATCTAGATTGATGGCTAGTGGAATACCATATAAACGTCAGTGGATAACTGGAAAAACAAAAAATACGAGAAGAAGAAAAATAAACAAGATAATGTTGTAGACATATTGTACAATATACGGTTCGGATGATTTCAGTCAGTATATTAAACGAGGGGCTAATTATTGTAGTATAATATGTATATAGTTGTAGAGACCGTCGGCGGCGTAGGTAATCGAACAAACACACGAATAATGCGCTGGCCGGGCGTCAAAACCGTCATCGCGAGTACATAATAATATATTATAATATTATAATATACGATTCACGTGAAGCCCACACTGCGCGCGTATTGTGGCCCGCCGCCGTCGTTATATATATATATATAATATACGACTACAACACTGTGCAAAGGACGGACGTATTACAATCATAATAATAATATGTGTACGGCGGCGGACCCTCGTCCGGCAAAGTTTATGCGGTCAGTGATCGCGCGCTCTCGGGGGGGGGGGGGGGGTGGGTCGACCTGTGAGATGGTGGCAGGGGGAGGCGGCGAGGAGGGACCAGTTGATGAAATACGCGCACGACAACAATAATAATAATAATTATAATATTATATACCTCTAATACGATGATGATATTACACGTGCACACACAAGCACGCATACGCACGAGTGGACTTCTGTGCACATTCGCCGGACGACGACGCACAGACTATACGGTGCGGCGCGGCGGAGGAGGGGTAGTCAGTGGTAATAGTAGTAGTAGTAGTAGTAGTAGTAGTATACACACGTCAGGAAGTATACGGCACACCGGCGGCGACGGTAGTCCATTTATTGATTTCCAGCACCCGTTTCCTGTGTGTGTGTGTGTGTGTGTACTATTTTTTTCCCCATTGTTTTATTTCGGTTATTTTTATACTTTTTTTTCTTTTTTTTTTTGTTCGGTTTCCCTTCAGTATAACAACAACAACACACGCACACACACGCACACCCACACCCACATATACGCGCACAATGAATACGATTTTTTTTTTTTCGTTCGTTCGGCGGAGAGATGAGCGAAGTTTAATTTCCACGTCGGAAATCGTATATATGTGCGTGTAGGTACATACGATACGCCACGCTCGCCGTGCATATTATATGTATGTATATGCATATTATATGTATATATTATTATATATGTACGGCAGCGGCGACAACGACATCAGAGCGGAATGGTAGGGCGCACACCGGGCCGACGGCGGCGCAGGGGCAGAGTCACGTTTCCACGTTCGTGTGTAACACACAAATTAGATTCGACTTTCAGTGGCTTCCGCACGCGCGGGCGTTCTCTCTCTCTCTCTCGCTCTCTCCGACGACGACGACGACGACTTACCCGGAGAAGAACGCGATGACTGCATTATTATTATATACGCACACAGCGTATAGGTTTAACATACACTATTATTATGTGTACGTATATAGTTTCTGCAGTATATATATATAATATATACCGATATAATACGTGTATATAATATGTATGTGCCACGTGTACCTATATATACGCAGAGGGCATATACCCGCGTGACGTTATAATACACTGCTGCTGCTGCGTGTGAGTACTATCGGTGTGACACGACGCGTAGGGGCAGATCGACGGTGCTGAATGTATCACCAAGTCGAAATGTGGGATATAATATTTTAAACGTAATAATATAGGTATACGTTATTGGCCGCCGCGCATTAATGTAAAATATTATAACGATGATGGATGATCTGCAGCAGTGGTAGTTTTGTCGTACTTTTGACTTTTGATCAGCGCAACGAAGAAAAAAACCAATAAACCGTATCGCAGCAGACGTTTGAAGGTCGATTTTTTTTTTGACGATTTAATGAAAAACACTACGCTGGATAATAATTTCAATATAATGTGCAACGCGCTTAATAATGAGATTAATACGCCATAAACCGACGTGAACAACTAGGGCGCGAAATAGGTTAACGCGTATTTGTTTATATTGTAACGCGTGTGCGTGCGAACTGCTGTTGCCGAGATGACGCGTATTTTACGACAATTTATCGCGTGGTCGGATCGATTTTTACAGCCAAAACAGATAGGTGTTATTTATCTTCAGCAGAGTTGGCGGTTGTTAGGATGTAAACATCGCGTGCACACATTTTTCTTAATTACGGTGTTCCGAACAAACTTACCATGTTATCTGCAGCGGTAGTTTTGTCGTACTTTTGACTTTTGATTAGTGTGAAGACAAAATGCCGATTTAATAAAATTAGTAAACCTGCAATACCATTCGAAGGTAGACTTTTTTTTTGACGATTTAATGAAAAAACACTACGACGGATAATAATATTTCGATATAATTTGCTCGTGAGATTAATACGCCATAAACCACGACATGAACTAGGGCGCATATGGGTTAACGTATTCGTATTATAATATATTACACAATATTATTATTATAACGTGTGTGCGTGAGCACTGCTGTTGCCGAGATAACGCGTATTTTACGATAATATCGCGTAGTCGGATCGATTTTTACAGCCAAAACAGATAGGTGTTATTTTTCTTCTGCGGAGTTGGTGGTTGTTGGGATGTAAACATCACGCGCGTACATTTTTCTTAATTACGGTGTTCCGAACAAACTTACCGCTCGGTAGCAGGTCGTTCGACCCGGTAACTACATATAGTTTATTCTCGTTCATAATATATCTTCCGATAGTTTTCGAGTACATATATATATATATATATATATATCGTATACTGCACTACTGTATTGTACGAGCACACAAAAGATAAATTATAAATGAGAATAAACTACAAGTGTATATACTTTATAATATTATATATTATATTAGACAAATATTAATTTACCATTATGATATACATATAGATAGGTAGGTACCTAATATATTATGTAAGTAATTTCTTACACGATATAAACCTTTGATAATCTTCTGTAGGCCCGTCACTCGTATATAGTTTTTATCTTTATAATATACACACAGTGTCAAAACTCACCCCGCACAGTCGTCAGATTTTAATACCATTATTTTCAAGGACTGAATGCAGAAATACTAATTTTGACATGAACACACCATAGGGAAAAGTAAATCACAGAGACGTGCTGTAATTTATTTATTTTATTTTCACATGTGCAGTATAATGGTGTATTATTTTTTCCCGGAGCATAATAAATTGATCGACAACGACTAATAAGTATATAGATTGAACTGTTTTTTTAGTATGTATATAATAATAAACTTAACGTTTCGAGAAATACATTTTATTTGATGTGCAAATTACGAAAAAATAATAAATATTGTGTTGGTATAAAAATCTCGGTTTAATGTGATACTTATGCGTTTTTTATAATAACTTGAAAGTCAATAATTTTCCAACGTAAACAATTATTTTGACAACGATAATAGAGGGTTTGTTCTTGGATTACATGTATGTTTGTTTCTGTAAAAAAAATAATAAACCGTATTAAATAACATATTGATATCATTGCGCAGTATGTTTAGTTTGGAAATTGTTATTTGCTTAATAATCTGTTATTAATTATCGACTATTATTTAGTTTCACTATTTATTTTTTATTTTTTATTTATACTATATTATTATAAGCTGATATCTGTTTCCGAATCGCTGTTTTAACTTGTATGAAGTTTTTAGATTTGAACGAAAAATGTTACTATACAATATAACTGACTGATACTATAGTAACAATCGGATATTCGGATACCGAAATTTATCGTACAATATTATTTTTAAAGATAAAAACTTAATTTCTGAAAGCACTCACTATAATATCGTTATTGTTATTATTATTGTCTGTTGTAACACGAATTCGTGAGTTCTCGTCGTTTGTCGGTTACAACATCAATATAATTTGAAAGAAAGATTATAATAACAATAATATAAAAGTTTCATCGTCTCTTGTCGAGATCTGCCCTCTTTTATATCCGCAGATACGTACGGCATGAATAGGTTCGTCAAAGCCTTTGGTTTTGATGTAGTGGCGTAAAATATTAAAATAATCACAACATTTTTCATTCGACCAGCGCATTATCGCGCCGTCGCATTTATTTCCTAGCACGATTTTAATCGGACACATTCGATATAACGCATTATATATTATTTAATATATAATATAGATCAGCTGCATTGTGATGAGTATTATATAATATTAATGCGGTGGGTGCACGGCATACGCAGATACTATTCACGGTTCACCGCCGCCGCCGCCGCCGTCCGTATATTTTATATATATTATTATAAAATATAATAATATACGTAGGTATTATAATAATATTATTTCGAGAGCTGCAGGTCTTAGCCGGTTTGAAATATCACGCTGTACGTTCGTTACAATAATAATTTAATGCAATGTCAAAAGCCAAATACGTGTGTGTATATATATAAAGCTGCTAGTCCGCGCCAACATTTATCCCGCGGGATCATCATCAATGACGCTTTGTGTCTGTGCACACGCGGTCGCCGCCGCTATAATCGGGGACTTATTTTTCATGTTCGTTTTCACTTTTTCGGTTTACCTTTGTCCTCCAACTCATTTTTTTTTTTTGACATCGTTCGGGGATTAGTCTAATCAGATTATTACATCGTATATATTCTATGTGTTTCCCCAGTTTTTTTTTTATTTATTATTCGTTTATGTAACTCAAAAGTTGATTAAATTGTCGGAGTGGCTCGTCGCTAAACCCAATTATATTAATTCACAACACCGTACGTTTTAATGCGGCCTTAGACTACCCGAGGATTATGATGCAGTACTTTTATCATTAATATGGGCTTTAGTTTTAAATCAACAATAGTAGTATATATATATATAGGTAATAATTCCTACCTATATACTTACTACTTACGTGATAGTTGCTACGATATATGCATCGCAGCGAACAATATGAAAATGATGGCGAGGTGCAATGTATATGCGATCTTCTTTATTTTAACACTTTAACTTGATTTTTTAATTATTATATCATATCAATAACAATATAGGTAGGTACGATAGTTTAAAAAAAAAAAGCCATAACATCATTGAATGTAAATATAAAAGTATAATACTTACACTCCAACTAGGTACTAGCTTATACTATATTGCGTATCATTCAAATTGTATTAAACATTAAATTGTACTAATAAATATAATTTTCATTAACCTATCCTATCAAAAGTGCTGAAGAAAATACCGACTTTTCTTGGTGTCTTGACTTTTTGATAACAACTCATTACGTGTATTTCATTACTTATGGTATAATATTTACGGGAAATGTTATATAGATACTACAAAGTTTTTCAATGGTAACCACAGGGTAATACACAAACACGCTCCGATGCTCACCCCATTTAACAATGCGTTTATTCAAATTCTGATTTTTGAGTATACGAGGGAGCATATTATTTTCAATCACTCAGATTTGTTGTGTTATATTCTTATGGTTCTTTGGCCGCACAAACTTGTCTTTTTCTAAACGTTTGAGCATACTTCCGAAAATTCCAAAAATCAAGATTTGAATAAATGTACAATATATAATAATTGAATGGGGAAAACGAGGGGTGAACGTGCTCTGCGAATCACCAGTATTTATATAATGGTAAAAATATATATAATATAAAACGGTTTTATCTACGACGTATAGTCTGCGAAGTCGAAATTAAACTGTGTGCATCGCATAACCCGGCGGTCTCGTCGGACGCGTGAATATAATAATATGTGTACACAGTCAGCCGGGACGACATAATATTATTATTATTATTATTATTATTATGAGTGTTATCATTATATTGTTTGGGTGACTACTTCGTGATAACTTTATATCGCGATCCGACAAGCCGGCACGGTATTCCCCGGCGTCCTATTCAGGGGCCCCGTGTACTTTAATCAAAAGTCTGTACAAAACAGAAGGCGGCAGTGAATTATTACGTGCGGTTAAACAGCAGAGTAGCAGCGAACATTTACCTCGCGAAATTTCGGAAAAACCAACACGAGCCATACTACACAAAACGACGATGACTGCCGCCGCCTGCCTACCTATGTATATATATATGTGTGTGTGTACGGTATATTATATTGTATTAAAATGTATAATATTATAATATTATATAGCGAACGCGCTCGACTTACCCGGAGGAGACACGTGGACGGGAGGGAGAGAGAGAGAGAGAGAGCGAGTGACAGACACAGAACAATCGAGGAAAGCTATGGCGGAAGAGACAAAGTGTGTGTACCTACTGAATCACGATTTGAACTTTGAGCTTAAGCCCGCCGTCTAGTTGCAAAATTGCATACGAAATTGACGCCGAGCACTGTTTACCGCCCGCATGCGTGTGCGCGATTTTACGTCGAATATACCTATTGTATAATATACAAGTACCTACCTAGGTACTTGGATATATCCACCGTTGGCACATGAAAAAAATTAAATCGCGACTCTTACACCACACTTATAATATAATTATTAATATGATTAACCGTAAAATTAATTAAAACCGTGGTCTCCATACAAATATTGATACGTTTGATATTATAATATTATATAACAATATTGTATACCGAGTCAAATAAAAGAATATTAGTAATATAATGAGTATAATAATATATTATATTACTAAATACAGTCGGGAACATTGCAGAAATGCATTCATTCGATGCACAATTATTGACTATTGTATACATTAAGACGTCATGTAATTAACCATCATTAAATCGATTAATGTATATTTAGTGTGAATCGTTTCTATGTGACATATTATTATTATGTTGTACACGATTAATAAAAGTAGATTTGAAGCAATATTCAATTAAATATAATTTACATTCAACATTGAAGTCGCAATAATTGAAAACGGAATATTTATTATAGAGTCATACAAGTAGATTATTATACAAAATATTCAGAAAACACAAATATGTACTCAAATAAGCATTAAAAATATTTATATTATTTGATTTACTATACGTATCAAACTTGATGAAAAAATATTAACTATTACATCTTCAAATTTTCAAGATGTGTGTGATAAGTGATAACTAATACATTTTAGAAAATTGTCTTTGGATAATTTCTTTTATCACTTTAACCGTTAACTTTAGAGTCCGGAATGTGAGTGTATATAAAAGATACAAGCCACAGTTTATCTATAGTAGTGGAAAACAATAAAAAAAATACTTAAGATTATTGACTGTAGGATATCACTTAAGTATCTATTACAAAAAAATTCACCAATAGAAATGTTCTTGTCAATAGCGAGTTCGAGTTTTTTTTAAATAACCATTGTATTATCAGCGGTTTTAAGCAAACAGATTTTTCGATTTATTGCCATTGTAAAAGAGTTTCTATGCGATAAAATAAACGCAATCACAATATGTTGTAGAATGTCGTGTCATAGTCGGCGTAACGATAAAAAAAAAATTGATACAAATTGTATTCCTCGCCTAAATAATTTATTTCAAAACTCATTTCCCGTAATATAATTGACATTTCATTATAGAGACCGGCTCTGCTGCACCTTAGGTCGGGCTGGTACTTTTCAGTATTTTTTTTTTTTATGAAAAACCCGATTTAATTAATGGACTGACAGTTGTGTATATTTAGTAGTCTGTGTACGACGCCCTACGATGGTAATATTATTATACACGAAACAGCGCAAGACCGGAACCAATCTCTGGGTACCGAAGACCGTACGAAAATAGGTAATTTTCTATTATAATGTAATACGTTTAATATTATCAAAAGACTATAACGTCAATATAACTATAATAATTATTGTGATAAACCGCACGATTGTTATCTATCAGCCGGTATCACTATATTATATTATTCGACGATGGCACTGTGTCAAATTATTTTCCAAAAATATTATGTACTTATAAAATTTAATATTCATACTAAATGAACATCTGAAATCGTGTACTATAGTCGTTATGTCGTTTACGATCGTATGCAGTGATTGTATGCCGGATCTATATACATTGTACAACTTATTGGTTGGCAATCAAATTCCGATGTAGCAATATACATTTATGTATATAATATAATAATATGACACGTTTTGAAAACGACGTACATAGAGGTAATTACACGACAAAAATTTAATAACTGGGCACTCCTGCGTTACAGTATATAGAACCAATAAATGAAAAATAAAATGTTTTACGATGCACGCCGTCGACGCAGGTGCGGCAGTTCGTTATAAATAGCGTACCGTTCTGAATATTATAAAACAAACAGTATATCACGTAGTAAGTATTATAGACTATATAAAATGTATATTATCGCATTTACCTGGCTAATAATATAATATCACGAATAACAGAGTGAGTTATGTGCGCAGATTGCCTGCCGTACGGGCGGCGATCGACCGAAATTTATTTGACGTTTACCCGATAATGGTCGTAATTTCAACCACCCAATCACGATCTATGTAGGCGGTATGTATAATAATAACGATACTCGTATTATATAATAATGATATATAGTCGGAAAATAATTTTATACGTTTCGGAAAACGTCGGCCGGTGATTTCGGCTCGACCCGTGTGAAGTTACGCAGCACGCAGCTACAACACCGATCTTCGGGGCTAGAGGTGCCCTCGTACTTGCCTATAGGACTATGAATATTCTTGCGTGAGCGGAGAAGAGCCAAGGACGACTAAGGCGAATAATAATAATGATAATAATAATAATAATCGAATACTCCTCAGGTTTCTGTCTCGTTTACTTTGATCCGTCATACATCTTATTAAATTTAACCGATCGAGATTCTGCCGCCGCTATCGGTCGATCAAAGAAAAGCCTGGTTAAACGCGTTCGTCGTCGATTTCATACATATTATTATTTATTATTATAATGAACGGCGACCGCGATGACGAATAAATCGGAGGAGACAAAAATTACAATACCGTGAATTTGCGTTCAGCCTCCATGCAGTAACTGTTGCTTTGACGACTTATACTATATATACTGCAGTCATCACAATTCAATACACTACGCGGCCCATTATAATAAAATTATATGTTAATTAAACTCAATTTTATAATATAAGCGAAGACGTAAAATACCGACCGGTCGTCTGACGAAGCCAATTTAATGTATGGATAATGTTATTAGTATAATAACTAATAATTTATTGCTTTTTTTTCCACGGAGAAAACAAATTTACCAGTCGCATTTTACAACACAAGCACAAGTGCGCTGCTATGGATTCAGCCAATTTGTTAAACAAAACAATATCGAGAGATTTTTTATAGGAACGTCTTTACGGATTATTTTATTACAGTATATTAATATTTAGGTGTTTGTATAAATTTTTATTTTACGATGTTTGAAACTCGTTGTTTCCTTTTTGTTTGTAGGTACCTACACTATATATCATACCGTATTATTATACGGTTTCGACCGAATCCTCTGGTCCGAAATCCTAATAGTATTTGAGTGAAATATAGTTACAGTTGTCTACTCGAAATATGTAAAACAAAGGCCATTTCGTTTACTGTGGCAACGCAGAATTAGATAGATACCAACCAGCTAGAGGTGTAATGGACTGTGGACGTTAAATAAATCTAATCCGAATATATATACCTACCTACTATATACTCTTCTGATTGCTTAATGCATTATACGCACTGAAGTGAGATCTCAGAACGTGGCTTTGCAATTTCCTGAAGTTAATCCCACTTTTTGTCCCCCCTGTTTTCGGTATATATAATATAATATATATTTATCAAAACACACAAATACACTCTGCAGTTGACCGGCTCTTAAACCAAGAGAAAAATAAAAACGTACTGGATTTGATTTTCATCCTTTTTTCTCGTTTAAAAATGAAATCGCTCCAACAACCACTGCCATGTATTTAGGATATTTCTATATTATATAAATATATAATATATTATCGCACCTATCCAATATTGGTGCCTTTTAAGTCCGTCGTGTCCGTCAGACCGTCACGACTTTTGTTGCCATGGTTACTTGAAATAGGTACTGCTGGTAATTTTATTTTTCAGTATTTATGCCCCAATTCCCACCTACCCCCACCACACGCACATCGTACCTATATATTATTATTATTATTATTATCGATTGTTAAATTATAATTATATTTTTAAGTGCCTACTTTTATTTTGTAAATGTATTTACAGAATATGTTTATATATCTATATATAATATTTTTATCAGATTAATTACCTATATGCGCGTTTTTTTGAAAAGTTTAATACAATAATGATATATTATTATAATATTATACCATTTTAGTAAAATAATATGTAGATTTTAACAAAAATAAATAAATAATTTTAAGTGCTATTATATATAGTACCCGCCGCTATGGTGCCATTAATTATTATTAATTTTGATATTCCAACGCAGGCTCATAAATTACGCATAGACGCCGGGAAAGTATATATTTCACGCGTTAGAGTATGATTTTCTTTACCTACTTGTTTTGAACGCGCTGTACAGGTATTTGACTAGTCGTCGGTTATTGAAAATTTTGTTTCGCCGCATTGTTTGTCGCTGTAGATTTTCACCGCGGTCCGTATTTTGCTTATTTTACTGAAAGAACAGACGTTTTGCACGCACCATTAACCTTTGAAACCTTCTGGCTTTCACGTGCCATATAGGTTATAATTTCCTCCCTCACTCTGTCAATACACAACTGTTCATCCCTCGCACACCGCGGTGCCGATAGACCAACCCGTTCATGGTCTGCTGCATTTTAGACGCTCCAATTCGCACCGATCAATTCCGCAGGTCTCGTTGTACCTATAATATAAACGCCCGCAAAAGCTGTACATATAATAATTTGTATTGTCCCGTTCGATCGTATTCTCAGTCGTTGCTGTCTTTTTCTATTGAATAATTACCCGAGCGTTGGACGTGATGGACCTCATCCTGAGACAATTTTTTTCCTTCGAATTTTCGGTTATTTTTCAAACTCGACAGTCTACAATATCAATCCCCCCCCCACCCGTATTCGACTCACGGATACGACGGATCAGAACTATAATATATATATATAATAATAAGCTGCTTTATTACATGTCACATATTATATAACTGCAACGATGATATCGACATTTACAACACGCGGGTAGTTAGAATCTATCGAAGTGTGGCAGGCGACAGAGGAAGACGAAATCGCGTTAAGAACTCGTACCGCGCGTCTATTCAAAATATTTATCGAGCGCGCGTTTCACGTCGTTGCTCGACGAATATTATTATTTATACACCAATACGCCATCCATTTGATTGGCCACAAACCTTGCAAAAATCACGCTGGGTTACACGCATATACTCGCCCACACGAATATATAATATATATATGTATGTATATGAAAAAGCGTGCAGGTTTCCGATTCAGTAAAACCGTCTCTTGTTGTTCGAAATCCGGTTAAAAGCTCGGTGGCGGATTAATGCACAGGTGACTTGTTTTATTAAACTCGTACTTATATATAATATTATGTCGATGGTATAATATTGTTTTTAATATTATGATTGTGCGGGATTGCTCAGCAAGGTATACCGCCCGATATTCGTAGGTATAAATATATCACGTCGTAGAAATAATATCCTTTTCGGTAAAAAGGCAACGTATACTCTTATGACACGTTATCTGCTGCGCAGCCGTACGATGATAACGATAATAATAATTATTATTATTAATATAATAATATTACTCATATGTTTAAATATCAACAACAATATAATTGTAATGATAACGCGTACATTATAATATATAGTAACGCCGCACACGCGACAATCGCAGACGGCCGTGCTGCAGAGACGACGTTGTTCATATTTCTCGTCGCGGGCGTACATGTGTAGGAGACGACACGCGTGTGATGGGCTAGAGATGACATGTGCCAGTACGAGCAGCACGGGGTAGGCGTATAGTAGTTGTTGTGTGGAATAAAGTACGCGAAGAGGCAGACGGCCGCTTTTGTAGATAGTTTTAATTAAAACGGACCGAATGGACCATTGTTTTACGTCATCATCGCGCATATTATACAAATACTACATATTATATATATATATATATGTGTGTGTGTGTGTGTGTGTGTATTTATACTCTCTCTCTCTCTCTCGCCATATATATATATATATATTTATCTGTCCTCTCTCGACGCGATGCTGCCGCTGCCGGACGTCTCGAATTATAAACCACCCCGCGGCCTATTTCGTCCCTCTCTTCCTCTGCAGTGCATATAATGAAGATTTCTTCCACGCCCTTGGCATTCGCATTGTGTGCGAGCGCCAGTGTGTGATGATTTTAACACAATAACACACAGATAACTAATGACTTGTCGCGCGCGCGCTCGCGTATATAATAGCCAGTCCGAATGCGAGTATCCATCTGTCATCGGTCCGCTGATTGCGTTTCCTCTCCTTCCGGTAATGTGTACACATATATATATACACATTATATAATATATATATATACTCACACACACACGTAGGACTCATACCTACGACCGACCTGCGGCTGCAGTGGCTATTAATTATTATATAGTATATGACGTGTATACCTACGTTATATCTATTATTATTATTATTATTATTATTATACATAGTATTATATTATATACGTGTCTACGTTTTTCGCACCTTCTCTGCCACCGTCACACATATTGTATTAGCGACGTGTGTACATAATATTTTATAATGTTTTTGTTGGCAATCCTCCGCGACACACGCTTTTCGTCACTGCAGCAGTAGTCCCCGCCACTGTTTCTGCGGGCTTTACGTCAAAGTCGTCGGCTGGTCGTTGAAAATAATAAACACCGCAACCGCATTCGAATAATTACGTTAAGTGCGACGAACACATCCATTCTTCGAAGAAAAAAAACATTTTTAATATACAGTAGGTACCTACTTGAGAAGAAAAGAACTAAATACATTTTCTACCTGATAAACCAAACCGATATATCTAGGATTCCAACTTTACAATAATACTGATGAATCTGTAAAATAAAAGCATTCAAATACACTTAAAACTATGGTTAGGTTTAAAGAATTTTCAATTGTTTTTTAACGTCGATATGAAATAATGAATTTAAATGTCTAAATATACTTTACATAATATTGCTATACTTACTGAGCACACGCTGAGGTGGGAAATGCAAATGTATGTAAATTCAAATTATTCACTTTCCTTCGTTACCTACGTTAACCCTTTATACTCACGTTTATGTGAAATCAAATTCAGGGGTATTTAACCACGCATAAATATTTTTACGACATTGTGTACATACAAATATTTTCTCATTCTCTACTTAATAAGACCGCACTTCTTAAGTCTAACACGAGTATCTCTAACCGTTTCCTTTTATACTAAAGTCTCCTTCGACCAATTTGGTCTTACGGCAATTTGGTCTGGAGTACCGCAAAAGCTTGAAATATTAGGACAATACAAGCTTTCCAATCCATTTGTCTCCGCGTATAGTCTCCAAAGCGCCATGGTACGCCACAAACCACTCCCTACACGAAGACCTCAAAGTCGGTACTATCAAAAAGACCGCATACATTTTCTATTTCAGTCTTGATGAAAATGCAATTGTCATTCCAACTAACTTATAACCTATCACCTTCGCTCATAAACATTTCCAGGCAATCCTATAATAGGTGTGCCTAGAGCTAAATTGGTCGAGAGATTTTCTCAATAGTATCTAATACTTATACTAAATTCACGTACAGGTAGCTCTAAAGTGAGGTTCCTACTCGTCGACCAGCCATATTTTTAATCTTCTCTCGAATTTACTTACCATACATTTAGTATAGATAGTAAATATTATTAATAACAAATTATTTAAAAACTAAATATTCTTTATGTATATATTTTTAATTCGGTGAAACTTCAGTTTTTGTTTTTTTAACCTCGTATACTTAATATTTAATATACAATTTACCCGGAGCTTTTTAAAGTTTAATTTTTTTTTAATTATAACATAAAAGACAGTAGAATTTTAAGTATTAACTTATTATATGTTTTTTTAATAAATCCAAACGAAAAATAAATCATTTAAACACGTTTTGTTAGCTTTTAAAAAAAAAAACTATTATTTACAAAAATGTTGCATAATTGACAACTAGGTATTTCACTCCTTTTCGTATGCAAATAATGACAAAATGAATTTCAAATAAATTAATAGAAATATATATAATATATACATTCAATTAATATTGTATTTATAATCATACACTTAATGTGCCGTAGAAAATAAATCCTTTGTAATTTTAATTTTCTTTCCAATACACTGTTCAAAAAAAAAAAACAATTAGTTTTGTATTTTATTGTTTATTTCTTAACATTTTCTTCGAGAGACCTTTGAATAAATTATTTGAACTATTTCGTACGTAAAAAATGTATTGAACTCGAGTTCGTCTGGCACGTCTTGGAACGAATATCAACAAAAAACTATATTATATTTTATATATAACTACGCAGGTGCTTTTGTACATAGTTTTTTTGTTATACATAATATTATGCATATGCACATGAAATCGCAATTGATATGATAATTATCATATTTTTTTTTTTTCGTTTGAACACGATTTTAGAATAAGTATTTGAATAATAAAATAACGAACTGCGTCCGAGTGACGCAGTCTCTATAATAACCCTAAACGTGTCTGAAGGAGTTATTATAATAATAATATTATTATCGTCGGAGACACGAGCCCCAGAGGAATGAAACATAACGATACAAAATAATAATAATAATACTCGTCAATTATATAATATAGAATACTATAATAATATAATATAATATATTATTTCGAATCGCGTTCATTCGAAAAACGGACGACATAACGTATATGATGTTATATTTTATTATAATATTACGTTTTCGACTCTGTATAATAATATATATCTGTATTATATTATTATCTCGGTCGGAGACGCGAGAGGAGTGTCCCGCATAACCGTTTCGCCGGTTATTCGTGGAAATAACGCGAGACTGCCGAGGAATGTTTATAAAACGAACGGAATATTTGTCGGGCGGGTTAAAAGACACGCGTTGATAATAATAATATATAAGTGCGCAGAGCCGCCGCTGCGTGGAATGCGGTGGCGTACAAGACGACCGAAAACCCCTCGCGAACCGTCTCTCGCGCGCATTACAATGCGTGTGGGTGGGTGTGTGTGTGTGTATGTGTGTGGGTCTGCGTGTGGGTCTGTGCGAGGGGTGAAATGATATACGTTTTGTCAAAGTGCGTCGCAGTGCCGAATGGTTTACAAAACGTTTGAAGTGCGACGAACGCCGCCGCGGCCGTACAGTCGCATCGGCCATAAAATATTATATACGCGTACCTATATAATATAATATAATATTATTATTATAGCCGTCACGATAATGTATTACTGTCGTCTGCCGGGAGAGGAGATCCGCCACGATGAGAAGTCACGACGGCGACGACCTATTGTAATAACGTGTATACTGGTATTGAAAAATCAGTCATCCCTCTGTGCAGGATTTTAACGCCAAACGTTTAAGAAAAACGGTCGTTTTTTATTTTCCAGAATCGTCGAAGAACAGAGTTTTTACGGACGTTTCAAAAAAAGAGTTTAGACATTTTTATCGCGCGGTCGAATCACGACCAAGCTCTTGATAAATATTTTAAATAATAGTCGTATATTAACTGAGCTCTATATTCGGTTACCCACTCGTATATAATAGCGGCGCACTCACCGGCACTGTTGATTATTTTAAAAAATTTTTAAGTCAGAAAATTGTATAGGAACATCATAATATAAAATAAATCGTTAGACATAAGAGTGAAACAACTGTCGACCGTTGGGCGGATCGTTAAACTTCTCGATTTTCTTTCGAAGAGACCTGCCCCGACACGATGTCCGTCTGTCGGTCTCGCCGAAAACACGTCATATATAATGATAAGTATAATAATATTGTACGCTCGCGTGTCTGTCGGGACGAAATGTCTGCCGCGGAAAGGAGAATATGTCTACATAAGTAATACAGCGCCGCGCACACCGTCGACTCAGCCGTTTACTCGGACAGATTCTGTAGTTCTATATTAGAAATTTTGCGTATATTCGCGATGGCAATACGGCGAATCGAACCGTCAGAAATTCAATTTAACAGCCCGTTGATTGCCAATTCAGGCAAACGTCCGCGACGTAAAGTGGGTACCCTCCGGGCTAATTATCCACGTCGAAATTTCCAATTTACTCGTCCGACGAGCACAATATTTTCCTCTCGTCCGAAAAATAAAATACATACCTGCCGTTCATAATACGACGTGTGTGTGTGTTTTCAATATAATGGTGTGTATTGTGTGTGTTTTATTACACATTATTATTATTATTATTATTATTATTATAACGTGCTCGTTGCACGCGTATATGATGATGTCTGAAACACGCGATGACGGTGGTAATTATTATTATTATTATTGTCGAAACTCGTGCGTATATTATGTGTCGTGATGAGTGTTATTATTATTATCGTCATTACGATGGTTTCCGATGAATACCTCGCAACAGGGCCCGGTGGTCCGAGGGAGGAGGTGTGCCTAATAACACAAGCGTTTACTGAAAAACGAAAATCTCGTCGACGAACATACGTACGGACGTACAGAATACAGAAATCAATTAATATAACCAAATAGGCTGCGGCGCAGTGTAGGGCCGAAGCATAATTAATAATAAAAATGCATTATATAATATAGGCTCATATAATAATATTGTATATTAATTGTATTGTCAATGTATAATAATGAATTGCAGTCCAAACCTCGATGCGAAGGTAAAATGTATATTTCACTCCGATTCAACCCCCCCGAAACTGTATTAGTCTATTTACGATTATATGGTTTACGATCGTTCGGCACAAATTACTGAATGTAACGTAATTGACTTTGACTGCTGCAACACACTAATGCTAATAAAGATATATTATTATAATATTATAATATTATCATGATAAATATTATATTCTGATTTCGAGATAAATATGTTCGTTAGTTGCACTGTTGCAGTATATTATGTATATATAGATCATCGAGCTTCCACAAGATTTTGTTTGAATTCGTATAACATAATATTTAAAATTTGTCTTTTGGAATATTCGACGTACCTAATTCGCCACAGGGATAGGGCGTTTTCTTGGAACACATCGTTTCATCTATTCAAGAACTCGAACTTTCCAAATATATATATGTATCAAATATTCGTTTAATATTATACAGAGCGCTTTGTGTTCCTGGAAATTTGTATATAACCATATAAAGTAATAATAGTAATAATAATAATAATAAAGTAATGAACTAGATATTTCACCAGAGAGAATCGGATTTGGCTTTATTCTTCGACGATTTTGCCCGAAGGTATGATTAATAATTGCAGTTATCGCAACGTTCGATTTATTGTTCCGTTTAATATAGTACGTAATAATATAATATTATATTATATATTACGCCATCATAAAGCAGTATAATATTGTTATACCGTTATTTTATATTCTATATTATAGGAGTTTCTAAAGTTTCGTTACATTTGGAATATCGTGATTGTTAAAAAAAACACACACGACGCGCCATACGCTCGTTCGGTCAACCGGTTTTCTTTTCTTCCCAAACGACCGCGACAGCAGGTGATGCGCGCAGGTGCACTTTTTTTGGAACGAACACGTTGCGTACTAATAAGACGGCGGCGGCGGCGTTGGATTACGATCGAGTGAAAATCGTTGCCGCCGCACGAACAACACTCGGACAAATTCTTATAATATTATATATATATTTTATTTTAGTACTCTACTCTCGTGTGTGGGTAATATAATATGTACCGGCGCATAATAATATATATTATAGTATGTGCGCGTCTATATATAATACGCGTGTCAGCTATATATTATTATTATTATATGAGAATGTAAAATATGTACACTCACACACAAACACCAACACACAGTCGGGATATTTTTTAATCCGACGGGGATTTCGCGAAACGACCTCGCGTCGAGCTTAGGACGCAGCGGCGGCGGCACTCAGCTTAGGACCGAAAAATAAAACGAAAACGAAACTCACCGGGCGAATCACGCGACCCGATTTGGGAAAACGTCGTCCGCGTATATATACCGCTCTGGCGCCATATATATGTATATATACACCGACCGACTTCACAGTCCACTGCGCCCCCACGAGACACTATATATATATATATTTATATATACAAGCCGGCACTGACCTCCCCGAGGAGGTATATAATATATATATATGTGTGTGTACGTATAGGTTGTAAATGGCGTGCCAAACGCAAGTCATCCGTAGTCACCGAAAAAGATTGCATTAATGTTTCACGGAAAATGCTAACATTTTTGGACCCGATTACTCGCTTCGACTCGGTTGCACACTGCAGCAACGGCGATACGGAGCGGCGACAAAAAACAAATAAAAATCGAACGTTTGGTGGACCGACGACGACGGTGGTGCCCACACTCCTCTGCGTAGTGTATAATATATTATTATTTAATATTGCAGCGGCTCACGATACATAGGTTGTTTCTCTCCTCGGTCACAGTGCATAATATATTATACGAGAGAGGCCGAGGCGATGAGATTTTATTTTCTCGGCCGATGAACGAAATACGAAAAAATCATAGCACGACAATATTGTTTTGTCAATTATTATTACTACGTACGTACGAATTTCCGTCCACAGCACTAGACAATATTATTGTTTTTAGCCTACAATTATTGTATCCAGCCGTCTTGCTACAGATGATTTCGATAAAATATAACATTGTGGTTTTATTCTGCATATTATTATAATTATATTGTACGGACGACATCGTGTCAAGACCGACGTCAATTTACGAGTTGCGACCATAAATCGTTATTATACATTGATTCGTTGTATGTTTTTGTTATTATCGTGATATGGTTATGACATGTTACCACTTCCTTAAATTAAATAAAGTAGGTACCTGTGTGATTGATTATATGCAAATAAGAAGTAGGTATTGCTTTAATAAAACGCAAAAAATGTCAAAAAGTTGAACAAAACTTTCAGCGTATAAAGCTTATACAATTTTAAATCTATGCTTATGAGTGATGTATTTAATATCATGAATAACGCGTTAAAAATAAATTACGATTAAAATAAGTTTTTTAATTTAACGAGTTCTAAATAAACTTTAATCTCAAAATCTTTGAAAAAACAACTTATACTCATAAGTATGATTTTTATTTTTAACAATAATCGTGTGAAATATAATATATTATATATTTTTATATAATATAGTATAATATATGTCATATCCATTTCGTGAAATTGAATTTTTCAATATTGAAACCTCATCAGCGTTGTAAAATCCACTTTTAAGTTCGTGAAGTAACGAGATACTCAATTATCCATTCTACAAAACAGATACATTTTTATGAAAATGTGCACTTTAAATTAATTTTACACAACATGTTTTTAATTTTAACAACTAAATGACAGAATATAAAACCATTTAAATTAAAATATTTGTAAAAAATTTCACTAACTTTTTATCTTTAGTAATTACAATTTCCTAAATGTGTGTAGTTTTTCATTTAAATAAAAATCATTTTTTGCGATAGAACTGCTAAAACTAATACTTTTAGTTTTAAACTTTACAAATATGATTTTTAAAACGAATGTATGGCTTCTGGTTTAATTAAATTTCTAAAACCATTACAAATATAAGTGAACAGTTGATTGTGTTGAACAATTGTAACTTTTAATAAATATTTAATAATTCATATAACACGATTATTTGCTCGAGCTTTATTATATTTATTTCTAATATTGTATTGTATTCCTCGATGTAGACGTTCAAATTCGTGAAAGAGTTACACACTACACACTTTAGCAGTATCTGTTTCCAAAAAAAAAGTATCCAGTTCTGAAAGTATATAAAATGACAATGCAGTTGACGAACTTTAAAACAGATTTCTCAAGGTTCGCACACTAAGCATCCATTTTGTTAAAGATCAATTTCATGAAAATAGATACGTGTGTCACTGCGTAGTTCTAGTACAGGATTACAATTTTACAGATAAATTTTGCCCCGTGTCAAATAAATCTGTCGTCTCATGTTCGAAGAAAATATTTGATTTCAGCTTATGTTTTAATGTCGTTGCCATGGTTTTTTTACTCATTAGTTCAACGCAGTTATAATAAAATACTCACTACAGTAAACAATAATGTCTGAAAATATGTCTGCATTGTATCGAAATTAAAATATAACCACGAGGTTATAATAATATTATTATGGTCGTGTTGACATTATTAATACCATTCGTGTATTATACCATAATATACTTTTGTTTAGTGTACAGTGTACACTATTTGATATAATATCTTCATCCTTATATACCTATATATACTGACGTATTTATTATAAGTGCATTTTTTCACCAAGTGTTACCATTTGGAAGTTCATGTCAAGTCGTAATAACAGTCTACGGTGAACCATTTTTGGAATGGGGGGGGGGGAGCAATTCATTTCCAAGCATCGCGAGTGCGACGTCACGCACACCGACTGCAGTCTTCATTACTTACGAGGGTGAGCTCGAATTATGACGTAATACTTGACCTGTTTGCATACATATACATTTCTTTTTGTCGGCGCCAACGAACAGACAGTTCTTCTAATTTCTTGTAGAACACATATTATAAAGATACGAAATAATGTATATTATTATTATGATAATTGTATAATAGTACGTATGATATGATGGACTATCTCTCGTTTCCCAGAGACGACGACCACACACGCCGCTTCAATCAAATTGTTTTTTACTAGTTTTTTTTTTTTTATTCATTCGTCTTTACATACATTTATTTGTATAATAAATCTACGACGGAATTCGGTCGGGACCGTCGCCATCAATCGCTGCAGCGGCAATTGATGACAATATTATAATATAGGAGCTGGAAAACAAAAACAACGAAGATCGACGACCGCATATTTTATAATAATATTGTTACAAGAGGAGAGCATTATAATATTATACACGAGCACGAACCGTTCTGCAGCTCTTCGCGTACCTATATATAATGATCGTGACGCGGCGGATTATATTTTAGTGAAACCGCCGGAAAACTTTTATCCTCCCTTTTACCGACCCTGCGCACACGCGCACGCGCACACACGCACACACAAGCGCACACTAACCGCCAGTGGCCCAGTGGTCTCTTATATGCTCGTGTTCTCGGGGGTACGGTTTATACCATAAATTGTATAACGTCATTCGTGTCAACGACGGAATCGTAACTATTTTATATTATCATTCTTCGACGACCGCCGCCCGGGGCCACTGCGATGCGGGTATATATAAGACATATAATATGGCATTGAAATATGTATAGCTGTATAGCTCGAAAAGGCGACTAACGATGCACGTCCTGTATAATATGTTAGGTTAGGTATCTACTGACTACTACCTACCTGCTGCCGTACCCTGCACATTAAAATACCATAAAAATATTATGATATCTATCGCATGTTTACGAGACAGTCGTGACGATGACGCGTTTTGCGGACAACGATAATAATAATATATGTAATATAACAACCGAGTTTTTAGGTGTTTTTTTTTATCCTCGAAAATCGAAGTTTTATGTTCGAATGTTTCGCGGAAAACGAGATTGTTCGCTGAAATACGTTTTATAGCATTTATATTACATAGACAATAATATATTTACGAAGGTTCACCTGAAATGTTTCCTGAAATTCATTTCCGAGCGTAATCAATAATCAACGTTCCATTATTCAAAATGCTGCCGCGGTTTGTTAATTTCCAGAAACGTTATATTATTACACTGCACGTGTTGTGTTATAGTAGAATATTATATTGGAAATATTATTATGCAGCCAAATAAATAGGACTAATAATAATATATATCAAAAATATGATTCGATAAAGATGTCAAGATGAAAATTATTCATGTAATCGCGTTTATGAATGTTAAAACGTTATCACGAAGTTTTCATTAGTTAAATTTATTGGCTGTTGATACTATTGTGCATATCAGAATAAAATATGATTAAAAAAAAACGTATTTACATCTATCGAATATAGTGAATGCATTATTAGTGGTATTATAATATTGAAAGATTTCCGAAGTCTAATTTATTCATATTATTATATCTTACTATTTTAGAATTTATAAAATTATAATTTATGTAAATGTAATGGGTCGTTTCTAAAATTTGATTTTAAATTATATGTATAGCTTATATAATAATTTATGATAAAACGCCGGTTTATATAGAGAGAAAATTCGATTATTTTGTTGATCGGTATACCTACGATATTATATTTCTTGTTCAAGACAGTGATATTATGTAACGTCAAAATTTAAGGGTCTAAAATATGTCGATACAACAACACTCTCGCCGATAAACTTGCAGCAGCGTAGTATAGCGTTGTATGGCGTTGTTATGGAGGTACAATAATACTTACACTATACATATATGATGGCGAGCAAATACGAATATGGGTTTACGGCGGTATATTCTCGAATAAAACCCGCGAATGTGGCAAATGCTGCACGTTCCGGAGAGAAATAAAAACAGCCCCATACATAACGCGTTCGACGCGAAATCTAATAATACAATATATATATTATATTATATACGTGTTTTATAATAAAATACCTATATCGCCGTGGGACCCGATGCCTGGGATTCGGGTAAAACGCACATATTTACACGTACCGTCGTCGTCGTGTGGGTTCGCTTACGAATTATATCGACTTCGTGTTGTTATAATGGGATTTAGTGTCCCTTTTCGATGGTGATAATCATTCGGCCCGGCAGAACGTCATGGTCGGCGGTCGTGGCGGTGACACGATAATATTATTATTATTATTATTATTATTATTATTTATAGTAATATAATGGTCGGAACGACGGATGAAAAATCGCTTTGAAAAGGACTCGCCGAGGATAGAGACTCTTCGGGCATCTCGTAGTACGACGCAGGTCACGCTGCAGTCGCCGGCGGCGGAGGGTGGCGTAATATTCGTCACGACACCCCTCGCCGGATAAACCTCCTACGCCGCCGCCATGGCGATTTAATGAGAAATGGCGATGGAGGTTAGAAGCGGAGGCTATATAATATACGCGGGAATCGGTCGTTCGGGCGAAATTCCTATGTATACAAGAATATTATATGTATATATATATATATATAAGCATAATAATAATATATAAACGCGAAATCCGAACGAAAATTCAATCACGCACAAATCGGACGTTATAATCTCCCCTCTTGTTTGAGTCCCGTTTAGAGAGAGATAGAGAGAGAGGGAGTGAGAGAGAATGAGAGAGAGAAAAAACCCGCCGAAACGAAAGTTTGATCGCCGTCATAATTTCGCGATGTCTCGACGCGCGTATTGCAGCGCGCGAAAAGCGCCGATCGTCGCCGGAGATTTCGCTCGAACGGAATTTTATTAGCCATGCTTTTGCATATTATTATTCAAGATGTCCGCCCACTGCTTCCGCCCTACACCGCCGCGCGATATTGCCGTTCGACTGCAGCTGCATAGCATTCGAAAACCGTCTCGGAAGCGTAATTTTCCACGGCCGTGGCCCTCCCGCGAACGACCGCCGCCGTGCGCATCTGCCCGAAAATTAATGCAAATTTCACTATATATACATTTGTATATTATATCGTCATAACCACTGCCGCCGCCACCGGAACTCGATCACGACTTTGCAGGAGACTTTGCACGAACGTTGAATGTTTAATCAACACTATATATACTATATAGGTATAGGTTTATAAATATAGGCAGGTACATAACATTATATGTTTACATATTATATTATACGCTGTAATATAATATGTTTATCGGATATAAAGTACGCAATATATTTTATCATTGTCGTAATGCGTCTGTTCGACTATCAGGTGTTCGAAATTCGAATAATAATGAATATTATATAATATATATAAAGTTTGAAATTGCTTTTATTAAATACTTTTATGATTGGAAAAACGAGCATGAGGGCTCTTATAATACTATTTAAAAAGTTAATTTATGTTTTTCGTCCAAACGTGTAGGTTAATTTTATAATCAACCCCTAATAACTTAAATAACTAAAAATTAATAACCGTTGTAATAACGTAATTTTTCTGACATTTTGAAAAATAATACTCAAGTTAATATCACGTTGATACGTTACATCTATAAGCGTAGTTAAAACTAATCGATTGATTATTTTTTTGTTTAACCCCTTAAATGAGCACATAAAGATTTTAAACTAAAATAAACAAATTAGATAGTTAATGAAAACGAGTGATTGCCACTACAGCTATTGTGCAATAAAAAATAATTAATAATAGGATACATTTTTAACTAAATTGTTTAGTTATTATTTAATAAAAACTAAAAATCACTATACCTATAATTATACTTATACCTTAACTAACTCAATGAGTTAACTTTTTCATCAAGATTTGAAAAATAACCGGAATGTGTTTGGATGAAAAAACTTTAGACTTACTTAAATTATTATTTTATGATTCAAATATGTGACCTTTGAAAACATACATTTTCGAGGAAATGATATTTTGAACACTTTTTATTCGAATACATGACATTCCAACATAATATGACTCACGCGCGTGGTTTATGTCCTATATAGATAGGTACAGCATTCTTATTATGATATTCAAAATTATTGCGATTATTGTTTTGAAACTATTCGCAGTAGGTACTACAAAACTCAGTGTTGTATAATTCTTTGTGCTTTAAACATGAAGATTATTACCTCAGTGACGTGTATATATTTTTTAAACACCTCAATAGTGAGATAAAAATCAATTATCAATTGCTAAATCTATACCAAGTACCTATTGTAATAATATGCATAACATCTGTGTGTGTTTTTTAAATGTTTACCATTTACTACACTCTATGTACAAATAAAATATTTAAAAAACAAGGTGGTCCACTCTATAGAAATGCGTGTGTATATCGTATTCTCACGGTTGAATGTGTTCTATACATAATTCAAACAGCATTTTAAATTTCATTTTAAAAATAATTTATCCGTACGAAAAAGAATTATCCTGCGCTCTAAATCAATTTCGCCGAAACACAATAGAAATAACTCCACCTTTTATCGGGTGTATCGTCTATACATACAAAATAACAAGATTTTTGCGTACATCGTAAGCCACCGAGCCCATTGTTATTAATAAATCATTATATCGTAACTATATATAGATACCTATCACTGTAACTACCGAAATGAACTGATTTGTGCGTGTTTGAACTTAGTAAAAATGTCTTATATTTGTACAAAGACCATATAATATTATTATGTAATACGACGTGTCGTGTTGTGTATAAAAAACTATATAATCGCACGGTTTTCAGTGTCTATTGGACTTTTTTTTGTCCCTTTACGATTTTATCCGACGCCGTGTAAAATAATCAATACACACAGGTTATACATAATATTATACAATAAATATATATATAGGCGCAGTAAGCATCACACATGTGCCCCGATTTAGGATTTCGCTTTATCTGTGCTGTGCGAGGAATTCGGCTAGAGTATTGAATGAGATCTGATGAATATGAAAAAATGGTTTGCTATAAATGACTTTCTAGAAGAAAAAATTGTCAATACCATTTAATTACTCATATCGTCATAACGTCGCCCGTGGAAAAACGCGGTGTAACCTGCTGCATCCACTCAAATTGATTGTGTTCGAATGTCAGCACTAGTTAAAAAAAAGTCTGTCAATAACATTTATTTATCATATTTATCATCCCTATATTATAAAAAGTGGGTTTATTCGACGACAAACCACGCGCATGACAAGTCTGTCATGAGTGGCGGCGAGGAGGAGAATGTTAAAACTTACATAAAAAAAAATATACTCAATATCCCACAAACTGGTAATTTTACAACTTTACTATAAAATAATATATAATTTACCAGAGGCGTTTAAAATAATAATAATAATCGTATAAAATGCAGTACGCTTTTAATACGCAACGAGACGGACGATGGCTATAAACACTATGCGTTGCCCGTAAACAACGAAGGAAAATAATACTGCTTGAGGTGTTGAACGACAAAATAAATAATAATGTCCATCTGCAGACTACAGTAAATAATAATATAATAAAGTAATGCCCGTGGGATGTTGGTACTCACTACTCGGTGGGCGTCGTTGTTTTTAAAGTAAATTTCCGCAACTACAAAAATTAAATTACGATCAAACAAAACGAAATCCCAAAATATTACGCCAAAAAAAGGTATCTATATGAATTTTTTTTATTATTCGAATCTCGACGATATCCGTTTTTGCCGTGTACACCTACTTCGAAATAAAACATTTTGATTGTTGTCTATGATACCTACTCCTACATCTCAAATATTGTATTGGATACTAAATTATTTATAATACACATAGGTACTTACATAGGTATCAGATGTATAAATTAAATTCGTGTCGTACGAAAAAATGTGCGCATAATACAGTTTTATTTTAATATATGTAAATATAAATTCGTTGACCTTTTCTTTTTCACCCATAAATTGACTATAGCCTATACTATCGTTTTTTACAAAAAAAAAAATGAATTTCATTATCCTACTTTTTAATATTTATACCATAACTCCTAAGCAGGTTTTTAAAACTTTTTATTAAATTGCCATCATCATTGTCTTATCTTCTTAAGTTGTAAAATGTTATGATCAATGAATTTCTATAATATATTACTAATAAAATTATTCACAATATTTTCTTAAAATTTAAACTCTATAGAAAAGAACAAATAATTTTTATATTTAAATATGTTTAACTAATATTCAGTTATAAAAAGTTGGAATTTCACTTTTAAATTTGGTGGATATACCTCTATTACTGTGTCAAACCTGAAAAAATGTTTTATTGTGTGTTATATGACAAATTAATTATACATTAATCACAAAAAGATGATGACGTAATTGTATAGTTTATTCGTATTATAATTTATAATAGTACATTTGAATGTATAATAATATGACACTTGGTAATTAATAATAAAATCAAACATCTTAACCAGTAAAGTCACTCATATGAAATGTATATACCAACTCGAAATGTATTTTACAATATATTTAATATGTTATTTCTTCTTTTGATTAATAGAATTTAAAATAAATTTATATCATACATATTTTTCACAAGTGGAAAACCAATTTTACACCATTGATCGAACAGATCACACTTATCAACACTTCCATGATTAAAGAGAAATAAAATAAAAGAAGAATAATTGACCCAAATAATATTTTATAGATTAGGAGTGAAGCGGTAGATTTACTAGTTATAAGACATAATCCATGTATTATTTTTAAGGTAGTAAAAAAGTTCGAAATCTTTCATTTAGCACCTCAATACATTAGAAATCGAACAATACACATCACTAACATTCAGTTATAAAATATTTAATTTTCCTAATGAGTTTTAAGTAAATCTTAAAATATAGCAAAAAATAATTAATCAGTATCACTTTATACAACACCTCTTAACAAAATCTTGACCATTTTTTTAAATAAATTGAAATTATTCTGTCTTTTATTTTCTTAAAATTAAAGGTATGATTATATTATATTATGTTAGTTTAATTGTTTTTACCTATTGTAATTGTACCCTCGTTAAGGTTTCAAAGAAAATGGATTAGTTCGACGATGTTTCTATAGGACTGACCTTTATGATCGATGACGAATGGCTGACTTTATTGTTTGGTAATCATAACCCAACGGTACAATGTATGCATACAGACAATAAGCTAAACAAGATTATTTATCATCAATATAAACCAATATAAATTATATTAGGAATTTATTAAATCTCTCAGATATAAGCTATCTTTGCTATAGGTATAGTGACATAAATTGAAATGTCTCGACCTCAATACAGTTCAATTTTTTTAATTTTTTTACATTTTACATTTTTTACATTTACATTAAAAATGTATCTCGTGAAATGATTAATTCGTCATGCTGTATTAATGATTCAATAGGTATAGGAGCTTTCCTGATATCAAGAAAATAGCTGCAGTTGTCTGTTGAATTTTTCATAATTAAAATTATTAATAATAATTATGTATAGTATATTAATTAATATAAGTATTACATAAAACATTTCTTGATCAACATTTGTTTTAATTTTATCATAAGGTGTCAATTATCTTTCTGCATTCCGCTGTTTGACAATAATAATATAACCAAGTGGCGTTAAACTGCTACGGAAGTCCCTGCGCTTCAGCCCCTCATTAATCCAGAGGTGCTAATATAATAATATGTTTATTCTGCACATTAATTATTTTTGTTGAACTACTTTTAATTACTTACGGCCCATGGGTGCAAGACTGTATATAACTGTTGAGATAAAATTAAATAAGAACGTCGCCGCGTGTTAAATAAAATGTTCGAAATGAGTATTAAACGCGGATGGTTGAACAAAAGCATATTTAATAGTCAAAATAACAACGAGGGAGAGAGTGAGTGAGAGGGAGGGAAGTGCATAATTCTTCTTACTGCTGTGCATCGTTCTGTTTCTGGTCCGATGGTAATCGGCGAATTTACGTATACGACTCGCGACAAAACGTGACTAGCTCTGACCCGAATCGTTTGCGAACGTTTCGTGTGACAAGACTCGACTGGACACGATTTTTCGGGCGCAAAGCGACAGAAAAAAAAACCTATAATGAGCTTTCGGGCCCGGTAAATGGGCATGATTGATTAAAAATGAGAAAAAAACAATTAACAATAATAATAACAACCAAACGTACAAAAACCCGAAGTCGACGGCGGCGGTGGTCGACGTCAAAATACTAAACGGGGCCACGGTGACGAGCAAAAAAAGCATCTTTCTATCGTCCATCGAGGCCGTTGTTGCGGTTATCACCGTAGTCTTCTCCGTCGTCTTTAATATTATTATTATTGTTCGCCGGGTGAATAATGACGATGCGTTGATCAGTGTCTGTGCTCGTTCTGTTTTGACTTTGTCGTCTTGTAATTTGTTTCGAAATCAGCTCGAGCGACTTTCATCTATATACATATATACTGTATAAGTACGGTTATTTTTTTCAATATCCGTTACAACGGTGTTTTCGAAATCGCTATATATTGACGATTGTGAATATTCATTAACTTTGGGCAGCCGCCCGGCGCAGCGGCGACGGAGGGGAGGGACTACAGCAGCACGACGCAGCCCGGCGAAATCGATATGGACGCGAAAAACTTATACACGAAAGCGAAGACGGGCAGACTTAGTTCCAAAGGCTCGTTTTCAATTATTTCAATTTCTTTCGCCGGCTCGTTTTTCTTCTTCTCCTCCTCCTCCTCCTCCTCTTTCCGCGTGAATAAACCCCGAGCTCCAGCGTGATCCACTGCTGTACCTATCTGTGGGGCTCGGCGGACGCGTGCCGTTTGTTATGAGTGCGGTGTTTTTTTTTTCGATATCTTCATTCCCCAAACCGACTTTGTCAATTATAATATATACGTATTCTAGAAACGACGGACGAAACTTCAGGAAATCTCTCTCGCCTCGTCGCCATCAAATTAACGTAAAACTACGCGTTCGCAGCGTTATTGTTTTAATTAAAACGTCAATGTCGTGATTCCACGGAACCCGAAAATTAAAATTCTCGTCAATATTTAGTATAGGTAGGTGCGGCGGTACTCGGTGGTCTATAGATTATTTTACTAATTAAATTTATGCTGCGGTCATTGCATAATAATAATATTATAAGACCAGCTGCACTATTGCCAAAGAGTTTCCTACTGACGTACGCGTCGAGATTTCGTGTCTGTAACTTCAACAACATACCAGTATAATATTTGAATTTGAAAAAAAAAATCATTTTTCCACTGGCTGCGGGAGGTCGTCGTCGGGACCTCCCGTGCTCACGCCTTTGTTTACAACTTGAAAGAACGGTCGCTGGGCCGGCCGGCGTGTTATTGACCGCGAACACCAAATATTCACTCTGCGCGGAATATGACTACCTTCACACACGCGCACACACACCTATACATATATACGTCATATTATGTATATATATTCAATATTGACGTGTGCAGCACACAACTATATATATATATATATAATATATATTATAATATATTATAAATTAATTAACATCTCCGTCGTCCAATGCAAATAACACACGGTGACAGCGGAATTATCATTCGCGGAATCGGCCGTATAATTATTATTCGGTATACGAGGGATTACGAAAATGATATATAACGTGTAACACGTTAATTGGGTGATAAAGTATGCGCAAATATGAACCCGTAATAGGACGCGCAAGGTTTCGGTTAATATTATAATATTATGCTCGTCCAAATAATAATGATATAATAATAATATGTATTATCGCATCGTCGTCGTGATGTGCAGTCCGGGTCGGATTTACGCAAAGGCCCGGGCCTAGGGTGGCAAATTTTGTAAGAAATTGATAAAAAAATCATATAAATATTTTATGCATTTATGTAACTGCGTAAATTGATATTATATAATATTTATATATATATAATATTATATAAAATATTAAATTTATTAGTTATACATTTTTTTTCTTGGGGTAGGGGCGGCATATTTAAAAGGGCCTAGGGCGGTACCTGTTCTAAATCTGGCACTGTGTGCAGTGGTGTGCGCACGCGTAAAACGTATAATACGAGCGAGTTATAAGCTTTTAGGAAATATAATATAAATGCCATTTTATATACAGTTGATCGGAATAATAAATTGTGCATTAATCTGCACGGTTTACGGTCAGTGAGTTGATTTTTTGAGTATGCGCGATAGTGTTAAGTCCGAATGATATTATTATGATTTCAATTTTTTTCAAACAGTCTTACGATATAAATAAATGTCATTCTATTTTGCAAACATAATACCAGCGAGGAATATAGTGATATAATAATATGATTAATGTATATGAATAGAATCCGTTAATGGAATATTTTGAAATTTTAAATTTTTACGTCATCTCGTATACGATCTAGGGAAGTTCAATAAAATTCAATATAGTATCATATACCTATACTAGTATACTCGGTTCTTTGATAATAATAATATTATGGGTACTAATTATGTTAAAAATATTATCAGATGTGATTCGGTTAACTCGATTTCATTATTATACATTGTTGGTAAATTGCGTATGGAAGTATATGCAAGCATCAATAACATATTATTTCTAAAATTTAAAGTAATTGATTCAATTTTAGTAAACTCGTTTACTCTTAGTTCTTACCCTCGGCTATATTATAATATGAGCAATTTGTTTCTCGTAATAGTGTTTTCCTGCATCACTATATATATGTATTAATTTAGTAAATAACTTCAGTCTTATATCACGCTAACTAAACAATAATTGTGCGAACATTATCAACGTATATACCTAATATTGCGTGTTAAATCGAAAATCCATTATTGTGTTTTTCGTCGCATCGAGTAGGATTAAAAATTAATTTTGTTTATAATTAGTTTTATTACCTACCTACTGAGCTTTTCAAAATGTTCATTATACGCCGTCAATTAAAATGTTTTTTTTTGTTTTAAGTCATATACTTTAATACCTAATTTCAATATTTAATTATTATTTATAGCCTATAGGTATATATTATAATATCATATTATATCGTCGACATTACTTAAGTATTTTCTATACAATTTTTAATTTTTGAAGTTTATACTTTATTTTCTATCGTTAATATACAATATACATATAATAAAATAAGTTTATTTTTCAAGAGTTTTATTTTATTTTGCGTTACCTGTCATAAAACAAAACAGAAACTGTCTTAAATGTTTATGTATACGTTTTAGTTGTTTTACGGTGAGTTGTCAAATCATAAAATGTTTTGACGGTCTGTATCGTACAGATTTCATAAGCCACGACATTAAATATACAATTCAGTTTCAAATGTGTTTAATGTTTACTTAAATTTATTAGATTTTCCATATACTTTTCTTATAAAAAGTTTTCGGAGGTGTAAAGTTCTTTGACGGTGTTGATTTATGCAAGGTTTATACTTTTCTGAAGGCATCTGTTTGCCAAAATTACAGAAAGTTTGCGAAAAATAGTGTCGGACAAATCGAAAAGTTACTGTGGATTATTATATGGTTGTCATAATTATTCATATAATATTCGTTGGAAAACAAAAAAATAAGACTACTCCAGACGTTTAACCGTTTAGGTAGACAAAAAATTGCTGAAGTATAAATTATAATTTACAACAAAAGGGAAGTAAAATTAAAAAGCTATAGGTATACATATAAATACTTAAATAATAAGAATGCTCCGAATATTTCGTTCAGAATGAGTGTGACTGGTACACCCACTATGTTCATTTCATGCTGATTTTAATGACATTCCTGTAGACTATAGTATAGAACGAACTGACTATACTTCAACACATACAGTGCCTTTTAAAGTTTTGGAGTTTGAATCAGTTAATAGTTGTTAACATTTTCCTATGCGAACATTAACATTCTTTAATAAATATGTTACATGGTTTTTGAAACTTTTTTGTTACTCAATATTCATATTTAGAATATAATATGTAAAATTATTTGATTATAGGTACTCAAATTAAATTAAATGAAAATAAGCTTTTAATAGTTAAAAAAATATTTTGTTTTATAATTATCCACCTACAATTGAAGAGTGTGTTTTCATATAACAATAAATATAACATACCACTGCGGTGCAACATGGTACATTTTCAATAAATTCATCACGGACAATGTATAAAAAAAAACTCTAAAAAGGTACAGTTGACTGAGCATGTACAATAGAAGGGTATAGATACAAGATCCCCTGTCCGAGTAGAGTGTCAATTCGAGTTAATGTTTTTATTTTTGGTTTACAAAGAATTAATGATAAAGGTTAATAAAGCGCGAACCCTCCCCCTCCTCCTTCCTTCCTTTGCCATCAATATCCACTAACAACCCTCTTGATATAATTAACACAACAAGGTTGTTAAAAACAAAAAAAAAAATAACTACGTTTACCCTCGCACAAGGATACCAAGGATATACGGTCAGTATCGAGGGATTCCATTATACCGACGTGAATTGATGACCTAGACTGATGGCTGCCATAACTTTCGAAAAAACACGTTTTTCGCAATATTTTAGCAGTCCTCGCAGGCAAAACCGTGAAAATTGGAAAATTGAATTTCTATTAAGAATTATATTAAACCGCATGAATATTTTGTTTGGATTGAAAAATATCTCACGGAATAACGTTCCTTAAAAAAATAAATATGTATACACATTTGTGTTTAAAATATATGCATATAAGTACGGTATTATAAGTCTGGCGTTTATAGTTACGAAGTTACGTTCATTTGAAGACGTCGCGTCACCCCGAACGACATATACTTAAAGAGAACTGCGCGGAAAATATACCAATCAATTTTCAGCTCTATATAAAGAAAACATACAGCCTGATAAATAAAATATTCAATATGAAAAAGTTTGGCGCAAAAGCTTCGGTAGATTTTTTTCTGCCCCCTCCCCTCCTAACTTCCCCCCACACATGGACATATAGTGTTTACACGTGGCCGGGGTTATTCCTTGGGGCTTATGCAGATCCTAGGTATGAAAGAATTTGATCTAAACGCTCGCCCGACACCGCCGTTTGGAAGGTAAACTTCTCTCACAAGGATTATCGAGAACCTTATATATTTTTTCCTTCTCTCCTGTATACACAGGGCTTTCCGTCCCGGCGCTAAAAAAAAAAATAAGAAGAAAATGTAAATGAAAATATAGAAAGAAGAAAAACCATCGGGGAGGCCATCTGCAGCTAGCGAACATTTTTATGGGTAATCTGTACTGGTGCGGGGAAAAAAAGAAATATATATATATAATACGCGTATATACGCTACTGCAGACGCGCGTATATATACGACGAGAGGAATTCGCAATATCGAAAAGCGCCGGTCTATTAGAAGAGACCTCGGGAATTTAATGAAAAAAATGTCCCGTGAAAACCTCATTGACGCGCTTTCCAATAAAAATAGGTCGTACGGCCCGAGTTTCGTCGACGCGCCACTGCATGCAGGTAAACGGCAAGTGTCCATATCGTTCCACTAATCGTTTTACCGTTGCAAACTCCGATCACGTGTCCGATCGCTTCTCAGCTGCAGTATATTATATTGACGAAAATCGTTAGCTTCGATATTGAAAGTTTTGAGTTTCACGATAATGTGTAACATTATAAAAATATGTATATGACTATTGAGGGTCGCGATATTATACTCGCTGTGTGTTGTTTTCATTATTTTAAGCGTAGGTTAAGTATTTTGAAGTATTAGTCTAATAATTGAATAACTATTATCAACGACTATAATAAAAACTTAAAGTATTAGAGCAGTAATAAATTACATGACGCATTGAAATTATACCGATAGATAAAAACATAAAACGCTCATTTGTGTTCTTCACAAGTGATGGTAGTAAAAATTAAATATCTGGTACATAGTTAGCCAAGAAAAAAAATTGCAAAAATATATTTACAGTTATAAATGTATCACACTCCGAGAACTTGATTGATATATCGGAGAATAAAATATATTATAAAGAGATGATAATTAATTCCAAGAACTATTTTTTCAGTTCTAAATTTAAATATATTATATTCATTTATATACTAATTGTATGCTGCTTTTATAGAAACATATATTCATAATGTTATTTCGACATAATATATTAACACGTTTCAGAAAATATCACAATAAATTATTGTACCTACAGCAAATTTGATGATGTTTGAAGATACTTACAAGTTACAACATTTTATTTTATTCTTGCTGTAAAAAGTCTATATAAGCCAAAGAATGCTAGTGATTTTTAATTTAATTTAACATATTTTTACTAAATGTATCTATATAGCCTATTTTATTTTCAATATGTTTATTTTAATTTTTATCGATATAAATAACCCTTATAACATTATTAAAATATTTCTACTTTTACACCATGAAGCAATACGAATAAATTATGTACATAAGTAGCAAAAGCTGCAGTTTAAATTGTTTTAAAAATGTGGACATTTCTAAGCAGAATACAAAAACAAAAAAAAGTTAAGCATATATTGCAAACACAATTAATGAAAAATTTATGAGACATAATCTTAAATTAACTAAAGAAACACAAAAAGATTACGCCCTTATTTGACGATAAAATCTTTTCTGTTTTATATAATGAAACTCTAAAACAGACTTTGTGTTTCTGCAAAACAAAATCAACTCATATAAACTTTTCACTTTCATAAAATTAAGGTTCTATGCTTATAGACTAATTTTTTGATGCTCTTTACAACAAGTGATGATCCTTTAAACAGGATCAAGTATCCTCAGTCGGTGTTTTTTTCATACTATACATAGTATAACACTTGGCTTTTCATTACATTCAAGAGCTAACAGAATTTTAGATGTTTATCTTTTAGTAATTTATTCCTTTGTAACGTTATTTTCCAAAACTTATTTTCTATTCTTTTTCAAAACGAATCGTATAAGCTAAGTACATAAAATATTAATGTCGTATTAGTATTGCAAAAAATATGTTTTTGAAAATGACGCGGAAAACGCACATATTATACGGTACCCATGTACATACTACGCGTATACCTACCCCACTTTAACCCGTCTCCCCTCCGTAGATATATATATATATGTTCGCGTCTAAAAAGTACGAACACATATCGTGTCTGCATAATGAACATTGCGGGTGTGTGACTGCACAGCCTTTTTTTTCACATCCCTTTATTCTAATGTGAGCATACAAAACACAATAATAATATGTACTAACCGAGTTTACAACTCTGATGAACACGAACGCGGCGTTTCTTTTGCTTGTTGAGTAAAAAAAAAAAAAAAATGCTCGTGGTACGGGTCGTGGAAAAAAAATTTAAATGTTCAAACCGTTTGACTTAAAGTGTCAAGGACAAAGGAAGCGGAGGCGGCGGCGGCTATGGTAAAACGAAAAGCGACCGCAGGCGTGCACACGTGACTATAATACGTATACGCGTTATATACCTGCGCATAAAGTTCAAACGTTCAAAGTTTCCCCAACAATCGACTGACATTTCAAAAGTATGTCGTCTGTGTCTTACACGGTCGCTAGAAATTAAAATGTGTACATTATTATAATAATAATATACGTCTCGGCGACATTACGCGCGCTGCGCTTTGGAGCTATTTGTGTTTGCCGTGTTTAACGTACTAAAAGACGTCGTCTGCGTGTATCGTTTTCCGTCGTCGTCGTCGGCGTCGTACACACACCGCCCTCGCCCGCGGTTATTTGCGCTCGACAGTGTAATGATATATCCCGACTGTATAGACGATCCGAACGACGGCGACGGAATTTAATCCGATTTCGTTTCCGTTTTGTAGTCGTTACGCCGCCGTCGCCGTCGATTAGAATATATATACACGATCGACAACTCAGCACCGCGTCTTAAGCGAATTTTTTTTTTATCGTCGTTTTCCACGGTTTTTATTTCTCTGCGCGCGCGTTCGTCAAACGATAAAACGGGCGTTATACGATAGTGCAGTGATGTGTGTGTGTGTGTGAGCGGGGGCCGGGGGATCGTCCGTTCTCGCTGCAGAACAACACACATATATACACGGCCTTTTGTAATATTATTTATTTTTTTGTTGTTTTTATAACGGGTCGTGCCTTCAGATACAAAGAACAACTGTACTAAAATCGACGGCAGGTAACGGCGGCGGCGGCGGCGGCGGCGGCGGTGGTGGTAGTGGCGGTGTATGGTACAGACGAGATGAGAAAGGGTCGCTCTCGCAAATCGTTAATGCGCGCTTGGCCGAATGCACTATGTCGAGAGGGATGATGGGGTGGTGGCCGCGCGTGTGGTACGTGCACGATATTTCGGGCTAGTACACAAGTTAGGTAGTTGACTAGCTCGTGTGTGTGTGTGAGAGAATCAAGCAAAGTTACCAGGGCGAGTGAGAGTGAGAGAAGTCGAGTGGAGAGAAGAGATGTCGGCGGTGGCAGACACGTATGTGTGTGTGTGTGCGTGTACAGACGGCGAAGAAGGGAAAGCCGAGGGGGTTGCTTTTCACTCGGCGGCTTTTCCTCCCCCCCCCGCCGGTATTTTTTCACCTCCCCACCGGTCACCGTAAAATCGATTCTACCGTGACGTCACCCTTTTATGTTACCAACGCCATTTTTGCCCCGTCCGCGTGTATAAACGCGTATTGTATACGACGACGCGGTGTGGTATACGTTTTGCCTCGTCGTCGAGTCCCGAGTGAGCTTTTATCAAATTTACAACGACGAATAAAAGTAAAAAAAATATAAAAAGCATCGCATACATACTCTTCGCAGAAACGTACACGTACGACGTTGTCACATATATAATAGTGTCATATATATATATATATAACGTCACCGCCGCCGTAATGAAATAATGTTCTCAGACGTTCATCGATCATCCGCGGTAAAACAATAATAATAATAATTCTTATGTATCCCGTATACTTACTGCTGTGCTGTCGGGACTTCATATACGACTATGGGTCGTTTCCATACACACATATATATATAATATTATGTACTTGGCACATAATATATTGTATATTAGTATATTACTGTACATATAGCGCTCCGCCAGCCGACGCCAGTGTATGCGGTGAAAGCGGCAAAAATTGTCGAAATGTACTCTACTCCTTCGGCGGAAAAGTTCGTTTATTAAAATATGTCTATGTTTGCCGGGCCAAAGTTCTATTATACTCTTCTCTTCGAAAAACCATCCCTTATATAGAATAGCCGCGGTAACGCGTGCCGTAACAAAAACATCATAATATTGACTGAATATTATTATTATTTATGCACCTATATATAGGCACATCGGCTATAGGTACGCGGTCCTATATAATAATAACGCGTACGCGAAAAAACTCCACACATAGCACAAACGCTATATCGTTCTAATAGTTATAACATATACGCTTGCACACGAGACCAACGCCGGTATTTTTATCAACCTGAAACTTTTTTTTTTATTATTTATGGTCTTACTTGCTGTTTTTGTCAGTTTTTATTTTTATATTACAAGTTATAACAGAAATTCACTCAATATATACCTAGTATATTATAAATTATAATATTGTACACGAAAACTATTTCACTGGGTATATAACTCAACCTAACCAAACCACGAATAGTATATAGCATAATACAACTTGATCGTAAAATATTACTTAATATATATAATAATATGTGTACTGCAGTATGCGTAGGTATATAAAAACTTGGTGAAGTTAGCATTTGTAAAATTGTCATGTATTTTAAACATATAAAGGCGTTCCTTTATGAATGAAAAAAAAGTCCTACGTTTTAACATGCGATTCGAATATTAATTCTGTAGACTCTCTCAGAAAAGAATGTTTGAATATGAATAATATAAAAATTAAAAAGACATAATACGAAATAATTATGAACTCTGTACAAACACGACTATATATTGTATATGTACAAAATATGTCGTACTATATTATAATAATAACGTAACGTATCAGGTTGATGTTTTATCTTATATTTGAATTTATTCCAACCCATACCTGTACCTACTAAGTCGTTCGAATCGTTGAATTCGTACAAAATAATACCGTGTAAATTGGCATAATATATATATTGATCGATATTATAACCTCACGGCACGAGTGCATCGTCACTCGGTTAAAGCCTTAAATGTAACCTTAAATGTATACGAACACCGCGGCCACGCGTGTACACGACTGCGCTCGTGTCAAAAGGAAATTGCTCGCAAACTTTAGTCTTACTACGCCGTAATTCGGTGTAATACAATTCGTTTGATTTCGAGTAAATACCTCGTGTGTGTGTAAGTGTAAACGAAACAATATAATATACAAATCCGAGAGTATTTGATAGTTTATTTTAGTTCACTGCTGCACACCAAATGTATATTATAATATTATATTATGGTACAGTTGATTCAAGTTACATGCGGGCATATTTTGTATATAGCGGAGGATAAAGACGAACGAGATTGTTTTCAAAACGAGCACGTTTGAGGAAAACATTTTCTTTGCCAATATTATTGTATGAGATAACATATCATTTAAAAGTGTGCTATATTTTATAATCTACTGCATGCATATAACGAGTGATTTTCGAATTTCGTGCAAAAAAAAAATATAAAACAGTGTTAATGTATAATATTAACTTTTTGAAAACGTCGTCTCTGATAATCAGAGCACAACATGAAATACTTAACCCCGTTCTTTTTCTTTGCCATTGAGAACAACGAATCAACGAGCTCGATTGCCTTGCAAAGAAAAATATTATTGCCGCAAGCAATAACGAACTTATCAAAAAATACTGGCGTGTAATATATATATATATATATATATCAAAGAAATTGATATAACTTATCAATCAGGTAGTATTTTTACTATTCAAATGCCTTGAAATAATTATGAAAACAATTATCGTTCAGTTTATCCCGATCAAAATCAAAATTATATGTTTAGTAACTACTTTTTAAAACGTATATTTACTTTTTTATTCATTTTTATTTTTAGTAATTCGGTGCAAGGTCGTTTTGCGGGTCTTTATGTAAATGAACACAAAAGGAATAAAAAAAAACGCTTTGATGACGACGGTTTATCAACTCTTAAAATATGAGAGTATACCTATAGAATATATATTATATAATATATAGTATGGTGTGCACAATATATACGCGTATCAATAGTCTGTTCACCAAGGTCGCAGTGTATAATATCTGAAAAATAAATATAGTTTGCATATTAATTACAAGGGATTAAAGAGAGTTTATACTCTCTTATAATGTTCGATGTATATAATATAGTAAAATAATTACTTTATTTCGTACAATACAAGTACTTGGTATACGATCAGTGCGCACACACGCACACACACACACACACATTTCATCACCCTGCAGGTACATAATATTTTATAAATATATATATAAATAGGTAAATGTTATGGTTTAGTGAGTATAGCGTGTGTCGAACGCCTATATATCGCATCGCCTTTGCTACAGTACCAGCATACGCCCAGAGCGTAATATTTTTAGTCTAATCGAATAAAGTCGATATTGTTGATATTTTCTCGACGATTTCGGATATGAGTACCTACTACGAGTATATTATTTCGTATACGAATATGCAGCGCTCACGCGATCTCGTCAAATAAAATAAATCGTGAGTACGAAATCGTACGAAAAATGATTTTTTTTTATTATTATTATTATTCTCGAACGCGAAAGAACGGTATCGCACATTTTTTACAGCGAACCGAACTTATCTCTGCTGCAGCCCAGACCGCCGGCCATATAACAGCTGCATTATGTATTGTTATAATAATATACCGTGGTATACTATATATAGGTATTGGCTGACTAATCACTAATGCGACTTGTAATTTATTTTTTCGACCCGCCAGTAAAATATATAATATTATATTCGGGGAGCTCGGAGAAATATATATTATAACAGTCCGCGTATATATATAAAAGTATATCACGTCGGTTGCGGAAAATTCGACGTGAATCTCTCTCTCTCTATATATATATATATATATACATTATGTATTGGCCGTTTCGGAGGTGGTGGTGGTGGAAACGAACGGGAACGGCTGGAAGGTCGCCGGTGGTTTTTACGAGTTTAGAAAACGCGTTCGATTTGTGGCTGGCGATGGTCCCGTATAACGGCGTACGTGTTTTTAATGTGTTTTTTTAAGAGAATTGAACAGATGCGTACGTGCGGCGAGTACGATTGTGAGTGTGTGCGTGTGTGTGTGTGTGTGTGTGTGTGTGTGTGCGTGTGTGTGTGTGATTTCAGAGTTAAGTAAAACGTCCGTCGTTGCTGTGGTGTGCACACTGCAGTACGTGTGCGAGGGCCCCGACGAAATGGTAAATAATTTATCACGCCGCGCGGAAAAGAAAACCGCTTTGTTGTGCGACCGCGAGTCGTTGTGGCAACCGCTGAACGGCCCCGCGGTTACCCTTTTCGGCGCGCGTTTTTCTTTTACCTATTAAATATGTATGCGTGCGTATTGTAAATATATTTCGTATTATAATAGTCGACGAGCGAGGTACCTAGCTCCTACCCCACACACATGCTATCGAAATACTCGAGTCCAAAACGGAGTTCTCGGTTCTTTTTTTTTTTTTGTACCTGCCCGTGCGACGGAGGTAATGTGTGCAGAATTTGAGCCCGGTGAACACTGCTGTGCAACGTTTTGTGTGTGCGTCGTTTAATCCCGATATAAATACTCATTTACATTGTTCCGCCATTTTTGATCCGCCTCCGGTCCATTTTCCGTTATTGTACTAAGGGGCAACGTAATAAGAGCCAAAATATAATGCCGCATTAGTATCTTTTTTTTTTTTTCGTTTAATTAAAAGACTTATGATTTCATTTTTTGTTTGTTTGTTTCAGGTAAGCTCATGCCCATTGTCAATTGTTTGCGCTGGAAGTAAGTTTTAATTTTATGAACAAAACAATAGATTCGTAACTCTGAAATTAGAAACAGAATAAAAAAATCTGTTGAAAGTAAAAAAAACTTATCACACACTGTGCTCGGATAGTTAAATATCTAAGTTAGTTATTGTTTAATGATAAAAATAATAATAATGAAACTTTTTTTACGTCTGCCTTGTATAGTAGAGTGGAATATGAAAAATTTAATTGGGAAAGCTATTTTCGAATACTGAAATCGTACTTTTTATACTGATTAATTAATTAGCATTTAATCACTAACATTGTAAATTACAAGGTGTAACAGATGGAACTGACAAAATTTAATTAAAGAACTATAAAATAACTTTTGTTCGAATTAATATTATTGAAAAAAAAATTAGTTTTATGATTTTTAATAATTGTTAAAATATGCTAAAAAATTATTTTGTATATTCAGCACAAAAGTTATTTCGTAGTTTAATAATTTAATTTGTCACTTCCATCTGTTAAATATAAAATAAGAATAAACTATAAAACCTATAGGTATATTGGTTTCAAAAAATATAATTAAATTTATCATAATATATAATAATATATATTGTTCTTCCAAGTACAAATTACAATCAACTTTAAACTATTAAACAAATCGTGTAAGAGTTTATTAAAAGAATGAATAATTAAATCACTTTCAGATAAGTAAATATATTTTTCGTTAGTATAGCATTCAATAATTACTACAACTAAATGATTAATAAATTTATAATTAAAATTCGGACAAAAAAAAACAAATACGGGTCAATTAACTTTCAACAACAACAATAATAACAAAGCAATATAAAAAGAATATTATTGTTTGTATAATAATTATTATCATTACTCATTATTGTTTCTTGTTCATAATTTCATAAACATTAAAAAAAATTGTATAGGTTTGAAATAATATATATATTCATATTGATTAATACATAAAAGACAATTTCGTATTCGAAATTCGAAATTTATCAAAGCATAATATTCTGTAATAGACCAGTATAGTTTGGCCTAGGAATTCGTGGGTATATTGGATGCGATGGGACGCGCAACATGTCCATTGAAAGTACTCCAAATATACGCCCGGAGACACTGAAGCCTAGGTCCTTCATCAACGAAAGGAAAACTTTTGCGTGATATTAAATGTCCGTTCAAAACAACAATATCTTAGATTATAATAATATCATAATATAGGTAATATTATCATCATGTTACGAGAGACGTTTGCGGCGCGGCAAATAATAATAATAATATTAATAAAACAATCTTCTCGCTGAAACATCAGAAACATCGTCGAGCGTGAAACTTTGCACGAGTTTGAATACGACAATAATAATTATTATTATTATTATCATGTTATTGCGACGCTTCCGTCCGCCCGTTATTGACAGTAAAAATGCAAAATACGCGACGGGCCTTTTATCGTTGAACAATAATATTTCTTCTCGTCAGCACAACTATTATTCGCATCGACCATCATCTTTTGCTAGTCAGGAACGTGCCGTGTCGGCGCTTTGTGTCGTGTATACATATTATATATTATTATAATTCGGTAGGTATATGATGTGTGTTGTAGTGTTGTTTTTTTTCCCCCGTCCATTCACGAGAGACGACCTACACTCACACGAAATATTTTAGTAATATATTATAATATAATATGATATTGTATACACTTGCAGGCGTATACGCCTATTCAAAGCGCTAAGCTAGGATTAGAGGCGATATTATGACGATGTATATAATGTATATATTATATTTATTGTGTGTAAATCATCGAGTCACGGCTTTACGCAAAAATATATACGTTAATATCATGTTGTTGTATTGTATCGTATTAATCGTGATGGTTTTTTGTTCGTTTTGTTTTCGTTACTCCGACGTGCTAGCCAAAGCTCGGAGGACTTTCGCAATCAGTAAAATATATATACGCACAATGTGCACATTTATACGAGTTTCGATCTGCATTTCAATATTATATTATTATCACATTCACGCGAATTAAACCACCCGGAGCAATAATATTTTATGTTACCTATACTTTAATTCGGTTAAATCACTATGGACCGACCGAAAATAATGAACGACGAGCTACGCGTAATAGCGCGGTACGCCCTATACCATCAACGTTTGTAGGATTTGGTTAGGTACCTACATAACTTTCGGAAGAGCGAAACCAAAATGAGAAAAAATCAGATGCATATCACAATATCACATATTATTATTATTATGATAAATGCCATAAATCATGTATTAACGCGCGACTGATAAGATGTGTCAACACTCAACTGATATATATATATATATGTGTGTGTGTGTGTGTGTGTATTATTACAATGTATAGCATTTTTTTTTTTTCGAGGACATTACACAGAGGATTTGGTGAGAGCTATCATATATTATTATAGGAACTAGATTTTGATGCGTATTAAAAAGACTAAATTCATAAAAAAAAAAAAAATAATACAACTTTTATTCGTATTGAATTTAAAATATTGGATTTAAAAAAAAAAATAGGATTTCTTTTTATTGTACAATGTGGGTACCATGATAAAAAATATAATACCATGATAAATCTAAATTAATATTTCACAAACAGGATACTTTTTCTATTGTTCCATTTTTGTCAATACATAATCAAAGAAATAATACGAAATGGAAATACAATTGTCAGCAGTGTTACAAACATTTATACACGTATATATTATATTCTATTATTTTTTAAACAAAACGTTTCTGCGTAAAAATTAATAATATTATCGTATTATACACGAAACAAAATTCACATGGGTACATTTCTCGAAAATAATTTTTCTCGAATACAAATAAACTTCACTCGAATTCACCGTCATAATTAATATTCTAAACCTATATGATGATTTTATTTTCACACACCTATATAGAGTTATAAGCCAACTGTCTGCGAACAGCAATACAAAATTTAACATTTTCAAACAATTTCCGTATAGGACTAAATGGTTTATGTGTGTATAGTTTATAACTAGGGTTTCTAATTGAAATCATCCAAGCCACTAATCCCGACTGTAGATTATCCAAAACCTAAAACGATTATTTTCAATTTCAATGCAAAAACATCATATATGATAATAATGCCATATAATGTATGTTGCAGCTGATTCCACTTTTACTACCACCCACCACGTTGTTTATTATGCAATAGGATATAATATATAATATTATTATGATTAAACGTTCAACATTGTTAGACCCCAAATTTGAAGAAAAAAAAATACCCACACTGTTAAAATCCTTTTTATTTTATTTTTTTGATTATTAATGGATTTTAAGTCTGAAAGAAATGGGTCATGCCTCATATTTATACGTTTTAAAGCCAACAACTGTATTTATCGAGTGTCGTTTGTGAATTCGAGAGCTTCGTCAACAGATTATCAATGTTTTTATACGAAATAAAACACGACATTCACAAACGGCAAGTGAGTGTATATAGGTACTATAGGTACCACTTGTAATTGTTGTGCACAAATTCAACACAAAAACTGTCAAAGGACGAAAAATCAATCGAACCCCTCCCGGTCATATATATTTCGCTGACGTGTTAAAGTTCACGATACAAAGGCATCAAGTTATCGAAAAGGCGTTGGGTGCTCCACTGTCAGTTATATTAAGTACATTTTATATTATCCTCAAACAGTGGATCGCCCGAGTTCTAGCAAAAAAATTCCTACATTTATATAGAAACAATGTAATATTACTAAAAAAAAAAAATATTATCAAATCAAAGTCACTGAACAAAGCACCTTTATTTTTAAAGGTAGATAATAACATAGTTAATAAGTAGTGTTTAATAATTAAACTATGTATAGGTGCGATTTAATTTTAAATTTAAAATAGTATTATTATTAGAGAGTAAACATTTCTATTTTCAAAAACTGTATGACCAAAATCATTGATCAATTTAAATTAAAAATTAAAAATTCTAATCAATTGTTGGCAAATCAGCACTGGATTATAACGCCCGGTGGGTTATCCAGACGGATTTCGCCTGAGCGCCTATTGATTTACAATAGTCGAAACCATTATCAATTGAATACAATACGTTACACGGTCACGGTGCATTAAATACCTAGGTACGTACAATATTATAGTGCATCGCATCATATTATTACAATTTTAGCAAAAAGGAATTAAAAATAACTGCGTAGGTCGCAATATTATATGAATAGAGGCGTATAATGTAAATGTACTACTTATTAATGACGTATTATGCACTAAAAAATGTATGAACCATGCCCTGTACATACATCAAACTAAAGTTTAATACTGCTTAATATTATGTATACAAAATTAAAAATATATTATTTTTAAGTCCTAAAGATATGTCGATATTATCGAACTCAGGTGAACATAACTCAGCTGTAGTCTTTTGTTCATTCGGCATTCGGTACCTACCTACCATGTTGTCTGTCCATTATTTATGCATATAATATATTTTGGTAAACAGCAAAAATGTCTTCATGGACTACTACGATTTGTTGTGTAGTATATAAATTCGAAGATTACGTGTCATTTTAATGTCTTTTCCGTTCATTTTCGTTATTCTTATCTGATTGATGTTATTACGCGCTTATTTAAAACTAGATTTCTTTTTTCTTTTTTTATCAGCCCTACCCCGCGTTTTGCACAACTGCTGTGGAGGTAATTATGCTCCTCGAGTACCTCGCCGTCAGACTTCTTTGCGAAATATTTCACAAAAGCCTTTTTATGATTATTTATTAGCTCGCATTTTTCAAAATTATCTACATAACTCTTGAGAAGAAATTTCACTACCTAGTTAATATTAATATTAATATTTTTGTAATTACTTTGACAATTTATTTTCATAATGGGCTTCTACACTAACTCGCAATATTTCATCGTAATCATTAAAATTGATGGATAAATCGATATTGATACTATCTATACAATTTATACATGCCCACAAACTTTCCCTACTACATTTTGTAATTTAAAAATAACTCAACTAAAAAATATATATATTTTGTAAAATTATCATACCTGAATCATATCATAACGCTATAATTAGGTATTTACTATACTATAGAGACTCTTGACAGCTCAGAAATGACCAGTTTTAGAAAATTATATTATAATTAGATCAACTTCATATTTCATTTGATCCTAACATTTTATGTAATTATCTGTATTCAGAGTCTCTTATATAGTAAACTACAGAATTTAATTATAATATAAAATGAAAATTCTTTTGTGGCTTTGATAAAACTAAATTAATAATTCAGATAATATTTACGTTACTTGATTGAATAAATAAATAAATTATAATAAACACTAAATAGTGAAATATCCGAGTAATTTATTCTTAATGATTAGGTATTTTAAGGAAATATAAAATTACGATTTTCCTTATAGATATATACATCATTAAATTTTAAAGGACACAAAAACGTATTACATTTTCATCATTTTCCTTTTTATTATTAAATTAATTCTTTTCATAAGTCAGATTTTTTTAATACGATGACATCTCTAACGACGGAACGATAAATCTCATCATTTAATACGGGAGACATTGCGGAAATTGCCAATTGCGATACGATTGCCAAAAAAACCAGAATTAATAGGACCATGTTGAGACAACATATCTCACGGGCTCTGGAAAAAAAATCTATTGGACTGGCATTCTCACCTCCTTTTCCTTCTGATTGTGTTACTCTCTGGAAATCGATCGTGTAGCCAAACTTCAACAACCTCTTTTAAACTTAGTTAAAAACAAAGTCTCAGGAGAAAAGTTTTACGTTATTTTTCCCTTCCTTGCACCCACCCATTGTAAAGGATGGTTCGATAACGCGACAAACATTTTCAAAATGAAAAAGTAACCCCTTAATACACGTCAAGTTATAAGAAAAAGTTCGTACTCGAATTTGTTCGAGTCTTTCACACACGTGCTGAAAAACACTCTGCCGATTTATAGACAATTCTCTGACGAGTATTGAAACACATTTGGAAATTCAATTTTATCAAAAACGTCTTGTTTATTGCCCATTACACTTTTCCGTAAAATATAAACGCTACTAAATTCGTATGATAAATGTACAATTATACAAAAATATAAGTAATGATCTACCTACAATCTACACGGAGTATATATTAAAGTATAAATAAATACTTGAAAAGTCTTTGTTCCGTAGAATTTATTTACTGTAAAGTCGTAAGTTGGAAAGTAAGGACAAAAGTTTATCGATCCAAAACATCCATGCCGACTCTTTAATAACTTCCGTCCAATTTCAGCGTGATGTTGACCTGCCCAAAGTTATTGCAGGACTCCTTTTGTTAAAGACCGGAACCACTTTGGCGAACTTCGGCACTCCGGGGAATATAGCCGACCCTAGAACACAACAATATTGATGACACCAAGTGTGCTCATTCATCGTGGTCAGAGTTATAGGTCTATGAAATAATGCTGCTAAAACTTGTCTATATATACCTATATCCTGTGACAGTTTTAAATTATCTTTTCCGTTTATCTAAGGTTCAGGTCTGAATTTAATGCGCAGACTCTGGCTGGCTATAGCTATTATATAGGTATATTAATGCAAACACAGTTCCGTATTTTCAGATTAACTCGACTTGCGGTCCTTAAATCCAACGTGGTATTTTCTATTGACCGACTGAATTTCCGTTATCTTATTCCACAGCAAAAGTTGAGAATAAAAGACGGATTTGCCATAATCTCTCTGCGCACTGTGATCCTATTGTTTAAAAATACCTATTATAGGTGACAAGGATACTATCCCTTATTGTATAAATTCCGAGAATGGTTTGATTCATATTGAACCAAAACAGTTGACGGGATAACAATGGCTAGCAATATGAGAATATATCAAACTATTAGCAATAATTCGTATTTTACACACATTTTTGAAATTATGTAAATAAAATCTTTACCGCTGAGTGTTATTTTTTATTAATTGCCGAGCAGTAAAAAGTTTATAATGCCATGACGCGTAGAAACAAAAACGTAATTAAAGAAAAAGTAGAAAAAAGTTTTTCTTTTAAAACTCGGTTCGAGCACATTTTATAACGACTGGTATTAAATAAATGTACTTGAACGCTTGTTTTTATAAAAAGACAATCAGTTTCGTAAGAAGCTCATCTCAATATATAATATAATTTGTCATTATAAATATTTTTTTTTTTCAATACACATTTATCAAATAACATTCGTTTCATACTAATCGTACCTACAAGCACTCTTCCGATATTTAATGCAACTTTTTTTAAAATTATTTAGTAATAGTTTTTTAATCGACAGACTTTGATAAAATATTACCCTAAACAAATTCTCGCATACAAAATGGATAATACAGATTAATATAAATTAATTTAATCGAATCCATAACATAATAATAATTATAAATGCAATATCATAATCATCATCACTCGATTGATCAAATTATATATTACTCAGAGTGAAATTTCCCGGAGCGAAATATGTTGTTCAATTATTATTATTATTATTATTATTATTACTATTATTTCCATAAACAGAGAACCCGTTAGCGTGGAAGTAAAAATATTTATCGTCCATGAACTACAAAGCGTCGTGGATTATAACAGTGCGTCATAATATATGTATTTACTGCAAAAATGTACACAAAGAGAACATAATTCAAGTGGATGAAAAGAATATAACCTAGCGGGGGGATGCATTGAAACGATTGGTGCGAAGGCAATTGCCCCTTGGGCTGTTAAGAACTCACTGTGTAACTATATAGTGTTATTAACTCTGTAATATTATAGTATAACCGTGGCACTGGTTTTTGTGTTATTAGCCCGGTAAAACGTATATTATAATTTTAATGTCTGATTTTTTTTTTTTTATCCCGGTCCTGTCCGTCTTTGTCAATTAATTACGATTTAATTCGATTTGTTATTCATGTACATATTATATCGAAGCACACACGAATATTTAAATATTTTATAGTAATTAAACGAATCGCGTTTTCATATGTGATACGGCGGGATGCATTGTAATAATGATTAAAAAATGTAAAGTGTCCGTTATAAATAAATTAGTCATCTCAATATACCCATCACACGAGATATGGGTAAATTCTGAACAGCACTAATCTGCACTGTTTAAATAATACGTAATACGTACAGATTTACATATTCGAGCAGCAAATTTAAAAAAAAAAATCACTCCGCTTTTCGATCCCCCAATTATTTCGAACACTTGTTTTGCTTCGCTATAATAATTATGATAATATCCTCTGTATACTATATCGCAGTGCGGCCATGGTATAAGAGTGATTTTGGAGTGTAACTGCTAAAAACGCACAATACTAAAATATTGTTTTCAAAAACGCGAACATTTCCTATTCGTCGTGACCACAGTTCATGCGTAGAACCAAAACCGCGTTCGTCCAGAATCCACGGCTCGCAGACGTGTAAACTTTTGTCCAAACCATATTAAACGGTAAAACTGATGGCCCTGACTCGCGAAAAGCAATTTTAGAGTTCTCCAGATCTCCCCCGCCGTCTGTCTAAAGTCAACCCGTCATTAGTCATTAGTATTCCCTAATTATTTGTGTGCAAAACGTACATATTAACATCGTCGCACAAACTATTAATTATTTAGTCAACATAAACAGTTAAATCGTATTATATTGTAGTGCCGCGGCGATATAGCTGGTAGATAATAATAATATTAATAATATAATACTATTATATCCTACGCGCTACCGCGACGGACAGCGAACACGCGTAATAGTAATAACATAATAATACTATTTGTGCGGTTTAATTTACATTTGATTAACACGTGCGCGAGAACGGTTTCGCGAGCTGAAAATGACGTTTAACTTAAACCGAAATTTCTCAAGAGACCCACTCGCTCTGCAGTGTAGCGGAGCGCGTACAATATATGCGATGCGTAGGTATATAATATACAATATATGCGTGTAAAAGTATACAAACCGTACGATATTATACGGGCAAGAAAAAAAATATCGAACGACCATATAAACATATTCCCTAACAATCGTCTCCCGGGACACAAATCCAATCCGTTTTTCCTCTAACCTAAAACTAATTTCCTATATACACTATTACTGTAGCCAACACAAACACACATATATACGCATGCGGATCAAAATTAAATTCGAAAAGAAGAACGTCCGCGGGTGCGCCATCATTATTCTCGAGCCGTACAACAGCTGAGATATAATGTATGTACTGCGCTGCTATACGCGGGAAAGACATATCATTACATCACATTATTATATTATTATATTACATAATAGTATATATGTTTGCACATAATATACGCGCGCGTGTGTATCGATTTGTTGCGAGTCACATTATTATTATTATTATTATTATTATTATTATACACCCCCGTCGACTGATGTGCTGGCAATTTCACACGAGTCGTATAATATAGGTATAGTATACACGACCAAAGAGTATAATATTGTGTATATGTGCGCGAGTGTAAAGCAATAATATATTACTACACGAGTATGAGGATTTGTATGCGAAGGATAATCGAGCTGGGAAATCGCCATAGTCCGCGAGCAGAAGAGTGCGTGTGCGTGTGTGTGTGTGTTCGGTGATAATAATAATAACAATAATTATTAATATTATGAGTTATAATATACCTTCCGTCGTGAAATCCTCGTAAAATTCTTCTTTACGGCTGTACGCATTTCACCCGCAATCAATTTTATACGCAGCTTCGCGACGCGGTAGGCGCGGTGATTAAATTTCACCTCCGCGATTAATCAAAATCTATTTTTAATATCATTATTTATTATTATTATTTTTGTTTTTTTTTTTTTGTTATCATACAATTTATCTTAAACACGGGTGATTACTTTAAAAAAAAAAATATTTCTTTTTTTTCCTAGAACGTAAAGAACTAATCCTCTTTACGACCGTTGGATTTATAGCATCAAAAGGAGTGTGTTTTGGGTCGTTGAATTAAATTACTGGAAAACACCGGAAGGTGAAATTAAATATAAAAGAAGAAAATAACATTTCCCCTAGACCGGTATACTAAATTATTCGATGGAAAAACAAATTTAAAAAAAGAGCAATACGAAGATGTCCTCTGCGTTTCCAATTAGCTTAAAAACAGACAAATATATTTAGTCGGAGACTATAGGAAAAAAATAATAAGAAACAAATGACGACATAGCACAGTAATTTATACTTTATAGTTTTATATATCGTTATATATAAAATAAGTATAGAAGAATATAGTAAAGAGTGAATATTATATTCTTTTTTGTCCTTACTGTGTATAGTTATGACCTTCTTATACAATATTGATTTTGCAGGAAAATAAAATAAGTATTAAGAAAAATGTTCTAGTACTGGAGTTTGGGTATTAAGTGTTTAAAAAGACTCGCATAATATCGTGATTGTATAATTTAAAAGCAGTATCTGTTCCACAATATTGCTGTCATTCGTTATTGCTTTAAATTAAAACGATTATTGTTAAACAACTTTCGATCTCGAAAGAATTGCCTCTTCAACTCTATTCGGTCTGTCCTATATGGAGTTTTAGAGCTTTTCACTACCCCTAAAAACGTTTCACTGAAAATAAACAAAAATAAAATACACACATCGCTGTAAAACCAATATATTGCTCTCTCACTCCACTCTAAACCTAATAGTATACTTTTGTGTTTATGTGTGCATACATATTATATATTTATTTATTAAGATAATAAAACGGAGAAAAATATAGTAGTAGTGATATATGCATGTATATTGAACAAAACGTGGCGGACAAATGCATGGCAATCAGCCAGTTTTCGAGAGCATTCGCAGAGTAGTGTTTGGTGTTATTGCGTGGAGACAACGAAAGAAAATACGCATTACAATTGAATATGAATTTTCTGTTTTCCTCTTTACTTTTCTTTGTCGTTTTTCTAATCAATTCGTCGACGATTCTTTGTTTGGAGCATAGACGGAGATCCGAGAAAATGTATAAGGAGTGGCTTCAATATTCGATAGCATAATACAGACCCCCAACAAATGTATCAATATAAACATGTTTAACAGTTTACCACTACATAATTAATACCTTAGTAAAAATGTAATAAAACATTAAATATTAATAATATTTTTCGATTTCATTAGCTTTTGATGAAATAAAAACCTAGTCTTAATAAAAGATTATGAACTATGGAGTTATGAATAAAAGTATTTTTTTTTTTATTTAAAACATTATTCATACTCACCATGTTTTTTAATCATCTTAACCTATATATGGGTTTGGCTTTTTAACGGTTAGCATTATTCGCAGTACCATATTACAATTGCCATTGGTTATAGTAATGCACTTCAATATATTTTCTAAATCGTACACCTATAATACTCTAACATGGTAGACAACAGCTATAGCTTTTAAATGTGTTTCTCGTCGAATAATTACCACGCGTATCAGAAGTCACGTCAGAAAATGTACAAAAAATACACGATCTATTTAAAATGTTATATAATATACTTGCAGTGTAATAGACAATTATAAGTGTCTTCAACAGTGGTGGAAATCGGGAGGGGACTCAGGTGGGCTAACCTCCCCCCCCCCCAACAGACACCTTTTTAGTCGAGCGGGATCGAAGCCCTCTCCCGTCACTCACATCGATGTTAAAAATGTTAACCCCCCCTGAAATTTTAATGGATTTCCTCCGATGTTCAACAAGTCATAACTATAGGTGTAGACAATATATATAGATGATGGCAAAAAATTCGCGCTTCGAATCTCGTCAAAATCTTCCCTCCCGCGGTGAAACCTATATATTGTAATTATTCCGATTTCTAAAATTTGTTTCGCATAATACGCGCGATCGATTCGCATGTTATCATAATCGTACACTACGAATCACATCACGAATATTATGATTATTCACGTGTTGAGCATATACCGCCCCGATTTATCACCATTATAATATAGGTGTCGTATTAACTATCGGCGGCGGTGCTCGGTCTCGTGCGCTATTATATAATATTATCATAATATACGAAACTCATGGGCGTATCGTATATAATATTATTATGAATAAAATATAACATAATATGACGTAGTAAATGCACAGCGTATACCTACGTAAATATAAAACGTACCCCTTACAAACGCCACCCCCCCCCCGCCTCGTCCTAAACGTGTATATAGGTACTGTTAAAGCTTTAACGACCAACGTTACAATATTATTGTATTGTACGCGTCATTATGGTCGCAGTACGATGTCATTATGTATAATGGCAGCACCGTGAACACGCAATTTTGAATAATAAATTACAAACTCGATATATATATATATTTATATATATTACGGTCATTTACCGCAGAAATTTGTCTTGTACAGCTGCAGTGTTTAACCTAATATAGTACGTATATTTACTGTATAGGTAGGACCGTAGACCTAATACCCATAGTATATAACAAGGTTGTTTATATGGTATGGACACGTGTATTATTGTAAGTTAAGGTGATAGGCCATATTGATTACCTAAATAATATAGAAATGATTTCCCTGAGAAATCTCAATCGAACTTTTTCGACCTACGGCAAAATCGATGGGTATTATTTTAATATTATTATTGTTTCAACGATGTCACTACATCAGCTACTCGCACGGTACAAGGTGACTTTAATATGTTCTAACCGATATTAATTATTGTATAATTTATAAACATTTAAATCACTTATATATAAGCACATAGTTTAATATAACATACAATACATACCTATATTTCGTATTTAAACTCGTGTTTTTAGTGTTTTTTTTTTCTTACAATAATTATTATGTCCATTGGCTGTACCTACTGATGTTTCTAAACTGTGTAGCACATTATTCACGTTATTATCTCCAACAATATTTCCGTTATTGTCATTATTCACATTAAACGAAGAATTTTTCAATTATCTTCACTCGCTGCTGCGTTAAACATTAAAAGAAATTAGGCCACACGCCTTGTCATTATCACATCGCATTAACGTACACGCATAGTGACTATACATATTATACGTATTATTATAATACTTTGTATTCGTATATTATTAACCTTGGTAGTTAAATTAGTCTTCGAAAAAGTATACATATATACTTATATGTGTGTGTGTATTAGCCACTACTTACTACCTAATAGCTTTTTGTAATAATTTTTTTTTCAATAATTATTCAAATGTGTATACAAATCATTAAGCGCTTTACTCAATATATAAAAACGAATGAACCCAAACTTGTTGACGTCGTTAAAAAATGGTATACAAAATACTTAACGCTTAAAAATGTTCATGAGAGTCATAATACTTTATAGTCGTTTGTTTAAAATGTTTTCATTTCAATTCTTTCCTAGTTCCTGTACATTTATATTCATTTAAATAATTTATTGTCCCACATCAAAATATTATACAATATCTTCCAAGTTATAACTCAATACATACACATTCAGATGAAATAACACAACAAAGAAACCTACATTTTAACTAAAAATATAAAATAAAAAGCCTGTAACGTTAACATTTTTTTTTTATTAAATTAAACGTACAAAACATTTCACTTTATATGCTCTCTACATTTTGCTCTATGTATGATGATATGCCTATAACTTTTCAAAAATTATTTACAAAAAAATCATAAAAAATTCATTTAAAATTTATTTTTTTACATTTTCGTAAAAAGCATTTCTTTGTTTAAAACAATAACGAATAATATAATATTAATTGGTGCATTCGCTAAAACGATATAGGACTCAATATTTTATGAGGGGTCATATGTATATTCATTTATAAATTTTATATTCTTTTTCTTTTTTTAAATCATAATGTTTAGAGCGTTTAAACGCATGACGATGCCGATAGTTAAAATTAACGTTGCATAGCGTGCAAAAAAAAATTTATCGAAACCTATGTCGGTTTTGAGATTGTATACCGTGCAAGAAATAATGTCTCCCCTTTCGTCGCATTCGTCCCCTTACTCGTCGGCAACTTCACGTGCACTTTCACAGCGCACACTGTGTATAGTGCGTTAATCGACCGAAGCGTTATTTTCGTATAACGACCGTCATAAATATACACAATCTCCTCCCGAACACAATAATTACGGCGCTTTCGTCTGGTCGTAATATTATTATTATTACACGACAAACGTCGACCCATTTCAGACGACCGATATATTTTTGCCAAACTCTTCTAAAACATCGGCGTACGACGTTAGGGGATTCACGTCCACGTAGTTCGCAAGTGGTGCAGATGGCGGCGATTGTCCACACAGGATTGCGCATTATTATATGTAAGCGCGGTACAAAGAGTTTTGATTTTTGTCGGTGGTGGTAAAAACTTTCCTTTCACATATACCCTCCGCATATAGACATTGCGATGACTGTAGGCACTTATATTGTAGACGCGACTGCAGTTTCACATACGTACACGCTACGCGTGGGCGGCGGCGGAGGAGTGCTGGCCGTGCGGAGGGAAAGCGTGTGGGAAAAATATAAGATGGCGAGACGACCGGAAACCCCTTAAAGGCTTTTGAGGTTTCGCGTTTTAAAGGATACAAATCAGAGGGAATAACAGAGATCGCGTATAGTTTGCAGGACAAAGAAACAGCGAACACCGTAAAGCGGCGGTCTATACTGCCGTCATAACTATGCGCCGCCGCCGTCGATCGCAGAAAACGCGACAGAGTATGTTATATATAGTGCGTCTACAGTTATATGATGTTATATCGAGTGGCGCGAGTAGGCGAGATCCCGAGGAGGTTCTTCAGTCTCCCGCAGCTATTATTTTTTTTTTATAAGTATAACCCTGCAGGAGAAACGCGTATTAAGCCTATAAGTACGTATAAATATATATATATGGCGTACATCGCTCGCGCGCGTATATTGTTCGAAGAGGCTTATTGAGATTTTGGCGGTTTATCCCCGCCCCTCCCCCCTTCCCATATTCCTGCCGCCACCGCTCGGGGGTGTACGTATTATTGTATATAATTCGTAAATACGCGTGCGAACCAGTCACCTATATATCGTAAGCGTGCGTATCGGTTTCTGGCATTCCACCTGAGCGCACGAATACCACCCCGCCCGTTAATAACTACGCTACAGCAAAGGATACGCTCACACACATTATTTTGCGGTAATTAAATTCCACGGATTTCTCTCTCCTCCGTCGTTGGGCTCTCGTCGTACAGACGACGACCCCGACGGTCGTCTTGTATACGGTGAGTGAGTTCTTGACGTTTGAAAAACACAATCTATACACCTAATCCGCTATTCCTCCCCCGTATATAAAGCCTCCGGCCGTTTGTGGGAAAATTGAATTTCACGCATGTCCTCCCAGGACCGACCGTCCTCCTCGAAGGGTCGAAAACGGGCGGGGAGATAACCCGTCGACTAGGGGTGGTGTTAGTGGTGGCGGTGGAGGTGGTGGTGGTTATGCAGGTTTACAACGTTGATTTCAATTTAATTAACGACTTATTAACGACCGTATCGACACGCGTCCGCCGAACACATAACACGTATATAATATAGTTTGTGCTGATGCGATGTACCTACTATGTTTTATTATAGTCGTGTTTATGTTATATGTATAATGCGTGGCTGACGACCGGCGAAATTGCTGTCGTCTCCAACAAGTAGATATTTGTGATATTTAATATTATAATATAATAATAAAATACTACCTATATATATGCGAGCACGAGTTTTTACTGAAGGCTGAGCGGGTGAGTGGGTGTGCAGGCCGCCGTGACTATATAGGATATATAGGGCGCGTTAGACACTTTTCCGGGTGGAACATATATTATATAGGGGTGGTGTATGCGGATGGTCGGCCGGCCGTTATTGGTACTTGACGGGATCGGAGGGCGTCGTCGTCGATGAAATCGATTTCAATGTACACATATATCAAGTATTCACGCGTACCACCGCCACTGCCCGCCGCCGGTTTGTGTTATCTATTTTGTGTTTGTATATTTTTATTTTATTTTTTTACGTAAAAGCGGGGGAAAAACAAAAAAAAAACGTAATCCGAATGACGGACGATCGTCCGACAAAACCGCCCTGGCCGTAAATGGCAGGTACCTCAACAGCGAATGAATTAATCGAATTGCTACCACGACCAACGCTGTTAATAAAAACAATAAAGTTCAGTCTGCCTAAATCGAGACTCGTTACCTTTTTTTCTGTTTTCCTCTCCTCTTGGATTCTACCAAAAAAGATTCTACCAAAATCAGCAGTGTGCGCCGCAGATAAAAATAGACCTATCGTAAGAAATAATGTTGTTAAGTTGAGCGCGCCCGGGGATAAAACCCATTTCCTAAACTTTCTTCCATAAGATACATTGTTATATTTTATGATATTATTATGTTTATTAAATTATTTGTAAACTAAGATTACCATAATTTCGTTCTATGGGCGTTTTTGTTCAAGCACAATCGACAGGCGCTTGTAAAATTATAATAATAATGTAATGCATTCTTTGTTTGTTCCACAGTTACTTTATTACACTCTGATTTTTTTTTTTAGTGAACGGTCAGTTTGTTGTGGTGAAAAAATATCTCAATTTTAGGCTGCTCTTTAACAGTGTAAATACTTAACAGTACTTAATATAAAGTGGTGAATTATTTTTCAAATATCCATTGAAATAACATTTAAAAAAGCCTTAAAAGAAATATGTAAATAGGAACATAATGTTTATAATCAAATACTAACACTTTTTGGCAAATAGAATTTTCATTTTGACAATTGTTGCACTTAAATTTTAAATTAGTGTAAACTACTATTATGTGTCATTATCTATTAATATTAAGTTTCTTTTTTTTTTCGAAAAACAAAATATTTATATTATTTTATATGGATAAGAAGAAACAAACACAATTGATGATAAATTATATCTATTGTTTGTATGTTCCATAACCTCTTGTATTAAACATTTTTTATAACAAATATGCAATGAGCTTATTTCTACATAATACGTTGTTATATTGTCTCTACAGCAATATTTTTTAATAAATTACTTCTACGTTTAATAATGGTATATCTTTTTATAAGCCTTTTTATGTTAGCTCATTAAAAACCCATATTTATTTTTAATTTATAAGACTCAATTTTAGTCAGTTTTTATAAATAAACTAAAAAATTATAATCATAAATAATGAAACTAGACACTAATTAGCTGTATAGTGAATAGCTTTACATAGAATTTATGATTAAAAAGTAAAATAATTTATTATTCATAAAACAGAGTTTTTGTCAAAAGAGAATCTAATTACTTGACGACAGCAATTGAGTATTGAATTTAATTGTCAATTAAAATTTTATCAAGTAACCGCTCTTGACTTCAGATCATAATATTAGACCGAGCTTGTATTTTGATAAACAATTAATTAAAATTTACTTCCCTAGAAACTTTTTAGAAAAATAACATAATCAAATCGTCGGAATACTTAATCGTCATGAACTTTAGAAATAAGTTTTCAATAAAGTTCTACATCAAGAAATGCTTAATCAATTTTTGGATTAAGTTTTTCTTTATAAATATGCATAATTTAAAAGCCACTTTTAACTTTTTTATCGTACGTAGAACTTTATTTTTGTCGCAGTAGTGTTTTCGAAACGTCCATTCCAGACTACCCAACATTTCTTTAAATATACATAAAAGTGTTTGCAGTCATATTATATTTTAAAATTATTTCAATATTGTGTTTACTTATGTTTTTTTTTTGCCAGAGACTAATGTTTTCCAAAGAAAACATTGCAACCGACATATTTAAAATTATAAAAATGTACTACACATAAATAAAAACTCTGAAAAAACCATGTTCGACGGAAAAAAATTACAACGATTATATTTTTTATGGGGATCAATGGATTATAAATGAAAAGGCTTTTCTGATGTTTCGAAACGATTTTAATGGTTAAACTACGCTAAATTGCCGTGAAAACTACCACCATAAACGTTCGTGTTATCGTAGATAATATTCATACAATATCCACCGGCACAGAGCTAATAGTAAAAAAGAAACGACCAACTTTTCAAATCTATATACATTTTACAGGAAACTTTTTTTTCCTCCACAAGAAAGTACCATGTAGTTGTAGTTCTACTTATTTTCTAGACTCCTAACGACTGAATATTATCATCATCATATGTAATGTCAACCGATCGGTAATGTTATTTAAATGAGTCTTTTACATTTTTAAGGGGTTCCATTAAACATTATAAACTGAATTGAAGAAAAAAAAATGTCTGATGGAATTAATATCATCGGAAGAGAATATAATGTGATGTTTTGCTTTAACAATAATAGAACTATGATCTCAGTACCTCAGTAAAATATACTTCAGTAAAAAACATAATTTTTAACAAACTCGCTTACTAACTTAAATAATAATAGATATAAAATATGGGTATAATCAAAAAGCAATGTACTTATATGTGTTGTTAAGATGTCTAATAACAAAAATAGTTTACTGATTCGTTTCGTGAAAACAACTAATTGTACTACCTACCTATAGTCAATTTTTTTAAAATTATACCAAGCCATTTTATATTATTACTGTATCGGGATACAGAAAATATGCTAATGGTTTTATATTTTTTATGCGATTTTTCACATAGATTTAGCGAAGTGTTTTTTTTTGTTAGGACGATAATATAACGTATACGAGAAACGACGACAACGATCCGTATTGTACCCTATAGGTATTACTTTCGTAATATAATGTACGGTATAGCTCTTCCCACTCCCTCCGACCCCATTCCCACCTATCAAATTGGCTAGATAAATTCATATAATTCAATGAAGGTGGAATGTACTCTCATTTACGTTATTCGCATCGAGCTCGGGCGACGGATATAAATTATGAACAAATATAAAATACTCCACCTTTACAATTTTTCACTTCTCTCCCTTAACAATACCCCTGTGTGCCATTTACGTGGGGCCGTTTTTTTTTTGTTTTGCAGGACATATATAAACACCGCGTATTTCGGTAGACATAATTGATTGTTTTTAATTGAGTCGAGTGTGCACAATACGCGGCCCTGGGAATTCCCTATAACTGGTGGATTGTTTGGTTATATTAAAATAATAAAAATAAATAAAAATTGAAATTGGTCCTTTATTTATAAATCTCTCCGGTAATCCCTTGGCTTTGGAAATATTCTGTCCGTCTTCTTTATCGCACGAGGATAATTCATCAAAACTAAAATACACACTCACACACACAAATATAAACAGCGAGTGTAAGAGAGAGAGTGAGTGAACCGATAAAAACCGCGTTTATACACCTGAAACAAAAACGAGCTTATCTTTTGCGCCGAGAGGCGTGAAGCGAGATCGGTGGCGGTGGTCGTGCTACAGACCTACAGGTGATGAGGGTAGGCGACGGGGGTGGACGGGGCACGTGGCGGAGAGGGTTGTGCCGCCACCGGTAGATGGATGTGACTAGGGAATAATAAATGGAAATTGTGTATATATACGTTTCTAACGGCGGCGTCGGCGGCGGCAGCCATTGTTTGGCTTTTAATTGGGTTTCAACGTTAGGCCAGCGCAATAAATCTGGAAGAGTTACTACGAGGGAAGTTTATGTGAGCAACGGTTTTGTGGAACAATATAAAATATTAAGCCATGTATACCTATAATACAAGCTCGACATTTTGCGAAGAAATTGTAATCTTCGTGTAAATTTCCATTTGGCGACGTCACGTTTTTTCACCTCCCGTTCCGTATAGATACAATATACAACGCCCGTATTATTGTAATATATTACTAAAATAAAATATTCATGTATATACCTAATGTATATACGGTGTTGTTCAATGCGACTGTGGGTCTGGCCAGTACGCGTGTATAGTATATAATATCATGATGGGTACCTGCAGTGCCACCCAACTTTGAATCGAAACGTACACCGTACAATTTTCCAGATCAATCGATTATATTGACGGTGATTTCTTTGTTTTTTTTTCGATTCCATATCGATTTCAAACTGATATACCTATATAACGAATGCACCTGCGGTGGTCCAGTCGGTGGCAAAGACGTGGCTCGGGCGACAGAAAAAAACACGTCTTTAAACGCGTGCAGCGAGGTCATCTGCAATGACAGAGACATCGTACACGTATAGTGTACTGCGTATTATTATAAACCTCGTTTAAGGACCTTGTGTAAGGAGGTGAACTATGTAACCTCCGTGGTAGGTTCTTTATTTTGTCATCACGACCGAATGCGTGTGATGTGCGTGTTATTACATTGTGTATGCAAATTTATTTACACGAATGCGGTAGACTCTATATTGTGCGGTAGATGATTCTCGTGTCGAAAATAATAAGACGGTATCGAAAATAAACGCATAATAATGTTCCCGAAGTAGGTATATATTATATATACCGATACCGACAACGATAGGAATAAATGAAATTCGATTAGGTAGGTATATACACAAAAGGGTTTCGTTCACATTATTTTCGACGTTATATTGATTTTATAAATATTTCCTATTCCTATATTAGGCATTTCCTGATATACTTGTTTGAAAAAAAAAATAATAACTCCAGAGATATAAGAAGAATACAGATATATATTTTAGGACTTTTAAATAAATTATATACTCACGTACATGAGTGTAACTCGTGTGTCATGCTGAGTAAATAATTGTTTTAAGATTATAATATATTATAACAAAGACAAATTATAATCATATCATAAGAATTATTTAAATGTGTTGTTAATTATTTTAAAATAGAAGTGTGAAAAAATTAAACATAATTACTTAGGATTTAGAAGTCACAAACTCCATGCTATAAAGACTTTAGTATAAATAAATAAAGAGATTATATAACGCATAGAGTATAGTGTATACAGAGCATGATTGAATAAAAACCTTAAACTTTTAGTAAATTTACAAAATTGGTAAACAATTATTAAGACATTATTTTAAGGGACCTAGAAATACATTTTTGAATAGGTAAAATTTCATAGCTCTCGATAATTAAACCGACAATTTAGTCAAATATATATTTTAAAGCTCATTCATTATGGACTATTGACTCCGCAAATGATAATTATTGTCTGAAAATGTAACGAACAAATCGCAAAATAACTATGGTTGTAATAATATCATTGTGGTTATCGTTAAATGCAGACTCGTTGGATTAAATTTTTTTCATCAAAACAGATGCATGGACTACGCGCATGTTATTGTAGATAATTTGTATACGCTATAAAATATACATAATATATAATTTATATAGAGAGAGAAAGTTTAATTCAGTTGGGAAGTAGAAACAACGTCGTTTTTGTCATAAAACAACAAGCAATTTGCACACCAATTACACAACAATCGCTTTTGGCGAACGAAACAGAATAATTCACTTTGCGAATCATTTTCCAATTTTCTCTTTTAATTAACCGTCATAATTCAATCCCACAGCGAATTTTCGAGCCCATACCTCCCCACGGTTTTTAACAAATGACACGTTTAAATAAATGAAAAAGTAAAATCAATTATTCGAAATTAAATTATAAAAATAAAAATCGTTAACGTTAACGTTTCAATCTGTGACACAGTTGAACGAATTCGTTTAGGGGAATTAATATTCCTATAGGTGTAGTTAGAAAGTATAATATAATATCGTATTGTTTAAATCCGATTACTGCACGTACGAAATGGAAATAATTAAGGTGAATTGGCAAAAGTATAAAATATTTATAGGGTACCTATCTCAAACATCCGTTCGCGCGTTTGTCGTCGGAAAAAAAAAGTAATTAACGTATCTAATTATAACGCACCCCGTTTGATCGGTTCCGTGACGATCTTTTATTAGTACTCGTTTTTATCACTCCGTTTTTCTCGTTTATGTGTACTATATATACGTACACCTACTATGTCAGCGATTCCCAATGTGTGTTCCACCGCGGAACTTAAGTTAGCCCTTAAGGGTTCCGTTGGACAATCTCGAAGGTTCCGCCAGATTTACGCGAATATTCAGAATATTATTTTACTTGGAAAAAAAACTTTACCGAAAATTGTGGTTGAGTCGGAGCTACTACGGACATCGGGGTTCCACAAAACACAAAACTATTTCCTAAGAGTGCCGCGGTCGTAAACGTTTGGGAACCACTGTACTATACGTATGTCATTAACGCGCGCTGTTAGTCTAACGAAACGATCATAAGCGGTGGAAAACGCTTCGCGATGTGCGTTCGAGCTACGGAAGAATTATAATATAAAAGTGGAAATAACATTTTACACGATACCTGCTACGACGCACGCGGAGTGTGGTCTGTTAAAAAGTTCAGAATTTTTCGCGCACAATCGTTTCGATTTCGAACGGCACCCCCGAGGGCATAATGATAATATATATACCATGCACCTACCTCAACTCTGTTCGCGGTTTTGCGGGGTCGAGTCCGTTAATCCGTATATATATATATATATAGACTGCGTGCGGCGCGTACAATGAGCGGGCCCTGCGGCGGCGGTGCAGCGCCGTCGTAAGCCGCCGCGTGCTCGCGCGATCGTGTCTTATCCGCGGTTATTGTCACAGCTGGTGTGTTCGATTGTTATCCCGCGAAGACGGCGGCGGCGGTGCATAGTAATAATATGATTATTATAAGACTGTGCGTCTCGTTTCTCCGAAGGGATGCTGCTGCTGCTGCCGCGCGGGCGCGTGCAAGACAATCGCGTCTTGTGTAATAATGTAACATAATAATAATAATATTATAATATAGCTCGCGGGCGTCCGCGAAGAACGTGCGCGTGCAGAAATCGATAAGAAACGCGATACGATTGGACCGCCGTACGTTTATAATATTAATATTATAATACCAGTTTAATTCCAAAACTATATACGACGACCGACATGGACGTGAAACTTCACCACACACGTGGTGATTATTATTATTATTATTATTATTATTGGTGTATGTGTGAGTGCGTGTGCGGGCGTGTGTCGGAGTATTGTTCCGTGTGCGTCTGGCACATTATTTCGCGCTGGGCGACCGCCGTTGTCGGAGCGCAAAGCGCCGCTCGCTATTGATTTCCCTCGGACGGTGGAGGTGAAATTACCCGGTCTCCCGCCGCCGCCTCCACCGTCGTCGTTATTGTACGACACGATGTGTTATATACGTACGGCGGCGGAACGGACGCGATAAACGACGACGGGCCAACCTTGGCCGGGTGTAAAGCGCGAGTGGCCGTATAGATCTCGCTGGGGCATTTTTTGTGATTATTTTTTTGCTTCTCGTCTCGTCGCATCAATACACGCCCCGTCGTTGTATTATCGGATAAATAGTCTACACGTCCCTCATTACGGTGCGTCGGTGCTGATATATTATTCAAATATATGTTCATTACACCGGTTTAACAGTAGTGGAAATTGTCTCATCGGCTTCACAGAATTGAAAAATTTAGGCTCTCTAGAAGTCGACACCGCGAGTACTATATAATATTATAGTATAGGTAGCTATAAGTGAATTGCGGTGCAGCGAGTTGCGTTATACGATCAAAACGGCGGTAATGTTATTATATACTCGCCAGAATATAATATAAACGCGAATACGTTTTTTATACATCGAGTCTACACACACTCCTTTGACATCGACATGATATTATGTAAAAAAACGGTTCGTATATTCACTATTGCCGCTTCCGCAAAGAAATTATTACAAGGTTGTCTATCATAATATAATACCGCGAAATGTACGGAAATATACGCTTTTGGACGGTTACGGAAAACTGTATACAAATCACACCTTATTAATAAGGTTGTTATCACCATGGCGAGAAGGCATAAAACATTTAACTTGCGGGCGGGTAGCGGATAGTATAAAAAAACAGGGCGATCGATAAAACGTGTATCGAAATAATAAATGACCACGTCGTTATTATGATTTATTATATCGTATAAATACGAGAGCGCGCGGTATCTCATTTTGTTGTTCGTGGACTTTTTTTTTTTTTTTAATTGCCGAGGAACGAAAAAAAGCGAATCTTGATCAAACACGTGCTGGACGACCTGCTTTTTATATTATATTATACATAAATCTCAAATCTTTACAACGCTCTCTATATAGTTGCTGGCGAATGTGTAAATCAAATTTAAACCATATACATACTTTCTCATTTTTCAAAACTGTCCTAATGGAAAACGTTGTTTTCATTTTTTATTTCGTTCTATAGATTTAGGCATTTTACTCCAATTATTACGATCGTCTATAGACTTATAGTTCAATAAATAAATAAATGGTTAAAATCGAAATAGCTGGAATAAACATCTAAATTAAACATCTTTTAAATGTTTAAACAAAATAAAGTCTTGTAATTATTTATGTTATTTTATTTAAATTTACTGTAAAAGTGCATATTAATACACCACTATTCTTTGTCTAAATGGACGAAGCAAGATTAATTATTCACAACACAGTCTATATTACGTGTGTTTAATCCAACTTTTTTTCGCATAAAATGTAAAACGGCGTTATGTATAGGCAATATAGGTACATTACTGCGCAGAAGAACCACGTCGTTGTTCAATAATAATTATTAATTAATGCCATCCTCCGTGTAATAGAAAATATAAATTAAGTGTAAAGTACTTAACAACTCTTACATTAATAAACACATTAATGTATTACTACGAAAACAAGTAAACTGTGAACACTTATACTGATATATTTAATTACATAAAAATGTGATCATAAGTTATAACATGACATATAATAATAATGTACATAAATTTATAGTATATACTATGTATATATTTATTTTTAATTAAAATCTACATAAAGAAAATAACAGATGCTTCTACTCAGATGACAATACGTACTTTGTTGTAATACAATATTTCATATTATCATATTTTCAATAGCATTATGTATTATCTATTATATTGTACGTGCTCACGATATTCATCAACACATTTGACACTGTAAAATTATACAGATTTATGATTTATCGATATTACATAATATCTGTTTTACTAGAAAATTATAACTATCAAATCACTGAATTTATTCAAAAATGTGGCAAATTTTTGTAATAACCTATAGTTGTATACTATTGTACTTTTTAACAAAATATTAGAATACAATTTTTGTTATATTACAATATTTAACAGTTTATTTGATACTTTGAGAAGTGAGTTTACATAAAATGTTAAGTTATATAGATAGATTCTATAAAAAAAAAAACCGATCGTTTGTAATAAAATATAATAAATACAATTATAATTTAAGAAAAATGTTAAATAACATTATCAATATTTTTGATTTTAACAAAAAATAACCTTTACTATTTTAAATCATAGTTTTATAATTATATTAATATTATTATGTATTAATTTAAAAATATTTTATGTATGTAAACTGTTAAAAAGAGTATACTATTGAACTTGGGTGAAATATTTTCTGCTTGAATGTTTGATGGATTGTATGTATGTATGATATTTTTAATTAAAAAAATGTATGCTCTAATTTTGATTAGTTTTTATTTCAAGTATAAGCACAACTCGTCCTATATGTACATTTATAAAAAGGATTATAATATTATGTATATTATTTTAATATATCAAAGTAATTTTCGGCTAACATTTTCAAAATTAGATAAAATATTAACGGTTATCAGAATAAAAGTGCCCCTCCTTTAGGTATATAACTGTCGATGTTATCACTTACATTATAGAGACATTTTATTGAAAACTAAATAGACGTTTAATACAATATATTGATAGAATATCAAAAACATAATTCAATTTCACAATTTCAGGAAAATCGTCTTAAATAAAATACTATATATACATATAGTATATTATATATATATATATATATACCATAACATTGTTTACTTAATACATAAAGTTAATGAATGGGGTTGACAATCATCCATTTTCAACGGTACTGACACGTAAATAGAAAGCTGCAGGTTTACGCGTGACAGAAATGTCTGCCTCGTCTTATCCCATCAATCCAGCGAATATTTTTTTTTATATAAACACTTCGACCGCCATTACAAGGACCTGTTATATATACACTTGCCCTTTCTGCGGTTGGGTTTTACCTCTTTTTACTTATTTTGCCTATATACCTGTACGACCTATATATATATATATATATATATATATAATATGTATTTTTCCATTGAACTTTTTCCGTTGCACAAACACTGCCGTCGCGACGAGATTACCGATTCGATCGTCAATACGAACATCGTTTTAACGACAAAGCGAAAACGGTTTTACCGCGTTTACGTATACATCGCCATTAATCGAATGTAAATATACGCGGCCGGCGAGGACGCACACAAAAGCGCTCGCAATGTTTGGAGACTTTTCCCGGTGACTGTGCGGTGCATAACTTCGTTACGCCGCGCACGGGGAAAAGGTCCAAACGACAAATACCGTGTGTAATGATAATTTCTGTTTACTCGTTAGCAGTCGCGTACAATCCGACTGTAAAACGATATTATTATTCCTTGTGACAACGTCCTGAGCCGCCAGACCGCTATAGTTCCCGACGTCTAAGTCCTATTCCGCTACCTTTATCAGTGACAGGTTAATGGGACTGCAAACTATGCGATCAAGTGATGTGGCACACTTTGGAGGGCGGTACATTTTCATTTAATTATTTTTTTTATTTTTTTTATAAATACAACAAAGTTTTTAATTTTTTAATTTATAATTTCGAAAAAATGTATACTTCGATAAAAATACTAGATTTTACTATTCATAATTAAAGTATGAAGAAAATTCAAGAATGAAAAATAAAAAAACAATCCTAAAAACTATGTAGTCATGAGGAGTTGTATCATTACAAATTTACAATCATTAACTTATAATATGTGTTATTATTAATTAAAAACATGATAATTTAAATTTATATTATTTTATTGGACAGAAGTAATTTTTTGCAAATATAGGTGTGTCAATTAAAATTTAGGAGTGACAAATTGATAAATCCGCCTCTATTAATTATCTTAATTTTCAGTTTAGAACTATTCGAGTTCCTATGCAGGTTGTTAATTATTACAATTTTATATTGTTGTATGAGTTTAGAGTTTTATTACAAAACCCAATTTTTTTTTATTGATTATCTGCCCAAAAACACTTTCGCATGAGGTACTCGCTGTTAAAAAAATTGGTTATTTTACTTATCTCTCCTTCTCGGGGGATTCAACAATTTTTTTTTCACGCACATGTAATAATTATTTTATTATGCTGTTGTCTTAACTATATGCAACTATATACAATGTTTAAAGTGCAAGCACAAACAAACTTAAAATATGCAACCTATTATACCGCATTTAAATAAGCAGTGTGTAAGACAATATCAGCGTATAATATCAATTTTAATATTTAAATTGTCATAGTTGTGTTTATTGTCAACCGTGTCGACGGCGGGGCGTGGAATACACGTCGACGTCGTGTTATAAACGCGAGAGTCCTCTCTCATCCATAAAGATAATATTATACTACCTAATTATTACGCTCATTCATTATTTCGGTTCGTTTAAATATTCACGGCCCGTTAATGACTGTTGCTAAAATACTTAATGTGTTATTCGAGAGATCGTTTGTTAATAATTCAATTTTTACGATGCTATTTTAATTTTTAACACATAACTAAACGCTGTCCTATTACAACCCCGGTAAATTATTTACGAAAATGTAATGTTTTTAAATTACCCCCACGCACTGTGCGCCGCCCGCCCGGCCGTCGAACGACGACTGATTAAAATTATTTTAAACAAAAACCGACTAAAAAAAAAAATCCACAAACAAATTACGAAAATCATTATACGCTTAAACTTTGCGTCCGTTATTGTGTGTACAATACATTTATAATAGGTTAATACAACTTATAATAGGTTAATGTTTCGGATCGTTATCTGCCACGAAATCCATACGCGTCGTGTGTAGGCGCCTACGTGCACGCGTAATAATATATTATATTGATGAGCGCACGCACGCAGACGACGATGAAAGTGACTCTGAGAAGAGCTCTTACCGTTTTTAACTCTCTTTCTTTTTTTTCAAACGTGTATTAATATAATATTATAATATAGTTTCGCGCGGAGTGGTTATCTCTTTCCCGTACCTATACCAAACCAAATGCTCGAAATTCAATTTTCAACGACGCGATAATGATTTCGCTCGTGGCGCAAGTTTATTTATTTTTTCTCCGCTGCGAGAGGTGTATGGCCAGGGGGGAAATAATAAGCGGTGTAAGCGATCGTCGAATCCGACAACGCGTTTTTATTAAGCCGCAAAGTCTTCACGACCGTGACGCGCTCATTTCTCTCCAATCCTTGATAATAATATAAACGCGAACGCATTATGCGAAGGTAAAATAGTTCGGTTGAAATTACTTCGTACACGTAAGACACCCAAATTTTACGTCACAGTACGTACGGTCATGCCGACTAATCGGGAAACCAGATTTATATATCAGGTATTACCGATCTCGTGGGATATAGCAAAATATTTTCGAGAATTTTTACATATTTTATTTTTTCGAGACAGTCGGGCTCCGAAATCCGAACGACTAAGTAAATAGCGTTCTCCGATTTTCCTTTCCCCTTCGACCCAAAGGATAATGCGGTTATCCAGAATATCCTATATATGGATCACATTATTTTATTATATAATATACACTACATTTGGTTTGGGTTTCACGCTGGTCAAGTGAGTACAACAGTGATAAAATCCTACTGTACAACATGTTAGTGTATTTCTAATATTATAAATAAACATCAGTGTAACGGTATAATGTATTGTATACCAGAACATTAATGGTCGAAGAAAGTTAATTTTTTTAACCAAAATAAACTCAGAAGCTCGTACCGGGGTGAAGTTAATACCATTATGAAGCAGTTGTGCACATTTTTCAAATAATAATCAGAATATTTTAAGTATGATAATAAAAAGAATTATAATACATTGAATTTTTTAGTTTACGAGATTCTAATATTTTTGAAACGATTTAATAGAATTATAAATAAATCTGCTTTTGAAGACATTTGAAATCGCCTAGGTTCTCGACGTTATAAATGTGCAATGGCTTATTATATAGGTCAACTCCTATATTGTCGCAATCAATTTTTGAAACAGATAGGTACATGTCTCGTACAATAAACTATTAGTAAAGCATTGTTTAACAAATTCAATCGTATCGCATACAATGGACTTTAATTATTGACAATATGCACGCAGTGTTAGCATAATATAGGTTTTATATACTTCAAACAACAGGTGCCTAATACAAATCTGAATTAAACACCCGTACTCGTGATCGTGATACATCAAACACAATAGATATTTTAATAATAGGTTTAACATTATATTAAAATATTCGGCAGTGATAGGTATACTTACGGGGACTTACTTATACAGAATTGGCTGTTGACATTGGGAGGGGGGTCATGAAATAGTACTGCTTTTGGAGAGATTTGAAATTGCTATATATATGTGATACGAGACAATTTGCAAAGTACCTACTACTATATAAAACGTATCAAAACTTTTTTATACTCATAAAACTATGATATTCCTAAAAATGTCGTTAAATTGTATTCATTTTAATAGAACTGCTTAAAAACCTTAATCCATTGCCATTACGCCTCCGTAACGGAAAGAAAACCTTGGCGTCTGTGGCGGTGTTGGCGTGTATAGCGCACTCGTGTGTGGTAGTGGTAGTGGTATAATATTATCGAACGCTGGCACGATTCGGCTCGAGTATAGATTAGACGACAGATCGTGGTAATAATAGTATAATATGGGTCGAAACAGTTTTGTCATTAGCGCCGCCGTCGGTGGTGTAACGAGGAACGGCGCGGAGGTACAAAGTAAAGCCTTCGCCGACCTAATGGCGTAAAGATTGGCCCCGAAATCTCGAATTTCTATTAACGACGAATCGGTGTACAGCGCGCAGCTGTAACCTACGATATTATTTTATGACACTTATCCTGCAGCTGCTCGTTATATTGTTTGTTTTTGTACGAAACCGTGGTTTCGAATAACCGTACACGTCGTAATATATATTATGTAAGTAGGTACATCAAATGTCAAATTTGTAATAATTAATGAAACACAAAACAATTTTTTTTTACGAAATATGTAATACATAAAATCATGGCTTTAACTTTTTGACGAATTTTGTCAAAATTCTAACTTTAGACGCTCGTAGAAAATTAATACACAAAAAAAAAATACACACATCATCATTGTAAAATCAATACATTCATGGCTCAGCTCAGAATCTAAAAATATTTTGATATAGTTAATACAGTAATTTTGCTATATTACCTCGACCTATCTTAAGGCGTCGTCTCTTCGACCACCAAAGGCATATAATACGCAGTGGTGATTAACATTTTCTAGACACCAGTTTACGATATAATAATATATCATCATAACAATGAACCAAATAATGTGATAATCAGACTTTCGTCTATAGTACTCAATGGTAATATACTGTAGAAAATCCCTTCTGTCGACTGCAATACCTAGAATATATTATCACACTACAGGCTACCGAAATCTCTAATCAACCAGTGTTTGCATGTCATCATCATTTTCACCTCATGCAGTGTCATATAATACTATTATAATACTATAATAATAGGTACCGTTATAATATCGTGGAATTTTCGACCGTACCACAGTGATGTTTGTGTTGCTCGAGAGAGAGACATGACGATATTATGTATGATATAATACACCGATAAAATATGAAGGTTCGAAAACCAATTCATGACCTCTGTGCGCCTCGGCTGTGTAGCCTTCCACGTCGCACCACACAACCACACACGCCGTAAGTAGAATCTCATTGCAACAATTTGAGTTCAAAAAATAATTGTTATTACTCCGTCTCGTGCACGGCAGTTTATATTTTAGTGTCCTCGCGTGCTCGTTGATCGTTTGCCGGCACAATTTAATATTGCTTTTGGTGAGAGCGACTCATTTAACGACACGGAAACACGAGGGACGACAGCGTCAGCTATCTTTAACCAACCCTCTCCATCCCCTACGGCTTCCGCTGCATGTTCTGGGTTATCGTTACCGATTAAAACCAAAAACGGCATGACGAGAATGTTGATGTGACATCGACGCCGCCGTCCGCCGTAGTTCTATAATAATAATATGACGTTTAAGCACACGTAGACAAAGAGCCTTTCAATAGTCGGCAAGATCGTAAACATGAGAGACGCGTATAAAGTTGGACCCTCCCCCCCCCACTGAAAAGTTGTAAACTTCGGTTGATAAACCCTTTAAAACGAATTGAACAATAACTGTTTAGGATCCACACTTCTCATAAAGAAAACATATTAAATATATAACATCCACGATATAATAGTTATGATATGTTATTATAAATTAATACGACGAGTTTTATTTCAATCCGCCAACACAGCTTACTATCTACAAATTTGAAACTACACCGAATCGGTAATTAATATTAATATTCTGAGTGCGTATATCATACAATTATACAATTTAACCGAATATAATATTCACCACAAGTCCCCAAGTCCGTGGCATAAACTACTTAATAATATCATAAAGCATCACGTTTGTATAATATAATGTATATACGTATACGTACATATACGTTATTATTTATTGAAAACGCAACGATCACGTACCTACACTAAAAGTGTCCTATGTCGTTATAATAGGAAATTTATTTGTTTAAATTATTTTCATGAATATAATATGAATAAGAAAAATATATTTGTCTAGCCTTGAGATTAAAAAAAGAATAATATAGTCTCTGAAAAATAGAGTCAATAAACCTATAGTAATTAATTTTAATTTATCGACTACTTTGTATTAAAATATAATGTATCTATCTTTCGTGAGTATTAAGAGATATTTTCTGCACACAGAAATCTGAAATGTTAAGATATCTAATATGCGAATAACCCTTGAAAACAAACTAGTAAACTCTGTGATTCTCAATTTTGATTTTTTGAGAAGCACTATTTTTCGTTGACACTGAGTATTTATTGACAATGTTTGTTATAGTGGTAACACGACACATAAAAATATACCACTGTAAAATATAACTGCTGTTAGTGGTATTAGAAAATATAGTAGATGCCACGCTATGGCAGTCATTCTTTCATTCAGTTTCCTCCTGCGCACAGGTTAAATTATTATTGTACAATAATTATTGTTGATGAATATTATTTTTATTAACATACAATATATTCCTTTTGATATAAACGCATTCACTGATGCAATAATGAATGCAAACATTGTCGCAATGATTGAATCATATTTTGATATATTGAATGAAAATCTACGAGTGCTAGCGGTTCAGCTGTAAAAAAATTCAAGATTTAAAAGTCGGTAGATATATTTTTTTAAAACGTTACAATTGTGTTAATGTCCTATAATACTACAGTATCTGATAGCTCATCACTTGTGTTTAGTCTGATTTCGAAAACTTCATTATAATAATATGACGTACTCTATCTATACTCAATGCTAATAACTAATAGTATAGGTAGTGAGTAATAATAACGTTTGTGCGAGTAACAATTCATCGTCGCGTAACGATCCTAACCTGACCTATTGAAATTTTTGAAACGCAAAAGCCATTTCATTATAATATTTCCTGAGGATTTGCATTTGATTTCCCATAATAACGTGTGACATATTGCACGCACACGCGTCCACGGTGTATAGGAATATAACTGCGGGCATAACCCATAATAATATAATGGCCATATATTGTTGTTGTTGTTGTTGTTGTTGTTGTTCGAGGAGGCTAAGTGAATTCAATCATTTCGACTATCGATTTAATAACAGTTGTAGCTTATGACGCTGTAAATGTGCCATGGTTTATTATTTTGGTAATCTCCCCATATATATTGTCGCAAACGTTTTTTGATACATATGTATAATAAACTATATTAGTAAAGCATTATTGATTTAACAAATTCTATCGTATCCAATACAATCGACTTTAATTATTGACAATATATGCACGCGGTATAGCATAGGTTTTATATGATACAAACAGCTGGTATCTAATATAAATCTGAATTAAACGCCCGTTCGCGATACATCAAACACAATAGATATTACAATAATAAGTTTAGTATTATATTAAAAATTCTGGCAGTGATAGGTATAATTATTACTCTCACAGAATTAACATTGGAAGGGGGATTACAATATTACTATAAAAAGTAGAATATTATACTTAAAACTGTACACCTATAATTATAGAAACACATTTTTTGTCATTATATATAGGTAATAATGACATAAAGGAAAAAAAATATCTCAAAATTGGTAAAAAATTTGGGAATTTCAAAAAAACTGATTGTTTATTCTAATATTTAAAAAAATCTCGTTTGTCCGAACTACAAAAATCATTGGGGGTTTAACCAAACCATTTTGGGTATCCGACAGCAGTCGGTAAAACCTAGGATTTAACGGTAAATCCTAGGTTTTGCCGGTATTTGTACCTCTACCGTAACATATATACACTGCCACTGAACCCGAGGATCGATTTTTACCAACCATATACTTACATAATATATTAGCTTAATAACCGATTACCGTATAATATACGGCGTACATAATATTATAGTCATTACTCATCATTAGTCATATGCAAATCCAATCGTGAAATAGTCATAGGTGCAGTACCTGCGTATATTTTTATCGGTCGCCTCCTCGCCACGACACCGCTGACCACCACCACCACCACCACCACCACCGTCCCGTCCTGAGGTTTTCGATTGGAATATTTTACTTGTCGTGTGCCATTTCGCATTAATATTTCAAACGCGCCATGTAGCTGCACGCCGAACCGCGAATCGTGCAGTCTCGTCGTCGTACCTTTTCGCATGGACGCGACATATCTTTCGCTTGTCGTCTGCCATTTCGTTATAATATTTCACACATCCTCTGTCGGCTGTTGACAGTTTAAGCTCATCGAGTGCGTCGTATTACGTCCATCACCCAGCGCGCCCCACTGCGGCTAGCACCCCACCGATCCCCACACGTAATCCATCCCTCCTGCAGCTGATGTCGTCTTAAACCATCACCCGGTCGTCTTTTGCTTGCTGGTCGTCCGAATGCGCCGCCGGTACAATGGAACGTGATGGTACACCGCATACACGATATAGACGTTTATAATATTTTAAACCAATGATTTCCAAAGACATTTTATAGACAACGTGGAGGTAAACATAATATGCATCGTCGCCGTTCGCTAATAATAATATTATATTATGTCACATTGCACGTAATGTAATTTCTTATAATTTTACGGCAACCGAGTGACTTTTATTAACTGTCAACACATTATAACACTCTATGACAGATTAGGTATCAGGTGTATAATTTTGTTTCTTAAATAATTATTTTATAAATTTGATATAATATGACGGGTATTATCATGGATATATAATCATACATTATTGGTTTACTCCGCGGTGCGCAAACGATTGACTTTACGATCTTCAATTTGACGCATTACCAATTTATATTTTATCGATAGTATATATTATTTTATGTACCTCTATTTAATATGAAAATCAACGTTTTGGTCGAACAAATCGTTAGCTCAAGAAAACAATAATAATGCAACCCGTTTGTTTGCGTTTACAGGGCATAGGCGCTGATGGACCGGCACCGGTGCACTTCGAGCCTCAAGTCGCTGTGCTTTGCGATGCGAAATCAGATACTCCATACTACAGCCAGTACATGTCGGAGAACGGTCGGTGGACGTCCGACACGAAACGCAAAGTCGGATGCTTAAAGGAGAAAGTTGACATTTTGGACTACTGTAAAAAGGTAAGAATAATACAAAAACGGTGAAAAAAAAATACTTCAACACAAAACGCTTAACTTAAAACAAAATGACCTAAATGCGTATTTACCGTGTTACAGGTTTACCCCAAGAACGACATTACCAACATAGTGGAATCCAGCCATTACGTAAAAATCGGTAACTGGTGTAAAATGGGATTCAACAAATGCAAGCACACGGACTGGGTGAAACCGTACAGATGTCTCGGTAAGTGTTCGCGAAGGTTTATTTATCGCAAACCCTTCAACCGGCACGAGATTAAACTGCTGCCGTTTTTGTTTGACCATAATTTCTCTCGTCAGTAAATCTCCCTTTAATACTGGTCCCTCCTACCCTCTTCTCCCCCCCCCCTCACCACTCGTCGCGGCCCGAGTCCGTCGATTTACAGTCTTTTATGGCTCTCGTTCCTTATTCTCGTGATTGATTAGCTCTCTCGCGCCACCGTTTCTTGTCTTGACTTACAATTACACCGAGTATTTGGACTTTGGAGGGCTTACTGATTGGCAGTATACCTTTTCGAAAGCTTTTCGGTGCTCTGAACGCTAAATTGAAAAAAAAAACCTTATCAGACGTTTTGTAATGCATTGGTATAGTGGATGCAAGGAAACCACGCCATTGCATTAGCGAAAATAATTGATTTTATTATGACATTTCAATTATTAGAATTATTGTCGGTCCTTATTAATTTTATTTTTATTTCTACTTCCTATCATTTAATATTGTTCTGCAGAATACAGACACATACCTACGATGTTTTAACAAAGATAAAAATATAGTAAAATTACGTGTGGTTATAATGTTATATGCAATACTAGTTATATAACATATCTCTATCTAAACACAATAAGATAAGAAAAAATACAAAAATCAAATACCATGATAATAAAACCAATTAGAACATTTTTTCCTTCAATATTAAAGAACTAAAACAAATAATAACAATGGATAATTGGCCAATTCGACTTATTTACCCTCACACCGTCCAACTAAAACTCTATACTTGAGAATTTCTAATATTGTTATAAATAATAATATTCGTCTGAATTTTCACGAACTATAGTATACCTAATAGTGTCCTCAGTCCAGGATTGAACAGTCTGTTAATATTTCGTTTAATGGTCGTCACGACCCTAAGTCTGCAAATGACTGATTGTTTTGCGAGGTTACGATAAAAATCGATAGAAGTACAATATAATGTATAGTTATTATATACGTATATTACAGGCACCTAATTATATGACCAATTCTATGAACTTTTCTATATGAACAAAGTAAAATGAACGAAATCATAAATATTGGTTTTGCCATTAGAATTACGTATTTACGTTAGACGACCAAAGTGGTCATATATATCGGATTGACTATTTTTGTTAAAGACTTACAGTTTACGTCTTATAATGAAACGCCGATAATGACGCCGTTATTATCGTTTATAGTTTTGTTTTTATTAAATATTATCACCTGAAGTTGGAGTTTTATCTGAAAAATACAGTAATAGATACAAGAAATACTTAAATTACTTTTATAATATTATCAACGTATTCGGTTAACTATTCTACATAGTTTATATATTGATTTTCCTGTGAAATTTGTATTTAATGCAATTTGAAAATATTATAGCAATATAATTTACCCTGTTAGTGTGAATAATAAAAACCCGACAGGATATTTGACACTTATCTCGCTTATTTGCTCACTTCTAAATAAAGAAAAGTATTTTGCTGTAGGTATTGAATTCGAATGCAATAATAAATTAATGCATATTATATTAAATTAATTCAAATTAAAGAAACGATTTTGATGAGCGAAGCTCGGTAAAAACTTTGATACGTGCGTGAAGTTTTGCCCCTCCCCCTTCCATGATATTTTCCTAAAACGAGGACCAATATTTGCAACTTAAGGCAACCTATACGTCATAAAACATATTATGCATGGAGTCGCTTTATTTGCATAAAATAAAATTTAGGAGGCATCGAGTTGGCACATTCAAGCAGACCTGGGGCACTTTTTCTTTTCAATAACATGGGAGGGAGGTAACAAACTTCAATTACGTATCACTGACATTTCTTCAAAATTGTTTGACAGTCGTTGGTATAGTTTTTATTTACGATATCAAGAAAATTGAAACATTGGCCTCTTCATAGTACCTCAACCTATTACCTACTATATCTAAACTCATTTACAGATCTCGTAAATTAAATATTTTAAGCATTTTTTTTACATAAAAAAGTGTTTACACAAATAAATAATTAAAACAAAAAATAACTAAAATGTACAAATAGTGCTACAGTTTCAATAATGATAAAATAATATTATAAAGTCGCTTAATCTTAAATTTAATTTAAATTCGATTTTAGTATGGTTACAATAAATAATAATCGTTCAATGACACCTAAACGCTGAGGCTCTAATAGTATACCACTTTGTTCTATTAGCTTAAGTGTTTTTTTTTCAATATTAATGTGAAGTATTTAAAATCAATGAATAATATTTTCATTAAGAAATTCAAATTCAGAATATAAAGTATATTTTACCCAAGTTTTACGCAGCGGATATTATCTCCTCGTTTTCACGCTTGAACTTGTGTAAAAGAGAGTACCTACTATACCTCCGCCGTCATTGAAATTATAATTAAAAAACAATAGATTCTTTAGCGATTATCCGGGGCTTAAAAACTCGTCAATCGCCTTGCTCGTACAACGCTCTCGAGACAATTATAATCTGGTACCGATATCCTTGTGCACTCGGCTCACGCAAATCGTTATAATTTAGGTACACTGAGAGCCATCGGCCGTTTTAATATTATTTTTATTGTTTTTATTACTCAACTAACTGAACTAAGCAAGTCTTCATTTATCTCATTTTTGGACTGCCGTTTTTTCCTTCCTAATTTGGAAGATACATTTTATGAATTTTAATGAATGTTCGCCATGGTTTACATCTAAAAATCACAATGTTTATTCATCACAGATTGATAGTGGTGTATACAATTATTATTATAAAATACTTAATACACCTTAAGTACTAATTATATATTTTAGATTTTTTTTAAATTTCAAATTTCTCAGAACAATACACTTGATAAACCACAAGCACGACAATATTTTATCGTATACAGTATTTCCTCAAACGATTAAAATTTAAAAACACAGTAAATAACCACAAATTGGCAAATATTTAAAAACTTTACAGCACCTTTATTAGATCCACTGCATAAAATATTAAACAATATTGATTTTGTTAAAATTTGTTGATCTATAAAGTTAAAAATATAGCTGGCTGAAATAAATATGTAGATACTCAAACTATATAGTATATATGTAAAACAAAATTAATAATACCTTTTTCTATTTTAACTACTATACTTTAGGTCTTCTAATTAAAAAGTTTCAAGTGGATAACAGCTTTAAAAAAACAGTTAAAATAATATCCATAGCTAAAAAAAATCCTCAACTTCTCTTTTTTAGCATTTAATTACTGAATATGTAATTTCAAATAAATATTTCCTTTTTTTTGTAATTTGTATACAATTGTATTTAAATAAATATCGTACATTTAAATTAAAATATTGCATACGTGATTTTTATAATTAAAACTAAATAAAAATTAATTTAAATTTTACCAGAATAACATAAAAATGATTAAAATACGTTTCGATAAATCTAGAGGGGGGAGATGAATATATCAAGTGAAGGCATAAATTATATCACATAATCTCTCTCTCTCTCTCTCTCTCCCTCGGTCACGCACACTCCCAACACTCGATTAGATAATATATAATATATATAAATACAAAAATCATCAGTTAGATTATTATTATTATTTTTATTATTATCTCATTATCGGCGTAAACGTTAACTCTTGTACCAAATAACTTATATTTTAAAATGTATATCGAGATTTTGAGTAACACGAAGATACAGAAAATAGAGCGTTATAAAATGTCGTTTAGTAAAATACTGCTGCAGTACCATGTGTCGATTTACAGCGAGGGGTTTATGTCTTAAATTTGTCTTATTCAAAAAATACTGTTTGATGACTTTGATCTTTAGAATTGTCCCAATGGCTATATATTTTAACATCTTTATCGAAAATATTATACACTCATCTCGATTTGTGCTCAATATATCGTATTTTACTGACGAGATTATAGTATAATGTGAATATGTGGTCGCCTACAACACTCGAGGATTGCTGATAACGACGTTAATCGTCCTCCGCAACATGGTTGCATATTATTACTTAATAGTATTTACTTATATAACTATAAAAAAAAAGGTTATTAGTTTTAAGTAACCTTTTTTTATTCTCAAGTCAATTGAACCTCTTTGTGGAACTACGGAAGGAGACGTATCCCGAGGGATTCTGTTTCCAACTTATAATAGTGACCTATTTATTGTAATTTATTGTAGTCGTTTATACATATTATGTATATATATTATGATTCAATATTATCAAAGACATCTGTATACTCTTTTGTACTTTTGTAGGACCCATTCACATTTTTTCAATTTTCAGCGTCATTCCATTATAGATTGAAAACGGTTTTTTTTTTAAACATCTAAAATTAATTTTTTTTATTCGATCCTTCCCATGTGTAAATTAATTGTTTAGAACAGAATTACCAATATTTATTTTTATTAGAGGTCACATAAAATACCCTTTTGGTGGTGTATTAATTGTATTACTCGGACAGTTGGACTCATTCCTATGTTTATCCATGCCTAAAGAATAAAAAATATTTTTTTATTTATTGAAATTAAATATTAAACCTAATAATTTTTTTAAAAACTACATACAAGGACATAATAATATACATTTTTTGTATTATGTTTCAATAATACATTAAACCAAATATTACACAATTTTATTAGTACGATTTTACATGCTGTACATTTTTAATTTTATTTACATTTTAACATAGGTATTTAATCATTTATTTCTAATTTTTCACTATTTAAACATTAATAAAGACTGTTCAACGTTAATTTGTTTAAAACTTGATTGGTTTATAACCAAACCAATAAAATATATAACATCACTTTGATGTAATTGTATACTTGTATCTTTGGTGTAATGATTTTACCAACTGGCAACTACAACCTACTGGTATTAAATAAACAACTTTGCCACCTTGGTAAATTGAATCCATGAATTCCCTAAATGTTTGTCGAAAATGTTCTCAACAATGTTCTATTATAGGGGTACAAAGTTCAGTTGTTTGTTTGTTCATTATTTGCGTTAATCCTGAAATTATAAACATGCCAAAAAAGTAAATAAATGGTTACCCATCATGTAAATGTAATGTAATTTGTACGTTTACAGAAGGACAATTCCAAAGTGACGCTCTCTTGGTGCCCGAGAATTGTATATTCGATCACGTGCATAATCAGAGCAAATGCTGGCCTTTTGATCGCTGGAACCAGACTGCAGGTCAAGCTTGTCAGGATCGTGACCACAACTTAAGAAGTTTCGCCATGTTGCTCCCATGCGGCATATCGTTATTTTCTGGCGTAGAGTTTGTTTGCTGTCCATATAAGGGTAATAGTTTAATCACGCAAATACTTGTATAATATATATTGTATATTTGCATAGATTATTATTATAGTTTACATTTTCTCAAATTTATAAAAAAAATCAGTTTTTCGAGACGTTTAATTAATATTCTATATAATATTATTCATGTTGATTATTTTATTGACAATTTTATTATATAATAATATTATAAAAAACAAAACAAAAATGGAACGTTATCGAACTTACGTTTTAAAAAAAATGTATCACTTTGAATATATAAAATAATATGTCCAACTACCTATAAAAGTAAAATTATTTTTCAAAATTAAAAACTGATGTTTTTTAAAAATTATTTTGTTAAATAGATTGTCAAATTATTATTAATTAGTGTATTGTGATTAATTTTGTGAGAGAAATATAATTACATAGTATATAATACATAGCTTCCGTGAAATGTATTGAGAGTAATTCTAAAATTAAAGTAAACTATTCTCATATAGTTGTAATAAATAGTTATTGATTATTATACTGTACTATTATTCTTCTAAAATGATTTAAACTAAATAACTATTTACTAACTTAACTATAATTCTTGTAAATTTAGATAAAATTCAATTGAAGAAAACGGCACCCATAACTTCAGATAGTCTCCTCTCTTCGGATCAATTCGACGTAGAAGAAGACATCGACGACGATGATGACGATGAGGATGATGATGACGAAACAAATGATGAAGAAGATGACGACGATGATTATGATAACTATGATGATATGCCACCATCTCGCATGTCATCGACTTCGACCTCGACTGCAGCACCAACCACCACTACCTCCACCACCACGATGGCGACGACCACTAGAAAAGCGACTACCACCACGACAACCGTACCACCACCACCTCCTCCACCACCATCTACTCCCGAAAGCTCTCACACCACACCATCTAGCCCTATTAGGAACTTGCCTACCCCGGATACGTATTTCACGCATTTCGATCCCAGAGACGAGCATAAATTGTACAAAGAAGCTCTGAACCGATTGGAGGAATTGCACCGCGAGAAGGTGACCAAAGTTATGAAAGACTGGTCTGATTTGGAAGAACGGTACCAAGAAATGCGTTCCAAGGACCCACACATGGCCGAAGAATTCAAACAACGAATGACTCTCCGATTCCAACAGACCGTACAATCCCTGGAAGAAGAAGGTTCGGCAGAAAAACACCAACTGTTTGCCATGCATCAGCAGAGAGTGAACGCCCATATTAATCATAGAAAGAAGGAAGCCATGAACTGCTACGTTTTTGCTCTCAACGAAAATCCTCCGAATGTAAGTACTGAGTAATAATATTTAAATGCTGTTGTTTGTATCGAATAGATCATTATCATTTATAAAAAAAATACCGATACAACTAATGCTTTTTATGTTTGATTTCAGACACACAAAGTACAGAAATGTCTTCAGAAACTTCTCAGATCGTTGCATAAGGACCGTCATCACACAATAGCACATTACCGACACTTACTCGCATCTAGTATTGAATTGGCGGAACGTGAAAAATCAGTCACTTTGGAACACTTGGTAGACATTGATCATATGGTCAACCAATCGCTGCAAATGCTTTACAGGTACGAAACCATAGAGGAATATTATTGTTTCAATTCATTTCTTTAAAAATGTATATTTAACTTCGCTTTATTATGTTATTTCCTACAGATATCCAACGTTGTCACGCAAGATTTCACAATTGATGTCGGACTACATCCAAGCACTCAGGAGCAAGGATGATACTCCAGGATCGCTGTTGGCCATGACCCGAGATGCTGAAGCTAGTATACTAGATAAATACAAAGAAGAAATCTCGACAACACAAGAAGGTTAGCTAAGAGCCTTTTAGGGATTAACAATTGATTCATTTTTGTAATATTTGAATGTGTTTGTTGTGTAGACAAATCTCGTGCAAGATATCCGATAGAGATGAAACGCAAACAACCGCACGAAATGGTCGAATCGAAGGAGGCCAAACTTCAAGTTGAAACAGCTGCTGAGTTCGATGCTAACGAGAACGCCGAATCCCAACCACACCCAGGTCAACAGCAACAGGCCCAACAACAACCCACAGCAATCAAACCGGACCAAAATGCCGCCACCGCTCCAGCTGCTGCCGTACAACACCACGATCATGATTCCGAACCAAAAGTCTCTCATGCCCAAGTACATGACATAAGTCACGGAGAACCGGTAATTTTGATTTTTGACATATAATCATAATTTATAGCTGTATACAAAACCTCTTAACAGTAGCGTGCCTGAATGGTTGCCTACAATGTTTCTTATTAGTTATTAGTGATTCTCGTAACGATTCAAAAATATCGAAAATGTGTAAGTCAAATTTTTTGCTGTAAGCGTTTAAAGTTCAAATTTCACGAAGGTTTGGAAATTATATTTTAGTTAAACATTTATAGAATTTTTAACTACCTAATTAACTTAAATACCCAATGCTTGAAAATGTAACACAAGTTTCTTAACAATTTTAATTATTAAATAACATGCATGTAATGTTTTTGACAAAAATTGAACTTATTGTTTGATTAATCAAAAAATAAATTTACAGAGACCTACTCAATGACAAAGTACATTCAAACCTACTATAGGTACATTACAACTACTTCCCCGGTTTATTTATACATAACTTATTAAATTATGATTTTTGATTATTATGATGAACTTAAAAACCTACTCGATATAAAAAATAAATTATGTATGACTATTAAAATTCTAAAGTATATATAAAAATTATGTTTACTGTATAGTATACTTTTCTTATTTAATATTAAGTTGCTAGGATTACTATTTTGGATTTTGTATAGTTTCATAGTAACTTACCATAACCCCTCTGACATTTTTTCAATACCTCTTAATATGTATTGAGTAAACTAATTCTTTCCGATTCGGTCACTTTCTGCAGACATTCTTCACCCGGAAGAACTTCCACCATGATTCAAGGAACGTCCACCTAACGTTGGCATTTGCCGGATTGTCGTTGATAGCCGCAATTTGTGTCGGAGTAGCCGTGATCCGTAGAAGAAACGCCAGATTGCCACAAAATCAGGTAACGTCGTCGCGCTGCTTTTGTTAAATACTTTTCTGTTTAAATTTGTATATAACCCCTATCGTTTTTTTGCGTATTTTTTAGGGATTTATCGAAGTCGATCAAGGTATATCCCAAGAGGAACGTCACGTGGCCAACATGCAGATAAATGGATACGAGAATCCCACCTATAAATATTTTGAAGTCAAAGATCAATAAGTGGGTACAACCTGTAACATAATTTGAACTTGTCAGTTCATCGTGTAGAATAATGAAATCGTCATGTTTTGTTTAATTTTACCAAAAATGTAATTTCTGCTTTTATTTTTTATTTTTCAGAAAACAAACTATAGCCCACATAGCGAAATACGTACTTAAGGAGACGATTTTAACCACCCAGCAGCGTTTTTAACCATTTATCTATATGCATAAATATTTACATAAATATGGATGTACGTGATACAAATAGGAACTTATTATTAATAATATTATATATTATATATATTATGTATCTATATAATATATAATTACATATATATAGGTCTGATTAATTACAAAATTAACGTCGTTTTATGCATAGATGTAGGAAGGACCATAATAAACTTCTAGACAAAAGTGCCATTTTATTTTCATTCCATTTAAAAACAATAATAACATATCCATTATTTTACGAAAAGTTTTAACGAAATCGCCTAATGCATTGTTCTAGTCAAAACATGCTTGTTTTTCATTAGTCATGTTGGACATTCATATTATACACAATATTTTGAAAACATTTAAATAATAATAATACTCAAAACGTGTACATTGTAATTATCTTTTAACCTTTGTCTAGCGCTTTTTTTTTTAACTATGTAGTACCATCAGCATTATTAAGTTAGACATATATTTATAGTTAGATATTTGAATTATAATAAATATTATGATACAATAATACGATAATTTAAAAAAAAAAAACTTACATTTAAATAAATAGTATACACATTTTCTTTTTTTAAGTACCTACATAATTATTATTATTATTATTATTATTATTATTATTATTCGTATTATTTTATTTTTAATAATGACAATAAAATAACAATAGACAAAAAACAATAGATAAAAAACAATATAAAAGAACAAATAATGATTATAATGATTTATCTACAACTTCCAATATTATATTGTACATCTCGCTTGTTATTAAACTCTGGTTATTTTAGTTAGTTTTTTTTATTTCATATTCTTAATTAAGATTACTTTTTTAATTGTTAAAGACACTACCTATTAGGACAATTAAGATTTCTCATTTTTATTATATTTTTTTTTTTTCGTCATCACTCTATATTATATAAAAATATATACCTAGTAAGATATATTATAGGTAGGTATATTATTTAAGCATTTAGAAAGTATACTATTATAATTTATATTATTTTTGTGTAAATTTAAGAATAAAATGGGACAAAACGTATGTTTTTGAATCTGATATAACTTAAAATAATAATAATTACTAAGTGTTTTTCCAAAATGTTATCATTACCTACCTAAAAATGTATGTATAACTAATTTATTTATAAAAATAAAATTGTATACATTAAAAGAAATGGTTGATTACTTTGTCTATTTATTTATTTATATGTATATCTTTACTTCTTCCATCGATTTTCCCTTATGTTTTATAATATTATATTTATATTCCCAAGACCAACAGATTTATCATTATTTAAAAACATTTTACAACTACAAGTCACTAACTAAATATACAATTTACAATAATTTTTTTTTCCATATGATTTTGCATATAGCATGTTACTTTTTGGTGACCGATTTTTCAATGTTTTCAATCAACTAATTGGGATACAATTCAAAAAAATAACACATTGTTTGTTAATTTACCTATAAAATGAAGTAATTAAAAAAACAAATATCTACTAGCTCTGTAAAATTATTTCAACACAATCGTCAGACTTATCAATTCGTTGATTCCTACAGAATATCCGATTATGATATTTATAAATTGTTTAGTTATTTTAAACACGTGGTCTTTATAGTATAAACTATAAATTGACTTTGGTCCATTTTAAATCATCAAATTGTTGCCTTGCTGTTAGATTTAATATATTATTAATATAATAATATGGTATAAAAAATTAAAAAGTAAGCCATTCCAAATTTCCAAATCCCAAATGGTTAATAGTTTAATACTTGATATTATAAAAATCGATGACTATTCATAGATACCTATTTCCAATTTCTCATTTACTGAATTTTTAATATTATAAATTATAATATTATAACATATTTTAAATTATATTGTTATAATAAACTATTAAGCTCTGAAATATACAACAAAATATTTAAACAAACTATAATTAATATAATTCTGAGCGGAGCGATGAATGTATTCATTTTACAATGATGTGTGTTAATTTTCTTATAAGTCATGTACGCGATAAGTAGAAATAATATTTTAATTTTAAACTTAAGTAAGTTTTCTGGATCAAAAGTGAATCCAGTTGGTGCATTTGAGAAGTCATATTTTAAGATTCCCAATAGTTTTCAAAAACGTCGGGAACAACAAAAAAATGGGAATTCTTACGCAAAACCAATTTTTGACCAAATTGATTTTGTTTTTGGGTTTAACACAAAAAAAATAACCGTAGATACATGCACTTTTGACCTAATGTTTAATTGAGCATTTTCTACAATTTATAAAATTTTAAATATATTTTGACTATTTTTGGGCTATTTATGGCATAAAAAATTGTTGAGATTTTTTATTATTATCAAAAAAAATGTTCACTCCGTCAAAAAAATATGAAAATTCAAAAAAGGTTCCTCATAAATAGCTTATATTGTAACCAAAAAATATATAACACATTTAAGTTCAAGTTTGAACAAAATTAGATATTAAATGAAGAGTAACGATGTTAGTTATTATGTTGTAATTTAAAAATATTATTAATGGGTACTTGCCCCTTTAGAGTATATTATTACCTATATTGTATACACAAAATGACATTTTTAAATGCAATGCTTTCGGCAAAAATGTATTCAACCTACTGTACCTATTACTTATAAAAAAATAAATTACTTTAATAGCAATTGTATTATAGAATATAGGCTGACAGACCGACCTCGCTCAGAATCGTTTTTCGTATATAATGATTTATATCCTTAAATTTAAATTCAACACATCCATTACAGTGATCGTTCTAAACAGCTATACTGTACAACAGAGCGGTTTCCCCACCTTGTAGATTCTGAGCGGAGCGAGGAACGTATTGATCTTACAATGATTTGTTTTTTTTATCTGTCTGTAAATGCTTTAAACAGCACTATAAATTGTAAAAATAATGCTTCGATTTTCTTTCGATAATTTTTGAAAATTCCCAATAGTTCTTAAAATCGCCGGAAAAAACAACAAAAAATTAAGGAAAACGGAAAGATTTTGTTTTTTTGTAGATACATGACATTTTCACCAAATGTTGAGATCATTTTCTATACACAAAAAAATATTTTGACAATTTTTGAGCAAATTGTAGGCCTAAGACATTTTTTATTCAATAAATATGGATTGAAAAAATGTCATTGGATTTAATACAAGGTTCCTCATAAGTTGTTACAATAGCAGATCAAAAATATTTTTAAAAAAAGCACAATTTCTTTTTATAAGCATTTAAAATTAAAATTTTGACCAATGTTCGTCAAAATCTCGAATGCTTCCAAACTATTTCGTAGTTAAAAATGTATAAAATGATCAGTTTTTAAAGCTAAAATTTAGGATTATAAAGGAATATTTGCATTTTTAAGGACATAAAACATCATATAGGACATAGGTACCTATCTGGTATTTTAAAAGAATATTAAGATAATATATTACCTATTTTAAACGACATACAAACATTATATTTTAAGGATCTTAAGAGAATATAAATCCGACATCTATATTCTATAAGGGTCTATACTCTATAGTACCTATAATGTGAGTGTGTGTATGTTTCTAGTTTCTACTATATAGTGTGTATGTCTGTATGACCTAACCTAACCTTGTTTTTACTTCTAAAAATGTTGTATTCAGTTTAATTATTTATGTCCTTAAATAATTGAGAGATTTCTATTTACCTATGTTGATAAAAAAAAATGTATATTTTAAATGATCAATAACTTTTTTTAAACTATTTATTGCTTTGCAAAATAAATGTAAAACGTTTTACTTATTATTTGTATACTGCGGCGAATCTAATTATTTTGTTTAATGCATGGGCGTCTCGAGTCAATTCCATGGGGAGGGGATATTAAATTTATTAATCTGAAATGTGCAGTTGACATAACGAATATGTGCTTTTGAGAAGTAAATAAAATTCTAAGGAGTCACTTGGCTGCACTAGCGCAATAATATGCATGTAAGAAATAGGTACCTATTATAAAGTTTAAGCAATAGTAGGTACCTACTTTAAATGATTTACATACTTTTTATTAATTTACTATTTAGTGTTCACTCCTCGCCACAAATTACAACTTTATTTACTCCAAATTCCAATGGACCGACAAGATCCAAATTGCTACCAGAAACCACCACCACTGTTAAATATTGAAACACTTTTTTTACTACAAAACGATATTACAGCTACAAAAAACCCACATATTTACCATTGTAAACCCAATAATACATTCATCAGAGTCTACTTATACAAAATACATATTGTTCTCGAAATACGAAATGTTATCGTAAACTTGTTATAAAGCTAAGCTAAGCCCCCCCCCCTCCCCGCCCAAATATTCTATAAGCCCTCCCGCCTCCCTCTCCCCTCAAAAGAGATAGATACAGCTTTTTAGTTGTGAGAGATCGAAGCCCACCCACCACATTGGTATTAAACATGTTAGCCCCCTGAAATTTTAATAGATTTCCGTCTATGCGGAAATTCAAAATTTTTTTTATAATATATGCGTATAGATGATCTATAATAAAGTTTAATTTAACAGGTTATGCAGCATAATTATTGTTTACAATTAATTACATCAACTATCGTCTAATAACCTGTTATGTATATATTATAATAGCTTGTTTTTTTTTAATTTAGGACAATAAAAATTAAATTAAAATAAATACACTATTTTTTTTTATTATAAAAAAAACCAGTTTAGCGACTTGAAGTTTTGCAACAATTGTTCGTGAAACTTCTCGATTCCTCGACCTCAGGCCCTAAGATATCAAAATCTACCTATACCTAATAAATCACTGCTTTATAATTTTTTCTAAGATACAGCTCCAGAGTCAAGACGAAATAAGTTCGAGTTACGCCCGTCGATGATGTGCACCGAAATTCCGGAATTTGTATTTATAAACTAAGAACCTAGGTATAAACCGCAGTAGTGGCATAAGGAAATACTTATATCTTAATTCGTGACCGAGGACGGTGGACCGTGATTTATTGATAATCTTCTCATATTATACCTACCTTAAAAAATGTAATTTTTTAATTATAAAAAACATAATAAACGATAAGTGGTGGCGGTAACAGCCATGTTACGGACTTGTACACGGTCCTGGAAGTTATAGATGATACCGTGGACTTATATGAAATCATAAACATAAGACATAATATAATATTTTATTTTTCCCCCCTATGTCCATATCGTATATTATGTACAATAATAGAGTAATAATCCGTGGTAATTTTAAATAATAAAATAAATATCACATAATATACACAAGTCTGTGATAACAACGGATATATTTTTGGTCTTTTGTCAATTATTAGGGTGGGCGGATTCTACCGTTGGCATTCTGTGGGGCCGCGGGGGTTGGTCGCACTGAGAACCATTTGTAATGAATTCCTCCCGAGACCGTCCCGTGCCGTCGCCGTATATCGCGACGACGAAGAAGTGATGAAGTGCAACACACTGGGTAGAAAAAAAAACTAAAAAATAAGCATAAAAAAATGCAATTTGCATTTTGGAGTACGATAGACATGCGATCGGAAACGGGGGGAAAACACTGTTAATTTGTCGAAAGAAAACAAAAACAATAATAGAAAAATAGTATTTATTGACAACGTTCGGCCGCACACGGCAGGCTGTCGTATAATCATAGCCCATAGGTAACACTTGAGTTACCGTCCGCCGTGAGCGCGCGCGCGCGTGTGTGTTGGTGTGTGTGTGTGTGTGTGTGTGTCGTGTGTGCGTTTTGTACGTGCGTGCGCGTGTGTGTGCGTTTCGGTTATTGTTTGGAGTAGGTGCTATAGGTGTTATTATAATATTATAAAACAGTCGGTGCACCGTCCGTTCGTCTCCGCCGCCGACATCGCCGCAATATTCTCGAGGTTATCACCGCCGACCGACGTGTCTTCGTCTGCGTACGATCGGGCATCGAATCGCCGTCACCGCCAACAGGACCCCGCACAGTAAGTCCGTTTTTTTCCGTCGGTTCTGCGCCTCGGCAGTACGGGGTTATCGCCGCTGTCGGGCACCATCCCCCGAGTGGTGTCCGAAACGTCGTCCTCCCCTCGCGGCCACCTTCCCCGTAATAGGTCTGACGTGCGCCGTTCTCGCATGCCCTCTTAGGTAGGTTATGACCACTTAGGTATTTTACTATCCTTGTGTGGCGTCCACTCGGCGTCTTGGACGGATGTTCTATCGTAGCTCACCGTGAGATAATAATATTATACTTGCCCCGATAGTCTATTTAGAATTGACTTATCCAGCGCGTTTGATGCTATAAAAAAAAATTCTACTCACAGATTTATGCTCGTATAGATACTTATCTGTTGACTGTAATGATACTTTAATTCGTCAATACTTTAATTCCAATAACTTTTACTGTCTAGGACCTAGGTGTTACTTAAACTTCTACATTTTATTCAATCTTAATTATTTATAGGCATAAACTGATACCTCTACCTACCTACCTGTTTTGTAAATGCTACAAATTAAATAAGTTTGTAGTCATTAATTTTATTTTAAATGTTTACCACCTATGTAATATGTAGATACTTCTTTATACAATTGTTCACGTGTATCATTGTAACATTGTTAATAATACTATGTAGGTAGGTATATTGAATTCTTATAAATAGGTAACACACTTAAATGTTTAAACATAGGTATAGTTTGAACATGATGATGGAATTAATACAATTTTATACCTACTTGTAATTTTTTTGTAATAAGTAAACCACTTTATTTAATCAATTGCTCTCTTTAATTTTAAAAAAATTCACAACTTAAAATACCTCTTTTTACATATGAACCATGAAACCTTATCATTGCTTCCACTCGGCTCCATATCGTTTATTTTATGTTACCTAATTTAAATGAAAACTCTATGGTCCCTCTCGGGATTGGTCACCCAATTAAATGATTTACATTAGGCATGGCCAGTTATCTTTGTCTACTCTGATTTTGTGTTGCTTTGGTGACTTTTTGGTCTATTACTTAGGTGTAGTTGCAGCTCACGTTCACCTGGCTCTTTCTGGCCCAGGATGTCTTCTATCAACTTGAACTTCCTACCTTTTGTATTTAAAACTAATATTTTTTAAATCATTCTAATATCCACAATCTACCTATACTCATATATTAAGAACAAAAAATTTTTATAGTTCTTTTGTAGCCCTAATTTTATTGCTATTTAAATTATTATATTTTACACAAAACAAGATATATTTTTTTCGGTTTAAACTATTTCTACCATTTTATTAAAATGATGAGACAAATAATGCCAAGTTGAACTACTTCTTAACTCTTGTTCATAAATATATCTCTTAACTGTTAAGTAATTCAAATTATTCAATAGATAAATGAATCAAGTTAATGTAAATAACAAATTAATAAATACTATGATAATATCGAGGATAATATGTATAGAAACTTATCATTTAGGTATACATAGGTACTTAAATCTTAGAGTTTTTATAATTATTTTATGATATTGTTAAATTGGTTAAGTAATTATTATAAGTCTTAGTTTTTTTCAGGGAGTTGAATAAATAGGATACATTTTTATCAAACCATCTCTATAAACCAAGTACATACTTGAAGTCTTCAGACTTTGAAATTCTTCCATGATGGAATGGAAGAACAACGTTCCAGAAGGGTATATATATTTATAAAATCAATGTAATATAAATCTTTAGTATAATACCTATATTAATTTTACTTTATTGTGTGCAGGAAAATAAATAAAACTTCAAGTTCTCAAAATAGAAGACCTTCTGGTGGGGGAAATAAAAAAGCAAATGATACTGTTGAATATTTTGGGTAAGTACTTATATTTATCAAAGAACCCATAATACCTACATTAGTTATTTTTGTTTTAAAGTTTTTCACCCATTATTTTATAAATACCTTATTAAAATTAGTATCAAATTTTCTAATGTAAGTATAATCTTTATTTTTATAAAGATTGTATTTACATATGAGTTGAAATTTTTAATTTCCATCACCCATTAGGTATTAAAAATAGGTAAAACATTCCTAGCATTTTTCTTGAAAACCTGAAGGTGAGCATTTTTTATTATACTTATATGTTTATTGGTAAATCCACTACTTAATAGTATACACATTTACTTTTGAACTTACATTTTTAATCATATAATCTGATACTCAATACTTTTCTAAAAATCTGTATGTATAATGTATAAATATTGAACAGACAAATATTTTTTTTTATTATTATGCATTTCAGTTTTAGAAATATTAGTTTTGAAAAGTTGATTCTATCCAATCACAATTTATTTTTATGTAATATAATAAAAAAAATCTATATATAATTTTTTTAACATCCCTTTAAAAATGAAAATTGTGTTTTTGCACTAGGCATAAGGATCACTCAGGGATGTCGGAGAGAGGGGATGCTCCACTTTTGCCACCCTTTTGATTTTTTGAGAGTAGCAAGGGTATTGTTTTGTTACCACAAATGGTACAAAATAAATTATATTTATTATTCAAGTTTTTGATTGTTAAAATAGATACTATATTCTAAGACTGGAGGGATACAAAATTATAAAAAATAATGTTACAAACTTTTTCAAATAAACGGAAGGCAATATTTTGTAAATAATTTGCTACCCCAGAAACTAGATAATAATTTTTCTCATTTAAATCAAAAATATTGAGCATCTTAAATTGTATTTGTATTACCTAAACACTTTATTTTTGACTAGTTAGTAAAATCACAAAATGTGTACAATTATTGTTGTCTGTGAGACACTTTTACAAAAATGTGTCCAAAGTTTTAAATTAAAGAATTCAGATGGATAGATGATTACATAGATTAAATGAAATTATGCTCAGTGGCACAAATCATTTTTTTTTTACGGGAGGCAAACTGAAATTTATTAGCTGGCACCCGCTCACTATCTGTAATTAACTATGAGTTTTATTAGTTAATCATACAATATTATACTAACAATGTAATTATATAAATATATAATTGTAATCAGTTACTACGATCCAACATATTATACACATATACACTACCAAGTTTTTATTTATTTATTTGGGGGGGGGGGCAAGTGTCCCAGGGACTTGAGACACTGCTTATACCTTAGTAATATCAATGATATTACTAATATTTTATAATATATTGGAAGTATTAATAAATCTTTTTTTGATTACACTATAACCTACTATTTTTTATTAATTTAATATGATTATCTGATTATTTGGTAAAATTGAATTGATATTTATTTGTTTCAACAAAAAAAAAAATATTTAATTTAAACTTTAAATGTATTATTTTTTAGTACTACACAAAAACCTAAATCTAAGCGTAAGCCTAAGAAGGAGAGCAAAATGATCAATATCGAAGAATTTGTATGCACCTATGGCACTGGTAATAATATTGTTAATTCAGAGCCAATTAAAGCTGCTGCAACATTCCGTAAGCTTAGAATATATTATAGTAAGAATTTAAAACTATGTGTATAATATCATAAACATTTTATTATTGTATAGCTGTTACTACAAATGCTTGGGCACGCAAAAAAGGATCAGAACTATTTGCTAAAGCCAAAGATGATAATGAGGAAGAAAAAATGTTAAAAATGGCAATTGCTGAAAGTATTAAAAGTGCCGAAGAACATTCTCGAACCAAAGATTCCTCATGGTAAATTTAATTGAAATTTCATAAAATTATAATTTTTTTACTACCAAAAAAACTATTAATTATTTCAGGAAAAATGACCAAGAAAACGCTATTGGTACTGAAGACTTGATGTTCCAAAAAAAACATAATTCCCAAAACAAAAAGAATTCCAGAGGATCTAAGGAATCTAGATCCATAAATTGTTGGAATAACAGTTCATTTACTAAAGAATCAGACGATTATGGTTTTGCATCTGAACACAATAAAACTAATAAAAGTCCCAAAGTTGGGATACTCTGGGAAGATGATTCCAAGAACAATAGGTCCAAAGAGCGGAAAGACATTAAAAGCAAGTCAAAACACATTCAAAAAGACAAACCTAAAGAAAATAAACCATCACCTACTGACAGTCCACTAAAGCCAGAAAAAAAACTTAGGCAGAGAGGTGACTGGAAGGAAACATTTATCAAAGACAACTATCAACCAGAAAGAAATGTGAGATCTAATGACATTGATGATCAAAGACCTCAACCTCAAGCCCATGATTGGAGTGTTCTTACATCTGGTTGGAACAAACCAGAAGAAAAAAAAGATGAAAAAAAGCCGTCCAACATGTGGAATGGTGATGTAGGTGTCAATGTGTCCAAAAATAAATGGGATGCTTCCAACTGGTCTTCAGAGCCCGTCAAAACGGAATCTGTGGATATTTGGAGCAGTGATCGTCCCAAAAGTAATTCAGTTGTTTGGAATGACCCAGTTGAAGCCAAAGATGACGGTATTGATGAAAAACTCATTCAGTCTGAACGAAAAGAAATTAAGCCTAACGTATATGGCTTTAATGATTCTTGGGCACCGATAAATAATCAAATTAAAGAACCTCCCAAACCTATTGAAAGTCCTAAGTTTGTTGAAAAAAAACCACTGCCGGCTCCGGATTTCAATAGGTACCTATTGGAAGCTCTCAGTCAGAGCTCTCCATATAATGTGCCACCACACACAGAACCCCAAATATCTCAGACAAATACTGATAGTCTGTATTCCAACTTGGAATCTGTCCTTCCAAAAACCTCTAGTTCGGTGTTAGAAACGAACAACTCGCCAGAGTTCCTTTCCAACTTACATTTTTTGGCCAACATGACCCAAATATGTGATAGGCTGGGTCTCAACAATAAACAATTACTTTCAGACTTGCCAGTCGGTGCAACTAGTAGTGGTGTTGAACCCGATTTACTTCAACAACCACCTACGTTGAATCAGATACAGCAGAATCTAAACTGGAACCAAAAGACTACCCAGAAGGTGTATCAACCGTTCCAGCCTGTGCTGCAACAGCAATCAGATTTTATGTTGCCTAACCAGTTACTGCAATCTCAACAGCAACAACATCAGCAGCAGCAGCAGCAACAGCAACAACAACAACAGCAGCAGACATCGTTTATGCCTGCTAATTCAAGCAACTTCAATCTAACTGGTAACAATTCGTTTCCAGCATTAAACTTAGATCTTAACCCTCAATTCAATAATCTCATATATCCTAACCCATTAGTGCCGCCACCTAATGGTCTGTACCCCTATCAACATCAGACTAACATTGAAAGGTTAGCCAATCTATCGCTAGGGCAGGATAAAATGAATTTTCCCATGTATAATTTGGTCCAGGACAAGCAGACTCGACTAAATGACTCATCATTTAATTCTGTCCGAGAACCAATGAAACAATCCAAACCAGTGCAGCCGAATGTGTTCATGCCCAACACACTGCCCAACTCGTACAATTTCAACATCGATCCATCCCCTCCATTGTTTCCTGCCAACCTGTTTTATGCACAGATGCCTCAAGATGTGAACTATGTGCAACCTAACCAGCAGCAGTTCCACAACTATAAAGAGCAAAACATGCAGCACATGTTTGGCAACCAGAAACTGGAGCATCAGGTTCTCAGAGACAAGATGTTGAATGTGGGCAATCCATATTTAAAAGATTAATGAATATGTAGTCTTATCACAAAACGTAATATTAATACGTCATCTAGTCAATGGAAATACTTAGGTTTTGATACCTCGGTAGCATTGAACCCCAAGTATTGTGTAAGGTACAGTGTTTTATTTTTGCTTCGATTTTTTTCCCACCAATTTCTCCTAGTGTGTGATTTTTTTTTTTGGCAATAAATACTTTCAACCCACTTTGCTTCGATATTCGTATCGAATATCAATTGGGTATAAAAAGAATAGTGCAAATGTTTTTTTCTTTTTATTGTAAATTTATATTTATCATTGAGTAACCAGTGTATATTATAACGAATTATTCGGTAAGGACTTTAGAACCATTGTACGAGTATATTATTCTCATTATTATTAATACATTTTAAACGACACATAATTATGGAGCCGTATTTTAATGTTTATTAATTAATAAGTATACTTTGCTAATAATAGCAAACCTTCAACAAGTGTCAAGCAATAAGAATGTGTTAATACTACCCATGGCTAACAGACTACAGTACCTGTGAGGCTGTGACCCATAGTAAGGCTGGTTTCACTGGTTTCAGTTTGTAACCTGTATATCTATTAACCGAAGCAATCTGTTGACTAAAAAAAAAAATTATTATTTTATGAGTTGTGAGATAAGTATAAATAAGTTAGTACCGATTTTCTTTTTGAACTATTAATATTTATTTAAAAATATTTTCAATACTTATAATTTTAATATTCTTTCAAACTTCCAAACCTAACTTGGTAATTATTTTGTCAATGAAAATACCAATGTGGGATATATAAATAAATAAATTGAATAGTTATTTCTTCATCTTTCAATATCAATATTGATATTTGAATAATAAGCTAATAATTGATTTTAATTTATTGATTTATAAACAGTTTATTTTTAATATTAGGAAATCGATATTCAATGGTTGTATACTGTACTGTTCTGTACATTTGTATATAGTACCTAATATCATATACAATTGTTCATGATCAAGAGGTTGTAATTTAAGCCGTGGACAAAATAATACAAATGTACAAGCCTAATAAGTAATAAGCTATATTACATTTCTAACAGGTAAATCGCGCGCCAGGCACGTCATTTTGGTTACGTGACTTCAATATCATTCAGGCTTTGATTATTATTTTTTTAACAATCGACGTTCTGCTGGTAGCTGGTTTAAAGTCTCTAACTCTCGACCATAAGACACTTAGGTGATGTTAGCTGAAGCTAAGCGGTGAGCCATTTAATCGTGTAGAGTGGAAAAACGTTGAAAAAAATTAGGCTTCATGGCAATATTATTGATGCTTATTTTATATTTATACAACACTAGCTGATCTCGTGCACTTCGTTGCCCATTAAAAAAAATAATAATGCCAACTCTATATGAATAATAAGTTTTATTTTATAAATAACGATTAAACTAAACTAAGTAATATCGTTACAACAATATTCAATTTAGTCCCACCCGGCGTTGCCTGAGCCAAATATTAAGTTAAGATTAACTTCAAGTGATTTACATAGATCTAAATCACCTAGGTGGGCAATCCACTACATTATATCACGGACAATATGCGAGCAGTATATTATCAGGTAGGCAATCCACCTGCGGTGAATGCGGACCCCATAAGGTGCGTGATTGAATGGAAACAGAATTAGGTAGGTGAAAAACAGTACAGAGTTGTCATTTTGTAACACCACTCGCATATTCAATTTTTCTAGCCGATCCCGTGCACTTTTTATTTCATTTTTAGCTGTTAATCTAGGAATTACTGGCAACGTTTGGCGAAAATCTTCAGCTATAAAGGGAGTTCATTGATATTCCATTTTAAATCTATATATATAAAAATCGACATGGCACACGTATCTCGCCCATCCCAGTGTGTTGAGTAGTTTTGGAATATATATAGATAAATTGTCGGGTTTTACGGCTACAACTCGTTTGCGCAAAAATACACAACACGATTGCGCACATAAATTTTGGCTACCTGTGACAAAAATCCCTAATGTCAGAACTCATTTGCGCACACATTTTTCTTCTCACTTTAACAGGCTTAGGACTGTCTTAAACTTTTAAACAGGCGTGATTAAAAATGTATGTGTGTGTGTGTGTGTGTGTATGATATGTGTTACATAGATCGTTGTAACATCATAAGTCAATATAAAAATATAAATAAATAATAATGAATAATATAAAATATAAATACAAAAATATTCTACAATTAATATCATCGTAATTATTATTATTTTAAATTAAATTTGTATGATGGAAATTATTTCCAATATTTTTTATATAAGTTAAGCGGTCGATAGTTTTATTTTTATATTTATTCCACATATCTTGTAAGTATTCTTCTTTATGTACAGTTTCCTTTCTTTTATAATTCATTACATTGTTCTGTATTGAGTTAATTTTCAAATCTGTTTCACTTTGAATTTGAATGAGTATATCAATGACTTGATGTATGTGTGGATGTGGTGTATAAAATTGGCTATTATAATGTTTATGGAAACTTTCTGCATTATTCGTCGTCTTGGGATTACCATTTAGTTCACAAGCCCATAAGATTGGTGGAAAATTGCTATTAGAGTCTATATAATTTTCTAAAATATAATCTGAGAATATAAAACTAACTGCAGTACCAGGTGCTACCGCCATAAGATCTGTAAAGTCATCTGAAACTTCATTTGGTGGTAAATAACTTAAACCATAAAAATACTTCATCCATCTTCCAATTTCCGAATCTTTCAAGTACTCAGATAATAATATTTTATTTTGTTGTATTTGCCTGAACCAATTTTGTCCTAAATGAAAGGTACAACCAAAAATTTTACATCGAGGAAAAATTTGCAATACCGCATTATGCGCTGCCTTTTCAAAATCAGCATGAAAATTGATTAAATTAATTTCTATCCCCGTCATTTCTAAGCATATATTGTTTAGTGATTGCCACATTTGTATGTAAGTATTTGTATGCTTGTTACGTAAAAAACAATAAGCAACGGGTACGTAAAAATTATTTTGAAAAACGTGGATCGTATAAAGTTGGACAAAATGATTAGGGGCAAATGAAAAAGTTCCATCCCCAAACACGTGTTCAGAATATTTAAGCAATTCCAAATTTTTTTCACAAGTAAATATAAATATGTTTTTATCATCACTGAGAAAACAAAATTTATTACCTTGGTATTGAATGTCATTTTGCATGTTGATCAGTTGATTTCTTGCGTCTTCAAAAGATTTTGGTAAATTTGGATAGTGTTTTTTTCTAGTTTCATACATTGACCTTCGTAGCAATTTAACATCACTGTGTTCTAAATTTGTTGTAAAATTCTCTGTATTTAGTAACTCACGGCGTATTAATTTGTTTGGTTTTATATACAAATCGTTTTCTGCACTACGTTTAACAGTACTTCTGATTATTTCTCTCGTCATTGTTCGATTATTATACTCTTCATGATTATGAGAGTTGGTTACTTTTATTATTTTATTTAATTTATTAACAATAAGTCAATAACACTCGCAGGACATTTTTTATTAGTACATCTAAAATTAAAATTTCTATTCATTAAAACACGATACTCACTAAATTTATAATTGTCAATATTAAAACATCGTTTTCCTCGCCGAGTTTCAAAAATATTAGAAATGTCTACGTCCATATTAAATAGTTTGCGTTGTCCAACACACTAGCCACAACTGTATTGAAACTGAACCATACATACTAAAACTATCCTAAAAGTAGTTTAGAAAATCCAAAATGATATAATCTACAAAATCACAATATAATCTACACTTAAGATAATATTGCTATAAAATATTTGATAATTTGTACTTGTGTTGTAGTTGTGCGCAAACGAGTGATGTATTTTCAGGTAAATGGCTGATTTCGTCGTGCGCAAACGAGTCGTCGATTTTCAGGTAAAAAATTTTGAATGTGCGCAAACGAGTTGCAGCGGGTTTTACCGTTTGGAACAATTCATACCTACACACTGCTGACGATAAAACACACACAAAAGAAAAAAAGGTCAGGTTACAGGTAGCTGGAAACCTACTATCGCGGTCGGTCACGGGAATATCCGAAATACACCATGCAAATAAGCATGTAAATTTAAATTTAATATTAAAAAATTAATTCCAAACATTTTCATACTCACTCACCGTTTAAACCTTCTCTGGACTTCCACAAATAATTTAAGACCAAAATGAGCTAAATCGGACCAGCCGTTCTCGAGTTTTAGCGAGACTAACAAACAGCATTAGATTTTTATTTATATAAATAGATATAAATTATTTGTCCGTATTCTAAGTGGGTAGACGTTGTCAGACTCATGCAGTGGCGGGCAAACATATCACAAATTAGGCCTAGGCCTCACGTGAAAGTCGAGTGGGTGGATGGTGTTTTTTATATATTATGTTGTTTCTTTCATAGAATGTTATGTTGTGGTCAGGGTGTGCGGTGGCACCCCTTACATTTAAAATATTTTCAATTGGCCTGCTGAAACAAGGGAATCCCCCCCTTGTAGATCCGCTCTATTTTTATACGGCCTGGTAAAATTTCAAAATGGCACACCCAAAAAAAGAACTGAAATGACGCCCCTGTTATTAGGTAAGTGCAGGCGTAGATACAAATACTTAAAATATTTCAAAGATTACTGATTAGTTACCTTAATTTTCAGTTTATTAATTAAAGCAAAGAGGAGCAATATACCTACTACTACCTATAGGAGGTACATATATAGCATATTATATTATTTTGCTTATTGACATTTAGGAGTGATTATTTATAAGTCATTAATCGTAGCAATTGGTTATGATGTGAACGAAAATATCGCGATGTGCCGACGTATACATGTGGAGGTCATCGGTCGAGACTTTGTTTGTTATGTTGCTATTAAACTGCATACATTCTTTCAGGTACTTAAATGTTTAACAAACTTGCCTACATAATTATTAGGACTCAGATTTAAATGCCCTAAAAAATGAATTTTTTTCAAAGAACAAAATTGTGTATTGATAAAATAAATCAATTTGTTTGGCACGACTTTAGAGCTAAGACGTCCAAAAATCGGCCACACGCACCACCTGCAATATAATATTAACGCTCAATGAGAAAATACTCAGATAAAATCTGTATGAAATTAAATCTGCTAATTGTGTTTCGTGTTTGGGACATTTTGCAGGGAATAATAGACGTTTTAGAAATCGCGGTTCATAATTAGGTACTTACATTGTGCATATTCCCTAGCTGTTGTATGAATTGAAGTGCCATAAATGATTAGTGAAAAGCCTCAAACGGGTAAGTGTTAAATTAATGTTCAGTTGGAACGCTGTTTATTCAATTTATATATGAGTTCCCTTTCTTACAATTTCCCAATTCGAGCACTGAGTAAATAAGAGAAGGTAGGCAATGAAATGGTATTTTTAGCGTTAAAAGTGTTAGATAGATATTTACATAGACACATGAAAAATAATCAGCGAATAGCTTGACCGTTTCAGAAATATTCGTAGATGTTATATTATTATATTTCATACAGTTTTTCGTTTTTCTTAATAGTATCCACGTAATTCCAGACATTTTTAATATTTATTGGAATACTATTTTCAATATCTGAAATGTATCGAGTGTGACTTTTGAGTGATGAATTTTGATTTAAATGTTTAACTTTTTTCCCAAGCTCAGAAAATTCTAAATAATTAGCAAACGAAGGCAAATTTTATATTTTTATGGGCAACTTTCTTTTTGATTTTAAGGTCTGCGAGTTCTGCATTTGACTAAACCATGGAGTGGTTATTATAGATTTTATTGTTCTAGGCACAATCAGACTGAATGAATGATGAATAATTTCATAAAAAGCAGTGGCGCTGAACACGGATTAAAAAGTATCAATTGTAGCATCTTGAGACGGATTATTATTAAGATTCACATGAAAATCAATATGAAATCAAATTGCATTTGTCATCTCTCTACTCATTGGCAGTATTGACACAAATAGGGAGGGGGCTCGGGAGGACTTAGTCCTTCCAGTTTTAAAGCTAGTAATAAGCAAAGGTAAGTAAGTTATTGAAAATAATTAACTCTAGTTAAGAGAAAACACAATACATTGATAAGTTAACTTCTAACTAATCATACATTTAACTCGATAAGTTAAAAGTGCATATGAAAAAAAATATTAACATAATTTAGTTTAAAAAAAAGTATAATAACGACTTTGGGGTTATATCATGTGAAATGTGTCAATGGCCAACATTTGTGTACCGCCGTACCGGTACATAAAAGTAGGTACCTACCTACTAATAGTTATGCGATAAACTGTACTGGATTTTTTATATATATAATCTAACTTAAATGGTGTATTTAAAGTAGGATTTTTAACTAATGGGTCAGATTTTGTGTCCCAGGAGAATGAAATCAACAGACAAAACTTAAAGTTAGTTGGCCGGCAACAAAAAGAAAATGGTGGGCGATTGGGTACCGCACTGCTATACATTAAGTAGGTCTTGTGTGAGTCACTGTGTTAAATTTGACCGAAGACGATCTGTCAGCCCAATTGCTATATAATATATTTGTTTATACTATAGCAATTAAAATAATTTATTTTCATAAACGTAGCATTTGAAAATATCACTGTGTAAAGTGTATAATAACATGTAATAATACACTTTAAAGGTTTCAAATATCCACAAATAATATTTTTAAACAACAACGAAATAACTATAACATAAATATCTAATTTCGTCCAAATTTGAACTTAAAATGTCGCAATCCCATACCAACACCATTGTAACTAGCAATTAGTATCATTTTATTTTATTAGTAGAAGTAAATTGTATTGTTATAATAATATGCTGTACCTTGGACTCATACCTGTAATCAGGGCTGGATCTAAGGATTCGTAGACCTGAGTAAGATAATAAAATAAGACCTATTTTTAGTAACATTTTTTTTTCTCAAGTATAATTTTTTAGGAAATATAGCCTATGGTTTAAGTTTATGTCCATTGTTTTTTAATTCATAATCAAACTCTCCCAACAAAAATATTAAATTCAAAATATAAAAATAATAATGAGTATTTGCCATTTGGTTTATGATAGAAAACTGAGAAATTTTATACTAGAACAACAATTTATACAAAACAAATTCTTAAAAACATTTTTATCATCTGAATTAAATTTTTAGTTTACATGAAATAAAAATAAAACAAAATGTATGCCCTTGGTAATTCAGATAATTTTACGCAAGGGGTTAAATTCTTGTCATTAGCACCCTAGGTCCGGCTCTGCCTGTAATGTATGAAAATAAATAACTTATAAATATTAAATAAGACCATTTAACAATAAACATATTTAATTTTCAGTAGATATTTAAGTACAATATTTATAAATTTATAATATTTAATTACATTACAAAATCAATTTTTTACAATAGGATTATTAAACATTTGAAACTTTAAATATAAATTACTACTTCAAGTATGTTGATTAATTAGAAATAATGACATATTTATTCAAACACATTATTATACTGCAGGTACCACATGTTTTATATGTCATAGTAGTTTTATTATTCAAAAAAATAAAATAAAATCAAGTATCTATTTTTTGTAGAAACTATTTTGATTGCTTATTTTGTTTGTGTTATAACTATTAAAACTACTATTAAATGTGTTGTTTTTTTGAGATGGAGAATTAAATTGAAATGAATAATTCATAGAGCTGTATACATTTTTACAATATTGATCATATATCATGCCTTTTGTTTGATTAGCAACACCACATAACCATAATTCGGAAGAGTGAATAACCGAACGCAATATTAATACTATCCATGATATATGTTTAAAGTTATCACTAGGTTCAATAGGACCACTTTGAATAGCCATATACTTATAATATTTGATTGTATCATCTATTAATTTGAAACCATTTTCTAGAGAACTGTAATATGCATCTTGGATGGTAAACAAACAAACTATCCGTTCATTATGAACATCGTAGCACATTATTTCACCAGGGACTAACTTCTTATGTTTGATATCTTTTAATAAGCTACAAACAAATCAAATACAATTAATTTAATATACAAGATGTTTAAAGGTATTGTAATTTATGTATACTGTAAAATTTTACATTACCACACGACTTATAGAAAAAATATAGTGAGATAAAACAAATGTATAAATTAGTTTACCAAGATAGTTATTGTCAAAAAAAAAAAACTGAATTTGAAAGAATGTATAATGCTAACGGTTTTTAGAAAAAATATTCTACATTTTGGAAAATTTAAAAATTACCTATTAATTACAATCTGTAATTCAATTTATTAAACTATGACATTAAGGCCCATACATACTGCAGCAGTAGTGGTAATCTACAGCCGGTAACTATTTACCGCTATCATGGCAAAACTACGGCAATACCGACATGACAATAGAATTGTTCTGCCACAGTTGCAGTTTTAAGAACATTTGAGTTTATTTAGTTGTTTAATCTTTAATAACAATGAAGTGTCTTAAATAAATATCAAATATATACAGATATCTGTTATTACAAACTACATGTTTTTGTATGTGTCAATTAAATACAGAGTGATACCTATAGTTTTTTTTTTACTTGTCCCCACCTATAATTATTTACCTACATATGGTGGGACTCTGTGATATTACAGAATGAATGTAAGATGACACGCGTGTCTGTGATAAATCTATAGTATATAATACTATACTCTATTCAGAATAAGAAACACAGTCTGCAGCGACCAGTTTTCGTTGGCTGGCGGCAGTCAGGCACCGCCCATTGTAACATCCACTGAATCAACTATTTGTTTGTCTGCTGAGCCGACGCGACTTGGCGACGTACAACCACCGGTTGATTCAATCGTGTACGACAGTGTATTTTAAGTTATTTGTTCACAATGCTGGTCAACAATAGACTAAGACAACCGCTCCAGCCGGCGGTGTTGGTCTAGTATCCGATTTTCAATGTAACCACGCCCATGCACAGAAGTCGGCTGTGTTTCTTATTCTGAATAGAGTATATACGTAATATTATAATTATAAAAATATGAAAATTGCAATGGTATTCCATACCATTACCAGTTAACGAAAATATACCAAATAGTTTAAAATATTAAACTATTCCACTGTGGGTTAGGTGGTTATTTATGACTAGTAAAATTGTTTTACCTAAACATTATAATTTAATTTGGTGGACAAAAAAATTCTGGACACGGATTACACAGTTACACGGAATACAAAGACAGTGTTTTAGCTCCTTTAAAGCTATATTTTTTTTTTGTTCATAAAACATGAAATGAATAGATTTTTTTTATATAAGTGAAAACTTTTCATGACATGGATATCCATCAACCTTCTCAAAGTACTACAACATCATTAATTTTAATTATTAAAAATGATTGATTTATGGTAGCACTGCAGCAATGACCGAGTGTCTGTTAAATAATAATTTTAAGAATCTAACCAACCTTACCAAATACTTAGTATTTTAATTTTAGAATAAGATGAATCTTACAACAATAGTATATTCAAATATTAAATCATTTCTGATTTTCTAAGTTATAAAAGTCAATAAATATGTAGAACTAACTAAAATATAAATACTTTTCTTTGAATGGATATTTAACATTCACTTTGTCTACTGTATCATCTATCCAATTCTTGTTGCGTATTTCTTCTAAGTCTATAAATAAAATAATAATGGTTTTGGCTTCCATCTCCCATAAATGGTTTGGTGTAATATAAACATTTAATCTCCTCAGTGGTGCTTTCGAATCTAATAACTGACAATGTTTTTATAATAATAAATGTACTAAGATACTTAGTAATTAGTAGTTTTCATTTCTAACACTTACTTTTGAAGGTACACATACAGTTATGTGAATACCAGATCCAGAAAATATATTAATGATAAGCGATTTTGTCTGAGACCAATCAAGTTTATCCAATCCACAACCAATTTTGGGTATTCCTAATTTTGTTACATCAAGTTCTTTCATTTTGTTTAAAAGTGAACGAAGCGCTTTTTCCATTGTAATCATTGTAGGTTTACCATTACTATTTTTTTTTGTTATCAAATAAAATGCAAATTGATCATGGCGGTTAACTACACCAACATCTCCTATTTTTAATTTCTGATCAACTAGTTTACCAACACCACCAAAGAATTTTCTAGAAAGTAAAATTACAACTGAGTATAAATCATTAATATAAATAATTCATTTTTACTTGAAATCAACAGCTATGCCAGCTCCCATTTGTAAGTCTTCAGCAACACAATGAGCAAGAGAATAATCTTTTGGTAAATTGAAAATATCTTCATCTATTTCCTCGAAAACACTTAAATAACAATAAAGGCATAAAGTATAAACAAAAATACTATTTAAGAAGAAGTTAGCAGGGTTGGACCGGCCTGTGGCTATACTCTAGACCAGTGGTGTGCAACCTGGGGGTAGCAAAAATTTATTAGGAGGTTTTTTTGAGTCTGTCATCACATTTTAGGGCAGTAAAAGTGAATCTAGTTGGTACTTTGGGGGACTACTTTAGTAATTTCCACATTTCACAAAATATTTATACAAGCAATTTCAGTACACAATAAAATTTTGAATATATTTAGACTTTTTTTGAGCTATTATAGGCATAATCAATTTAAGGTTTTTTTTTTTTTTACTGTGGATAAAATTTTTTTTAATAGGTCAAAAAACTTGAAAATTTAATACAAGGTTTTTCATAATTTGTTGTAAATGAAAATAAAAAAAAAAGTTAAGTGTAAGTCCATAAAAGTTATTTTATAAGAGTCTTAAGTTAAAATTTTAACACATTACGTAAAAATCATGAAAATTTGCAGTTTTTTTTCATTAGGAAATTCATAAAAAATTTTCTATTTAAATATAAGATTAGAAAACCTTTCTAAAAAAAAATTAACTGGAAAGTCAACCAAATTTTCTATGATCGTTTGAAATTAATTTATTTAATTGCAATAATATCATAAAAAACATATAATTATGTAGGCCGCCAGACCGTCTTCGCTCAGAATCTTTTTTTCGTATACAATGATTTATATCATTGAATTCAAATTTAACACATCCATGAAAGTGACCCACTCGGCACCCACAGTACAGCAAAGCCAGTGGCGGTCAAATGATTTTGTCATGGAGGGGGATGTGACTGATTTTTTAACATGCATTTTTTAATCATAATCATCTTAAATAAAAGAAGATGATTGATGAATATTAAATAAATTGATAAAATACCTTTTTCCATCATCATATGCTTTTTTCTGTTTAGATGTAACTGAATGATTGTATGATGTATCATCAGCGGAATATGTCTTAGAACATCTGCTTTGATTTTTAAAATTGTTATGATGCTTTTGTTCTTCACACAAACTTTGTTGACTAGTTTTTTTCTTACTTTTTGGTTTAACATTCGATCTAGTTAAAATAATATAAAATATTAATAATTGTATGTCTTTTATGATTGATGATTGAATTAATATATTTAATTATCCAAAACCATTATTTAAAACTATTGTGATAATTTATTTGAAAAGTAATTTCATGAAATTTAAATTAAAAAATAATAAACTAAGGACCAAATATCAAACAATAATAATGATGACTAATACTATTATTATTTTAAAGACAATGACATGTTCCTAATTTAAACATTTATAAAATTAAGAGAAAATGAATATTAAAAGTAGACAAAATACCTATCTTTTTCTTCAATTCTTGATTTATGTGAAGTACTCTCTTGTAAATTATCATTGTTTCTATCTTGAGCTTTTTTCTGTTTCTTTGTCGCATCAGCGGAATATGTCCCAGAACATGTACTTTGGTCTTGAACATTTTTATTATAGTTTTGTTCTTCAATCAAACTTTGATGACTAGTTTTTTTCTTGTTATTTGTTTTAACACTCCATCTAGTTAAAATAATATAAAATATTAATAATTGTATGTCTTTTATGATTGATGATTGAATTAATATATTTAATTATCCAAAACCATTATTTAAAACTATTGTAATAATTTATTTGAAAAGCAATTTCATGAAATTTAAATTAAAAAATAATAAACTAAGGACCAAATATCAAACAATAATAATGATGACTATTACTATTATTATTTTAAAGACAATGACATGTTCCTAATTTAAACATTTATAAAATTAAGAGAAAATGAATATTAAAAGTAGACAAAATACCTATCTCTTTCTTCAATTCTTGATTTATGTGAAGTACTCTCTTGTAAATTATCATTGTTTCTATCTTGAGCTTTTTTCTGTTTCTTTGTCGCATCAGCGGAATATGTCCCAGAACATGTACTTTGGTTTTGAACATTTTTATTATAGTTTTGTTCTTCAATCAAACTTTGATGACTAGTTGATTTCTTGTTATTTGTTTTAACACTCCATCTAGTTAAAATAATATAAAATATTAATAATTGTATGTCTTTTATGATTGATGATTGAATTAATATATTTAATTATCCAAAACCATTATTTAAAACTATTGTAATAATTCATTTGAAAAGTAATTTCATGAAATTTAAATTAAAAAATAATAAACTAAGGACCAAATATCAAACAATAATAATGATGACTATTACTATTATTATTTTAAAGACAATGACATGTTCCTAATTTAAACATTTATAAAATTAAGAGAAAATGAATATTAAGAGTAGACAAAATACCTATCTCTTTCTTCAATTCTTGATTTATGTGAAGTACTCTCTTGTAAATTATCATTGTTTATATCTTGAGCTTTTTTCTGTTTCTTTGTCGCATCAGCGGAATATGTCCCAGAACATGTACTTTGGTTTTGAACATTTTTATTATAGTTTTGTTCTTCAATCAAACTTTGATGACTAGTTGATTTCTTGTTATTTGTTTTAACACTCCATCTAGTTAAAATAATATAAAATATTAATAATTGTATGTCTTTTATGATTGATGATTGAATTAATATATTTAATTATCCAAAACCATTATTTAAAACTATTGTAATAATTTATTTGAAAAGTAATTTCATGAAATTTAAATTAAAAAATAATAAACTAAGGACCAAATATCAAACAATAATAATGATGACTATTACTATTATTATTTTAAAGACAATGACATGTTCCTAATTTAAACATTTATAAAATTAAGAGAAAATGAATATTAAGAGTAGACAAAATACCTATCTCTTTCTTCAATTCTTGATTTATGTGAAGTACTCTCTTGTAAATTATCATTGTTTATATCTTGAGCTTTTTTCTGTTTCTTTGTCGCATCAGCGGAATATGTCCCAGAACATGTACTTTGGTTTTGAACATTTTTATTATAGTTTTGTTCTTCAATCAAACTTTGATGACTAGTTGATTTCTTGTTATTTGTTTTAACACTCCATCTAGTTAAAATAATATAAAATATTAATAATTGTATGTCTTTTATGATTGATGATTGAATTAATATATTTAATTATCCAAAACCATTATTTAAATCTATTGTAATAATTTATTTGAAAAGTAATTTCATGAAATTTAAATTAAAAAATAATAAACTAAGGACCAAATATCAAACAATAATAATGATGACTATTACTATTATTATTTTAAAGACAATGACATGTTCCTAATTTAAACATTTATAAAATTAAGAGAAAATGAGTATTAAAAGTAGACAAAATACCTATCTTTTTCTTCAATTCTTGATTTATGTGAAGTACTCTCTTGTAAATTATCATTGTTTATATCTTGAGCTTTTTTCTGTTTCTTTGTCGCATCAGCGGAATATGTCCCAGAACATGTACTTTGGTTTTGAACATTTTTATTATAGTTTTGTTCTTCAATCAAACTTTGATGACTAGTTTTTTTCTTGTTATTTGTTTTAACACTCCATCTAGTTAAAATAATATAAAATATTAATAATTGTATGTCTTTTATGATTGATGATTGCATTAATATATTTAATTATCCAAAACAAATATTTAAAACTATTGTGATTATTTAAATGTAATTTCATGAAATTTTAAATTAAAAAGTTGGGCAAGTGGGTACTGCTCTTCTATACAGTAGGTGTCTAGAGTGGTCAATGAAATGGATGTGTTAAATTTGAATTCAATTCCATAAGAAAAATGATTCTGAGCGAAGACGGTATCTATCAGCCTATATTACTAAGTATGTTTTATGTTATTGCAATTAAAGTAATTTATTTTACATTAATACTATTAGACATAAGTAATACAGTAGATCTAATTAATTTTTTCAAATAATATTAGAAAAATATAAATAATAATAATATGCTTCAAACATTTCAAGTGCTCACAAATGATATTAATAAATAACAACAAAATAACTAAAATTGTTATTCTTTGTTTAAATAACAATCTAATTTCGTTCAAATTTGAACTTAAAATATCTATACAAAAAAACTGTTTAAATAATTATTAGATTTTTTTGCTTACATGTTTATTATGCTTTTAAAATTTAATTATTCTAATATGAGAGCGAATGACTTTAAGGTTTTTGCATACATTTATTTACTTTATACAGCTCAATAGGAAATTGTGAACAACTTATTCATTATAGAATATGTATACATTGTATTATTTCTTAACAAAAACTGTTTTTAAGTAAAATATGATAAAAGTTGTTCAATAACTTGTTTGTAATGAAATTAGAAATTGTTTAATTGTTTCAAGTATGACTGAATTATATAATTTACCAAAGAAAAGGTGTGCAATAATTATTTTCAAGCATATTATTACATAATGTGAATTTAATGAATGGTAAATGTATAAATTGATGTATAAACTTTTAAGAATCTTAACATTTTCTCTTACATTATAATTGTCTATACCTATTTATGTCATATATTATTGTAGATAACTTGAGTCAGACTCAACTTACTGAAAAACGGTATGAATATTATTGTAGTATAAATAAACGATAGCATGAAATTAATCTAGTTATTTGTTTTCAGTATGAACTATTTATGATGAACCTTGTAATACATTTTCAAGCCTAATCAATAATAATTGAACATTTTATAAATTTTTAACAAAATAATTTGCAAACTTTTAGGATTTTACCTTCAAGTACTTATAAATAAAAATTGTGCCTATTTATCTTCAATCTCTTCAAATAGCTATAATAGAACCTTAGAGGAACCTTGTATTAATTTTCCAAGCTTCTTCTCAAAGCAAAAAAAATGTAATCAAAATTTATAAAAAAAAATTAAAAATTTTAAATGTCTTTAAATTGTTCAAAAAAAAAAACTTTGAAAATTATACCATATAGAGGACGTAATATAAATATTAATTGGTCAACATTTCAAGTATCTACAATTATTCATTTTTGAGTTTCACCAAAAACAAACAAAATCATTTTGTAAAAACCTGTTTTGAATTTAAATATTTGCTGCATTAAGAGCACCGGGTACTCGGTAGTCACACTCTTAAGAATAGGGCGCGTGGATGATAAATAATGGGTAGTTGCCAACCAGGTGTCTGAATACCAGGTTGAGTAGCAGGTGTCCCGTTCAGAGGCACAGAGCAAGATCCTGAGTTAATGCATATTATATTGACACGAGTTGGGACGTAACAGTGCTATGAAGGTATGAAATACAAATACAACAGTTTAAAAGTTTTATAGTTTAGTCAGTGGCGCAACTAGCGTGTAAATTGGCAAAGTGAAACTTTGGGGCCCCAGATTTATCTGCTCAAAAGACAAAGTATAAAAATCTATTTTTATTTTATTTTCACATTTTATATTTTTTTAATAATTATATTACTATATTAATATAATGTATATTATATTTTATTATAAACATATTTGTAGAACTTAAAAGGAGATAGTTATACCATAGTTACGTTCTTTGGAGTATATTACTCTATGGTCAATAGTAAATAGATAGCATTGTACTATGAATAATGTTTTGAACCAATTTTCTTTGTAGAAATGTATTACCCAGACTCGCAAGTACCAATGAGTGGTGGACGGATACTATTTATAGTTTTAAAATTTAATACCTACATCCTACAATTATACATTAAAATTTCTGAAAAAAGTGGTATACCTTAGAATATTTAGGACTATTTACATTTTTGGGTTGGGGGTCCTATTTTAAATTTGATTTTAGGGCCCCCAGTGTCTAGTCTACAGTGTGACAGAGCGCCCGGTTATCCAATATTTATCAGGGCACCCAGCGCCCCATTATCGATCCGTGTGCCCCGTGCTCTAGACACAAAATTTCTTTTTTTATTTAACTGATTATTTTGTAAAAGTAGTGGGAATTTTAAATTTTGTCCTCCCAGAAGATAAATACTTGTTTATGTGGTATCAAAAACCACCATCAAAGTAGAAAATAAAAATATTTTTTCTACTAAAAAAAACACACACACATAATAAAATCAATACATTCATTGCTTCGCTCAGAATCTATAACTATCAGACAATAATCATTACATAATTCTTATTTTTTTTTTTTTATGATGATGACATGTAACATAAATACTATGTAAAAGGATATAAGTGATGATTTAAATAATTGACAACTTACCCTTCTTTAACATCATTCAATGAATTACATACTATATCCTCGTCCAAATCAATTTTAATCTGGGCTTCATTCAGTTTTAATTTAGAGTTGTCAGAATCTTTTTTACAAATAATGTTTTTAGAATCCTTTTCGGCTTTAGAAAAAGATTGATTACATCCTTGATTTGTGTTATCTTCATTATAGCTCTGTCTAAAATATAAATGCATTTAATATTAATGATATTAAATGTATTTTGAATTCAAATATATAAAGAAACATCTGAATCAAAGATGTTTTTTACACATGCTAAAATATTAATGTACACAATACTATTAACAATGTTTATATTAGTAAAATTCTAATTGTTTAGGTAAAAATTGAGAAGGAAACATCAGAGTTAGCAAGGGACATACAACGCACCCGAGGTTTATTTGAGCCTTAGGGAGTAGAGGATGGAGGAATATTGAATGGATGTCCGGTTATTCATGTCCTATGAGAACAGACAAAGATGATATAGATGAAAGGAGAGTGGGAGAATCAATAAACCCGGATATAAGCTTAGATAAAAACTGTAGGTTGGCATGGTGTCTTCTGTCAGATAAAAAGGCAAGACCTAGTCTTTTTAGGACGGGCGTGTCATCGTGGGGGGGGCACAATTAATCATAAGGCTATGGCCTATGACTGACGAATTTAAAAAAATTATGTTGAACACGTTCTAATAAGGAAGAGTGTGTTGCTGCTAAGAGGTCCCAAATAATAGATCCGTATTCAAGGGTTTGTCTAACAAAAGCACAGAAAAGGACTCTCAGACGAGAGGTAAATTCAAATTCGGCAGAAATATGCTTTTTGAACCCGAGGGTCTTGAGAGATTTATAACAAATAGTCTCGATATGTAAACGTGGATTCAAGGTCGGAGTAAATACAAAACCTAAGTTGGTAACAGACTTATCAAGGAGGGAAGATAGTTGTTCCATCAATGATATAACCATAGCAGATAGGACTTCTACAATGGGTGATAGTCATAGAATTACACGTTGAAATATTAAAAGATAAGCCAAGTTTGAATGCCCATGAAGTAAGACAGTCTAAATTGCTTAGAAGTTTGAGGCAATCATTAATGTATTTATACGGACAAATAATTTCATATCATCTGCGAAACCCAAAAGATTAGCGTGCTGCAGTATACGATTTGCACTATAAACAATATTTAATACAAAAAAATTGGTATTGATTATTATTTTCTATAATTTTAGGTATTGTAGATTTGTGAGATTATATTTAGAGTAAAGATGTTTATATGTTTTTATGTTTAACACTAAAATAAAGCATACCTATGTGCCTAACAAACATCAAAGTACGCAAAACAATAAAAAATGTATAACATTATAAAATGCATTAAAAAAAAATCTATTATGCATTCAAAATAGGTTATGCAAAACATTTTTAATAGATTATTAAAAGGATGTCAACCCGCATAATTATTATCCCCTTGTCTTACCTCTTACTATTACTAATCAGTTTTACTGTTGTTTATTTTAATTGAAAGTTTTTTGTACATTTAAATATATTTGTTTTTGGTTTTGGTCCACTTGTTGTTTTTAACCCAACCTTGTTCATTCTTACTTAAAAGTTGAAACATACATTATAATTATAAAAGATGTAATAATAAGAAGTGATAAAAGATATAAGAAGGGTTAGCAATCTTGATTGTACAATTAATTTTGGTGAAGTGGGTTGTTCTCTAGAACAATTTATTTTCTACAACAGTTATATAATTTGAAGTAACATTGAAGAAAATAATTTTAGGTAAAAATCTTAGAAATTGTTGGCCTCTCAAAAATGAATCCAAAATAATGCTTAAGCTTATATTCTATAGCTTTTTAATTTGAATATATCTATTGGTTTTTTTTTGCATCCTTCTTTTTGATACTTTTTGATTCTTCTTTACTCCTAAATAAATGTATTATAAATTTAAATATAAATGTAAATATTATTTTTATAAAAACGGTTTTATGCAACCAAAACATCAAAATTTGTATGTTAAAAAAAGTATGATTAAAATTAATAGTTGCCCTAAATTAAAAATAATATTAATTTTAATAAAATGCAAGGGAGTTAAGTTAGAAGATCATATTATTGCAGGTTATTAATCTAATATATATATAAAATGCAATATGGAAATGTATATTATAATATCTTGTATACTTCAGTATGTAGACTAAGGATATTTAACTAAACTAACAATTCTATTACTGTTTTTTTTTTTTTTTTTATAATATTATGATAGAATAATGTTTATTAACTAACTTTTATAACTAGAATGCCTAACTTAAAGTCCACCAGTTTAAAGTTTAAATATTTTGTTTTAGCGTTTTGGTTAAATTATAGATTTTTAAGAAAAAAAATTTGATACGCATCGATACGAACTGGGTGTTATTAATGTTTTGGTTCGAGTTCAAAACTGGTTCAATTCAAGACAAATAGTTGGTACAAAGTTATATTGAGTATTAATTTATTTACTAAGGAATTAAAACAAAATAAAATAATATATACTCTTTAACAAAAACTTATAATAATTATTAATTATACTATACAACATCCAGCAAGAGAGTGTTACTGTGTGGTGACCAACATAGGCGTGAGCACAGGGGGTGCTAGGGGTGCCTGGGCACCCCCGGACCCTTCAACAAAAATGACAAAGGCCCTAGTTATTAATTAAGTGTAAATTTTAAATCTTGAAAAATCCAATTATTATAAAACAGTTAAGTGAAATTATTGACAAATTCAAAAATGTTATTCCCTTCAAACGTCGATCATCATTATACATTATAAGTTTGTACCTATATCTATATATTGTTACGTAGTATTTATTACAATGAATAATAAAATAAAATAAATTTTTTTAGTGCATTTTATATCTTTAAAACATTTGTCTGTATCTATAATGGTTTTTAAAATTATTGTTGGCCCTAATTTTTAGTGTGCACCCCTGGAACCAAAAGTCAGCGCACGACTATGGCGACCAAAACAAACCGCACTCTGCGCATTATCAGCAACCTCTTGGTAGAAGAAATTAGAAATTGACCCTGTCATTTGGAAACGCGGCAGAGTTGTGCTCTTTTGTTGGACATAGTATATAGTTATAATTTATTACAATATGATAATATTTCATTTTTTGTTAAATTGATTTTAATTGAGTTTGCTCTATTTGGCAATATTATATTAAAAATTAATAAATAAAAACTATTTATTTTAAAAATGTTTACTAAGATAAAATGTACAATGTGCCCATTGGTAACTGTAAGTCTATATTCAATTTAAAAAAAAAAAAAAGGTTCAGGTCAACTTTTTAAGCATATTTGAAGTTTAAATCAATACTCCATGTTTTAAAACTGAAGATATAGAATAAAATATTTTTAAAGTTTTTATTTTATGCTAAAATAGTTGATAAAAATGTGTATATAAAGTATTATAAAAGACAAGTATACAATATTATAGTAAAATACAAGTTACCTTTTAGTGTCAGAACTTTTCTTCTTGTCCATTTTGATCAGAAATTAGTTTTTCTAGATTTAAAAAAAAAATTATATATAGAAATCAGTGTAATAAAGTATTAATTTTTAGTACAGTGACAGTAAATGGTTAATTACTTATACTACAATTTACAACTATAAATTATGATATATTAATTTCAATAAGCAAATGTAACCAAATAAAAAAGTATATAAGTATCCTAAAATAAACATAGTACATTTAGGTATTTACTCTGTATAAAATATGAAAAGGTAGATAGATAAATATTTATTATATATACATAATAATAATAATTGTTAAACTGATAGTTATAGAGAAACTAGTTAAATTATTGTATAGCCGTATAGGTAACTACAAGAACCAATAATGATACAGATAAAATATTTAATGTTTTAAGGTACCATGTAATAGTGATCAAAATTAACATTATTCGACAAAATTACATAGCATTAAATTTAAATTGTATTTTAGATATACAAATTAAATAGGTACCGACATTGGCTATTTATTCTTAAAACATAAAAAAAAGGATTTGTGAACATTACCTATATAAGTTTAATTAAGCCCCAACATAACAATAACGATTCTTTAAATTTAACCAATCAAATAAGCTCATTTATAAGTGAGCTTAAATCTATTATTAACCCGCTAATTATTCTACTTACTACAGTCATAAACAAAGTTCTCCTAAACAATGATTAATTCAAAAAGCCCACATTACCAAAACTCATTTCACCCAAAAAAAAACAAACTTTGATAGAGACTTATTAAATTAGTAACGGAGGTGTCACCATTTGGTTTCTTCCTCATCACGATATTCATGTTATACTTAATTCTTTTTTTTTATCTAATTTGCTTATTGTAATTATTGTGTACAGATTGTAAATTGTCTTTCATATAAAAAAAAAAAAAGTTTAATTAAACAATTGTATAAAATATTATACCTAGGTATTATAATCAACCAAAGCATTATACTTACAAATTCAAAAATAAATGTGTGATCTAAGAAAACTATTATATAAAATTGATTCACAGCTAAAGAAAAATGATAATTATAACTTATAAGGCACTGATTCGTCAACTTGAATAATTGAAACTATTTATTATATTAACTATTTATTTATATATTTATTAAGTACCTATTCATTATGTTCAAAAAGTTTACAATTAATACAAGTAACTAAAAAAATATTAATTATATCAACTACTAAGGAAATAATTAACGTATTATCATCGAAATAGTTATTTGTTAGCAAATGTCAATAACATAATGTCTATTAAGTATAAACTATAAGAAAACAAGTAACATAATTTATAGTATCATTTATCAATAACCAGATTAATGCGGTTCATTCGTTCGTTCAACAATAATATGTAATGAGCAACTATAATACCAAAATAATTAATAGTAAATAGTATAATGGGAATTGATATTTGAGAATACTTTCATTAATTTATATTTTTTTTATCTATTTTTATATATAATATGACTATAGATTAAAGAATTTACGTGCATAGCGTGATAGGTCAGATAATACGACATTAGTACATTACGAGTTTACGACATCATTTTTATCTTTTTACAATACAAATTGCCTACGTTTTGAACACGTGTTTTATGTATCATATTGTACTAATTTGTATACTGTATACTGTGAAACCATGAAATAATGTTAATGTTGATTGTTATTAGTTACTTGTTATGGCTTTATATCATATGCGTTGTACTCTTCAATGTTGACACTTGACTGTAATTTCTTACTTCTAATCTATAAGACTTGTCTGGAACTCTGGACTTGTGAGTCCGGACTAGCGTTGTTATTATATACTAATTAGTACTCAGTAACCATAATTAGACAACAATATTTCTGGACTTATTCTGAACTGATTTGAACTTTGAAGTCTAAAAGAAAATAACAATTAATATGATAAACGATATAACCATAAACTACATAACTACAGAATATATATTATGTGTATTGTACATTTATACATAATACCTAAATATCTGTAATCTGTGCCAACTGCCAATGGCCAATCCCATAGCACAGATTATATAAAATTAAGATTAGATTTTATATAATATGTGCCCATAGGTTGTCTAATACTAATTATAATTTATAAATATATTATTATCTTTAGATAAGACAAATATATGTATTATTAAAACAGTTAAATTCTTTTGTATAAACTGTGGTTTATGAACCTTTGCTCTATGGTAGAATTTGAATTTTGAATTAGGCGCACAGCTGTGGCCGAAATCAGGCGACAGGCATCAGCTGTTGCAGCTCACTGTGATTATTTTACTTATTTTGCAGACAATAAATACAAATGCTCATCATCGGGATGGGTCTATTGTTTTGTTAAAATAATAAATCAGTGGATCACTACCTTTTGATTTGCAAAATAGTTGTTCCAAAGCACAATTTAAAATTTAAATTATAGATTTATGTTCCAAAATCCAAGTTCTATTATAATTTATAATATTATATAGAATCAGTGTCTATTGTCATTAATTCCAATTGAACTAATATGATAATATCCAAAATGTACATTTGTTCCGACGCGTATTTATTACAAGAAATATTTGTTCCTAACAACGACCAATTGTTCCACAGTCTATATAAGTTAGTAAGTCACTAGTCAATTCTTCCAATATTTTTAACGCAAGTATTCGAAAATTTCCCGCTCTCATTATTATTGCTTCTCGTCGTCTTCAAAATCACTTTTCTCTTGTGGAAGACTGGAACATAAAATAGAGGCTAAAAATAAATCAATTTTAAATCCATTATCCATACTCACTCTCAGACTTGCACGTTGTCTCCAACTAGTCCAACTATGGCACAATAACCCGGGCCGGTATTATGATGGGCCCCATCATATTAAATCTAAACGACTCAATCTAAATAAAATCTTGATTACATCTACTCCACACATTAATTAATAATAATAAACACACTAAACGGTTCATCAATAGATCCCTAATTAAACGTGCAGTCTGAACGTATTGTATCCAATTATGCTAAAAATGCAAAAAAACTCAAACCTAAATAAAATTCAAACGTTTCAAGATCAAGCGCTCAGATAACTAGTTGATGCCTCCCCTTACCATAAGCGCAACTGCTGAACTGTGCAACTAGGGGGGGGCTTGTAATGTAAAGGTTTTATTTCAAATTGTATTCCAATGACCAATGCCCTTGTTAGTTGTTTCCATAAAAAAATTTTCCAAAATCCAAATTATTGTTCCGAAAAATATTTCTTCTATAATCTATAAGTTCCAGTAACCACTTTTTCCATAAGACATTCACTCCAATGATCTTTTGTCCTAAACATTTTTGGAACTAATATTTTGTTAAACATAATAATCACGGACTAATCACGGAATATATATGTTAGTCCGTGATAATATTATCAGAAAAAATGTAAAACTTTAAACTACTTGATGTCTTTATTTAAATGATTTAATATTATTTCTAACAATAAATTAGCTCATAAGACTTCTCGTTAAGAGAATGTTGCCGGGTATTGGTGTTTTTGGGACAGGTAACTTTTATTTACATAAAATTGTATCTAATACATTTTTAATTTAAAAATGTTACAACATTTTAAATAATTATAATATTAATTGTTTAATACTTTCATTTGGTTTATAGTCTATGGTTTTATTTTAATGTTAAGGGTTTTTTTAATTAACAAAATTGGTTATTTTATAAATGTTAAATAATAATTTTTGAATTAAACTTAAATAAAAGAAATACCATACAAATGATCAGACTTTTTACTTATGAAAATATACAACCTACCAGTAATTAATAAAAATAACAAATAACAAATATTATGCCTGTAATTAATACATTTAATATGTCAACAGGTAAAGTTATTGAAGTAATCGTACCCTTTTTGCGTGATAAAGGTTTCAAAGTAGAAGCAATATGGGGACGCACTATGAATGAAGCCGAAGAAGCTGCTAAACGTCTTCAAATACCTTTTTGGACTAACAAAATTGATAATGTGCTCTTAAGAAAAGACGTAGATCTCATTTTCATTGTGTGCTCCCCAAATCTTCATGCACAAATAGCTGTCAAAGCATTGGGTATCGGGAAACATGTTCTGTGCGATAAGCCAGCTGGTCTATGCCAGAGTGAAGCTATTAAAATGGTACATGCTGCTCAATACTATCCTTCACTTATATCAGTTGTCAACCATAGCTTGAGATTCTTACCAGCATTTGTACAAATGAAAAAACAGATTATTGAAAACAAAATTGGAAATGTGTTTTTATGCGATGTCAAAGTGCAAATGGGTCGTTTGTATGGGGATAATTATAACTGGTTATGTGATAAAACAATGGGCGGTGGGGTGTTAACTTTAGTCGGAAGTCATGTTATAGACTTGGTTACATATTTAACTGATCAAAAAGCTATCCGCGTTCATGGCATTGTTAAAACATTCAATAAAGATTTTAAGTGTATGACTGGTGTAAGGCAAGTGACTAGTCCAGACTTTTGTACTTTCCAAATGGAAATGGCTGACAGGTCTTTAGTTACAGTTACATTAAATAATCATCTTGCTGGAACTTATATCCAAGAAGTGCTTATGTGTGGCACTGAAGGTAATTTAATTGTCAAAGGTGGAGATTTATTTAAGGACAAAGACGAAGTATTGTATTTAGATGTGGAAGACTTGCAAAAGTCGGATGCAATAAATGTTGTTTCTGCAGATATCATGCCTAGACCTTGTATGAAAGGTTTGCTAAAAATGATCAGTGCTTTACGAGAGGCATTTTTGCCAGTTGAAGATAAAAGAGGTTGGATAAAAGAACCTGTTTCTTCCGCAGCAACTTTTGAAGACAGTTTGTACGTCCAAGCAGTGATTGACGCAATACGATCTTCTAGTGAGAACAAAGAATGGGTTAAAGTTGAAGTAATCACAGAAGAGCCAGATCCTAATCCTTCATTGAGTGCTGCTGTAAGAAAAAGTGGCATGTCCATGTAATTTATAAAAAATATAAACATTATTTAATTTCTTTATTGGCATTTTTACTTAAACAACAGATTTTTATTGTATACATTTTATAACAAAAATATAATTAATCTTTTTAACAAGATCTCATTTTTATTATAACATTTTGTAAGTAATACATTATTTTTAAATTGTACAAATAAAAAAATAGAAGCAATTATTGGTCCATTTAATATAATCTAATTAAACGTGTTTACTTTACTGCAGGAGAAGGATTTGATTGAATTTCAGATATGTAACTGAAAAAAAGATTAAAATTAAAACACAGTTCAACCACTAAAATATTCAATGGGTTCTGAGGTCACAGTTATCCAAATTATTCATCTTTCATTGTAAAATTGTATACATATTTAAGGCATTTAAAAATTAGACATCAAATGCAATGCATCATATTAATCAAAAAATTGTCATAACTTTATTAAAACTAGTACATTATAATAGCTACTGAAAATTTAAAAAATCTCATTCTAATGTACAATCAGTGTTTAATTTTCAATTTAAAGAGGTGGTTTATACAGTATTGTAAAGCGACTTTAGCCATAAGACATTATTTATTGGATTTATCAACTTATCAATAATTTCTTTTAATTAAGACCATGTTTATCAATGCAAATAACTTGTAGATTTCCTAAATAATTTATTACTTACAGATGATATTTGTTATTTTCTATTTCTTAATAAACTAGGCAGTTTATCTTAAAATTATTAATTATAAAAATATAAAACATTATTATTGGGTATTGTAAATCGACATACTTAGTCATTTCTTTAATTTGTTTATCGATTTCTTCTTCAATTTCTTCCAATTCTTTTTCACAAGTCATCAATTCATTATACTTCTTATCTAATGTCATAATTGTTTGTTCTAATTCATCAACATTATCAACGAGCTTTTGAGCTGATTCTTGTGTATCATTTTTAATTACTTCAGTCCCAATTGATTCTAATAAAACCTTAGCATCATCTAAGAAAAATGTGTTCATATAATTAACTGTTCAGCCGTATATTTTGACTTAGATATCCAGGTATATAGGTACCTAGATAATGACTTACCTGTCAACAGTGGAGCTTCTGTTTCATCTATTGTTTTTAAATCTTCTTCAATCTCTTCTTCTACTGGTACTATTGGACATTGTGGTATAGGAAGTTTTTTATTATTCATTTTATTTATGTTGTTTAGAACTTCCTTTTAAATAAATTTCGACAGTAAAAATTAAACTACAGTTTTATGTACGTTCTACGCGAATGTCACTATAAATGTAAATCATCATCATATTATAACCTGTGATTCGATATTATCGTATTTCGCAATAAAATAATATTAGATTGCGTACAATTATCAATCATTCACTCAATCAAAACTCTTGAAAGAAGTCGAACACTACAATTCGGAGCTTAGAGCTTATATTATAGTCTACAACAGTCAACGGAGTATGGAAATTTAATAATGAATTATGATTATTTTTTTTTTTTTGTAGTGATGAATATTATTGTGATCAATCCACCTTGATTGTGATATTATTTTATACAATTAATGATAGTGTTATCTATAGCTAAGATTTTTACAAATTTATAAAACCCCACAGATATTTAAATATAATAAACTGGATTGCTAACTGGCAACAATTTAAGATATAATATATTATATTATACCTTTATATATTATATTATTATTACATTATATATTTTAGGTATATCTTTAATCGCGGATGCAGCCCGTGTATTTCACTGAAACACGATTATAATGAACTAAATAGACAATCTGTAAGACGGTCTGTCAACCTACACTATAATACTAAATACATATTATGATATGATTGCTATTAAAGTAATTCATTTTTATATTAATATTGCAGTACCTAGGATGAATAAATTTTGGCCGAAAACATTGCATTTGAAAATATCATTGAGTGTATAAACTATAAAATATTATAATATACTTTAAAAGTTTCAAGCACCATGTTAATATATTTCTTAGATTTTTTGGTTACACTATCAACTACTTACGAGTAACCTTGTTTTAAATTTTTAATCCTTAACTATACAATTTTAAGTTACAAAATAATTTGCAAATATTTGAGATTTTGATGAATTTTTATCTTTAGACGCTTGTTAAAAACTATTGTTGACTTACGCTCTACTTTATTTTAATTTTCACTAACGGGTTATGAGAAGCCTTTTAATAAACTTACAAGTTTTTGACCAAGCAAAATATTATCACCACCACCAAAAAAAAAGCATAGTTAAATCAAAAATTTCTTATGCTTTTTAATAGCTCAAAATATATTGAAAATTACATGGTGTATGGAAAATAGTTATATAAACATTTGTTGAAAATTGCATGTATCTACAGCTATTAGTTTTAGTGTAACAGGCCAAAAACAAAATCAATTTTGTTAAAAATTAGCTTTGAGTAAAAATTCCTGTTTTTCCTGACACGTTTGAAAATTATTAGGAAATTTTTACTCTTGACCAACTCCTTACTAGATTTACTTTCCTACCAGAAAATATGTTGATGATGTAAATCAAAGCAGCATTATGACTGCCCCACAAAAGAAAACATATCATTGTAAAATTAATATCAAATCAGAATCAGAATCTAAAAAAAAAATTCCACATCAATTCATTATCAAACCACAAAATAATAAGTGTAGTAATTCGTAGTTGAATAAGAGATATTTCAGTTAACATCTACTCTTACATGCATACTATTTTATTTATTACAAATTACAAGTGTAATAAGTAATAAATATACACAATATCTATTCAGTAAAATACATTGGGTCAAGTTCTTCATTAATTTGTCCTTTGACCCCCAAAAATACTACATTCAAATAAATTTAATATCTAGAATTTCTACAGAGCATTAGGGGGTTGATTAAGGCCCCTCAAAATATACAAAATGAGAAATTAGCCCCCTTCAAATATACTAAGTAGTAACTAGTCACTGCCATAAATAATAAATATAAAGTAACTTTTAATAATATACTTGGGGAGCAAACAAAAATAAATATAATAATATAAAAAAGGTTGGTGATTAATAAAGCTTTCATATATCTTTCTTGTCTTTTCAAAGTTATAGTTATCAAATGCTAATCTAATACCTACATACAAAATAAATCATACTTAGGTTTTTCATTGTGTTTAAGGTAGGATAATTGTGCAGAGACAAGATAGCAGTTTTGATGGGCAATAAAGTATTTTTAAATACCATATCCTTCTAAATAAAATTATAGCTAATTGCTGCCTATGCTACTGAGTGAGAATAAACTGTCAAACCAATGTTGTTTATTAGATCAAAAATAAAAACTTACAAAAACATGACTGACTGTATTATTGATTAAATAATTTATTTAATAATAATATGTAATATAAACATCTATAAATTATTTTTTGATGCAAGTCAATTAATATATTATACATATACAATTTTTTTTAAATTTAAGTCTGAAATCAGGATTCTTGTAAATTCTTGAAAACAAAAATGAGTTATATTTAAACATTTATCTAAAAATAAATATTGATAGATGGCTAATTCAAGTCATGTTGAATTTTTAGTCGTCTAGTTAATGGCTGATTCAAGCCGTGTCGAATCAGCAGTCATGATCATGCTTTGCTTACTAAATAAGTCAATAGTAAGACTTGATAGTAAGACTGGTATTGAACGTTGTTGACCAAGGTGTAAGGCTATCATTTCTTCAATAGTTTTTGAAAATGGAGTTTCTAGCAAATGCATTGAACCTTCATTTAACTAAAAAAATATAAAATAAATAAAATTATCAGTTCACCATGCGTATTTGACTATAAGCGCAATTAAATATTTTTATTTTATGGAGTATTACATCAAATTTTACTTCTTTATCCTATTTAAAGAAACATACTCAACTTTATTTAAACAAAAAAATAAAAATATTTGATTACTCATAAAACAAATAAATAAATACTTGGAACATTAAGTTGTCTTCCTCATGAAAAGCAAATTGACTTGTCAGTCTATACATATTATTTTGAAGTCCATCAACTTTAAAACCTAATAATGTATAAACAGACTCTCTAAATTCTTGACTACTCTTTTTAAAAACTTCACGTAGTCTTTGATTTTGAATTTCTTGGGATTTTAATTTTTCTTTAAGTCCTACAATGTAATAAATATCATAAGTTAAAAGTTATTAAACTTGAAAAAAATTTACTAACCTTCTACTTCCTGAGATGCATTTGTTTCAACTCTATTATCAACTACTTGGGTAAGATTCATAGAAATACCTTCCTGCATAGCTTTAATTCGTTCCTTTAATTTTTCTATTTCTTGTTTAGCTTTGGCTAATTCATTTTGATAATGATTGAATCCTTCAGATGCGGGATTCATTCTACAAAAAAATATTAAATATAAAAGAATTAGATAATTGTTGAAACTTAATATACGAAGAGTGATAAGTGTTACATACTTGAAATGTAATACTTTAGTTTCTTTTAAATTAAAATCTCCTTTCAGAGCTCTGTGATCTATTTGATCATTTAAATCAATACATTTTTCTTCCAACTGTTTACATTTATTAATAAGTTCTTCTTTTTCTTTTAAAAGTGCATTTTTTTCATCTATCCAACGTTTATTATTATCAGTAGGAACATACATAGATGGATCTGACTCAATTTGATTCATACGCATTTTGTAACCACTTATAGCTTTTTCTAATACTTCAATTTTAGGTTCTTCACCATTTATATTCCCTATAACGGTTACTTCTTTTTGGAATGAATCTAAAAGTTCTCTCAGATCATTGCGTTCCTAAAATATTGGTTTATTAATTAAATATTTACTACTATTATCTATAGTGTATATACCCATGTAATGATGTAGAGTTGTTTTTTTAACCGTTTAATGGTTAACTCATTTTTGTTATTATTATTTGTTCCAAAAACTATTTGTTCTTTCGCTTTATGCAACTCTACTTCCATCTGCTTAAGTTTTAATTCCAATCGAGCAATACTTAAATATAAATTATGAATTATACACACAGACAAATATTATAGAACAATAAATAATAATTCTTTCCTCACAGTGAAAGTCAATAATAACAAAAGGTAATTATTTGAAAAAAATATTTTACTTGGTTTGCAATTCTCCCTTTTCATTGACTAAAAATAAATCTTTTTTCTTTAGATTGTCAACATAGTATTGCAAATATTCTGGATAACACTGAGCTTCAGTTATATTTTCACAGACATCTCGGCAAACATCTATCCATGTTTTCAAACGATCCTCACTAACTGCTAGATTTGACCGTAATTGCATTGCTTCTTTTTCAATTAATTCATGTTTGTTTAATTTACTTTCGAGAGTAGCAACTGTATTTTCTAAAATTTCTGTTTGCTTTACATCATTTCTAAGAAAATCAAAAAAAAAAAATGTATGTATTTTATAACATCCTATTTATTCACAATAAATGATAAAAATAAATCAAATCATTACCTATATATAGCTACTTCTTCTCTCAAAGAAACAAGTTCATTTTCCATAGAACTAAAACGTTTTAATTTTTCTCGTTGAGCATTAACTACCATAGCACTTTCTTGTAATGAAGCTAATTCATTTTCCAAACACTAAAAAAAAAATGAATAAGTGTTGGTAGTTTTAAAAAATATATACATGGATAATCTACATTAAAAAATATAAAATAAGATAATTTAACAAGTTCCAACAATTAAGTAGAGTTACAATAACCAAACTAAGATATGAACATTATGAACAGATAATAACAAATAAATAATAACCTACATTTTACCAACTATTTATATTTTGTTTTATAATAAAACATTTTAATTACTTTAATTTTTTGGTTAGCAGTGTTCATTTTGACTTGATCACTTTCCAATGTATTAATTTCAATTTGTTTTTTCCTTAAATTGCTGGTTAATTCTTCGATGTACTTTTCATTTGACCTTAGAGTTTTTTTTAGTTCATTTAATTCATAATCAGTACAATTTCTTGAAACATTTTCATTTTGGTATTTTGTAAGCTCCAAAGTTACCTATAAATATTGTTATAAAATGTTTAAATCAAATGATACGCATAATTGATATTTTACATTTTGACACTTTTACTTAATAAGTATGAAAATAATGGTCATATATCTAGTTTATTACATAATTTGAAGACGAGATTTTTTTTTCCCAAAATGTATTTTCTAATTTACAAATCAAAATAGGCATTTTTCGAATCTGTAGTTGTGTATTCAAACATTTCTACAGATCATATTTGTACATACATGTCACTGTACTGATAAAATTGTTTTTAAAAAAAATTGATAAACAAATTATACATACATTATTCTTACTATATTATCAATTGCCTATAAAATTACCACTTATGGGGAATGTTAAGAGAAAAAAATAATAGCTTAATTGTATTTCTAACCAAGTAATAGACCATAGATTAACAAATAGTGACGTGGTGAACCAGTTTTCTTGTTGGGACCGACCATTGTTTATCATACGAGACCCACCAACCACTACCATAAGTTTACTTTTACTAACACACAATATACTATAATCAAATAAAAAAATTAAAAGAATCTAATCCTGCAGTTACATTACTAACAATATTCATGATATTTTTAACACATTGGTGCCTGGTAAACAAGATCACCAGGGCTATGGCACCTAAAAAAACTATCTAAACACTCTTCTGATAAAAAGGTATATGACATGTTATGGTGTCATTCAGCACACATGAATGGCACTAAATGATACAAATTTGTGTAATTGACAGAAAAATGATTATGTATACTAATGAATTATGAATTTTATAATAATTTAACTATACTTATCCAGCTAATTATTAATTATACTAAACAGTATTAAGCTATTTTAATTTCCAAGATTAATGCCAATTTCAAATCTAATTTATGAAAATAGCCTTATTTTTATTGTCATTTATAATTTAAAATAAAATAATTGCAGTCATTAAAAATCTCTAAATTTAGTTAAGAAGATTTCTACCAAAATATTTACAAAATTAAAAGAAATAAAGTTGAAATATTTACACTGGTTAGCTTATCTTCTAGTTCCTTATTTTCTTTTTCTAAATTTGATGTCCAACGCCTGTTTTCTTCCATTAATGACTCAAGTTTTTTCATTAAACTATCATTTTCTTCTTTTAAGTTTGATTTTTCATATCGGATTTCTTTAAGCCGGTTATCTAACTGATCAATCTAAAATCATTTAAACACAATGATATAATACTTAAATAAAAAGGTATTTCCTTTAAAAATATTCCAAACCATTAATTTTGATTTATTTATATTGTGTTCTAAAGCAGATTTTTCTTTTTCAAATAAAATATCAGATTCTTTTTTAAGGTTGAAAAGAGTTTTATTTCTTTCTTGGAGTGAGGCAATTTCTGCACGAGCATTTATCAACTCTTGTTTTATGCGACGAGATTCCCACGGTGAAGTAACAGGTGCTGAAAATACAACATTTTTTTATCAATAATTGTTATAAGTTTGTATTATTAAAATGTTCAACCATACTGAGCATAGATTCTTGTAAATCAGGACTGCAAGATCGTCGTCGTTTATTTGATAGTAACAATGAATCATTTGAAGAGATCATGCTGGAATCATAATGCATCCTCAATGGCTTCGAGCGATTATTCGATCGCAAATCGTCCAATATTTTAATTACAAATGTTTGATCATTATCTTTAGATTTATTCATGGTGGTTATTATTTAGAAGTAGTGCTGCTAATAGAATTAAAAAAACTATTTGAGTACAATTTAAAGTATTTTTTGTTTATTGAAAATCCATAATATAGTATAAAATTAACGAACTAATAATAAACAAAACGAAATACAGGAAAAATGAAATACAAATCCTATACACATTCAATAAACGTCAAATAACAATATCATAACTTAATAATTTATCTTTAAACAATTAATGTGATCAACAGTAATAAATAATAATTGTTAACGAATAACAACGGTTGTCCATCAGAAATTAGCCGTAGACCGTATCACCTTAGCGTCTACTGTTTAGCCTTCAGCGTTATTACACCATAGATAAGTATATTTTAATTTACATATATATTTACGGTTATAGTGGTTACTACTTACTGCGTTAATACTGTACATACACCACTACTCTGTAATAGTGAAGTCTGTTCCACAGATTATAACAATGTCTGTACTCTGTAGACAATGGACATTAATTAATAATAATAATTATGGGCAACCACGCAACAATAATAATATACAAAACACTGTAATGTATACACAAACACAACTTTTGTAATTTTATGTGGAGATGTTACACTTGAATAATACGACATTACTTCGAACGTACAAATGTACAACACTTACAAAAGTCGGACGGAGGGCTATAATAAATAAGAAACTTTTTAACAGAAATAAAATATTTGGGATTGTACGAAATGTTATTTCTACAGAAGTACAGAATGATAATATAATGCATTTAATACAGGAATAACATTGATTATTATTATTAATTGCCTGGTTTATATTTATATTAGCCCCACAAGAGTCGTCTCTAATTTGATATTAATTCATCAAGTACGAAACGGAGTTCAAGCACAATATTTCCAGTTTTAATATGAATGTATTTTAAAGGTATACAACCTTCATTTATTCGTTTTAAAAATAAGTACTCACTATAACAATTTTAGCCACTATATAGTCCTTTAATTATCTGAAATCTGAATAGTCAAGAGTAAGTAAACCAGGAAAAAAATTAATAATTATTGATTAATTGGTACACAATACGAATGGACAAATGTGAACATATCTCTTTTCAAAGAAGTTATAAGCACATAGTGGCCGGGACGGGACATAAGCACGGTTGTATATTATCTCCAACCGTAGAGATAAGACAATAATACAAAAAATATTGAGATTTGAGGTTATGGTTTTTAGTTCGCTTTAAGTTGAAGTTTTTTTTTTTTTTTAAATTCAATTTTCTAATTTTTAATAAATTACTAATTTTTTACTCTCTAGTCTCTATGTCTTAGGGATCCGGGATCTCAAATTTGTGAAAACAAACGGTTCCTCAGATTTTTTTTAACCATTTCTTTTAAATTGAATATTGATAGTTTTTATTGGTTTATTAACGTAAACGGACTGTTTCTATTTGTGCTGTAAATTATAATCGTTTTTATGCTCTAAAATGCACATTAAACATGTATGTATTGAATTTGAAAAATACGTATTATCATGTCAAGTTTATATAACGTTTTCTGATAATGTACCTATCGATTATGACATCGAAATTGATGTAAAATCAATTAGTATAACATTAGCAGAAAAAGACATTTACATTTTAAACATTAAAGAGTTTACATTAGAAGAAGATGAAGTTAGAGATATCAAAGTTTATGGCAACAAATTGTTGTTTCGTGCTCAGTTGAATAGTTGCCCCAAAACTGAATCGTCTTGCTTTTCATTCACACCCAAATACATGCCTAAAGTGAGAAGTGCTGAAGAAGTTTTCATTACATGTTGCTCATGTCAAAAGTTATTTGACAAAAAATTTAATTTTCGAAGAGTCTTACCAGTAGAGTTATATGAAGTTGATCATATGTTCTGTCACGGAGGAACAGAAAATTTAGTTTTCCATCCGCAAGAAGATGACTGCTACTTCGACAAAGTATCAATTTATATCAGAAATAAACATTGGACATCGTCCAATTCTGTCAAATGTAAAAATTGTAATTTGTGTTTAGGTGTATGCGTAGAATACGGTCTACGATTATGGTTAGACTCTGTCAGTTTTAGATTTGGAAACAATGATGAACAGACATACGCTCCACCATATGACTGTTTTGCTATTTTAGTAGATGATATTGTTAAGACAATGATTGGACCAATTTCACATGTTATAATGAAATTCAAAGATTCTGAAAATGCCTATCATTATCTGTTAATGAAAGTCATTAAAAAAAATGAATTTGCTGTTGCTTTAAATCCTAATTGTAATAACGTTCTTACACTTGATAGAAAAAATTGCTCAAGTATTATTTGGCATACATCTTCTGAATTCGTGGAAAAATGGAGGAATGATTACTTTATAACAGAAATACAAATATCAGAAAGAATGTACCAAAGTGCAATTAAATATTTAACTGAAATTAACAAACAATTTCTTATTGAAAACTGTTCAACCGGAATTGAGAAATCACTGAAATCTTATTTATTCACAGATTTAATTGAATAATTTCACCATTATTCTACTTTAAATATTGTATAGCTAACTTAATTACCAATTACCCATATTATCACTCATTAAAATATAATAATTTTATGAATTTTCGTTTATTGTATTGCCCATAATTATTAAGATATTTTGTACAAAAACATTCCATTTATAATGTTTCATCGTTGTATATAATATTAATAAATAATGATAATCTTAATATTTACTTGCTACCTATATTTTATAATTAATATAATATTTTTTTATTGTAATAAATGGAAATAGCTATTGTATTTTTAATTTTATATCCCCTAATTTAATTATACAAATCTTACTAAGATGATTACATTCTTCAAAAGAGCATGTTAATTTTTATATTATACTGAATAAACATTTTTATTTGAAATTAATGTGCTTATAATATTTAGCTAAAATGTATGATGGTTAATGCCTCAATAGTTATGTTTGCTTATTACCAAGTAAATAGTATGATTAAAGATTTATATTTAATAGTATTAACTATAAACATGATATTTGTATCAATCTTAGTACTATACTGTAAATAAATATCTGTGAATATTTGGTTAATAGCCTTTATTTTTTCAAACAATTTGGTTGAAACAATGACTTAAATGTACAATTTGATAAATAAATAATAATATATCAATTTATCAGAGCCAACTATGAAAGTATGAACAGTTATCTAAACATTCTAAACTAAAAATTCAAATTTTAAATTAATGTTTTAAAAAATTCAACAACTTGTTGGTTTTCCTTTAAATGATAACGTTAAACAGCTGATTAGTTAACTACTAATAAGTGATAACAAATAAATACATACTTTGTTTATAGGTATAAAAATGTTTGGATAATATCCAAGATTTGTAAAGTTATTTACCAATGTGACCGTCCACGTAAATAAGAGGAAAATAAATACCAGAAGTCTGATGTCCGGGTAGTTATGTATTAACTTCCTTAAGTTTAAAACAAAGTTAAATTATTTATCATTGATTTTATTTTGTATTATCGTTCAATCTTTCACTTCATAGACAATTTATTTTGTTACAGCCTCAACATTTGAATTTACTATTAATTGTAATTGACCTCAATAGAAGTTCTCCTAAAAAAAATTAACATGTTGAGACGATATATTTTATCCACTACTAATAAATTTGTTAATTGTCGGCATGTGTCCCAATCAATGATACAGTCTACGGTTGATGAAAAATCAGGTACCAATGTACCATTATTTAATCTAGTTCTTATGTTCTATTACACCAATATATCTATATTTTGTTTTATTATTCTTTGTAATACCAAATACTCAAATACCTGCTCATTTTAAATTATTTGTACAGGCATAGCGACTGTAACAATGAATAAGCCACCAGTTAATAGTTTAAACTTCGAGTTTTTAGATGAAATCAATACTCATCTTCATAAATTACAAAAAGATCAAATCCGAGGAATGATATTGACATCAGTATGTATACTTTTTTAGGTAAACGTATACAATATACATACTCAACTATATTGTATTGATATTTCGTTTCAGGGTTTGCAGAAAGTGTTTTGTGCAGGATTAGACATAACAGAATTTTTTAATCCAAATCCTGATAGATTAACCAAATTTTGGACTGCCTTACAAGATACTTGGCTTTCACTTTATATGTCTTCGTTTCCTACTGTGGCTGTCATTAATGTAAAGCAATTACATATTTATTGATTATAATGTTGTAATTTAAATTTACAGTTAAAATTTGAATTAATATGTTTGTAAAACATATTAAAAAAACTGCGTTGATTCAAATTTTATTTTAAAATTATTTTATTTGAGTAAGTCAGTATAATATGTAGTATGATAAAATATTCTATAATATTAGGTTAAAATCAAGGTTTATAGATGATAGTTAATCTATTAACTTTTTGTCCAAATATTAATATTTATTATTTGAGTTTGGATGTTATTGCACTTAGGGATTAGCAAAATTTGGTATATTTCTACTTTACTGGAGCAAGTAGGCGTAGAAAATTACTACTTGTTAAAACTACAAATAGTTATAATTTTGAAACTAAGATTGACAGCCAAATTCTTATTTAAACTTATTTAACTTTATGTAAAGCAGAAAAGTTCCCAAAATTGGACTAAAATGGATATATTTTTTATTTGGAATCCATTGTAATTACTAATTGAAATAATTTATTTAAATTTAATACAAATTAAATAATTGCTAAATGGTTTTTAGGTGCTTGTTTGTACACTTATTCTTATTTTTAACATATTAAAGGTGTAAAGTAATAAATTAGTGTTGAAAAATAAATGTACCAGTGCAATAACATCCAAAACCTATTATTATTATTTATTGTTAAAAAAAATGTTCTCATTGCTTACATTTTGTTAAATTTATACAAAGGGTCATAGTCCAGCAGGAGGTTGCTTACTTGCCATGAGCTGTGATTACAGAATTATGATTGGGCCAAAATATACTATTGGACTTAACGAGACTAAATTAGGAATTGTTGCTCCTAAATGGTAAATTTAGATTTGCAAAATAATTTTAGCAATAACTAAAATACAAAACTTAAAATTATTTTTATATTTTGTAACAATTTTTTTCCTAGGTTTCAAGATACTATGGTATCAGTTATTGGACAAAGAAAAGCTGAATTGTCATTGACTACAGGCACTGTCACTGACGAAGCATTACAAATTGGTTTGATCGATGAAAGTTCTCCAGATGTAGATAGTGCTCTTAAGAAAGGAATGCAATATTTGAATAATTTTCAAAAGATATCTCGTGAGTAGTATTTAATCAATACATTAAATGAAATTGTAGAGATTAAAATGTATCACTATTTATTTTACAGCTTCGGCTTATAAGATGACTAAAGATATCAGTCGTCAGCCAACTATTCAATGGTTAATTGATAACAAGCAAAAAGATCTTGATTTTGTTATTAAATTCATGCAATCCCCAGCTGTTCAAAAAAGTCTTGGACTTTATTTACAATCTTTAAAAAAATAAGACATAAGTTTTATACTTGGATTTTTAATTTACTTTGTTTATAATATTAAACAAATACTTATATCAATTTTTAAAAAAAATTTAATTAAATCTCATGGCGGTAATATTTTAAAAGTATTGTATATATTATGAAATTTAAAAAAATTATTTATATTGTATTATATTTTTTGATAGATGTTATTTTAAATTAATTTGATATTGTATTAATAATATTTACTTAAAATATGTATATGTAATCTCTAAAATCGAAATGTACTAAAGTCTTTTTCATATCGACATAAAATTATTGTTGATTTTACTTACACCATTTTACCATCCATGATATTTCAATTAGTTCATTTAATTTGGTCTAAGGCCTAGGTTTCCAATTTTCCCCAAAATATATTAACTATATATTAAGGAGATCTTTCTTTTAAAACATTTAAAATTCTAGGGTTCATTCAACATATCTCTTCCGAGTTGAAATTGGACTGATCAGTAATGATTCTCTGTTGCTCTTTGTCTATAACTTATTCTAGAGTATGAATCTGTTCTGTGGGACTTCAATTATCAGATTACATAACAATTGAAAAAGCTCAATGCAAATTCCTATAATTTGCTACTTATTCTCTAAAGGTTCCTCGTCTCTAAATGATTATGACCCTATCCGGAAGTTTTAAATTTATCCAGCATTTCTAATCAGGGACACATTGCAATCATTTCTTACTAAACTTTTATCTAACTCAATTGATTGGCCCTCCATTAACAGTTCAATTTTAAAGTTAATCCACCTCGCAATACTAGATTCATTCCTTTTTTTATTCTATTGTCCTCATCTAATTATCAATTAAGAGGATTTCAGCACAATATTTGTTTTCTCTCGGACTCAAGTGTGATCACCCATTATAAAGAATTATACTTTTAGACCGGAATACTTAAATGTTTTATTGGTTAGAATATTATTAGAAGAGATACACATAAATATATTTTAAAAAGAAGAAGTGTATATTTGTGTCCCCCCTCAAATTAAGCATTGAAATTGTTTTGTCTCAAACCTCAAAAGGAAAAGATCAATAATAAAACTAGAATACATCTACAGTTCAACCTATAGCAATATGTTTATAGCATATTATATGAATTGATGAAAAACAAGAAATATTATCCCATATTACAAGTAATAATTGTTTTATAAAATATAAATATAATTCATTCAAATGTACCTACTTCATTTGCTTTATTTTATATTGTGGCATAGACTTCTAATAAAATAAATATTGCCTATTTAATCTGTCAAGAAAGACTGTGTTAATACTTAATTGTATTATCATATTCATAAGTATATTAGGTAATTATTATTGTATAATTATTTCACAAAAATGAAATAGAATTTATTATTTATGTAGAAGATTATACATGACATAAACAATTAAACTGAATTGTTGTAATGTGACCTTGATTATTATTTTTCAATGAAATACTAACAAGAGTTATTATATCTCAAATTTTCAACCATTATAAATCAAAATATTTTTTAAATAATTTAAATATTGAACAGCGCAAAAAAAACCAAAAAAAAATTAAAGCTTTAAAAGGAGAACAGTTTTTATTATGATAAGATTATTAAAATAGAGAGCATTAATATACTAAAAATTGATGAGAAAAGTTAATTTAAATTTAGTCTAATGAAGGAGAGGAGAGCAATTAATTAGCAAAGAATGAATGATGAAAGTATGATTGGGTTGGAGATTATTTCCTGTACAACTGTTGTATCACAGAATAATTATTCTGTGGTTGCATACTGTATTAACCTTGATTATATTGTTATTTGTTAATAGCTTTAATATTTTTATGAAAAGTTTGGCAGTTACTGGCAGTATTCCATTGTTCAAGGCCAGTCTTTTAAATGTTTATGTATCAGTATCGATCTAGCTAAAATTAAAATTGGACAGTAGTTTTGTTTCTATAAAAGGTTATCAAAAGAACAAGCGTTATCAAAAAACATTGTGCGGAAATAAATTGCATTGTCCAATGTGGCAATGTCTAATCTGAACAATATTTTGTATAGTTAATAATAAACACATAAGAATTGAACATTAGGTATTTAATTTATGTCTAGGACTTTTTTTCACAATGGCTTATTGTAAAACAAAATTTTAAAAATGAATGTACTTACTATGGACAATAAAAATCAAAAAAATCTTGAACTAAATGTCAACTTGAATTAGATTTTTTTTTTAATTTTGAATTCATATCGGTTATATTATACAATATATATAACTTATATAATATTATACTTAACAGTAAACATGTTCAATTTTAAATTGAAAATACAATTTTATCTAAGAAAAAAATATGTTGATTTAAATCCATATTCAGTAAAAGAATTACATACAAAATTGTATTATTTATGTTTTGATTTACATAATATAATAGTAGTTATAGTTTAATAAAATAAATGCTGTTAATTCAGCAATAATAACAGTCTTTTGTGCTTTCTCTAGTTACAACTTACAATAGAAAAAAAAAATTACAATACATCACGGTAATAATAAAAGACAAATTAATACTAAATTCTTCTATTAAAGTGTTTCAAAATATTAAATAGTTTTTAGAATAATAATCCTAGTTAATAATTTTTATGGTTGCAATACAATAAATATACTTATGGACATTGTTTGAAAAAACGATGTAAAACTCATGTATTGCAATTGAAATAATAAAAAATTTTCATAAAAAGCAATGTCTCAATACAAAATAAACAATTAAAAAAAATGTTTTACTATTAATTATTGCAATGTCTTATATCTCTCCTTTTTATTTTTATGATATTAGGCATGAATCACCTATGAGGCTATGAAAGTCTTGCTTCAAATTACATTTTGACATTATATACTAAAAATTATTCTGGAAAAAATGTGCGAAATGAATATTTCTTAATTTTTTATTCTTAAAATCAATTATAATATCATTATGATTATCAATATACAATAAAAACCAAATATATAATTCAACAGTGCCTATTAATATAAAAATTAAACATGAGATTACATTACAAAAAAAATACATTAACTAGGATTAAAAATATCACAAAAGTAAATATACACTATTAAAAACAAAACATGGCAAAAAAATAATAAATTAGACTAGATAGGTATTTGAAAATTACTGTTAAATAATTAATACATTTTTAATTTGTATGTTAAGCCCAGGAACTCAATTTATAAGAATATTTTTTTCTATGTACAATTTAAACTTTATTTCCATTTGCGTACAAGTAAATATTGTTTCCTAAATATACTAACAAAAATATATTTTAACTTGCTTACATTTAAGGTATTGTTCCCTAAATATAATTGTGTGTTACTGGACTAGAATAGGAAGAAAACTATTTTGAAATTTGTATGCCTAATTTAATATACCACTGGACACTGGTAAAATTTCGTAATTATGACTATATAATAATATTATATCAGAGATTTTGATTATTTTAATATAATATTCAACTATAAGAGTAAATAAAGATTATTACTAATTAAAAATGAATTTTGTGTAATTAAGTATTGAAATTTAATGACATTTTTGTATATAATAAATCAAGGTTGTTCATTAATATTTTAAATCAAAAATAATATAAACTAAATTATCATAATTTCTTAGTAGTGAAAAATAAAATAAATTTTAACTTCTCAGGTCTTAAAAGAACACCATACCTGCATTTATTGTCCTCTTAACATTGAACATTTAAGCTCACATTTGGATTTGTTAGTTTTAATATTATTGTAAACTAACCTATAAACCTAGGGTTAAAGGTTACAACATTGTTAAAGGTACTTTTATAATACTTTAATTCAAAACTTTCAATTAATATTGAGAAAACACAGACTAAGTTGCATAGTCGCCATTTGTTTCGGAGGGCTAAATTTATATAAGCTGCACAAACTCACAGGGCCTACCCTCTCTTTTCCCCTATTAGTCTATTAGACAATATATTTATATACTGATTATCAAATTGACTACAAAATCACATAATTCAATTTTTTTTTATTAACTACTGTATATGGATTTAAGAATGAATATATAAAAAGATTGGCATGTGCTTGCTATACATTAGCTGTCAAGTAGATCACTATAATATATAATATATAATAGTACTATAATAATTAACATGTTATATTTAAATTCAATGATATAAAATCATTCTGAACAAATACGGCCTATATAACTGTAAATATACATTATGATCTTATTATTTTTTAAGTAATTTAGTTATTTATTAGTAAAACAGTAGGTAGAATCAATTTTTTTCAAAAATATTTCATTTGATATAATTTAAAAGATTCTAGCACCTACAAATAGTATTTTTAAAGAACAAAAATATAACTAAAATCGTTATTCTCTGTTTAAATATCTAATATCATCCAAATTTTCCTATAAATAGCTCAAAGAGAGTCAAGTATTTTCAAAATTTAAAGTATCTACGATTATAAGTTTTTGAGATAAACAAAAAAAAACTAAATTAATTTTGTCAAAACGAGTTTTCCTTTTTTTTGGTTTTTCCAAACGCTTATGAAAATTAATTGGAAGTTTTTACTTATGAACCCCCAAAGTACCAACTAGATTAACTTCCCAACCCCCAAAAGGTGATGACAGACACAAAGAAAACAAAAAAAACACTATGAAACGATCCGTTCAGAATCTTAAAAATCAAATGAGGCAGCTTCAGTAAAAGTAGGCTAAATTGTAAACTCCCCCTAAATGTTGACTGTGCTATATTGTTGTCTTTAAGTTTGGTAGGTCAATTTACTGTAATATTAAAACTAACAAAACTAATTGTAAATTGCAGAATTCTCTTCTTTGTAAATTGTAATTTGTAATATTGTACATACAGAAGTCATAGTTTATAGGTGTAAGGAAGAATTTTAAACAATAATCATAATATTAATAAATAGTTATATAGTGAAATTAATATTATTTGTTAGAATTTGATTTTGTACAGTCAAATTGTTTTACCCTATCTGGTATACTAGCTCTTTCAACTGGCACACAGTCATAGAGTTCATCTAAACTGTTGATAAAATGTATCTTGTTGCCAAATTTTGAGCTTACAAATGGTTTGATCATTAATACAAGCGTTTTCAACCAAAATGTTGGATGAACCAAATACAAAAACTTCAAATTTTTCCTTAGTTTTCTATCAATCATCTTGTAACAACGTTTCAGCCAAGAGAAACCAGGAACACAATCCTTAGAAGTACCCCCTTGCAGATAGACTAAAACATAGTCTTCTGTAACTAGTTGGTCCAAAGTTGAAACTACATATGCAAATAGATTATTCATAACATAATTGTAGTCTACACGATCACGATGAGGTAAATAGCATGCACTAAATACAATAATAGCATTGTGTGAACCAGTTGTCATGTAACCACCATGTGACAGCACACACTTATAAGGCTCTATTACTTTCATATCAATCTTACTAACAATACCAGTTACCGTACAAGACCTCCAGTTGCGTTCATCTTTGAGTTCTTCTTCTGCTGTTAACTCAGGTATTGATTTGTTTCCGAGATCCACATTTAAGAATCTGTCAGGATTGTCACTGAATTCACTACCGGAACTTGATTCATAGTCATAATCATTGTTGATGGGTATCAATCGACGTCTTCGTGATGGAAGATTAATGGATAATGGATTGTCTCGTGTCAGATGAACACTTTGAAGATTATTTGTTAAAAAAGCGCATTCTTCTTCTTGCATTTTAGAATGTTCACAAGAAGCATTACTAAATGACAATGAATGGTTTATGTCTAAATGTGTTTTACTTGCCACTTGAGAATCAACTGCATAGGCATGGCACAGCAAATCTGGTTGAGAAATATCCTCCATATTATTGTCATTTATTGATTGGCTCCTCTCAATGTCCTTTTCGTTGTCCATAGAGTATGTATCTTATACGACTGAAACCAAACCATTCTTCATTAAATTCCATTTTGTTTTGTTATTATTTTATTTTTATATTTTGCTCCACTGCAAATTTAATTGAACTCAATTGACAACAGGGATAGACGAATGAATGAAATGTTTAACAATATGAAATGATTTATGCATCATTATCTTTAATGACAACCTCTCTGTTGCTTTTATAGCTAATTACCTATTTTATAAAATATGTATATTTATGTGTGACATAGACATTACAAGTGTTAAATAGCATTAAACTAGTAAACTAAATGAATTTGGATTGAATATCGAAATTTATAAAATCATATTATGTTCATTATAGGTAAAACTTAAATTCTTAATGTAATTTGACCTTTGTATTGTATGAGGGAAACTTAATAAAATCAACAAACCTTAAATAATGTACAACATATGGACAGCAGTCACTTATACATATACAAAAAAACTCATCATGTTAAAAAATATAATTTAAATACAAAAAACTTTTTTAATTCTTCAATTGCTGCATCAAAACTATAAAAGTAGTACATTTTCATATAAGTTTATAACTGTAACATATTCCATATTATAAGCTAATAATAAATTACTCAATCTTGGTTGATAATAATTCAATAAAATTTGGTTTTTATTTGAGTTAGTTTAAATTATTTAAAATATTTAATTTATTAAAAATAAATAAATAACCATCAATCTTCTGATAAATCTTTTTATTAAGAAATATGTCAGACTGGCTCAGGAAGATTGTTTTATTATGTTTTTATATGTAAAATAATTATACCTAGCTTATATTTTTGATTTATAAGAATAACAATACAACTTTATATACATTTATGACATTTATCCAAATTATTTATAACTAAGTCAGGAACTAAATTTTAAAATTTTATCATCGAATACATTGTGGTAGGTGTGAGACTTTTAATAAAAAAATATATAACAAAAAAAAATTGTTTTTTATTATTATTTTTTTTAATTGTATTATTTATCAGCTAAAATGTTAACACATGGAAGCAATATTAGGTTAACCTTCTTAAAAATGTTTAAAAAATAAATGTATTCTTTATTTAGTTCTGAAAAGCATTAAAGACAGATACTATTAAGTAATAGGTACCTTTAATTGTTGTATTTTTTTCTCCTAATAGTTTTACTTCAAGAAGGTAAACATACCTTAATCTGATTATCCTTTATCCTTAATCTGAATATATAATGTTAATTATTAATATTAAAACTATCATAATATTGTATACATGAAAAATTGTAGGTAATATAATTTTTTACTCTACAACTACAAACATTATAAGTAACAGCACTCATAAAACTTAATATTTCAGAGAAATTGATATATTTATTTTACTGTAGGAAAGCAACACAACTAAACTCTAAAGTTGCACCAGGATGTTTACTTCATATCTTAATTTTACTTTTAAATTTTTATTGTATTACTAAATAGAAAATATATATCACTAAAATCAAAATTAAACTCAGAGTTAATATAATATTTTTATTTATTTATTATGTTCTACATTTTAATACAATTCTTACAAATGTTTCCAATTTAATTTATATTATATTATATAAAAAATTAATAATAATAATTATATATAATATATAAATTAGGAGTGTTGTAAATTTTATGGCTGATCGGTATAACCATAAAGTTTAATTTCACAATAAAATGATATAACTGTAGGCCTAAATAACAATTTTAAATTACAATGGTTGTTTATGTTGTAGTTTTTCAATAACCCATTCAATAGCTTGTCTTCCTTTTGCTGCATTGCCTGAAATTTTACTGGTAAGTATATTTTCTATATATCCACTACATGGTAAGCCTTCTACAGTGACATAAGCTGTTTGTTTGAGTAAAGTTTTTTGTGGATCATCAGGATGTGGCTTATATGTGAGCTTTTCTCGTACTATGACAAATGGTCCCAATGATAAATTTTGGCTATCTAGCTTTAACTGCCGACGATCTCGATTAACTTTAGAATACTCACTGGCATAAAATGTACTTATTGGACCCATCAATGCACATGCCCAATTCGGCAATGTCCATCTAGTAGTAACTAACCGATGTGAATGTAGTTCTCCATTAATTACTTGCCGATCAATAACATCTATGCCAAGAACAGCTGTGTTCATTGGATTTGGGTACTTGTTCCAAGCTGCTTGAACTACTGTCTCCCATGGATAGTTAAATGTGTGTTGAACAGTCCAGATTTTCATGTTGAAGAGAGATCACAGGTACAGCTTTCACGAATTTTCCTAAATTAAAGCACACCAATGTCTTTTGATGTAAAAAATATTTAAGATAGGAAGTGAGTAATTATTTTATTAGAAAGAATGTGGATTAATGTGTCTAATTTAGTATTAATCATAGTAATATAGTAGTATGTATTCCTTACTAATTAAAAGAAATCATTGATACACTTTTATTCAATATGATTTATGCATTCATTACAATAAATGAATATACATATAGAGTGATTATTTAAACATGAACCAGTCAATAGTGAATAAGGCCTAGCTTTTTAAATGAAAAAAGGTGTGAATATAAATTTTTCAACAAAATATCAGTGTTTAAAATATAATTGGTAAAAAATATATTTGGTGGGTAATAATAACTATGAACTATTAATTGAAATCCAAAAGTTGATGTTCAAGCAAATTAAAGAGTGAGGACATGGACTTCTGCAAAGTATACAGTTTTAATTAAGTACATTATATAATAAATTTTGCTAAAAACAAAATATTGACTGATTCATGTAATTGTTAGTAAATAATCATACTACATAAATATTATAATTTATAACTACGCAAAGATATAATTTATAGTTTATAATATATAGGTAGGTACCTATACAACAAAAAAAAACATAGCTTATATATTGTAATCTTTAGTAATAACATGCATTTATTAATAGCCAGGGTCACTTCAAGAAATGTTTTACAAACAAATTACAAATTGTTTCCTCAAATAACCCTTTTACCACTTTAAAATTTAAAAATAACATACGTTTTATTTATTTTTGTCAATTTTACATAGTTAGTTCTCAAATAGTTAATTGTCTTACTGGGCTCAAAACTGAACATGCTGCCCTTATAAATCTCAACCAATTTGATTTTCATCATCCCAGTATAATATAATCTTGGAGTATAGACCCATTTTGATAACAAAATCCAAATAAGCGTGGGTTCCGGGGTTTTTTAAATTCTATACTATTATGGAATCAATTAGTATCATGTAAAATGATCATAAATAAAAAAAATAACATAGTACCTATATTTAATTTATATTTTTATGTTAAAAATAATCTAACACTTAAAAGTACTTGTACAAAATAATATAGTTTTCAATATTTTATTATGCTTATTTCATGTGAGGCAGTATAATTATGTTCCTCTTATGTAGATCATTAAAATTAATATTTAAAAGTACAGTAAAAATTATATAAATAATATGAAATATTTAACTAAGTGAATTTATAAATGTATTTAAATAGGTGCAAAAGAATAATAAATTAAACTGATCTTCTTAATAGGTTTTTTTTAATTGAACTATTTTACTATTTTTTTGTGGATATTTACAGATAGACATAAAAAATTACTGGAAGTTTAGACTATAATATATAACTTATGATAACGTCATGCAATGTTTATAATCCATGTCAAATTTCCATAACCAACTATTTTGTATGTTAGATTAGTATTCTGTACATAGATAATAAAGAAAATATAATATGGAAGATAATAAGGCATAAGTCTAGTTTAGAGGTCACTCGAATTTTTCGATTTTTTTTTTTCGGAAACCCATGTATTTTAACGAGTCTTAAGCGATGGTGTAAAAATAAATTTGCGGAAACCATTAGTTTTGAAGTTATAGACTTACGAAGTTCATGATTTTCAGTTTTTTACTCAGGCGCGTGACGGGATATTTTCGATTTGCGGAGCAGTGACTGCACCGAGGAGCAAAACGTGTAATCACTGCCCATACTATACAACATAACTTACCCTGTGACCTACTTGAGATTGTGTTGCATAGCAAGTCGAAGGATATTTTTTTGTTTTTTTTTTTACATTGAAAACCATATAAGGTTATAAAAAACCATACGGGTTACACTGTCAAAAAGTAAAACCAATTTTTATATTTTATATTTTATTTTAAAACTAAAAAATAATTGTGTCGGATTGTTCTCCAGACTCTACCTCAGAGCCGGTTCCAGATTCCGACTCTGCAGACTCAACAGAAGTGTCGTCTCTAACTCCATCGACAGGGTCGTATACTACGAAACATAACTCAAAAAACTGCTAGAGGGTCAACATTTTTTTAACCGACACAATTTTAAAAACATGTACTTTGCCAAGTACCCTGCATACTAATTTATTTTTAAACTCGTTGAAATACAAAGGTTTCCCCAAAAAATTCATTATATAAAAGCGGTAAAAATGTAAAAAAATAGTGTCACGCGTATGGGTAAAAATCTGAAAATCATGAACTTTGTAAGTCTATAAATTCAAAACTAATGGTTTCCGCACATTTATTTTTACACTATCGTTAAAATACATAGGTTTCCGAAAAAAAAATCGAAAAATTCGAGTGGCCGCTAAACTAGACTTGTTCCGATAATAATTCTTTATTATCTATGGTTCTGTATGAACAATCAATTGTAAATGCATGGCCAATGATCAAGTCATGACTCATGATAAGTAACTACCAAGAACCCAAAATATTTTCATACCACATAAAAACAATAAATTAGTGAAATAAAATTAACAGTTAAATATTTTAAAAATTATTAATTAAAAAAGTAATGATTACATTACATTAGGTAGGTATATAAGAAATAAGTATTTGATAATGTAAATATTATTTATGCGATTACAGGGATACAAAGTATATGGTATTCGAATTTGAAATAGTTTAGGTATTTATAATTATTATACTGACTACCTAGGTCAATTTATTGGATTTTTAAAGAAATATTTATACACCTTTAGGCTTTGATAACTAATTTATTAGTTTTTTCAATATTTAGAATGAACCATATATAATAATTAATATTAAAGATATATATGCAATAAAATATTGTATATTCTGATTTTATAAGTGTATAGTCAATTACCATAGTGGTATTTCATTGAAATCTTAATTCAGAGGTCATATAAATGAAAAAATATACGTTGATGTCAATCAAAAAAAAAATAATAATTTAAAAATAAAACCAGAGACGGCGTACCTACTACTGACTAATGTGCATTAGTATGATTATATTACTATTAAATAGGTTAGACAGTCCTCATAGCGTATTCTGGTACGGAATAAATAGAATATTATTTATTAATTATTGTTGTGATACACTACTAAAATATAACACCAATGTCGAGCACAGCACGAGCTACACATACAATGTTAACAATTTTTTTTTTTTTGTTAGACAACATAATACCGATGTGTGTAAGTACATAAACAATAGTTTTATTATTAACTATTATGCAGGTGCGTACATGATCTTTCGGCTCACCTGGTACGAGTTTATGGTATTTACGGTCGGGCAAACGATCCTTGAACGTAAAGTGATGGTAATGTGACGTGGGTATGTCGCAACGAAGGTGTGTTCGGCGTTTGCTCCTGGACAGCAGTACGATAGGTGTTTTACTATTATTTCATCGTCGAGCTTCGACAACCGGTCAGCACTCAGCACACTGAGGGACACGTCGAACTTGGACGACGCTGTGAGACGGGCCTAAACGCCGGACGGACGTGAAAACCAGAGTAATTTTTTTCGGCGCACAAGAAGTACGTCGTAGGTATTCTTCCTAAAGTCTGTGTAGGACACTAGGACGTGAGTACCTATCGGGGGGGAAAAAAAAAAAGAGAAAGACGGAAGGGTCGAATGTTGCCCGACGTACGGACGGACGAAGTGGGCAAGTGGCGCAGGCCGTGGCGCCGTAGTAGTGGGCAGATTAGGCGAAAATGCAGCGCAGCCGTGGAAGAAAAACGCTAAAGGTGTCTGTTATCGATTTCGCCGTAAAAGAAAACAGTAAGGTGATTTCAGTCAGGCTCACAATTCTTTGATTAAATACATGAACTAAGATAGGTATATATATATATATTAAGTATATTATCTTAGGATTCATGATTAAATTCAAAATCAATGAAAATTACAAATTTCAAACTTTAGTTGTCCATAAAAAAATATTTTAGACCGAAAGTCCGAGGACAATAAGCCCATTTTGTAAAAAGGTCCGGACTCATTTTTCAGACCGAAAGTACAAAAATACAAAATTGTCAATATTCACAAAATTAAAGTTTTAAAATGGTATATATAGGTAATAGTGGGTAGGTATACCTAAATATTTTATTGTAGGTACATACAGTTTCCAAACATTAGTAAAATATATTTGTACTTGACAACTGTAATTTTATAGGTTTAAGAAATAATTATCAAATCGATTAATGAAGAAGAAAATAAATATATATTTTAATAAATAATGATTTATATTTTCGGAATTTTGATCTGACAATGAAAATGTGTTAGGACATTTTGCACAACAGAAAAAAAATGAGTTCGGACTTTTTGATAGATTCCAGCCGTTTGGTGTCGACCATCGATTATCGAAATATTACTGAATGGAGTAATTGGGACTTGGGTTACATATTACCATTTCAAACAAAACCTAGACGAATTTACGGTTTCCTCCTTAAACTTTGGGCTCGTCCTTGGTAACATCAGTATATCACAAAATAAATTTAATCTATTTAATCTTTTCTGTGGTTATATTATCATAGTAATATCTCAAAACCACGGACATAATTATAGGTATAGTATACAGGGTGTCCCAGGTCTATTTGACTAATGCAATAACTTTTACAGAAGTAACAGTGATTAGCAAGAAATAATTTTGAATTTTAACACACTTTGAAAATTGTTTAAAAATTAACGACTTATCCAAATTAAAAGTTTTAAACGCCAAAATGGTTTTTAAATACTTATTTATGAAATAGTATAATCTTGGATTATTAGAAAAATATTAAATACAAAATTTTAATTATTTATTTTTGTTGTAAAAAAATAAAATAAAATATAAGATATACAAATTATAGCGCAGAGCTCTACAAATCATAACAAAAAAAAAAAACTTAAAAATATTGAACAGAACAAAGGTTATTGCATTAGTCAAATAGACCTGGGACATTCTGTATACGCAAGATCTATATAAAGACGATCTTTATATAGATCTCGATATATATACTTCGGTGCGCAGAACATACTATACTATCTCAGTAACTTCAACGATAATAACAAGCATTCATAACAAAATAGACAAATTCTATATAGATTCTATGGATTCATCAATAGGTAATATTTGAAAAAGATTTACGGAATTTGTCATGTATGTATGCATTGGGATTAAGGGCCCGATGTGGATAATTCATATTATCTACATCACGGGCCACGGCTATAGATACTGTAATAGGCTAAAACCGTGGCCACGATTTAGGATGTATGACTTTAATCGTGGCCGTGATCTACTACCTGTATCGAGCATTGGGCCATTGGGGGATTAGCCATTAGCGACGAATCACGGAAAAAAAAAGTTTTTTTTTAAAATTCGCTGTAAATAAGTCCCAATAAAAAGTCTCGCGCTAGGGAAAAAAAGTCCAGATAAAAATGGTCCTACACTAGAAAATGGTCGATTAATTTAAATGTCTAAAATAAAACAATTTAATACAATTATAGTACCTACTATATAGTTATTACAATTATCTTTTTAAAATAGCCACAAACTAATATTGTTCTTATTATCCAAAGGTTAGGTGCACGGTGCACCTTTTTCTTATTTAATGATAGTTGCTATGACTTATGGTTGATAACAAATATATATGTACAAGCATTTTATGCACTACATACTAAAATACAAAACACAGCTTTAGAACTGTACAAGAATAAGTAAATCGGTACGTTTTTCATTAAACTTTTTTTTCCTATTGTGGGACTTTTTATTCGATTTCCATAATACCATTTAATCTATTCTGTGATAATACCATTAGCGGCATCGGGCGGCATTGGGCCATTGGGGCTGCAAATAAGGTTATGTATTTATGTGCGTTATCTCTGTTTATGCTTTGCTTTACCCGCGTTTTTTTTCAACCTATTCTTTCGTAAGTTATAGGTAGTGAGTGTAATGTTATTTTTCTTATTCTATTACCACAGAATAGATTAAATGCTATTACTTACTTTCTTAGATGGTGAGATCACATACGATCTAAGTTCTATGCCCTATGTTAAACAAGTGACGACGGAAGAAGATAGAATTCCGACGACAGTAATTATCTACTATAAGCTGACAAGTAAAAGATAACAATTATTATTTTAAGATTTAGTGCAACAATCGATTTTGAATCTTTTACGGTTTATCGCTTTAACAATATTAAAAACCGTCCTGATATATTCATTGTCGAGTTACTGTCGTAGACAGTGTTATGGCTCCTCGAGGTAGAAAGCCAAAAGTAAAAAACGAACAAGAACCCACTGGGTTGTTTGAAAAAAATCGTTTTATCATTTTACCTGGTAAGCCCAAATTCAGTTGTTTATATGCATTAATAATTCTATTGATGGTACAAATATAATGTATTTATATGTTTGTTTTAGATACTTTAACAAAGGATGAAACTACTGATCAACAATTTGTAAAACTGCGTCATCCACAAACTAGCGAATTAGCTATATTCATGTATTCAGAAACTGATAAAACTCTAGCACAGATGCGGTCTTTACCATTTGGTCATAGGTATGTATATATTTTAATTCTGTCTTGTTAAATTTTCCAATATAAAATTATTTTTATAGGTCATTTTTCAAAGGCAACGATGTAATTCCTATTGATAGGATTGATTTTGTAACATTAGTTGATCCTCTGTTTCTTTTTCTACCATATTTTGTCAAAGTAAGTATAATACAGTAGCTTAAAGGTATAATTCTAGTTTTACTTCCAAAGTTCCAAATGTAACTGGACATATGTGTAGTTTGGATGAAAATAAATAAAGTGCAATCAGAATTTGTTGGTTGGCCTTAGTTTCAACTTAGGATTTTGAGAAATTTTCCGTTTTTTTAAATACTTAATTTATATTTTCTGGTAATGTTACAACATCATGATTGAATCTGTTGTTTATTTAGTTTTTTACATTCTTATCTGCTTGTGTTGGTTTTGTATAAGTTGAGCCGTTAAGGTATATTTTTGATTTAGTAAGTGACTCTAGTCACTAGGTGCACCCAGAAAAAATTATCAAGACTAGGTAAACCTGACCGAGATGATTTTGTAAAACAATTGAGTGATATTTTTTGATTAGAAAGTTATTTTAAGCCTGCTATGTATGTATAATAAAATATAGCAATAATTATAATTAATTAAATAAATTGTTCAACTTATGATTTATAGTGTTCTTCTATGTTCTGTCCATTGGATCAAATTTTAGTGGATGAACATCTTCCAGAATTAAATAACCTACTAATGAAACTATCAGAATTGACCAATTTAAAACATATTGCTACTCAAAAAGGTAAAACATCATATTACTTGAAATGCAATCAATTTTGATAAACTATTTTTCCTACCTTCAAGATCTTTATTTTGTTACATTAATTAATATTCTTAAAAACATTTTTTATAGAAGTTGGAGATTTAGTTCTGTGGAAATATAATGAAAATACAACTTTAGAATGGCTTACACCTAAAATAGAAAAAGTATCAAAAGTTTTAGTCACAAAACAAATAAATGTTAATCAAAATGCAGCCATTTCATCCTCATTTAAAGTGTGCGAAACAAGCATACAGTCAACTGATGGTAATATATTTCTATTAGAAGAGTAAAGATTTTCAAAAATACTTCAGATTGTTTATTTATATATAATTACTTAACTGTGTTCCTCGAGGAATCAGCGTAAGGGCCTCCCGTCTCACCAAAATCAATTAAAATATGTATTTCAACAACCACTAGAATTATCTAAAGCTTACATCAATAACTGTAAATTATTAGTTTAAATAAAAATATTTATTATATGATTTTAATTAATTTAAAAATCCATTAATTCAATAATAACTAGATTAAATGTTTAAATTTTATTGATATCACTATAACTATACCAGGGGTTGCCAACCTTTTCAAACAAGTGAGCTACATTTGAAATTTTTAGTCCCAGGTGATCGACATCCAGGAGAATTTAGGTCTTAAAAAAAAAAAGGTCGAAGCTCCAAAGAATAAATATTTATTGTTTCTTCATGATAATAATAATAATTCTGAAATAATATCCGATTATTTATTACGCGATCGACCGATAATGGTAAAATTAATTTTTATAACGATCGACCTATATTCCTAGAAAGATCGACTGGTTGGCGACCCCTGACTATACTCTATTCAGCTAGACAGCACGCCAATTCCATGCATCCCCCACCATCAAAACCTATTCCCCTATAATAGTGTTGCGTGGGGATGCACAGAAGAATTGATTTTTGTCGGTCCACGGTGTGTTTTTTTGCTGAACAGAGTATATTTAATATATGGTTTTGCCAATTAACTGTCATAAATAATTTCTGTGGGTTAATATTAATTATTAAATGAATGATATTAAATGTATAATATTAATGAATCATTTTCACAATTATATTTTTAATACAGAACAGTATAAAAGATATGCATACAATATAATTTCGGAATATTTACACATTGATATTCAAAAATCACTTTTGAAACATCTCGGGCTACCAGAAATAGTAGAATGTAATAAACGTAAAGCTGATGGAAATAAAAATGATGTGAATAAAAGGGTGAAACACATAGAAGTTGAATATGACGAAATACCTCATAAAGTTGAAAAGGTAATTTTTTTTTTTTTTTATTTAGTTACAATTCTAATAATTTTATTTTTAGATTGTCACTCCAAAGTTGACAGCTAAAGACAAAGCATTAAAAAAAGCTGCAACGGGAACAAAATCTATATCATCATTTTTTAAAAAAAATGTATAATTTTATGTGTTTATAAAATAAAATATAATTGGTTCAACTTTTTTCTTGTTGTAAGGCAGATTGTTATATTTTGTTCTTGGTCTGTGAATTAAAAATTAAAAATTATTCAATAATGTATGTACATAGTATTTGCAAGACTTAATAATTGATAATTATTTATAATAAATTTAAATTAATTCAATATTAATTTTTACTTTTTGTATTCTTGTTTTAATTTTTTAATGTTTAGTACAATCAAGTCACATAAGGGAATAAACAAAGCTCCGTGTTATTTTAGAGTAGTTTAATGTAAGTACCAAGTTGTAGCCAAGTTTGATTTATCATAAATGAAGATATTTCAAAAACAATTTATGGCTTAAGTGTATCTTTAATGGTTGAATTTAAATTGGTTTAATTTGAACAATAGTATAAAAATTACTAACCAATCTAATAATTTATTACATTTGAAATATTATTAACGTTTTAATTAAAATTGTAGAACTTATATAATAGTTATTACATAATCTTTATCTTATACCTACTTTAGTTAGAATCTCAATCATGACTAAATAAACTAGTTTATAACATATCAGTTTTTCCAATCAAGAACCTTCGGTAATCACTTTGACATCATCATGTTCTAATGTGTTAGGATCATGTCTAATTTTGGAAACATGGATTTTCTTATTTGACACACAAACAGAATAATGATAATGTTGATACAAAACTATTAATGAAAAAATTATCAAAACATGAGTTGTACAAAACAGTTTAATTTTAAATTAAACATACTTGACATGTTCTGGAATTGTTCATCTGGCACGTATAAGCTTTTACTTGTGCTAATTGTTTTTGATATAATGTCTGCAATTTTTTCATTATTCTCTAAATCACCACCGGACTGAAACAATCAATTAATTTGTTGTATTCACATCAAGAATAAATTAATTTTTCAAGCATGTTTCTTTTCTTTGTTTTAACTCACGGAAATCACAGCCCCATCCATTGTCATGATCAAATAACCCATTTGCTCGGGAATCCTTTCCATCTTCCTTAATCGATTGAATACACTCAGCTAACTTTAATCTAAATCTTTTCAGTTGATTTAGTCTCAATCTTTTTCCAATGTCACAAGTAGGGGTAACAGGTATATTTGTACCACAATTTAACGGTTTAAGATGTACTTACATATACTATTTTTACTATTTACACTAAATTAGTATATCTTAAATCGTAGTGGACTGTGATATTTTACATTAGTATTTTATGCTATTGTCAGTTGTCACAGAATATTGAATATATTTAGTAATAGCACTGAGATAGTGAGATAGATAAGAATATACTATATTATTATACGTATATTCTTATCTATCTCAGTGAGTAATAGCACGGACTAAGATATACTGGACTGGTATCGACTACCTTATCAATGGCCCGCAAATGTTTCTAAAGCCGCCGTAAGGTACAACTAGGGGTAAAAGCGCTATCTATACGTGTGTTATAAAAACACAATAATAATAATAATAACATCGTTATAATAATATGAAAACATTAAAAATCAAATTAATAATATACCTACTCATTACTGACTACTCCTCACCAGGGCCTGATTTACCAATTCGTGGGCCTTGTACAATTTACAAATTGTCCATCTCTATTTTCTTCAATGCTAAAATAAAAATGTGCTCATAATATATTTTTAAACTAATGCTGTAGCAGGTATCTAATTAGCATATGAGTAGTTGGAGCATAGAATAAAATTGTATTGTTAAAAATATGATTATTATTTTTAATATTTATTCAAGTAAAACAAGTAACATAATTATTATTATAAAAAACACAAGCTTTTTTTTTAAATTAGTATTTTTTATTAGATAGGTATATTACATATATTACATTTACCTACTGATTAAAGCCGTCGTTTTCGAGAAATCCCCATTATACTTTTTACAAACTGTATAACCCAGCAAAATATCCAAGTAAAATTGTGTTTTCCCAAAATATTATGATAAAACGGTATATAATTAATTATATATGACTGAAGTCGGTGGGCCCCTCTGACGAGTGAGCCCAGTGCAAATGTCCCATTTGTCCTTGCATAAATATGGCCCTGCTCCCCACGACTCTTTATTTTTTTTTACAATGTTTTAAGTAATAACTACTAATTAACAATATTAGTTTATACATTGTTATTTATTAAATAAAAAAATACACTTGAAACAATAAAAATTAAAATAATGAATACCAAATTAAGTAGGAACTATTTTGGCTAATTTTTTTTTTTTGTATTAATCTTTATTGGACTTTTGTTTGTTATTAACGAATATTGTCTCATTCGCATGATTATAAAGTTAGATATTATAGTTGTTAATATGGCTGTCTTATGTTGAGTACAAGTACATTGAAAAAATCATCAAGAGTTAACAAGAAAACATAATTATCTTTACAATGCTTTACAAATGATTTTTCTGAAATCATTGGAACATTGGGTGTTTTGTAAATAGAACACTTGACAACAGAATAACGTCGAGGCATTTTAAAAACTATATCAACATTTATTAAAAGAACAACTTTTTCAAACAAATTTCCGTGAATTTCAGTGACAAAAATTCAAAAAATGTGTTCAAAATAGTAAACATCTAAATATACCATGGCTGGTAAATATACAATATTAGTAACTTTATTTGTCACTAGGAGCGCTTTTACCCCTACTTGTACCTTTCGGCGGCCTATTGGGATGGGGGAGTGGCGGTGTCGAAACATTTGAGGACCGTTCTTCTACTACCCCCCAACCCTGTCGATACTAGTCCAGTATATCTTAGTCCGTGGCACGGTCTTAGAAGATAAGGTCGGGACACTTCCCTATTTAACAACGTTAATCAATTCGGTCGCTTAGAGAGGACATTTTAGTTGCGTTTTTCGCCGCTAATTTATTAGGCGCCTCGGTCTGAACTTTATTGAGGTTATGAATAAAATTAAAAATATTTTAGCGGCAAACGAAAATTAAACATCACAATAAATTATTATTATCGTAATTGAAATTAGAAAACAGAAATATTGTATTATACAGAGTGATTCACCAAGCATGCTCACCCCTATTTTTTCCTCTAATAATTAACTCAAAAACTACCTGTACGAATTTTGATTTTGATACGTCAAAAATTTCAGAAAAATTATCCACTGTATATAGTAAAAAAATATCTCAAGAATTTAAAAATATGATTTTAAAGTATATTCAAAAATTCCAAAAATCAGATTTTGAATAACTGTATTATTTAGGAAAAAAAGGTGTGAGCATGCTTGCTCCTGTATCATCCTGTATATTTAATAATATAGAGCCAAAAATAGATATTAATTTGTAGTTTGTATACGGACATGGAATTATAGAAATAGAAATTATGTTGATACTTCCTGAATAGTAAATTTAGAATTTTGTTTTCACAAACATATTTGTTAGTTGTTAATATAATATCATACTGCTGTAATTGTAGTTGTTTTAAGAATTGTTTCTTTCAACTTCAATATGCCCAATTTAATTTGTTTTTTTAGTTGCAATAAATATTCAAAATGATCTGTGTTTAGTTGTCCCAAAAATGATGTACTTAAAGCCCAATGGGAAAGTAATCTTGGGATCAAACTTAAAAATAATTTTGTTATTTGTGAAAATCATTTTGATTCTGATGATATAGAACGACAAGTAATTAAAAAAGATCACAATGGAAACATTATATTTTCTGTGAGTATCAAATTACAAAATGTCTTTCTCGTTTTTATATTGTCCGACCTACATATAAATAGTAAATATTTAAAAAAAATTAGCATTGATTGATTGATTATTGCACATATTGTATTAAGGATATTTACAAAGCTGGGCAAGTTAGTCAATTTTTTTTAACTAGTTGGAGTTAAGTTACTTAGTAACTAAGTTAGAAATTTGGACGATTCCAGAAACTAACTTAAATTCTAGTTAGAAGTTAGTTTGGTGAAAATAGTAGGTAACTTAAGTTAGAAGTTAGTTTTTTTTATAGATTAAAAAAACCTTTTGGTTGAAATGTAAATAATAAGTTATTTAACTTAAACTATTGAATAAAACTGAAAATTAATACATTTAATACATTGACGATTAATACATCCAAATATAACTTTCTTCTATTTTATTAAAATTATTGAACAAAAATTTGAAAAATATTGTAATTCACCTTATGTTTTTGATTTGATTTTAGAAGAAATATTGAGTGAACACAAATTAAGTTTCCCATGTTCTACACATGCCACTGATATAATTTCTTTCGTAGTTATATATTACATACGTATGAGAATGAGGCAGTTTTCCCAACAAGTAAATCATAAAAATAAAAAATTGAATCGTTATAAAAAAAAAATTGCTAAGTTATATTCGACATAATACATGAAAGTACCTACTACACCAAAGTTGAAATTGTACTGTACATATTTGTAAATATTAAAACAATAAAATATAATATGGTTAATTATTAAAGTAAATCATTATTCATTATCATCAATTTATTTATTTATTTTATTTAGTTAATACTAAATACTTAATTATTAATTGGTGACCGGTTTTAGATTCTGAGATCTGAGTGCCGAGCGGAGCGATGTTTTTTTTAAATTTGTAACAATGTTTAATGTTGCCACTCTGCAGTCGATGACCGGTGGTAAGTTGGTAAATAGGAAAATGCAGAAAGTTGGAACAGAAGCGCTATTAAAATAGCGGATTAAATAAGTACTAAAATGTCCTCTGTAAGCGGGCACAATAATAAGCAGAGTCCCGACCTTATCTTCTAAGACCGTGGTCCGTGGTAATAGTTATTCTGATATCCATATCAAAAGTATTTAAGTGATAACTGATAAGGAACCATGTGTGTTCGGTTGTATTTAACTATTTTTCGGGCTAAACATAATATCACAGTTTCATATCATAATTTAATCTGTGATAATATTATGTAAGAAACTAGCCAGAGTGCAAGATTTTTTTACTTAAACGTAGCCTGAAACTATTCCTTTTATTTAAATTTTTTATTGATGAAATTCGTACTTACAAAATATTTTTTATCGACCATTGGCAGCAAGTAGCTACAGTATTTAGGGTGCCCTCACCCCCACCCACGGCGGGTGTTACTATTAACTATTTCACATCTTGAATAAATGTATGTTCAGACTTGGCAGTTGGCGTACAACAACTGTGTTTAATCGACGAGTAATGTCAATAACTGCCCATCATACTATCACAGTCGCCCGGAGGTGGGTGCGGAAAGCTGGGTCATTAGCTCACTCCCCTACCTGTTTTTTCGGAAATTTCAGAAAAATAAAATGTTGAATTAAGAGTGATTGGTGACTAACTAAACTCGTGCTGCTTGAACCGTGATTTTCCCCGACCGATGTTTCCCCCAGTCCGCCACTGAATAAAAAACTTGGAAAACTAATTCATACAAACTGTGCAAGTAAATAGGTCCTAAGTTGACGGGACCGAAAAAAAGTCAACTGATTCAATTTGTAGGGCAGGGGCTGTGCTGAGGAATTGTTTCTTCAGCAACACCCCAGTACTTTGTTTGTAACGAGAAAAACTAAAGGCATACAAATTTATAAAATGATCATACAAATAACAAACTAAATATTTGAAAAAAAAAATTTATAAAATTCATGTTTGTGACTTGGGATGTTGGGAGTAACGTTGGTGGCCGGGTGGGTATGTACAATTAGAATAAAGCTGTAGAAGTAGAGATTGTTGTATTCTGTTTGAGTAATTTTTTGGTATTGGACTGGCTTTTAACCGCGTAAATTGCGTCTGGACGTCTGGTGTGTAAGTATAATATAACCATATTAAATGGTGTTTAAACTTTATTTTTTTAAACATTGTAATGTACAATATTAGATCCAACAATTGGGTAAAAGATAATAAACATAATAAAACGATACATAATAGAAGTTATATCTTACAAAAATAAAGAGGAGTAATATAAAATTAAATTAAAAAGCCTTTATGGTTGAAGAAAGATTATATATTAAGTATATTTTTTTGTTGGATTGGGAGGATATTTTTGGTGTTAAAAGGAGGGCATATTGACATTCCGCACATCAAATAAAACCCATAGGGAAATACGGCCTTCTCATTGGTCTCACAAATTCAGCGCCAAATTCAAATCATCATTTTTAATAATTATTTATGATTATTATTTTATTTATTATTTTATTATTAGACAATTTCTGTGTAATATCATCTAATATAAATAAACAATTATGTTTTTCTAAATTCGTATTTTCTGTTGAACATTAAATAAAACCCATACGCAAATACGGCTTTCTCATCGGTTCACCATTTGGCGAGATAAAATATTTAAATATTTTTAATAAAATAATATTATTATATTATTATAAAATATAAAACATTTTTTTTATTTCTATTATTATATTTAGAAGCAAATTTTTGGAAAAAAAAATAATACTGCTTACTTATAAGCGTTCATGAGATACAAACCGTTTTATTTTTAAGCAAATTTAGTTTATCATACTATAATTAGTTATTACCATACAGTTATTAAATTAATTATACATTTCAGTTACCTACTACCATACTCAAATAAAATTAAAGTTATAATAATAGGTTAATAGGTACCATATAAACAAATTTTCATTTTTTAAGAACATAATTAAATTATTTATTTGTATATATAATTAGGTACCTACCTACATAACATATTAATATATATATATATATATATTTTTTTTTTTAATTCCTCCAATAAGAACTTAGAACTTAGTGGCCCACTTGTAACCTACTGTACAGCAGAGCTACACCCACTTGCCTACCTTTTTAAAAATTCAGTGTGGCAGAATTTTGACTAAATTAAGTTGACTGAATAAGTATCATAACTTAATGTTACTGTCATAGTCAAATACAAATTAAACAAAGTTTTGGATATACCTAAGCATTTCTTTCATAGACGTAATATGATAGTTTACAGTACCTTTTTCTAACATTTTTTTTACCTTTAAAAAATATTTTAGAAAAAGGTACTAAACCTAGGACCTCGTACTGGTCAAGGAGTAATTATGGTAATAAAATATATATTATATTATATTTACATGATGAATATATTCTATAAATGTATTATTAGTATTTATACTGTAAGTATAACATTAAAAATTGTGTGACTAATGCAAAATCACATTAATTAAAGTATACCTATTAATAATATATTATGTATAAAAATTTCTTATAATAATATTAAAATATAATATGATCAAAAGATATATTATATACAATATGTTAAATAATTTCTATTCTCATTTTCATATTATAATATATGATAACCTATATTATAATAGTGTAAATATATATAATACATGTAAAAATAAAAAATAATTTTATATTAAATAGAATTAATAGAAAGATTCATTTTAAAATTAATTTATGAAACACTCAATTACACTGTATGTACAATGTACATAGACTATGAAGAAAATACACCATGTTACCCTACCAATTTAATTATTATCACACATTAGATACTAACAACAGTAAGGTTTCTACAAAATACCTTACTGCGAGTTGCTAAAAATAGATATGTAAACAATTATTTTTTGATAACTTAAAAAAAAAAGTTAGGTATCATATTTGATACTTTATATATTCTTGAAAACCTCATTAATATTTTAATTCATTATTAATTAGGTACCTTAATGTATATAATAATTTAATTAATATATTTCATTATTTAATACATATTACATGGAAATACGTATGTTTAAAATACTACCCAAAGTAGCAAAAAAATATTTTTTAAAGGTAAAAAAAAATGTTAGAAAAAGGTACTGTAAACTATCATATTACGTCTATGAAAGAAATGCTTAGGTATATCCAAAACTTTGTTTAATTTGTATTTATAAAAAAAAAAACCTGCTCGGCTGCTCGTGGTCTGTGGATCAAATTGTAAATCGTACTATTCGTACTATGGAATATGGACTACTGTCGCATTCAACCTGCGTACGTTGCAACTTACTCGCCAGCCGGTGCCCGGTTCAAGGTAATCTTCGTAAAAGTGGTTACGGTATATATATACCAGCTGCTATCTGACATCATTATCTCAAAACGAATAATATAGTAATATACAAGTATACAATATTATAGTTAAAGTTAAGATTTTAAGAATAGTAAGATACGGTATTACAGTTATATTATACCTTAGTCATAGACCAAAGTGATTATATAACTATATATCTAGGGAATAGTGACTGTGTTATTTCTAGAGTGGAGACAATCTGACAACACTACAAGTACTACAGAAGTACAGAACAAAGTGGTCTGTACTCCGTGTCCGCTGTCCGGGTTTTTCGACAATCAGATTCGCCACCGGGTTTTCAACTGTAATTATAATTTTTTTTAAGACTTGACATACCTAATTTCTTGTATTTACATGTTTTTTTTTAGTTTAGTGATTTTGTTTAATTTTATGCCAGTATAATATTATATTGTACAGATTTGGTTTTAATAATAATCAGATTACTTCAAATAGCCGAGTATTTTTAGGTACATTTAATAATTAATAACTCGCCTAATATATTTCGCATCGTATTAGGTTTAAATGTTTGAAATCGTAAACTCATCATTTATTTGATAAAAGCTAGGATTTATATTAACTTACCATTTACTTAACCTATTTATCTAGCTTTTAGGTATACCTAGTCTGGGTGTAGCCATTAGAAAAAATAGTGTTTATTAATACAAGTAAATGTTAACTTAATTTAAACAGTTCTGATTAAAATAATAGTTCACATGAAACTATTGTTTGGCCATTCAAACAGACTGTCATAGGTACTGCAGAGTACGTGAATAATTTTATTTTATTTTTCTTTTTTCAGTTCTTCACTATCAAGTTGATTCAAGATTTTAGTATGGCAATTCAACTTGATACGATTAAATCAGCTGTTAAAGATTCATTACACGATGAATCTAAACCTTGGTGTAAATTTTTCAGTTGGGCTGAAGCACAAACAGGAGTCAATAGACTGAATTTATTTATTGGTAAGAAATTCAAAATTAACAATTGTGTGCTTTTTATCAGGGGTTGATCTAATAAAAAAAATTCAGAAAAAGTTAGTGATTATCAAATTGCCATTTATAGTTAAAATCTGTGCAAGCTTGATTTAAAACCTACAGCTGCTGTAGGCTGTAAAAAACCTGGTGTCCCTTTTTTACTAGCCCTTTGTAAAAAATATTTTTTCTAGTATTCAATTTGTGTTTTTAAGTTTATTGTTCAAACTTAAGAGTTTAAAATCAATATTAAATTAATATACCTATTATTTATTTTATTTTTTTAAATATGTAAAAAATATATTTAAAGCCGTTTGTTCTACCGTACTACATTGATGATTAATGAAAACAATTTCAATTAAATAATAGTTCAATAACTACACAATTGTCGGTATAGATACAATTAATCTATGTTTTATCAGAATAAATGTCCAATAAACTCTTGTAATTAATCAAAAATAATTTGTATTTTGTATCAATAAAAATATTGTGGCTGATGCTTAGAAATGCATTATCAATTATGGATCTATAGGTTGTATCCTACACTGCTTACACCTTATTCTAGGATTTTATAATAATTGAACCATTTAATTATTTTTTTTTTTTTACAAATAACAATACTAATAATTTATTGCACCTTTTACAAATTTAGTTTATACATATTATTTACTATTCTTGCTTGAATGTATTATATTTTAATGTAGGTGTTTACAAATATATATGATAACAAAATGTGTTTAAAGTTAAAATGTTTAAACAAATATAAAGCAAGAAATGCCAAATATTGTATTTGTATCATAATTTCTATTAAATAAAAAAGAAACAAATGCAGTTTTTATTTTTCATTGAATATTAATCTGTAATAATTTATTATTTTAATGTTAATATCACAGTTATTTATATATAATAATGTTACTTAACAAATCTGTGGTTAATACTAAATATTTAGATCATTTTAGTAATATGTGTTCTTTGTCTGAATTCAGGTACTTAAAGTCCAAGTAGTTAAAATTATCTAATGTAACAACTAACAATAGGTAATACCTACACACATCTAATTTTTAAATTCAGGTTTTCCACCAACTAATGTTCTAATAACCCTTCTAAGTTTGACTCTGCTTTTTAGAATATTAAACAATACCTAATAGGCATATTAATTAGTTTTAATTTGCAAACCAAATTATCTAACTATTTATATATATTTAAACTAAATTAGTTCTCAAAGCAAACTACAATGATAATAATTTGCTCATAAACAGAGTTACACTAAAACCAAGATACACCTATGCACCACTATATGATATATTTGTTCATTTTTTTCATGGGCGAAGTTGGGTTGTACATTATTAAATAAATATAATTAATGCTGATATCTTTGAATTTATAAATAAATACAATTTAGCTGTCATATATAGAATATTAGTCTTGATTTATGATTAAAGTTTTTTTTATATTCTATATTAATATGAATCTTTCTGTTATATTAATGAAATATTACATAAAGATTATATCATTGATTAATTTATTGATATGTCAATCATAGGTACTTAATATAATATTTATTATTTAAAATTAAGCTGATAAAATCTGAATGTTTCATAAATGTATTTCATATTTTATTCTTCTTCTTGTCGTATCGGTCTTCCTATTCCCTTACCTTCCCAATAAGCCGCAATTTGTATTGCCTTGTCTGAAATTTCATGAGTCAAAAAATCTTCCTTTCTATACTTAATCGGTAGTAGTAGACATGCAAACAGATGGTCTGCATCCTTCTCCCCTCCGCATTCGCATTTTCCATCCACTTTTAATTCCCATTTTTCATATTTTATAGAATCTATTAAGTTTTTATAAAAAATGTATATAATGTAAGACTAAGCTTACATACAATTTAAAAAAATTTAACTTAAAAACTATTGAATTTCTTTAATAAAAATCTACTCTTTGTATTTATGTTATGAAACAATAAAAAATATTTTTAAATAGATAAGGACTAAACTTTTTTATTTGTTGATAAATTGATATTAATGTATTATAAATAATAATAATAACAGGTACAGTAAACATTTTGCAATATTGCAATTTAAAATTGTAAATTAATAAATTTTTTTAATTATACAATTACTTTCTTATTTTTCTAAAATATATTGTTAATTATCATGGTTCATCATTTTTTAAAAGTAATTTTATGTTAGAAAACAAAACATTATAATATGCTTGTTGGATGTTTACTATTTAAATAATATAAATTACAACTCACTAAAAATATTTTCCCAATACATCTTGTTTTTGTTATTAAAAAAAATTTTAGGTTTAGCAGCGTTTCTTGTACTCTACTTAATAATTGGATATGGAACCGTATTGTTAAGTAATTTGATCGGATTTTTATACCCGGCATATGCATCAATTAAAGCAGTTGAATCCAGTGGAAAAGATGATGACACAAAATGGTTGACATATTGGGTGGTATTTTCATTTATTACTCTTATTGAATTCCCAGCTGAAATTTTTCTAAGTTGGATACCATTTTATTCTTTAATCAAAGTAAGTTTATATAATTTTAAATAAATATACCAAGAAATTATAAATTAAAATAATTCATATTGTTAGAACTTAGTTCAATTTGGTGGAAATTAATTAAAATTTTAATGAACAGAACAAAAATATCTATTGAGCCATACCAATAATTAATTTTTGCTTCTGCAACAAATTATTAGTAATTAGAAACAGAATATGTTAAGAAAATTTAATTTTTATAATTTAATTTTCAGACAATCTTTTTTGTGTGGTGTTTTATACCAATCAGCAATAATGGTTCTGTGGTTGTGTATAATAGATTTATACGTCCATATTTTTTAAAACATCAAGGAGATATTGATCAAGCAGTAAATGATCTTTCCAAAAAAGGTAATGAAATATGTTAAATAAAGTATTCCTTCAATAAATTATATTGCCAATTAAAAAAAAAAAAACTTAGTTATTATTTTATGATTTGATTAATTTTTTCTAGTTAGTAACTAATTCAACTTTTGATTAAAATAATATTTTATGCTTTTGCAGAATTTTCTTCAAATATTAATAATTTTTAAATTGTTAGGCTTGGTAATTATATCTATTATAATCTATTATCTCTACAGTCTTAAAGTTTGTCATTATTTTTAGGACACCTCAATGCCACACCTATATTTATGCATTACATTATTGAATAACTTCTATAAATTATTCTTAATAAAATATGTTATTGTTTACCTAATACATCAATATTTATGATTATAAACAATATTTATTTTTACAATATTAACTTAATTTGTCATTGCTTTGTGTTATTTTATGGTTAAAAACCTAACTTACAGAAATCTATAATTATTATTTATGGCCATTTTTTATTTTAGTTATCTTATTACAACTCTTATATGGAATAGAATCAGTGGTGAAGTTATGGAAAGGTAATGATGAGGATAGATCCCTCCAAGAGCTTTTTTTTGGTTATAATATAATCTACCAACTATAGTAATGTTAGCTGAATATAAAAAAAAAACCTTTGATGCTTAAGAAGTAATTGACGATAAAAAAAAACCTTAACAATTAGATCTTATTTTATAAATAGTGTTTATTAGTTAAATATAATTTATTATGTACTTATACTAGCTGATTCTGCAAGGCGTTGCCCGTGACAAATTAATTGCCCATGAGTTTGCCCCTTCTTAAACTCTGTTAAATGTAAGCTGCTTTTAAAAAAATACAGTTATTTCTGCAGTTTTGATCAACTATAAAATACTGGTGTACAATTATTATTAGTTATTACATTTCATTGTTATATAATTGAAAAAAAGTAAATTTTCCTATGCTGTGTGGCAACTGTAGAACAGGTGATTTATAATTAACTGTTATAAAATTGAGGTTTTTCCAAATATATCATCCCAAAATATATTTATATAAGTTTTTATGAGAGATATAAATTAATATATAATACAATTTTGAGAATAGCATCCAATCATAATAATTATTTTCTGTAACAAAGTCAACCATATATATTAATAAAAAAATATTAGATTTCTGTTTGTTGAAACAAAATTCTTGTGCAAGTGAGCCCATCTTTAAAATAGATTTTTTTTTAAATCCCTCCTTATTGCACATTTATAGCATTGGGAAACCATTATTCAAAATGATAAGTTAATATTTTATGTCGTTTTTGAGAAATAGCAATTAGTATTTATATTTGATGTATACAGATAAAAAAATGTGTGTAAATAATTTGTTTTAAATATTCAATATAATTTATTTAACTGTGTATAGAGTGGTATATTAAAAAAAAAGCTGTAAAATAGGGGGTTGGGGAGAAGCCTCTACCTGCTGTTTACCTAACGAATTATCCATCAAAATTAATATTAAACCACTAAATAGAATAGAGCAGGGATGGGCAATATGAATATGTTTGCAAGCCAGAATAGAAAATCCATAGTTATTACTTGACTATATTTTCATGTCATCGATAACTATTTTTAATAATTTGTTGTTGTTTTTTATTTATTTTGTTTACAGCTACTGAAGTGGCGTTCGAGAAATTAGTTACTGAAAAAATCAATTAAATAATACAATCAGTTTTGGGGTAAATTTGTTGAACATTATAAAGGTTTTCATCAATAAAATTGAAAGGGTAAGTTCCTGTGATAGAAAATATTAATCTAAAAAATATTTTGCTTTTAGTGATAACTGATAAGTATAAAATAATTTATTGGTGTTTGGTTTTTTGTATACAAATGAAACCTATTTTTTGTAAAATGCCATAATATTGGTATGTAGAATTTTTAATAGTCTAGAATTCTAAATTACTTAAGAATTTTATAATAGATAATAGTTTTGATTCTCTTCAATCAAAATTGTCGAGGTTTTTGTACTTAAATCATAGAGTTATCGTTATGTAAGTATAGTTAAAGTTTATTAGTTATTAACCATGTTTTAAAATGTTTGGACAAAATTAATGAATTAATATTTAATTAGAGTATTTTATACATATTATTTAAACTCTTATTAATAAAATTAACCAAAAGTAAATTACTATTTTTTTTTCATATTTCCAAGGTCAATAGATACACAATTGAACATTTTTAGTTAATCTATACTCTGTTCAGAATGAGATTGTACCTCGGTGGCCAATTTGTGTGCATGGGAGTGGCTTTATTCCGTAGTGCGGCCTTGCGGGGACACAGCTCCTGACAGTCACTAACGAAAACTGGTCACTGCCAAGGTACGATCTCATTTTGAACAGAGTATACTGTACAATGTACATGTACATTGTACACATGGTTGCATTTCTATATTATTATTTTTTTTTTATATAATTGTAGTTGCTTTTTAACAAAATTAAATTACATTTAACTAAAAGTACAGATGGTACTAATAGCAGTGGCGTCATTTGAGGTGGCCAAGGTGGGCATTTGCCCGTTTGATTGTATGAAATCATTCTAATTGTTGGGTCGGTTGTTGGTGAAATAACATGATTTTAATTTTTATAATTTTGAGTAAATATAATACTGTGTAAGCACTAGAACACTTTGACACTATAATAATTAATATTTATAGGTTTTTACCTCAAATATATAGACGCGGATACTATAATCTAGAAATTCAAAAAACAAAATTATATCACTCTTAGATCTATCCATGATTTCAAAAAAACCTCTATAATAGATTGTAATTATTTAAAAATTATCTATTCTTCAAAAAGGTTTAGCTGTCATGTTTAATTTAAATTGTTCGACACTAGAAAAATATAAAATGTTGCCACTGAGGTAGCCCGGGTAGGTACCATAATTATTTGTCTCCTCTGCATCTATTTTGCTATTAAATGAGGCTACTTTTGCCGCCTCATACGTGTATAAAGTGGGTTATGTAAGATGGGAATTGTATCAAGATAAGAATATAAGTGGAGAGATAATTAGATAATTTATTTAGCTGCTCCTCATATTTTTTTTTTTATTTAAAATTATATAATATTTATACGTCAGACAATTATAAAGTTATGTAAAACAAAAATTGTGTCAAAATCGAAGTGGAAATAAGCTTGCGAGCGAAGCGATCTGTTGTTTTTTGTTCAGTTGTATACTTGGGTTGGTCATAACTTTTACCCTCTCCTATTAAAAATTGAAATGACACCACTAAACAGCACTTATTCTCATTAAGAGGTACCACTATATATTTTTAGTTAGATGATCTTGGATCTTTAGAGTTTTTGGGATGAGAAAGGCAATACAAAAAATACTAGGAATGGGATGATAGGATAATATTACTTTTTACCATTATATTTAAAAACTACATTTTTAGCAAAAATTGTTAATTGATATTAAAATAAACGCAATTAAACAAAAAATAATAAATAACCAAGTTAATTTTAAACATATATATATATATATATATATATATATGTTTAAAATATATGTTTAAACATATATATATATGTTTAAAATATATTTAAAAAAATACTTATATATATATATATAAGTATTTTTTTTTTTAAACAATTTATATTGAAATTTTTTTAATTACAAAACTGACAAAGTTAAAGTAAGTTGAAATTTATAAATAATTAGTTGAAATGTTAACCCTATTAATTTTATCCCTAATATTATTATTACTCTTTGTACGCAGATAAAAAATAAATAAATATATTTGAAATTTGTAACATTTTCATTACATTACATTATTTTTTATCTTGTCTTGCAAATATATGAACAAAAACACAGAAGCTTTATTAACAGTTTATTCTTAAATTTTAACTTATTCTAATTTTGTCAATTTTATAATTAGAAAAAATCTCATAACAATAATTTATTATCCATCTAAATCTGTAAAAAAAAAATTGGTATTGCTATTAAAATAAAGTAAGTTTTATTGCTCATTCCAAAAGGAGTAGTTGTTGTCACAATCCCTATCACCTCTCTAAAACCCATTTAAATCCGATGTCATCTAGCTGAATTATTTAGTGGTATCTGTTAGTATAAACATTTTGTTTATTCTAATTAATAATCACTTGTTATATCTAATAATGATTTTTATTTTTTGATAATCATCTTCAATTGAATATTATTAAATATTTTAAATATGATTAATCATTTAAAATATACTTAACATATTACATTTGTCTTATATAAAACATTAATATAATTTCATGACAACAACATTTTTGACTGTTGTATATATTTTAGATCTCAATAATAAATATTTTTTTATTTTCAGGTACAAACAAGAATTAAATTTGTTTTACAAGTAATTTTGCTTTCCGTCTTTTATCATCAGTTATTTATTATAAAATTACCAACCTATAGAATACTACAACGACAACTGTTTAAATCATCAGTGTAAAGTGTATCATTATATTATATATTTAAAATTTCATTAAGTTTTCTATTATTGTAAAATATAATTTCATAAGTATTAAATATTTTTAAACCTTACTTGTTAATTGTACTTTTTTTACACTATAAAACTCATATATATGGGATAGAAAATAGTTTTTAATTGAGCGAGCGAGTGACCTCAGGTGTGTGAAAAATCAGGCAATTTTAGGGTCAAATGAGAGATAATTTGATTGTGCCCGTATTAAACATATTCCGTAGACTCCAAAAACCGCACACTTTTGATAAAATACAGGACAAAACTACCGCACACATTTAATAGATTAAAACCACACAATTTAAAAAAATATTGTATCCAAAAACCGCACACTTATGATTTTGACCCCAAAAAGGTTGATAAACAAAAAACGCATACTTTATTATGTGTATGTATAATTTATTATTTATTCTTATATTTCATCAAAAAAATGTACCTAATATATATATATATATATTTATAAATTAAAAAAAAAAAATGTAAAATAAGTAAAACTAAAATTATTAAAAATTATATATTCAATCAAAAAATTCTATATATTCAAAAATGTTAAATATTAATTTTAACAAAATGTAAGACTTTCAAAGTTTGATTAGCTGAAACCAACTGCTGACGTTTTTTAAAAACTTCATACGATCTCTGTCCACTAAAAATAGTGTGTGGTATTTTGTTATACCAATGACCGAGAAGGAGAACGTTTTTTGTCTTATCGTCCATTTTAGGGTCAAAATCAAAAGTGTACGGTTTTTGGATGCAACCACACATTCTAAAATAATATTATAATAATACTGAAAAGTAAAAATTCAATAAATTACAAAGGTACCTATTTGTCACAAGAGAAATATTTTTAATATAACAATAAGTTTATGCTTTACAATTTATGAATAAAGCTAATTTATGGTGATTATATAGTCTTTATAAAACAAATAGATGATGCCATCTTTTTTTCTAAAGAAATAGATACACACTATTGGCTTTATTTGTTGATTCTCCAACTATTTTTAGCTTTACTTTCTTATCACCAAGGCATTTTTCATTTTTTAGGGGTTGGTGAAAGATTTTATTTGGCATGACATTTATAAGGGTTTCTACATTTGTAGGGTCATTTCCAAGGTTTCTCAGCTTTCTCCATGCATTGGAAATGTAGAACTATTTTGGGTCATGTTTATTTCGTTTATCTCCATTTTTATCGACATGCTTTTTATAGTTTTGCCACCAAGGATTCTCCGGTGGTCATAGTTTCTTCGGCAAAGGGGTCGTTGTTAAATTGGTTGATGTAATCTTCTAGAAGCTCCTTGTTTTCTGTCCTCATTCCCGGACTACATATTTTCGTTAGGTTAAACGACGATGGTCGATGAGAGCTTGTATCGTGTATCGTGTAAAATTGGTGGCCCTGGCAAAATAGTAGAAATCGACAAGTCTTACAAGATGTAGAAATAATGCTGCAAGAATTTTAGCTCAACAGTGGATTTTTGGAGGCATTTGTCGGAAAACGACGGAATGTTTTTTAGTTGAATTTAAAGATAGATCTGTGTCTACACTTATACAAGCAATAAAAGATAATATTAAACAAGGTACAACTATTTATTCTGATTGCTGGTGTGGTTATTTATACAACACATGAACTACATAATGCCATGTTTAACCATTTAACTGTCAACCACACTTAAAATTTTGTCGATCTCGAACTGGTGCTCACACACTAAATATTGAAAGGTTATAGGGATCCTCTAAAGTCTAAATGGTACAACAAGAAACATAGATGTACGGCTCGTCAACATCTAGACAGCTATTTGGTCGAATTCACATGGCATCAAAAGCACAAAAATCAATTTATAGGCACTTTAAATTGCATGTCTCAATGTCTGAGCATTTTCCTCCTTGAGTTAATTATTAATTTCTTATTTCATTCCTAGTTTTTATAATAGTTAATTTTAAAGTAAAGGTAGTTGCAATCGGTGAAATACTATTGAAAACGCTCAAATTTTTTTTTTTCTTGCAACGTTGCCAAATTTAATAATTATTATCGAACGATAATTTGTTGATATTTATCGGGCTTTCATCGGATTCACCGATATTATTAGAATCTAAAGTAAAATGAACACTATTAAGGTATTGAACTTATATAGGTACGAGAGAATGTCGCCTGTAAATTGTTACAGGCCTCGTTATTATGACGATGGAAATTAATTTCAAATTTATGTTAAACTAGTATTTACAAACGTATTTGTGTTTTTATTAGATTATGTATATGACTTTTTTTATTTGTTTATTTATTTTATTATTATAAGGAAATTATCTTAACAATATATTATATTATTATTATAAATATTTTTCACTATTAGACTTATATTATTTTGATTTAAAAAGAAATAAAAAATGATATGGCAACGTTGCATGTGAATTTGTTCTCAATCGTATTGGTTTTTTGGGTCATTGGTAAATCCTTTGTTAATTTTAAGTGTTCTCAATCGTACTGCCAAAAAGGTTTAACGTTCGATAGCCGTTGCAATAACCAAATTGTTCATTTATAACAGTTATGGTAGTAGCAATAACTGATAAGTGCCAAAAAAATAAAAAATAAATTAAAAAACTAATACAAACCTCAATAGATTTCTTATGAGCCTCCTTTTTTTTTTTTAATAACATATGCAATCTACAAAATAATAGAATTATAATTTTTTTTACATTGCAATACAATTTTTGCTTTATAATTATATCATACACAAAATGTTAATTTTTATTTAAATTTATTATTTCAAAAATTCACAAAAATGCATTTTAACCAATTAAGCTAATTTTATTCAATATTCATACTCACACTTTAGGATACTCTTCATGGACTTTTGGAATTTTTGAATTATTAGGAGTGTTAATCATTGCAGTATCTATTAAATTAAAAAAATATTTTAGCAATAGCACTTTAACACAACATAATACAATATTAAAATAGAAATTACTATAGAAATATCATTACTTCATTATTTACTATTGATTTTTACTTGTTTCTACTTCTCTATCAAATGTGATTAATAAGATTAATTAGATGGTATAAGTTATCTAAAAAATAAATAAATAAATCCAGCCAAGACTATTTGAAAAAGTTGACAATAACTAACATTTCACAATTTATTTATGAAGAAATATATTTCTTTTGACAGATAAACTATGAAAGTGATAGCCTGATAACACAATAAATTTCCATAAAAAATACCACAAATAAAAGTCAGAAAATAAATGCAATTAAAAAAAACAACAGCATACAATAAGAATAAATACACTTTCTTTTAATTTTACTATTTGTGAATTTGCTGTTATTAATACAAAATACATTATATTTTTTAATTAAGATAAGTCTGACAAGCAAAGTTTTACAGCAAATTCTATTTAGTTTTTTAACAAGTTTTAAATTAAACTTTGAATTCAAAACTTATTGTTGTACATAGATTATACAACTTGAGTATGGATATACACATAGATATTTTAAATATAAAATTATAAAATTTGCAAACTTTTTTTACAACTTATAGTGGAATGAAGTTCAAAACATTTATTTCAGAAAATGTAAGACACTTGTAAAATGCATATTTTACCATAGTAAATCTCTTTTGAGTGATCTTTAAGTAGATCTTTTTTCAAGTCTTCAATTTTTTTTGGAAAATGTTGTATATTATATTTATCTATTGACGACTCAGTATCTTCTTTTCTTGCCATCTAAAATAAAATGTTTAAGAAAAAAAATCTAAACCCTAGCAAGTTAAATTCTTTTACAGAAATAGCAACAGCTTTCAAGGTTTGCCGCTATCATTATTAGACAAATATTTATTATAATTCAAATAAATTACAAAAAAAAGTTTAAATAAATAAAACAATTAATACCTACCTTAGATTTATTTTTCTTGGTTTTTTTTGATGAACTTTTTAACCTAAAACAAAAATCAGTTATGAGTTAATTATTAAACAATAAAGTAAAATAATATACATTTATTTCAATTCAAATGTGTAAAATCCATTACAATAAAAGAAATTACAAATTATAAATTAAATTGTCTTTGTGAAAAATAAATGGGTTCAAAATAATTTATTACATTACACGTTTTGACAGTTTATTAATAATCATTTAAATAATTCAATTATAATTTGTAACCCAACCTTTGTTTTATCATTTTATACTTACATAACACTTATACATTCTGCATATATGGATGTAGCAGCTGAATAAAAAAATAAAAAGTAATTAATTCATTATTCATGTTATCTACACAAATTAATAACATACTAACAATTGTAAGTTTTTTGGGTGGGTTCAGTAAAATCTTCTTGAGTTGTATGAATTGCATCATTTACACTTAATAAATTATTTATAAATTGAATCTAAAAAAAAAAAAATGTTTTTGTATTATTTTAAAATTTTAATGAAACAAAGAGTTATAACCTTTTGATTCTTTTTCTTTTTCCCTTTTTTAACAAGTGCTTTTAACCTAAAAAACAAGTATTTTATTAAAAATCAATTTAATAATCATACCTATTTACAAGTTTCATCTGTACTTCATTTGGGAGGGGGGCGGGTTTTAATTTTTTTCAAATCAAGCACTTGTTACATCTAATTACTATTAACTTATAATTTCACAAAATAGAAAACCAATAAATAAAAGTTAGACACAACATATAATATTATCATGGTACAATTGTTACTAAACATATAATACTGTTGAAATGTACAACATTACCCTACATTAAGTAGTGATTGAGTTGTTGTCATACTGTGGATCAAGTAAACTAATAAGGGGAATTAAACTCAGGGGCATAACCAGTGGGTTAGGTAGATTTTCACCAAAAAAACTTTAGCAAAACATCCATGTCCAATGTTCATATATACATTGCCGTGCTCACAGATTAAATCTAGTTCTTGTTAATATTACATACAATTTTCAAAAGGTAGATAAAATAATTGGCTTATAATAGAAGCTATATATGCATTTTGAAACTCTCTCAAAAATTCTTCCTACCGCAAAATCAGAAACAAATAAAATACGAGAAAAAGGTCAAAAACAAGTTGTGCCTGCTACATCGGTAAAAAAAACTGAACATTTTTGAAAATTTATTTTATGAATTTGAATTATGTATTAATTAATTAAAGGGCTAGGAGCCCTATACAATAGAACAATACAATATATAATAAGATAAATTTGGACAATAAATAAAACATAAACATTAAAGTAAGCAACAACAGAATGGACCAATAATAACAAAATGGTAATAAAGAAATTGTAGCACTATTACTAATCAAAACATTTCGAGAGAAGCTTAGATGCTCGTTACTCATCCCATGCGCATCATACGGTGAATGGGATTATTTCTACCATAGTTGATGTTGTGGAATAGAACAACAAAGGAAGAATTAGACCTAGTTGAGTGAGAAGGAACTTAAAAATATATTAGAGAAATAAGAGTCGCATCCACACGTCCGTCAATCAAAAACGTTGTGCAAAAACACTAAATTAGCTTCAACTCGTTTATCTTCTAGAGACAAAAGCCCAAGTTTATTCATCACTGGCCTGTAATCGTGCGTTGGATGAGGAATTTTTAAAATAAATGACGCCGAAAAACAAAAATGCCTCTGGACACGCTCAATGTGAGAAGAGTCAGCAGCCGTAAAAGGATATAAAAACAAAATATGAGTTTGTGACATGTACAGACATGTATATAGCAGTGGTTCTCAACCTTTTTTAGTTCACGGCACACTATTATACATCATAAGTTTTCACGGCACACTCACGCACTTGATAACCACAACAACTTTGGCAACTTCAAAATAAAACACTGTTTTCAAAATTTAATAACATTTCTCGCGGCACACCTAGACAATCTCGCGGCACACCGGTTGAGAACCACTGCTATATAGTACAATATAATTATTTTATATAATATAACAAAGAAAATAAGTCAGTAGAATACATTTTTAAACAAGTTGTTTAAGCATTCACTAAATGCTGATTTCATTGATTTTACATTAACCTTTTTTAATATTGACTTAATACATTAATTGCAATGGTTGTACATGATTACAAAATTGTAAAGATACATCTAATATATAGTATGTATTAAATTAATCTTAATTACTTCATTTTATACATACTTTGTTGTATTCTCCTCACCATTTATTGAACAAATGCTGGTAATAGATTTCTCTAAACATACAATCAAATAAAATATTTTAAAAACAATAGACATAGACATTTGAAAAATAGTACTGAAGTTTATTATCCTTAAGATTGTTTTTCTCATGTTCATACATACAAAAGGAAGTTGATTTACTGTCCTCATTTGATCGAGACTGATAATTTTTTTCTGTCTTCAATAAAGCTTTGTTGATTTCTAAATTGTTATTATTTTGTACCTTAAAGAAAACAATACATCTTAAAAACAATAAATATATCATTTTACTTCAATACAAACCTCTTTTTCGACCCTTTTTTTTTCTTCTTTTTATTTATAAACCTACAATTGACATAACAAAATACAATACCATATATAAGAAATTTGTTTAATAAACTGGTACCTTATACATACATTATAAATTTGTAAAATTGTTATCTATTAATTTAAAAGCACATAAAATCGACCGCAAGTTTAAAATCCGAGAAGACAAAATCAATTTATTAAACTAAAACGTTTTTGACTAGTGAATAATATTTATACTAATTGAATATTATTCAAGAACATAATAAGAGAGGAGTGCCTCATGAGTAAGTAGAAAAAAAACATTTTTAATGTAAACAATGAACAAAAATAAATGAGTTATCTATCAATAAAAACAATAAATTATAAGAAAATAATGAAGACAGATTAAGGTAATATTAAATTTCATAGATACTTACAATGTCAATTCCTTTTCACTTTCTGAAGCATCTATAATAGGAATACAATTTATCGATTCATCGATAAAAAAACATATATAAAATATTAATCAAAAAATAACATTAAAGCAAAAAAAAAACAGATTTGTTTAAACTAGAATCACCTGTCTTGTCTTTATTCAAATATTTATCCATGTTATCATAGATCTTAGTATACAGCTTTTTGTTTGGTGATTTGGTGGTTAACTGAGTTGATGTCTATATTTATAATTTCAAGTACATTTAGAATGTAAAAACCAAACATAAAATACATTCCTATGAATATTATTTAAAAATGTTTTATATTCTACATACATTCCATATTTTTGTATTGTCTGCAAGATAAGTAGACGCAATTCCATTTCCAGTTGATAGCTACAGTAAAAAAAATTTGAACATATGAATATTAATAAAACGAATATATTTTTTTATTATTTAAGTCACCTTGGACTTTTTCTTATTTATTTTTTTTCAATCTTTTTTAATCTATAAAATAAAACATTGGTTGATTAGGTGATTTGCATAGTAGGTATTTAAAGTGAAAAAAATATTCTATAACAAACAAGCATTGTTATTTTTTTTTATTAAACTCAGATTTGTAGGGATCAGTTCCTTTTTAATAAAATGAACTGTTATTATACTATTATAAAAAGAATTACTAGAGTTTTTTACATGATGTTGTTACTGTGTATAATATTGAATATACCTTTGGACATAACAATTTTTTTACTTACAAAGATACATCCTTTTCTACATTTTTTGAATTTTCTGAAATAAAAATAAAATAACCATTAGCACTGTTGTAAAAATTAATTTAAATAAAATATAATAAATATAAATCATATTATTTTATACAGGTGATTCATTTAACGTTAAACACTCATTAAATGGAGTATTGACTTTTTTCAAACAATTTTTTTTCATGGATTTAATTTGTTACAAAGCAACAATTTCTTAAAGAAACTATTTTCTTATATATTGTACCTAACCTTATAATTTTTTAAGTTTTTAATTTATTGAATGACAACATACAGTTTTAATTTCATATTCCAAAGCAGAATATTTTTAATAGTATTTTGATAAATAAAACTCAAATTTTGGACGAGTTATTTATGAGTTATAAGTATTTAAAATTTAGATAATCAGGGAAGTGGACCAACATTTTGCTGGATAACCACGTACCACTCTACTCCTCTCATCTATATTTTAAATACTTATAATTAATAAACTAACAAGTAATAATTTGAAACCATAAAGAAAAAAATATTTGAAAAAAGTCAATACTTTTGAATATAATGAGTGCTATATGTTAAATTAATTATCCCGTATTATACAAATATTAAATTCAATCTTTTCAGTTAGTTATGTAATTAATGTGAGTGCATAACTATGTAAAATATTACTATTTTAAAGATGATCAGATCTAGTTTTAAAATTAAAATATGAATAAAATTATAAGATATGTCATAGATAATGTTTTACTTTTAAATTTTACAAGAGAAGAATTCATCCGAATATTAAAATTAATTATGTAATGCAATTCTTTTGAACATACATTCAGGGTTGGGCAAGATACTTAAAAAAAAGTATCATGATACATGATGCATGATACATACAATTAGTGTATCAAGATACAAGATACAAGATACATTGTGAATGTAGAAAAGATACAAGATTCAAGATACATGTGTCAAAGATACATGATACTTTTATATTTCCAATCGAATTTTATTAATTGTAAAACGTCTATACACAATTCACTATACTGCCTATATATAATATTATTATTATACCTACATAACAATAGTATTTATAAATACTTATAAAGTCATAATTATATCAAATAATAGAATAAGGCAATAGGTACACATTATACATTTATAACTAATACATCACATATATAATATAAATACACCAAAATTAAGAAAGTAGGTACATAACAATTACATCTTAATTTATACTTATAATAGGAATCAGAATCTCTACTGGATTCATGGTTACTACAATCAATAATAATTTGTTCTGTAGCATTTATACACAAATTCTGTATTATTTTTTTTTGGTGATCACTAATGTAATCTGGAATCCACAGACGACAGAACGAATAGTATGGTACACCAACGTGAATAGTATACTGTAATTGCTTATCTTTACTTTTGATTTTATTTTCTATTTTATGTGGAAATACTTAACGGTTACACTCATATCTAGGCAGCGGATTCATATTTTATGAGAACGAAAATTTCGATTTAGTGCTTTTCTGTATGAGTATTGACTGCGTGTGGGCTACGGGCTACGGCCATACGGGCACCTATTTAATTTTATGTTTATCAGATTATCTTAAATTTATAAGATTGTGTGGTACATTTTTTTCGTTATCGTTAATATTTCGGCTGAATTGTAGCTGGACAATATTTTTCGTAAAAATACAATCCACGACGAAATGATCTAATATCGAAAATCGAATGTTTTTGTACTATTCAGTACACATTTTTACAATAATAGTATCTTGTATCTTTTGGCAAAAAAAGATACATGATACTTGATACATTAAAATTATGTATCATGATACAAGATACAATTGTATCTTTGATACTGCCCAACCCTGCATACATTTTACACAAAAAGTTAGAGACAGTCAGCCAGGACATGATTGTATAGCATCGTCTATTGAACCAAAACGTCATACTTCAAGTTGTGTATGTTAAATGTTTTCTGATTTTAAATGATTTGTTCATAGATATCACTTGTAACCATTTCAATTTTTTATTACAAGCTTAACCCTTTCGGTCCTGAACTACTCCTACAGGTAGGCAACTTTCAATAAATTGTTTTAAATAGAGTTTTCATCGCAGCTAACCAAATGTTATAAAAAAATAATTCTTAATATATGGACATTCATAAATAATAATAATAATCATCGATATTTCAGTAAATTGTAATATTTTAACTATTTTCTTGAAAAAATAAAAAATAAATATAGTGATGATAAGGTCATTATCATCATGATTACATTTCCCGCCAAAACTACCTAACATATGATTCTAAAAATCTGGGAGTTTCTATATCAATAGTAAACATGTTTACATAAAAGTAACAACCATAACCAATATGTTATAATCAATAACTCAACAATTTTACCGCCAAATTCTATCAGTCTTATCACCTACTGCTACGAGTATGTCGGGCAACAACGGAGTACAATATATCAGCATTAGATAAAACTGGCGTGAACGTGGTAACATTACATTTGTCATTTGTTATTCTTGTTTTCCGTAATTATATATTTATTCGTTATATTATATTATTTATTTTGGATTACTTAAATTTTAAGGTTTTGTTATTATTTTGTTTTGTTTTTTTACCCGACCTACTTGTAGAAGTAGGTATTTTTATTTTTTTTGACTCCTATACAACCCGACCTACTTGTAGAAGTATGTAATGAAAATTTGCATATAACTTGGTAAAAAATAATTTTTTTTTTCTGAAATTGCGTAAATATGTTATTTATGGCTATTTAACCAAGAAAAAAAATTATGGATTTTTTTCCTAAAAAAAAAAATCAGGACCGAAAGGGTAAATTAACAATAGATAATATTATACAATCATTTATGTAGGCAACACTTTTGTTTCAATTGTTTAACAACACACAAAAACGCAAGTTTGACTAATTGTAGATATGATTAACAACAATTATCTAATAATATCTAATAATAATCATTATTTAAAAGAAAAAAAAATAGAAGAAATTCAAATGATATTCAACACTAAAGACACCAATTTAAAATTACAACTATAGTAACTAGAAACAATAAATGTGTAAAAATAAAAATCTACCTTTGGATTTTGTTTTTTTTCTGCGTTTGTGGATTTCGTGTTTTATCATATTAGTTATTGTTACAAAATCTTCTGTTATTGTAGCCATTTTTCTTCATTCTATAAATTATATACAGTGTGTAATCGGTTGTTGGAAACACTCTATAACTTAACAAATATTAAAGATATTTGAATTCTGTTTGTTTGTGGTGCTTAACAAAGTTTGTTATAACTTATTAAAGTAATTAAACAATTTTTATGCCATTTCATTTCGCGCATGCGCATAACAACTTTTTTTTTTTAAATGGCAACCCCACTATTTTTTGGTTAGTTATTTTTACTCTTATTTTTTCATGAATTTTAGTGGTAAAACCAACCTCCTATGTTAAAAAATAGCTGAGTTATGGATATTTCAATGATTGATATTATTTTTTGACATTTTTGAATTATTCATAAATTTTATGGCTTAAATAATTAATCCTTTTAGCACCGCATGATATCTTCTAGTGATATTTTTAGTACCTACTTTTGGGAAGCATCCTCTTCCCCTAAAGCAACTAATTTTTTTAAATTAGGTGATTAAAAAAAAAAAAAAAACAATGTTAATTAATTGTGTTTTTATTATTTCAAAATTACATTTATTCGTCATCTTATGAATTGTTCAAACTGCTCTCCATTATAATTTAAACACGCTTCTGTCCTCCGTAGAAATTCTTTATTTGTTGCAAATGAAATTTGCCCTTCAGTAAGTTGATTACATGCCACAATTATTTTTTGTTTCAAATCAATGAGATTAGTAGGTGGGTTTGCATAGACTACAGTTTTTAGATGTCCCCATGTATCTGGGGAACAAATGTTTGGTGTGGTTTGATTGGAGGTAAATTGTTGGGACCTTATTTCTACGACGGTACATTAAATGGAAGACTGTATTTAGAATTTCTAATGAATGAGCTACCGATCATGCTAGACGACATTCCTCTTGCAACAAGAAACAATTTGATTTTGCAACAAGATGGAGCCCCGGCACACAATGCAAATGTCGTGAAGAATTATTTAAATGAACATTTTGAAAATCGTTGGATAGGAACTAATGGTATAATAAAGTGGCCACCTCGATCCCCAGATCTTACACCACTAGATTACTTTTTGTGGGGACATCTAAAAACTGTAGTCCATGCAAACCCACCTACTAATCTCATTGATTTGAAACAAAAGATAATTGTGGCATGTAATCAACTTACTGAAGGGCAAATTTCATCTGCAACAAATAAAGAATTTCTACGGAGGACAGAAGCGTGTTTAAATTATAATGGAGAGCAGTTTGAACAATTCATAAGATGACGAATAAATGTAATTTTGAAATAATAAAAACACAATTAATTAACATTGTTTTTTTTTTTTTTAATCACCTAATTTAAAAAAATTAGTTGCTTTAGGGGAAGAGGATGCTTCCCAAAAGTAGGTACTAAAAATATCACTAGAAGATATCATGCGGTGCTAAAAGGATTAATTATTTAAGCCATAAAATTTATGAATAATTCAAAAATGTCAAAAAATAATATCAATCATTGAAATATCCATAACTCAGCTATTTTTTAACTTAGGAGGTTGGTTTTACCACTAAAATTCATGAAAAAATAAGATTAAAAATAACTAACCAAAAAATAGTGGGGTTGCCATTTAAAAAAAAAAAGTTGTTATGCGCATGCGCGAAATGAAATGGCTTAAAAATTGTTTAATTACTTTAATAAGTTATAACAAACTTTGTTAAGCACCACAAACAAACAGAATTCAAATATCTTTAATATTTGTTAAGTTATAGAGTGTTTCCAACAACCGATTACACACTGTATATATCATAATATTATAGATATACTCCACAATATACCAAGTTAGTTAAGCAGTACCTAGATACCCCCCTTCCTCTCTGTCTAACCACTAAATCTTTTACTCTAAATGGTGTAAAAATTTACTATACAGAAAATAGAAATACAGTATTAAGGAATCCTCGGGCTATGAAGCATCACTGCGGAAATAGCCAGATGTCTCCCAAAAAAAGCAATCATTCTGCTAACAGTCTTATTTAAGAGGACGCCACACCCGCATGTGTTGTCTCCGTCTTACAAACGTGTAACATACTAAATTTACTCTCAGCAGTTCACGTTTTATGCCGTTAGCTTAAAAATTAGAGTGAATCGACCTATTATAAAAGTTGATGGTAAAAACTTTATCTGTGTTTTGTTGGAAATCTTTTTACTATAATTCAGTTTTTAAGTGAGTTATGAGCATTTTTAATTTACATTTATTATAACACACATAACTCATAGATTATACCATCATATACCAACAATCTATCAGTGACGCCAAACTTGAAATTATTTACAGTCATGCCCGCGCAGTGGTGTCCGCGTTGCCCCTCGCTCGCTGCGCTGCCTCGGACAAAAAAAAACGAAAATATCCCTCGACTTGCAATGCAACACCACCTCAAGTAAAGTTGGTCACAGGGTAACCACAGTATAACCACTCTTATCACTTATCATGGGAATCTACTTGTACTCATTTCGTTTGGCCCTAATTTCATCGTTTATTCCATGAGATTATGTCTGGTCTGTTATCACGGGGCCGAACGGCCCAGAGCCCGATTGTACCATAGAGTAATATGATAATATGCAAGAAAAGTTATTTTTACCGTGTACAAGATACAATAATAATTATGATGATAATTATATTGAACATTTCTTAAACGCTGTAATTAACCATATACGTTTTAAATAAATACACTAATATGTAATACTAATACACTTATGACTTTTTTAATATTATATACATAATATATTTAATTAATTAATTAGTTTGAGTTGAAATATTTTGAACCTAACCATTTGTAATAATTTATACCTATAATAGTAAATAATATAATATACCTACTGATTTAAAAAAAAAAAAATTAATAATAATAATTGGATTTTGCTATCTTTTCCATATGCTTTATTTTCAATTTGCTTTTTTATCCATATGCTTTTTTTTCCCTTGTTTATTTTTACTTGCTTTTTTTCCTTTGCTTTTTGAAACGTAGTTTCTTATGGCGCGATGTGAGCGGAGGGACCCTAGCCCAGAAAAACCGTGCACATCGCAAAATAAAAGCGTTAGTCGCTATCTCTCTTACTCTTTACCGCTTTCTATACACTTCCGTCTCTCAAGCTCTACGGTCGGCTACGTTGGGTCGCCACTACACGTGTAATGAACTACACGGGTACCCGTGTTTTTACCTATGACGCGACGGGGTTAAAGCCCGTGTAATAAAAATACCCGTGTATTAAGATACACGGGTATCTAAATAGCCGTGAGCTTGAATACTCATACATAAAATATAGGTACACGGGTAATGATAAATAAATACACGGGTATGCACGGTTATTATTAAATACACGGGCTTTAATATACTTTTTGCCCACTTACCCGGGCTCCGTGTACCCGTGTATTCTAATACCCGTGCATACCCGGAAACCCTAGATACTATTATTATTATTGTTATAATAAATTATTATAGTACCTATTACAATTGAAACCGTTCATAACAAAATAAAAAACATTAAATATTATAAAATCACTTTCATGAGTCATGACTATGTTGAGGAATCCGCATTTTTCAGTTATGATTTTATTTTGCTTCTGGGCTAGGGTCCCTCCGTTCACATAGCGCCATAATAAACTACGTTTCTACCGGGTGTCCCATGACAGCACTCGACTTTTATTATTCACTTGCTTTTTTTTCCTAACCCCATTACAAGTCAGTCCTATTTTCGGGTCAAGTTTAATCACAAATTAAGTACCTAACTAAGAATATATATGTATTAGTTGGTGGCTTAAATTTACTAAATCCTGTAAAACAGCTATGAAAATTAAAATTATTTTTTTTGCCGCTACAACTCTTTCTTTTCTTGAGAAACAATTCAAAGTAATTAGAAACGAAACTAAACAGTTTAGATTCCCGGGGCCCAGGCTGTAAGTCATAATAGTTCCGAGTTCTATCTCGTATACTTTTGAAGTCTATAAGAGACTGAGAGACCCGGATAGGCCAGTCGAGCATTCGAGAAAATCTCGAAGGGCCGCTAAAATATACGGCTGGTAGGAGAAAAAGTCCGCAAATTACAATGCAGCGTTACGATCTATATGACTATATGGCACTATTAATAGTAAAATATGGGCAACTACAGCAAATTATGGGCCGGTAAAATAATACTTCTCGAAAGGCCGAGACTACCCAATCCGGCCTTGAAGACCGAGTCTTGAGACAAGTGACGAACTGTTGAAACGACACCCGGGAACACACCATGTCGATATCTATGATCTATCATTCTATCTTAAATCTTAACTCAACAGTCAACCCACCATATGAAATATGAATAAAAAAATAAGTGATAACACTATCATATATTTGTTATCTTGTTTTAAGGGTTATGGTTTTTATTTTTTAAGTTGATGTTTTGTTTAAAAGTTTGAATTATAATTTTTTTGAGTTTCATACATTCAGATTTCAGATCATAAAATACTGAATATTAATAAATAATTAAATATATAGTTGACAATAATTTTCAACTCATATTAGATTTTAAAATGTTAATATCCAGATTTGGATTTCGAATATTAAGTAAGTTGGGATATCGTACTAAAAGTTTAGTTGAAAGATCAAAATACTCATCTTCATTAAAATTGTGTACACCTGTAACTAGTTCAAGTCGGTATTATTGTGTTAGACCAGAAGATCCTTTGGAAACATCAAATTATGAACCAAGTACACCAAAACCCTTTGATGATATAGATTATGATCTAATTACTGGAGGTGATGAAGAAATATTGTCAAAATTAAAACGTTTAATCTTAGAGATTGATTTGCTATATGAGAGTGGTGAACAAATACCAAGCCACCTCAGAGTAGATCAATGGCAAAGCTTATTAAAATTAAGTAGCCGGTCATCACGAATGAAACAATTAAGATATTTGTTTTTAATTGAAAAAAAAAAAGAAAACCGTGTTGTGCGCAAATTAGAAAAAAGAGCTGAACGCATAGAACGGTATGAAAATGAACCAATAAATAATCATATTGAGTATGGATTATTGAGAAATAGTATGTTTCATAGAATTTATGAAAAGCAAATTAATTCTCTTTATAATTACCGTTTATGTGAAGCTATGTTGTATGGACAAGACATATTAATTGATTGTAGTTATGATGGACACATGTCTTTAAAAGAACAAACAAACTGTGCAAAACAATTACTGTTAATGTGGTCTTACAATCGTACCCACAAGGATCCTTTTAATATTATATTTTGTAATGTTGATAGAGAAAGTACTGTATTCAAAGGTTTATCTAGAACAATACCAACTATTGATGACCCAGCATTCCCTTTAAATTATACAAAACAAAGTTACTTAGATCTTTATCCAAGAGAGAAACTTGTGTATTTGACTCCTCATTGTAATGAAGAACTTAAAGAATACAATCATGATGATGTATATATCATTGGTAAGGTTTACAACAATAATATTATGTTTATAAATCAATCTAAATAATATAATTATGCCTATGTTTTAACTTTTAAGGTGCAATGGTCGATAAGATGAAAGTTGAGCCTTTATCATTAGCTAAGGGGAAACGAGATAAAATAAGAATGGCCAAATTACCACTTGATTTATATTTAGATTGGAAACAAGGAACTAAAAATTTAACTATTAATCAAGTATGTTAAATATTAACTTTTTATCGTAAATTAAGATTTATTTACTATACAAATTTGAATGGGTATTAATTTTAATTCACTTAATATTCATAATTTATCTATAAACATATAAATAATATCCATAATAACTGCTTACATACAATTTAATAATATACATTTTTATTATGTTAAATCTAAACCAGGTTAAATGTTATGCATGGTATAAACGATTGTTTTGACAATAAATTAAATACTTTAACTTTGTATAATATTATACTTATGAATATTTACTATTTATTTTTAGATGATTATGATTATGGCAGATTTAAAAATTGATAATAATTGGGTTGACGCTTTAAAACATATACCAAGAAGAAAACTTTTAGAAGTTGATGCTTACCAAAGAGGACAAACTGGAAATAATCATAAAATATCGGCAAAGCGAATTAGAGAAGATTTTAGAAGAAATTCTGTGTACAGTTTATTAATTAAAAAGTAGTTATCACAATATATTTATAGATATGTATTGAAATTATTAAATAAATATTCAATGGATAAATTTAAAATCTGACACATTCAATATTTATAATTAGGAATTAAATGTATGTTTTGTCAGTGGTACAATGTTATTATAATGCAGAGTTGTCAATGGCTTACATTTTTTCATATGTTTACTGAATTCAATTATTAATTTATAGTTATGGTAATTTAAAAATTAAAAAACCATACTAACTAAGCTGGTTCATTTTAGGTATTTATTGTGAAACTATAAATATTTTTTGTACTTATAAATCTAAATTATAAAAATTATTTATATTCTGCATGAGTATGTTATATAGGTCCTATCCAAATAAAATAAGTAAAAAATATATAATAAACCTTTTTAATGCTATTTATTGTTTTAAAATGTTTGATATAAGGACATGTACAAGTAAAACATTTAAAGTGTTATTAAACACAAACATTTTAATATTCTCATTCTTAAAAAGTAACATATGATGCAGGTTTCCAGAAAACTTATGATCAATCTTTGAATCAGATAAATTATGAATTATAGTTTATAGCATTTTGATATTCTCTCTACTTTGGATTGGAAAAATGTATCTAGTTATAAATATATATATATATATATATATATCAAAAACAGTTAAATTTTAACATATAAACATTTGTATTATAAACATACTTAAAATTTAAATACATAATACATGAACTAATGTATTATTACATAATAATTTCAAACGAGGTAACTATACGTAATATTTATGGTAACTAAAATAATAATATGACAAAAACTTAACAAATGTTCATACACTAAGTAGAAAACAACTATTGCAAAATCTAATAAAATATAGTTTTAGTTTTTAAATGTAATAATTATGTATAGTCTTGGGCAATTTTTATCATTTGTTAATATCATATTTTAAAATATACAAAATTGTTGTTACAAGTTAAAAATAGTGTTTTTAACTATTTTTTAAGATTAACATAATCCATAAAAAGTTTTATTATAGTTAATATGTATTTACACAGAACTAAATACTATTTAGAAAAGTCAGTTGCATTTAATAATTAAAGATAACCCATTGTAGATTTCGAATCATTATCCAAATTTATCAGATTTTACTTTTATTTTAAACCCCTCCTCTTTCCTTACCAAAGTTAATTAAGCCATTGAGCATTAATTGTCCTGTATTATTTTCAACCGTCAATAATATATAATATTGCATGTAAGTGCTTAGGTTCTTATAAAAATTGATGTTAAACTGATAACAAACTCTTAAAATAAAATTAAAATGTTAGGTAAATTTATGTTTTAATATTAATTCTAGATTAAATTTGAGGGCTTTAAAATATATGAAACAATTAAAATAGTTCATAGTTCAATTAAATCAGAGTTAAAATATTTCACTACGATCTTCAGAATAATAAATAGATTAATAATAATGACTAGATGTGTAAAGAAAGGCACTATAATTATGTGAGCTTAAACTAAATATTATTTTGATTAAACAACAGCATTGATTACTGCTTTGAGTCTTTTAGTAATATGACCCTGGACATGTTTTTGTAAATGATCTCGACGATAAAATGCTTTTCCACACTCTACACAAACATGTGCTTTTTCACCAGAATGTACAATATAATGTCGAGCTAAATGTTCGTTACGCTTGAAGGTCTTTGGACATGCTGCACAGGTATATGGTCTCTGATCACTATGACTTAATTGATGTCTATCTAAGTGCTCTTTTCGTTTTAAACCAGCTCCACATTCCATACATATAAATCTACGCTCCACCTAAACTTAAAATATTTATTAAGACACAATAAAATGATATTTGAAAAGTTTATTTTAGCTTTTTACCTTATGATTGGCTAAGTGATGCTCCAAAACTGTTTTATCCGTATATGCCATTAAGCATTCAGAGCAGCAATATAGACGAGAACCATCAGGTGATGTAACTATTCGAACGTCGCCCAATCCTTGTCTTCTTTTTCCTTCTTGTGGGGGAGATAACTATTAAAAAAATATTTTATATTTAGATTAATTTTTGAGTTATAGTTATTTATGTTATGAACACTTTGGATTGAAATTTCTGTGTATAAAACAAGAGTTATGTTTGATTAAAAATTACTATTTATTTTTTTTTAATTACCTTAAGAAATTCTCTTAGACTAGTCAAGTATTCAGCAACTTTGTTACCAGACTGTACAGCAGCAAATCCTTCCCATTGACCAAGTCTTTCTTGCTCTTCTAATGTTAAAGGATCGGTCATAGTAGATACATCCACTGATATCCTTGCTTTAACTTCAAGAACCTGTGAGCGACTAGAATTTTTATAAGAATTTTGTTTTGAAGGTAACTGTGTTTCCACATATCTATAATTGTCATAGAACTCATTCTTGTCATGATTTTTAAAAAAATCTACATTACCATTGAAATGAGTATCTAATTTCAACGTGTTTTGTAGATCTAAATGTCTAGGATCAAATATGTTACTTGATTGGTACCTAAAATAAAATGATATTATACTTTAATTTCATAACATTCATAGGTAAAATTAAAATGCATTCATCATTACCTGACATCATTAACCATTTGTGGAAAAACAATGCGGTCAACAATAGTTGGAGTTGTTGGGTGGTGAAAACGGGGGGAACAATTTTTATTTGTTGGATTAGAAAAATGATTTTGGTGCATTGTGTTTAGTGAAAGGATTTTATATTGATTCAAATAATTCATAATTGTAAGAATTCATAACGTTTTACAGATAAAGGTAATGTAAATTGTAAAACTTAACAAAAACATAAAACTAACGATTTCGGAAATGTTAATTGTAATATGAATTAATTTTGTTCATATTATTATTAAAAGCTTTTATATATTAAACGATTTATGAATATTATTAAAAATGATAAACTAGGAACAAAATACAAAAAGTATGAAAAAAACAACAACAAATCACAAATTAATGAAAATAAATAATAACAAAATTGTATTAAGTAATATTAGATACAGTTTTTATTTTTTATACCTAATTGTTATTATATTTAAAAATATAAATTATATTTATCTGGTAAAAATTAATAAAAACGATAATAGATTAATACTGATGTTAGCAGTATTACATTGATAAGAGAACAGCAGTCATGGCGGTAGACGGTGTATGTTGAGTTACCGATATCATATCCCTCAAATCCTCAATATGCAATGGTGCTTATTTGAAATTTGGATATTAATTATTCAGCCATTCAGGATATTGTATTCCAAAATCTAAGATGTGTAAATACAAACTGTCAATCATAGTATAGATATTATGTCTATGATGTCAATAAACCAACCATTTTCATGATCAATAATTAACATGAATTTATAAATTGTTTGCAGTTCCGTATAAAGTACGTAGGTACGTTCAATGAACACTTCGGCATAAATCTTATAATTTTTTTTTTTTTATCACCCTTGGACATAAGTCATCCCTTTTTTGAACCTTTTTTCATTTCTCAAAGGAAGAAAGATTTACAATTGTAATGCACCAATGCCAAACGAAAGGGTTATAACCAGTGACCAGTACCGGTGGACGGTGGATGATTGAAATTTGTAAAATTAAAACTAATAACTATAAAAAGGATTCATTAATGCATATTGTGTATATAAGCAATACATTTTGATTTTCGAAATGGTGATATCGTAACTAATGAGGTTCATCTGAGGTGCATATTATATAAAAAAAAAGGTAGGCAAGTGGGTATCACTCTGCTTTTTCAGTAGGTGTCTATAGTTGGTCACTGTAATGGATGTATCAAATTTGAATTTAATGATAGATAGGTAATCATTGTAAACGAAAAACGATCCTGAGCGAATACTGTCTGTCAGCTTATATATGACTGAGTATATTTTATACTATTGCTATTAAAGTAATTTATTTTACTTTTAGTCATTAGTAATACAGTAGGTTGAAGAAATTGTTGTCAAAAATATTGCATTCGAAAATGTTATTCTGCGTATGAAATGAACTAGGAAAAAACGACAAGGAAATTTTAAGAAAGTAACAATGACCAACGACTTGAAAAAAAAGTTAAATATATTATAACGACGAATATCAGTTTTTAGTCAATTATAAAATTGTCAAATTAAAATATCAAAAGAAGATTAATATTCTTAACTAAGAAAATCGAATATTTTATAAATTTTTGATTGAAATAATTTGCAAATTTTCAAAATTTGAACTTTAAGACTTAAGTATTTATTAAAAAATCGTGAATGTGTATCTTTAATATTTTTTAGCTGCTTTATAACAATTTGTGAGGAACCGAGTATTAAAATTTCAAGCTGGTATTCGTTTAGTATGTGACCTACCAAACGCGTGACCTATACCGTATAGGGTATTCGTTTAGGATGGTAGGAAAAAAAGTCTCGGGGAAAAAAAGTCCCGGAAAAAAAGTCTCAAAGAAAAAAAGTTTCGTGGGAAAAAAATCTCTGGGGAAAAAAGTTATATTTTTATAAAAAAAAAACATATTATTATCAATAATATTATTATTAGTTAAAACATAACATATAAATTATGAAAAAACCTATGAAAGAGGTACTATATCAATTACCGTGTGAAAATTCAATAAAACGAACTTTAAGAAACCAAAGGACTGGAAATCATCCAAATGACGGCAACTGTGATGATTTGAAAACCCTTAAAGTTGAAGGTGAGTTATACAATTTATAAATCAATAAAAGGTTTTAAGATTTAAATAAATATACATCAGGACATTAGGTATAGGGTATATCAATATATTTTTTTTACATTTTTTAATAAATTAAATATTTTTTTTTATTAATTAAGGTGAATGGGCTTTGTATCACAATGAAAATTTGTTATTGCACGATAATGGTACCGACGCTGAAGAAAGAATTTTAGTTTTCGGTACAGATAACGAATTACAACTACTAGTTGACGCCGATACTTGGATCTTAGATGGCAATTTTAAATTAGCTCCAAAACTATTTCTACAACTGTACGTCATACGAATAGAAAAGAATAGTGTGTATGTTTCTACTTTATTCATTTTAATGCAGAATAAAACAAGATCGTCTTACGAAAGTATGTTTTCTATAATTCTGATCATTTGTAAAGATCGAGATTTATACCCAGACCCAACGTTTTTAAATATGGATTTTGAAATGGCTGTGATTAAAGCTGCAAAAAATATTTTAGGTGAACATATAAATATCCGTGGTTTTTATCACCTCACACAAAGCACCCACCGAAAAATACAAGAGCTAGGTCTTGAAAATCGGTATTGCAATGACGACGAGTTCAATCTGTTCTGTTGTATGATAGACGGGTTAGGATTTCTCCCGATAGAGTTTGTTGAAGACGGTATGTCACACTTAAAAAATATTGTCCCGTTTGGAGCTGAAGATTTACTTTTATATTTTGACCATACATATGTAAATGGCAAATTTCGCCCAGGTAAACCTCGTAAAAATAATATAATAGTACAATATCGTCGCACCCCTCCACTATTTCCTCCTACAACTTGGAATGTTAATTTGACAACATTGTCTGATGGCCACAGAATTAATAATGTATGTGAAAGTTGGAACTCTCGATTTTCACATATGGTTGGACAAAATCATCCAACAATTTGGAAACTTATTACTAAAATAAGATATGAAATAGCTGCAGACCGCGCAAAATTAGCTTTAAATGAACTGGGTGAGCAATCAATAAAAAGAAAAATAAAGAAAATGGAAATAAGATTAAATGTATTATGCACTCGTTTTGCGGAAAATAAAATTTAACTTGAGGACTTTTTAAAAGCTATAGCTCAAAACATTAAGTTACAGCGCTAATAATGTATAAGCCCATAGGATTTTTGTTTTTATTCTGTATCAACATTTTTAAATATTAAAAAATTATTATTAATTTAATATTAATAAAAATATAACTTTTATAACTAAAATAACTTTTAGTTTATAATAAAGAGACTTTTTTTCCGGGACTTTTTTTCCCCGAGACTTTTTTTCCGTTCCCCTTCGTTTAGTATGCATGACCTACCGGACCGAAATTAATTTAAAAACAGTCAAATTAAAAATCATAAAATTAGGTTATTTTATTATTATATAGTTTACGATTTACATTCAAAATCAGTCTACAAATTATCAGTAAAAAAAAAATGAATAAAAAAAATGTTATACAATTATTTTATTATACATTATGTTTGGAAATACACTTTTTGTATATCATTTAAAAATTTAAAAAAAATTGTATCTTGCTTGTTAATAGATCGGTTCCATGCCTCAATTAAATGACGTGGCAAACACTTAAATAGTTACCTATATATAATATTAATATAATACAATATAAAATATAAGCAAGCATAGCTGGTTGTCCGTACCCCATACTCAATAATCAGTGACTATTTTTGTGTGTACTACGACGCACTTTGTGCACTACAAAATTAGAAATGTGCACTATGAAAAATAAAAATGTGCACAAATTTAAATATGTGCACTACAGAAAATCAAAAAAATGTTGCCACTGCTAATAATAGTATAAATAATTGTTTTGGTAGATCACGTACTAAACCCGGTAATACAGGTAGGTCACATACTAAACTCGATTTTCGCTCGGTAGGTCACATACTAAACGAATACCTTCAAGCTTTTTGACCCAACAAAACATTTTTTATTGATATTTATAGAAAAACAAACTAAAATATCTTAAAAGTTAAATATCTTATGCTTATGCTCAAAAAGAGGTAAAATTATACCTTGCATACAAAATGCTAATATAAATATTCGGTAATTGTTTCGTGCATCTATTTATGGTTATTACATTTTCTGTGATATACCAAAAAACGAGATCGATTTTCTAAAAAGACGTGTTTGAGTAAAAATATCGGGTTTCCTACTTTTTTTTTGTTTTTCCTGATGCTTTTGAAAACTATTGAGCATTTTTAAAAATGCATCAGATAGATTCACTTTTGCACTAAAAAAGTTACTGAAGTTGAAATTCAAAGCATTATTTCGAATACTTATCGTGTACACAGACACATAAAAAAAATACACACTATTATTTTAATCGCTCTACTCAGAATCTAAAATTAAATATCAATAAACGATTATTTTATGGTATGGCTAATTGAACCACATTTTTGTATTTTTATTCGAAGTTTTTTATTCCTTTTTGTATAAACGTTTTGAAAAATAGTTTCGTAAAATAATTACAATAATTATGAGTAGGTATTGCAAACAAATAAATAAACATACATTTTTTTTTTTGAACAAAATGTTTATATTAGAAGTTTTTATTGTAAATTTCAAAATGCATAGAATGAAAAGAGCGTTACAAAAAAAAGAATAATATCAGAAAAATAAAGAAAAAATTAGAGAAAAAAATTAACAAAAACGCGATGAGTATGTTTGTAAAATTCTTCATTGTTTAATGAAAAAAGAAATGTATATGACTTAGTCATTCAATTAATTCGTAGTGAATGCAATGCACATACTAGTTGTCTGTGATGCAATGATAATTATTTGTGAACATTAATTATTCACAAATCATTTTTAAAATCAATTGTATCTAAAATGATAATCAATCAATGTTAAATGCGTCATAATATTGTGCCAAAATATGATTCTTCATTTATGATATGATAATATTATAATACACTTATGACTTATTATGTGTACCAGTACAACGATGTAGGGAAGATATTATTCCCTACAAACTCTACATCATTCTGTGTGCAGTACGACACTACGACAACAACAGTTGTAGTTTATAATTTTGTACAACATTTTTTTAGTTTCTTATCAAATATCAATTATGATTTATGAATTATTTATCCAAACTCCAAAATGAACCTAGTAACGGTTTCAATAATAGTAAATAAAAAATTTACCTTATCGCTCTTGATTGTCGATCTTGATCTTTCCATTGTGGCTTGTAGAAAAAAGAATAATTGTAGATGATAATATGATTGACGAAATGACGTTTGTTTTTCCACAAGTTAATAAATAATAATATTGTTATTCCATTAATTATTATATTGTTTTAATTTACGAGAGGTATAAAAAAAACTTTTTATAATATTATTGTTACTTTATGATGCTGTATGGTTATTTACATTGCTACATCAAAGTTATCATAAATTAAGTTTCTTAAGACTTCACAATTATACATTTATAAAGATAGTAAGTGTATATCAATTACCTATTATTATTAATATCGTACAAGTTTATTAGGTCATTTACCTAGTAAATTTAAACTTTCACTATATTATATTAATTAAGTATTTGTTTTTATAATAAAACTGAAACTAATAATTAAAATTGATTAGGTATCTATTATTATTTTTGTTTATGTATATTATCAATTTAAATTAATATGTATATTAATGTTCAAGAAGTGTAAAAATCTAATTTTATGTTTTAATAATGAAACCGTGTTAGATGTCACATTTGTATAAGTATAACAACAATTCTCATTCAGTATTTTTTTTTAATAAATAATTTAGAACAAAAAGCTTCAAAATTGATACCATGGAAAATAGTTTATTAGAAGCAATTAAGTCTGGAAACATGGGATGCCATTCAGAATTGACCATCATACCTATATCACAAAGTTCAAAATCCAACAGCCAATATGCAGTTTCTTCTACTTCCCCTCAAAGTACAGTATCGTTATCGTTAGTACCAAATACAAGCAGTGGAAAATCTAAAAATAAGCACTCATTGCCTTCAAATTCACAAGGAGGTGCACCCCGCAAGCGAGGAAAATCCAGTATGCCTCAATTAAATCACATGGTCAATGATATGAACAATTACAATCCACTCTTAGACCTGACAATGAATCGCAAACATCTTAACTATCCTAATTATAGTGCTCAATATGAACAACAATGGCCATTTAATTTGCCGTTTAACTATCCTGAATTGTTGATGAATTTCAGTCAAGTTAATAAAAGAAAATCATATGCATATGAACAACCTAAAGAAAAGACTGCAGTGAATTACAACAAGGAAAACACACAAAACAAAACCAAACATTATAAACACGAACATATGCCTCCACCTTCTACTACTGCAGACCGAATATCTGGTCAAATAGAAAATGTTGAAAAAACATTCGACATTGATTCTTTGAGTAGTGAAGATGGCTGGGCTAAATATAGAGAGTTGTTGACAGTTATTGAAGAAATGTCTGGGTCGATCCGTCCAATTTATACAGGTTGTAAGAACTCTACTGAAAGGTTGAAAAAGTCAATTCATAAAGCTAAAGCACTTGTAAGTGAATGTCTAAAAGAAGTTGAAAAAGTATCTAGACAACTATAAGTATCATATATTTTAAAAAGAAATATCATAAATCACCAAATAATTTAAAACAATTATTTGTTTTTTTCTTTTTATTTGAAGACAGTAGAAATGTAATTAATTATTTACAAAATCACTATAATAGATCAAAACAAATACACCTAACACTTATTTATTTTTAGTTTCATTGGTCCTAGCTAACAAAATATAAATATGTTTAGTATAAATTATTTAAATATTTATATTAGAAAAATTGTTTTTACTTTAGGGCATTTAGTTTTTATTTTTCAAACTAAAATTATATTCCATTTGATGAACATAGAATATTTTAAGTGGCAATATTTTCACAAAAATTATAATTTCCAAGTATTTTTGTATGTCAAAATGTGTATACTTGCATATACAAATGTGAAAAACAATTTTATCAAACAAGATCTTATTAATTTAATGACTGACAGTAGTAAAATAACGTATAGTATTACCAAAAAAAAAAGAAAAGTTTTTTTAAACATTATAATGGTAACAAAGTGATAATGGTATTTTCTGAGGCCTTTAAATATAAATGTAATTTATTCTACCAGGGTATCTGTTCAATTTTCATTATTTTTGTTAGACTATCTATGTTTAAGAATCAAATGTTATACAAATATTTTTTAAGATTTTAGTTACTACATTGATTTGTATTATTTTTTTAAAATTTTTATGCATATTTTACAAAATATTCTATTTAACTGTACAAAGTTCATACTAAACGGGTATTATATTAATTATTTTACAATAATCAGGCACTATTTTAAATTATAGTTTTAGATACATATCTGTATTTTATTATTTTTAAATTTAATTGAGGGTAGGTTATTATATTAACTAAAATTTACGGGATAAGTATAAAATATTTCATTTTTAATCAATAAAAAAAATGATGTTATATTTTTACAACTATAAGTTAGGTATAGTTATATTATATTAAAATAATATTAAAACCTTATATTATAAAAACTTTTATTCTTGTACAATTCATAACTAAAAAATTACTATATAATATAATATATACTTCAATAAATTTAAAATATAATTTTTTTAGTATGGTAAATGCCTCTGTCTTAGCATAAATGGATTGTGTTTGAAAATAGTATTTAAAGTTTGTTTAGATATTGTACAATGTATATTACAGGGTTTACCATGCTTTAAATTGTAATAAATTGCCAATAAGACAATATTGAATTCAAACATAATCAATTAATTGTATTAATGTACTATAATTTGTTGTTTGTTGTATAAGAAATGTTAGAGAATAATATTTTTAATCATTTGTTCCGTGTAGAACCAAAAAAAAAGTAACTAATGTACAAAATAAATTTTGTATTTAACAGTATTAATTGATTTATATGACATACAATTATTTTAATGATACCAATATGTTTATGTTTTTACACAATTAATTACAGGTGTTAATAAATAAACAAAATATTTTCACTATATTTAATTTGTATATCATTTAATTTTATTTTAATATACAGGGTGTAACCGGTCTATTTGACTAATGCAATAACTTTTACAGCAGTAACAGTGATTAGCAAGAAATAATCTTAAATTTTGACACACTTTGAAAATTGTTTAAAAATTAACGACTTAGCCAAATTAAAAGTTTTAAACGCCAAAATGGTTTTTAAATACTTATTTATGAAATAGCTATCTTGGATTATTAGAAAAATATTAAATACAAAATTTAAATTATTTATTTTTGTTGTAAAAAAATAAAATAAAATATAAGATATACAAATTATAGCGCAGAGCTCTACAAATCATTACAAAAAAAAAAAAAACTAAAAAATATTGAATAGAAAAAAAGTTATTGCATTAGTCAAATAGACCTGTTACATCCTGTATGAGTATAGTTTAATTCAGAGTTAACCCGTAAAACTATATTGACTATTGATTTATATTCTTTAGTTTTCTTTAACATGATATTTCCTTTAATTGGATTCCCTGCTGGGTGTACAGTTCCGTCTCGCTCATATGCCAAATCAATAAATCAGTTTCATGTAGAAAATAAAAACATGATATTATCAAATTGATTACTGTAATTATTATAATTTAAAAGAATATCGATATTACGTTTTATGTAAGGTATATAATATATACTAACATTTTATATATTATATGCACAACTGTGGATTTAAACTTAGAATAATATTTTTTGTAACTACGCGTCATCACTTAATATATATAAATTTTAAATTTGTAAGTTAAGGTATTTTGATTTAAAAATAAGTGGTTACTGGGATATTCGTTCTTTATTCACACGGTTACCTAAAGGTACGTACGTTTTTAAATTTTTGTAAAAGTACATTTTCCTTGTTCTTTTTGTTTTAGGTAGAATATAGCGTTTAGCTGAGAATAAGGTTCTTGATGACTTATAATTTTATTTAAATTTATAATAGCACTACTTAAACAGTAATGCATCACATTCAACTAGTAGATTCAGAATTTTTGAGGATGAATGATTTTTGTAAATCGTAATAATTAAAGTAGTTTGGTTCGTAATTTCAATATTTTACATCACACCACAGAATAGATTTAATCACACTATGATCGGTATTCGGTGGTCCCCACAGATATATACTAGTAATACGTATTAGTATATATCTGTGGTGGTCCCTGACCAGTCTCAAATCACAACTATCAAACTGATAAAAATCTTTGCCGGTGTAAAAGTGTGGACAAGGGATACTCGTTCGTCATTCAGACGTTCAATTCGGTTTTAATTTTTCAAGTGTATGTTAATCACAATCAAATTTCTTATTATTTGTATTATAAGAAATCAAATTAATTGTTTTTAAATCATCATTCAATTACTTTTCAGGTAATGCGGTTATACAAATGATAAAATAATTTACAATAATTAAAAAACAATTACTTTGTCACGGTTATACATTTAATACATTATATAACGTATCTATTGTACCATTAGAATATTAGATTCGTTAATATAAATAAATAATAAAATATTAATTTTTAAATTAATAAATTTGTTAATATTAATTTATTTGATTTTATTATTATATTAGATTATGCGCCTTATTTATTTATCGATTAAATTTATTTTGTCATGTATTTATTAGTCATGTTTATTATGAAAACAAATATATTGATATACACAAATGTCACAATTATAATACTATATAATAGGTTCTTCGTTCTTATAGTTCTTATAATTATAATATTACCATATTGAAATATTCATGGAACATAATCAATATACAACACGCAAAGAACATCAGGTAAATTCTGATTAGTGATTTGACTATTTTTTGCAGTAATGTAGACATTATGGTAATGGTTCTTCATGATTTCATAATTCATAATTAAAGTGGATGATTATGGTGATGTATGTTTGATTTTTGATTGTGTAATGTGTTATACTGTAAAACTTATATGATTGACAATTATTATAATATTGTTTATTTGTTTTTACTATTTTACAATTTCATATTTTTGGTTTTTACTTTTTACAAAACGTAACTACCTTTGTCCATATAATAATAATCGGTACTAAAATGGTTTGACAAATAATTCCGTGTTGCTAACTTCCTACTGTGTACTAATAACAATGTTTCCCGCCATTTACCACTAGCTATCAATTCCTTTGTTAGGAAATAGTAATACTGCATTACTGCTAAGTATTCTAAACTATTCTTTCATAGATTCATATTTGCAAGTGTCCGCGTCTGTACTACCAAAGTATTATTTTTAATTTCAGTGTGTTAGTGTAAATTTTGTTTTGACTGTGAATTTTATTGATTAAATTGATTTCATCATTTTTTAAAGTTAGTTTTTTTTTTTAAATTGACCGTGGTGTTATTAAAATTGTTGAAACATAAATAAATATGGAAGGGTTTGATACACCTGGGATATTTTTCTCTGATACATTCGGCGACGATGACAATTTGGCGTCTTCGTTGACAAATGTAAGAACAATAAAAAAATCGTTCAAAGAATTCTTAAAAACATACAATGAAGAAAATTTTAACTACAAGTATAGAGATACATTAAAACGAAATTGTAACTTGGGTCAATATTTTATGGAAATAAATGTTGAGGATTTAGCGGGATTTGATGAAAATCTTGCAGATAAGTTATACAAACAGCCAGTGGAACATTTGCCAGCATTTGAAGAAGCTGCTACAGAGTTAGCACGCGAATTGCTTGCGTCAGATAACTTGGATGATGTTGAGCATATTCAAATATTACTGTCAACAAATTCATTGGCTTCTTCTCTGCGTTCTATTAAATCTGAGTCAGTTTCTCGGTTGGTAAAAATTCCTGGTATCATAGTATCGGCATCAAGTATTCGAGCTAAGGCTACCCAGATAACATTACAATGTCGATCTTGTCGTAATGTTGTACCACATTTACCTGTGAAACCTGGTATGGACGGTTATATCTTGCCTAGAAAATGTAGCACTGAACAAGCTGGCCGTCCACAATGCCCTTTGGACCCATATTTTATTATACCAGACAAATGCAAATGTGTTGATTCCCAAATTTTAAAATTACAAGAATTAAGTGACTCAACACCTCAAGGAGAAATGCCTCGACATGTACAATTATATTGTGATCGCTACTTGTGTGAACGTGTAGTTCCAGGGAACCGTGTTATGGTAGTTGGTGTTTATTCTATAAAAAAGGTAAAATTTATTAAATTATATAATTTTTTTTTGATGATCATATTTTTTAGTTTTAAATTTATACTTTTTCAGGTTAAGACTTCAAAAAAACAAAAAATTACTGAAAATTCCCGTACTGTGGTTGGTGTGCGTGCTCCATATTTAAGAGTCTTAGGATTTCAAATGGATGATCAAGTTGGAGGTTTCACTACTTCAATACCTACTTCTGTTGAAGATGAAGAATTATTCAGAAAATTGTCATCATCTCCTGATATTTATGACCGTATTGCCAAGTCTATAGCACCATCTATTTTTGGGTTTAGTGATATTAAAAAAGCGATAGCTTGTCTGCTATTTGGGGGTTCTCGAAAAAGACTTCCAGATGGTTTAACTCGTCGTGGAGACATAAATTTATTGCTTTTGGGAGATCCTGGTACAGCTAAATCACAACTTTTAAAATTTGTACAACAAGTTTCTCCCATTGGTGTATACACATCTGGTAAAGGTTCTTCAGCTGCTGGACTCACAGCTTCCGTAACTCGTGATCCAACATCTCATAATTTTGTGGTGGAAGGTGGAGCAATGGTTTTGGCTGATAGTGGTGTCGTTTGTATTGATGAGTTTGACAAGATGAGAGAAGGTGATCGAGTTGCAATTCATGAAGCTATGGAGCAGCAAACCATATCAATAGCGAAGGCAGGAATTACAACTACTCTTAACAGCCGTTGTTCGGTGATGGCTGCTGCAAATTCAGTATTTGGTCGATGGGATGACAGTAAAGGAGAAGATAATATTGATTTCATGCCCACAATTTTATCTAGGTAGTATTATATTGTGTGCTTATAGGTCAAAGAATTTTATAAAAAATAAATAAATATTTTTTTTGCAGGTTTGATATGATATTTATTATTAAAGATGAACATAACCAAAACAGAGATATGATATTGGCTAAGCATATCATGAATGTACATTTAATGAATGGTCAAGCTAAGCAAGAAGTTGAAGGAGAATTACCATTGGCAACAATCAAAAAGTTCTTAAATTACTGTCGCCAACGTTGTGGACCTCGATTATCTAAAGAAGCTGGTGAGAAGCTTAAAAGTCGTTATGTAATTATGAGAACTGGGTGTCACGAATTGGAATCTGAGAAAAAACTTGCCATTCCAATTACTGTTAGACAGCTAGAGGCTATAATTCGTATTGCTGAATCATTAGCTAAAATGCAATTGCAACCTTTTGCCACTGACAGTCATGTAGACGAAGCGTTGAGATTGTTTCAAGTATCTACTCTGAGTGCAGCTACATCAGGCTGTTTATCTGGTGTAGAAGGCTTTTCAACTGAAGAAGATACAGATACACTACAGAGAATTGAAAAACAGTTGAAACGTCGATTTCCAATCGGATCTCAAGTGTCTGAATTCAGTATTATTCAAGATTTTTTGAGACAAAAATATCCACAAAGAGCCATAGATAAAGTTATATACTTGATGATCAGAAGAGGTGAAATACAACACATTATGCAGCGTAAAATGTTAATTAGATTAAAATAATTATTAAAACATAGAAAATTAAAAAAATAATTGCATTCAAATGTAATGTACCAATTAAAAATGTATTTCATATTGTTTTTAAATGTATAAGGACAATAATAAATGTAATTTTATTTTGTTCTAATTTTTTATTTTAATATTAATAATATAAATACTAATTTGTCTTAGGACTACAAATAAAGTACTTATGTGTAAACTAATGTTCAGGGCCATATCTAGGGGAGAGGATGATTTTTTTTTAACTTTCATTGTTTTTATCCTCTTATTTGACTTGTTTTCTACAATTATATTTTTGTATTTTGTAATTTATTAAACCAACATTTGTAATATCATGAGCTTAAATGTTTTAGCTGTATAAACATATTGAAACCAAACTAACCTCTACCATCAACTATGTTAATGTAACAATAACTTTCCTTAAGTCACTATCCAGAAATAAAATTAAAAACCAACTCATTTTGTAACATAAATTATAATTAGGTTAATCTTATAAAAACAATTGTTTTTTAAAAGTGGTAATTTAAAAAAAAAAACTTAACATGTTTTTTTATTGCTCCTAGGGTGGATGGCAATTTCCTAATTCCTGGCTCTGCAATAATTGTGTACCATATAATTATTTTTTATGTTTAATATTTATTAAATTTCAACTGTAGAAAACTAATAAACATAATATTCAAATGCCTCCAAACTGAGATAAGCTATAACCATCATACATATAAAAGAAGAATTGACAGAAACCGAAGTTTTACAATAATTTTAAAATACCTCACTTAACTGTCTAAAATTATTAGACTGGACAAAATAAAAAAAAAAATTATATATTATTGCCTATTATATTTATGAAAGAAGTTTTTTTAAATATATTTTTGTGTAAATTTTATGTTTTATATCAGTAACAACTAAGAAAGCCTAATTTTAAAAGCCTACTTCATTTTCCAAACCTTATTTTGAGAGTTGTGATAACTGAGTCATTAAATTTTCAAGCCCTATTGAAAAATCCTGTATTCCTGTGTATGCCACTGGGCTAATTAATACAAGGTGCTGATGGTTTACCTCCTTCATTACATGTTTAGTTAACAGAATAATCCATTTAAGTGCCTCACAAATTCTAATGATTTTTAAAAACGAATTATTTATTGTTTTAAGTTCTAAAAAGTAGGAGCAAAGGAAATGGTTATTTAATTAATAAATAGTTGGTTTTATGAAAAATTAACAACTAAACAAATTGTGGACACATTCAATAAAAATAAGTTGGGTACTATAGTTTTCTTAAGATTATGATAATTGCATAGAAGACAATTGTAAAGAATGCTTGTATTTAAAGGCAAAAATCCCTCTTCTTTTAAAAAATATTTATGTGTACTCCAAATAATAGGTATCCTAATCAATGAAACATTTAAATATTCAGATAAGCACATTTTTTTATACTTTTGGAACCTCCTAAATTTTTCCCAAATCAACCATTGCTAATAAGATTAACCTTCATTGGGTAAATTTAATATTAATGTTTCCATTTTACAATATGATTTACAGATGCCTATGAACTCAAGTATGGAACTTTTTGCGTCATATGATACTATTTATCCTGCAGATACTGTAGAATGGTGTCCAATTCCAGAATACAACCATGTATTTGTATGTGGGACCTATAAACTTGATGAGGTATCCAAAACAAAAACTGGCACCATCAATTTATTCTCTTTAGAAAATGAAAACAAAATCAAATTGGTTCAGAGTATTCCCGAAGACGCTGTGTTGGATTTAAAGTGGAACTCTTTTATTGTTTCTGGAAAAATATTACTAGCAGCTGCATTGTCTGGCAAGCATGTTAGTGTATATTGTTTGAGTGAGTTTTTAATCAATTATAATCAAAAAATAATACATCAAATTAATTGTTATATTTTTTAGTCAAAAAAGGAACTGATTTGTCTTTAAGTTTGTTCACTAGTTTTGATCTTCCAAAAACTGACGGTGAATCTCATATGAGTTTATCAATTGCTTGGTCACGTCCTAGTGAAAATGGATCACAAAATATTGCATTTAGTGACTCACGTGGTTACATTACTTTAGTAAGTTTAAATGATCAACTCATACGCAGTTTCAAAGCTCATGATTTTGAATCATGGATAGTAACTTATAACTATTGGGATCCAAACATATTATACACAGGTAAATTTATTATTAGTAATACAAACTATATTTCAGTTTTTGTGTACATAATTAATTTGTATTTTAGTACCTAAAAAATATTTTGAATTTTAGGTGGTGACGACTGTAAATTCAAGTGTTATGACCAACGTTTACAATTTGACAAACCTGTCTTTGAAAATAAAGAACATGAACAAGGAGTAACAACTTGCTCATCCAATAAAATTCGAGAAAATATAATTGTTACAGGAAGGCAAGTTTATTTTTGAAAATAAATATCAATATACCTATTAATGTAATTTATCAACTTTTTAGTTATGATGAAAATGTAAGACTGTGGGATGTACGTAATATGAAGCATAGTTATAATAATGTGAAAGTTGATGGTGGAGTTTGGAGATTGAAATGGGAACCCAGTAAAGAAGAATATCTTTTAAGTGCTTCAATGTTTAATGCTGCACATATAATAGATACATCGTTTAATGTAGCTAATATTTGTCTATCTTTTGGCAAAAAAAACGATAGGCTTTATTATGGAGCTGATTGGTGTCACCATAATGGTACCCAATTTGAACATAAAACAAAATCAAAAAACAAAAAAATAATTGCTACATGTTCATTTTATGACCATAGGTTAGATTTATTTTTTGTCAGTATGGAATTATAAAAATATAATATATAATATATTAAATAAAGTGATTGATTTAATATTAATGTATCCATTTTATTATTTTCTAATGAATTACAAAATAAGAAAATTGTTAACATCTTTAAGTATATATTATGTTACATGGAGTTTTTACTTCTATTTAATAATGAATACACATAATTTTAATGAAATAAAACATAACATAAGAATTTAGATTATTACACAATACAAAATAAATTTACAAAAATTCATCACACCATGCTTTTAAGCAAGCATGACAATCTTTTGATTGTTTTGAATTAGCTTTTATTGAATCTTTTAACCAGTCACAGAATAACTCTTGATCCATCTCTAAAAGAAGAAATTGACCTAATACATTGTAAGCCTAAAACAAAATAAATAATAATAATTTCTCTGTAGGTATAAAAATTGATTATGAATAACCTATTTTTAAATGTATTACTGATAATAATGTAAACTGTACATGGTTTCATATTAATCAGTATGTAAAACATAAATGTTTTAACAATTTACAATACAACAATGATTTATAAAATATAACAGTTGATATTATAACCAGGGAAAATTAAAAAGGTCTTGGATTTACTTACTTTGTTGAACCCTTGTTCTTTTAGTCTGCTTGCTAATACAGCTCCAATACCAGCGAGATCTTCAACTGGTTTGTCTCGCATAGGCTCTCCGGAGAACGCTTTGTGTTTTTGACTGGTTGTGGATGATGGAGTAGTCATAATTATAAATTATTTTGCAATCTGAGAAAAATTAACGTTAAAAATAATAATCTAGAGGTATATTTGAACCAAACTGTGAAGTATGAATAATTTATGGCAAACGCAAAGTGAAAGAAACAAAATAATTTTGAATTCAAAACGAAGTCCAGTACTCCATTAGTTCAATGCTAAAGTAATAACAAGTATTATAGTTAGAGACTAAATAGATTAAAATCGTCGATATGCTGATAAGATAAAACAAGAACGGGATGTGGGTTATGCATACATATATGCATGTATATTTGCAGGCATAAAACGTATTTCCATGGAGTCAAATTCAAAAAAGTAAACAAATAAATACTAGTTTGTTTTCAAATTGTTTTTTTTTTAAATGATGAGTGATGACTGTCAAGTGACACAAATAATGTAATATTCAAATTAAATTTAAAAGTGTAATATTCATATTATACGTAAATGATTGCCTATGCATATCTGTAAATGTCTATGGATATATGAATTTTAATAAGTAGTACTATACTTACACTTTAAATAAAATCCAACTTAAAAATTGTTCGTTTAACAAATTAACGATAGTATAATATTTTATTGTTTATACGTTTATCACGGCTTTACCATAATTTTAATAATCGTAATACCATTTAATCTATTCTGTGGTAATACAGTGTAGCGACGTAGCGTACAACGTGTACCCGTAATTATAATATTATGTAAAATCTAAATAATATTATGATTTTAGCACACAAATATTAAATGCATAATATTATAATATTATAGGATAGTAGCCACTAGCCTGCAGAGTGAGGGTTCGGGATCTTGATTTTTGGAGTCGTCGAGGTTACCGCCTGCCGGGTGGAAGTTATATACGCCTGGTGCAAACAAGTGGTTCACCGTAATTATGAAAAAATTTCAAAGACGTTCTAAGCTTGTGTATCTTTACTTTTTATATAGTTTATTAAATGTCCTTGAATTGTTCAAAGCACCTAACCTACAAATTCCGAGACAAGAATTGCTATATTCAAAAAATTATTTTTTTCCTTTTTTGAGAATTTCAAATTGCTTGAAGTCCTCATAGTGCATAATTAACATTAATGTATGTTCGAATTACATTTAGTTTGTTATTTTACAATTTGAGGGTAAGTACAATTTGTCGATGTTATAAATGTAATATCTAATAAAAATTTGTGTTAACTTAAGTTAACAAAAATATAGGTCTTAAACCAGTATGTTTTACATGGGTCAAATTTTATTTTTTTTCTGAGTCAATATATATGTTATTTCAGATTATGCGCAAATAACTTTGATTGTGTATATAGTACGTCATCAAATTACTTAAATATAATATAATGAAAGACAAAGAAAAACCACATATATTAAATGTTCAACATCGTACAGTGGAAACAGTCGGACCATGGATATTAAGATATTTATCAGGTCCTACTGTTCAAGATAAATGTTTAACTAATGGTGAAGAAGTAGAAGATACAAACGAATCATTCATCGATGAAGAAAGTGAAGCGGATACTATTTATCTAAAAACTTTAGATCCTAAGGAATGGAAAGATCAAGATCATTATCAGTAATTATAAAATATATATATTTAGTAGAATATAGTCATTAGTCATAATTATTACAAATTTAGATAGTAAACTGAACCATTACTAACATTTATCATGAATTGGGACTTATATATCCGGACATATCAATATTAAAAACTTATACTATAGTAGTATAATGAATAAATCTGTTTCATGTTTCATTACACAAGGTTTTGAATTTCATATTATTGTACTGCTACAATTTCTGTTTCCGGGTTGTAACTTATAACCAATATTTTGCTATGCGCAATAGTGATAAAAAAAACAGTTTTAATATTTAAACAAACTGTAAATTATTTAAAATTCATTGCAATACCACTATTTTAGCTAATTTGCAAATAAATTTATTGTAAATCTACAAAAACACACAAAATGTTAGTTTTTTTATAGGTACAATAAAAAAAAAAATGTGTAAATTCTGTTGCTGTATGAATGTGCCTACCGTGCATATACATAAGTACGCTACTGAAAATGATATTAGTTGTTAAAAGCTATTTTCAATTTTGCTATTATCAATCTATAAATGTAATATAAAAGTAGGTAACTACCATTTTTGCAGGGCATCAAGATTACATTCTCACTCCCCACTACTATATTTAGTTACTTGTTTTTTTTTGGCATAAATCCAGTTTTTTTCATTAACAGTTTTTATGTATTTGATAAATCTTAAACATTATGATATCCGAAATAGTTGAAATTAAATCTGCCCAATAAATGTTCATTGTACTAACATTAGTTGAATTATGAAAGTTTTTTCAAATCATGGAAATAATATAGCTCAAAATAAATTTGCCAATTTTGTTTAATGTTGTTTTCCCTATATTAACTTCTTTATTTTATTATTAAACTAAAATAATTAATTATTTTTTATCCTATTTCAGAGTTTTAGGATTATCAAAGTTGCGGTATAAAGCCACTGAAGCACAAATCAAAAGTGCTTATAGGCGTAGAGTTCTTAATCACCATCCAGATAAAAGAAAAAAGCTTGGTGAAAAAGTTCAAGGAGATGATGATTATTTTACATGCATCACTAAAGCTTGGGAAACTCTTGGAAATAAAACTAAAAGACGTGCCTATGATTCAATTGATCCCAAATTTGACAATAGTATTCCCTCCAAGGAAATGGCAAAGAAATCTGGTTTCTTTGATTTATTTGGCCCGGTATTTGTTCGTAATAGTATGTGGTCGGAACAAAGTTCTGTACCACTTTTAGGAGATATTGATAGTAGCCGTGATCATGTTGATCGTTTCTATAATTCTTGGTATAATTTCAATTCATGGAGAGAATTTTCATATCTTGATGAAGAAGATCGTGAACAGGCCACCGATCGCGAAGAACGACGATGGATTGAAAAACAAAATCGTGCAAATCGTACTAAATTAAAAAAAGAAGAGAGTACTCGTATTAGACAGTTAGTTGACCTAGCATATGCTAATGATCCAAGACTTTTAAAATTTAAAAAGGAGGAACAAGAACGGAAAGCAGCTGTGAAACAAGCCAAAAAAGATTTGATAAGACAAAAACAAGAAGAAGAAATTAGACTAAGAGAAGAAGAAGAAGCTAAAGTACAAAAAGAAAAAGAAGAACGCGAGGCTGCAGAAAAGGCACAACGAAATGCACTTAAGGCAGAAAAAGAAAGTCAAAAGAAAGCTTTGAAAAAGGAACGTAAACATATAAGGGATTTATGTAACACAAATAATTACTATATACAAAACGGTGATAATGTTATTGAAATAATGTCTGGCGTTGAAAAAATTTGTGATCAACTTTCTGCCATACAACTTAAACAGTTAGCCCGTGCCCTCCAAATAGAAGGTCGTAAAGCATTAATAGAAAAACTTAAACAAATGGAATGCAGAGTTGAAATGAATAATGTTATTAAAAATGATATAAAAACTGTTGAAAAGAATAATAATGATTGGGAAACAGATGATGTTCAATTATTGATAAAAGCGGTTAATTTGTTTCCAGCTGGTACAAGCCAACGTTGGGAAGCTGTTGCAAATTTTATCAACCAACATAGTAAGAATGGTGAACGAAATGCCAAACAAGTATTAGCAAAAGCTAAATCTCTTCAAAATACTAATTTCACTGACAATGCTTTAAAATCTGAAATGAATGCCAATGCGTATGATCAATTTGAAAAGGAAAAAAAATGTGAGTCACAAATACCTGAAGTGGTTTCAGAACGTCCAGTTGGATGGTCAGCAGATGAGCAAAAATTATTGGAACAAGCTCTTAAAACATATCCAAATGCAGTAAAAGAACGTTGGGATAGAATAGCAGAATGTGTTCCAACAAGAACGAAAAAGGAATGTATGAAAAGATATAAAGAAATTGTTGAAATAGTTAAAGCCAAGAAAGCTGCTCAAGTGTAAAAGTTAATCAACTATTTTGAATACATGTTAACAAAACTTAATGTTTTAATTAAAATTTTTTTTGTTTTGTTAATATTCTTGAACAAAATTAAATTTTTAACTCAATATAGTTTTAATGACCATTAATCATTTGACACAATACTTGTAAAATGTATTCATTTTTTTTATAAGGTGTACCAATTTATATTAACACAAAAATCTTAAATTAAATTCTGAGTTCCCTATATTTTACAGAAAAGATGTTGGTAGTAAACAAATGAAATTACTAAATCAGTTCAAAAAATGTATATAATATACATTATGAAGTATAAATATTATTTTTGTATTACTTATGTTCATATTACAATCCAAAATAAAAACAGTTGAACATTTTGTGGAGTGGGAAGAAGTTAATAAAACAACTATCTGTTAATGTTTGAATGAAATTTTTTATTAATGATTTTGAATAAAATACTTTAATTACTTACATACTTATGATATTATAAAAAATACAAATGTCATTAATAATAATTAAAACAAAAATTATTCATGATGTGAAAAAAGTATAAATTTTTGAATAACTTAAATACTACGAATTGTGGTTCTTCCTGTGACTATAATTTGGCCCAAATCTTGTACTTCCTTAAGAGCATCATCAAACATATCTCTGGTAACTTGAAATTGAAAAGCTAATTTAGTTTCACTTAACAATTTTTGATAGTTAAATATAGTAGATTTTGGTTGGCTTGATATCACTTTTGCTAAATATTCTGCAAGGTCATGTCGTCTTTGTCTTGCAGCTGAGCTCAATCCTGTTGTCAGTATTCCAACATCTATTTTGCCAGAAAGAGGATCAGTAGCACTTTGCTTAAGTGCTTCCCTGTATAATCTCCAAGCTTCATCAACATCGCTCATTTCCACAACATTTGAATATCTCATTTTTGCATGAGCTTCAGATAACCGTATCAAAGATTCTAACTGTCTTGGATAGGCAGATACTTGTCCCCTACCACTTCCAATAGTTCTCATGTTCACATAATATTGAATAAGTTTTTGTCTGCTTTCCTCGTTTAAAATAGGTTGAAATGTTTCTCGTCCATATGTTATATAATCTTGAAGTAGGGTAGTATCCATTTGCTCATCACGCTCGTAGTGTTCATTTTGGTAATACAAAGATACCAAGTGATTGGCTAATCTTCTATCATACTGTTCATTTTGAGGATCCAACATTAAAAATATTAAATCAAATCTGGATAATAGCGTATGAGGGAGTTTTATATTTTCTATAATGGTCTTGTTTTTATTCCACTGAGACTCGCACGGATTTGCAGCAGCTAAAATGGAAGTTCTAGCATTTAATTGACAAATAATACCCGCTTTGGCAATACTTAAAGTTTGTTGTTCCATAACTTCATGCAATACACTTCTAGCCGACTCGCTCATTTTATCGAATTCATCAATGCAACAAACTCCATTGTCAGCTAAAACTAAAGCTCCAGTCTGTAAAACCAGTTGCCTGGTTTCAGGATCTCTGATTACATAGGCTGTCATACCAACAGCTGAAGACCCTTTACCACTAGTATACTGACTTCTGGGTACAATATCATAAACATAGGACAAAAACTGAGATTTACTTGTACCAGGATCACCACATAATAGTATATTTATTTCAGACCTTAAATGATTTTTCTTTTTAGAAGTTTTTCGGGTACCCCCAAAAAGCTGCATTAGTATTCCTTTTTTTATATCGCAATTTTCATAAATAGAAGGTGCTAAAGTATTTGACAGTCTATCATAAATATCTACTGTTTTAGATAATTGTCGCAACACTTCAATTCGCTCCTCGCTTATTTTATTTTTCTCTTCAACAGCAAATGATATACGGCTATCATTACTTTTCAAAAAGTGTAAAATGTCAATGTGAGTCCTGTATACACTTCGGAAGTTTCTCATTCTTGGATTTACTTGCATTGGAACAGCACGATAAATACCTGTTACAGATACACGGTCACCAGCTTGCACAGTTTCAATAAGTTCATTATAGGAATATAAATTTACAGTATGTGGAGTCTGACCAGCTGGCATTTCATCAGGGGATTCTTGAAGTTTGGTCAATTGTTTATCAGTAAAATTAGATTGGTTGTGTATTAATTCAAAACAATGATTAGTATTACAATGGGGGCATAGAGTTGGCTCAGCAATATTACCACGATCAATTTCTACAATAGTTGTATAAGAACATACAATACAACGGAAAAATGCATCACGCATTTCAGGTATAATGTCACTACATCTTATTACCATTCCTGAAACAGTTATAAGCTGATCCATATCTTCAGGATTAAGGAATCGCATATTTTTAGTTTTTTGTACATTAAAAGGACGTACTTGAAGAGCTTTAGTAACATGTGTCAAATCAGCTGCTGGATATTTAGTGAAAAATACTTCATTAACAACCGTATCGAACACTGGAATAACTTCTTGAGGGTAGCATATTAATTGTTGATAAAGTTCAGCATCAAATTGATGTAAGTGACCACAGTTAATATCTACATATGGGATTTCCATTTCCAAAACATTACTCAATTTAGTCATATAATGAGGCAATTCAGATTCATCAACACAAAATGTCTCAATAAAATTTTGGAATCTTAATCGACATTTATCAACTACTACATCTGTACCCCATATGACTAAATTGGGAGCAACATCTTGATTTTCAGGATCAGGACGAGGTGCTCCATTTTCATAATTTGTAATATCCACTTGCCTTTGTCGACGATTAACTGATAAGTTATTTCTTTGAACCGAACCACCACTACGGATTGTAAAACCTGTAGCCCGAGAATCTACGGAACTTAAAGGAGAGCCATAGTTTATGGGAGAACTAAGGTCTACTTCACTGGTACGCAAACCTTGCAGAGGGCTTGTCATAAAACGACGAGCAGGTGAAGATGCTTCAGAGACTATAGCCCCTGAACGACGACTGGAAACAGAACCAGGTGTTCTGGGATGAGGTGAACGGCCACTAGTTCTTGGTGTCATGTTATTTCTAGAAGGAGTCCTTCCTTCCCTTGGAGTAGTAGTACCATTTCGGGTAGGAGTCCTTCCTTCCCTTGGAGTAGTAGTACCATTTCGGGTAGGAGTCCTTCCTTCCCTTGGAGTAGTAGTACCATTTCTAGTGGGAGTTCTGCCAGCTCTTGGCGTAGTGGCACTATTTCGAGGAGTACGATCTCCTCTTGGCGTAGTGTTGCCATTTCTTTGAGGGGTGCGACCAGACATATCTTAAATCACAATAAAATTGATTACGCTTAATCAACTTCAAGAAAAATGTGAGTTATTCAGTTTTATTTACCTGATTCTTTAAGAAACACCGATAGAATAAAATGTGAGATTTAGTACAACTATAATTACAAAACAATTTGTCAAGTTACAAGTATAACAATTTGTTACACGAATAATAAAATAAAAAATATAAAAATCATACAACTGAGTTCATGATCTCAGTATGTTGTCTACAGTCAACACTAGAGCTGAAGTGGAGATTCAGATGGCCAATACTAACAAATAACAATGCAATATATAAAAATATCAACAAAATTGGCGGCAAAATATAAGAAAATTACAATAATCATAAATGATTATAAAGGTTATACTAATCAGTGTAGCCATTTGTCATACTACCACAAACTACATTGTCAATATCAATATTTTAAAAACATTTAAAATATTTAAAATATATACCACGGACTAAGATATACTATATATATATATGTATATCTTATTCTGTGATATATACAGATAGAAAATAGAACTTCAATTTATGTTATCTGATAAAAATTACTGGTTAACTATCTTAAATTGTGGTGGCAAGTGCTGAGAACAACTCTGAACAACAACTGAGTTTTTTTTTTTTTTAGTTAACACTTAAAACGGCACGATTTTAGTTAATATATTATATAGTACATTAGTATTTAATATATTTTATACTTTTATAGTATGTTATCGTGGTAAGCAGTAAACACCGCAGTTATAAATTATAATTAATTGTATTAAATCCGTCTCAGAATAGTTTATAATGTATTTGTGGTAATTCCTGCTAAACAACTATTTCTGCCATTTGACAGTTGACTCTAGAATATCGAGTACAATATTGCAAACTTTGAAACATTAATTTTGGTGACATTTAAGTTATAATATCGTGAATTATACTTTGTTTTTCTATCTAATTTTTGGAACTTGAGTTTGATGTAAGTACAATTATGACATACATAATACAACAATACTTTTATATTTTAGTCATTAACTAACTTTTATCAAGTTATTTTATCACACAGTATTAGGTACCTAGTCTTATACACAATAAATACTTTTAGTACACTGCATTATTGCTTGTATTATTGTTTGAAAATATAATGAACTGCCTGAGAATAAATAATTGTTGATGACTACAAATATTGGTTAGGTATGTAATAAATTATTCTACAATTTTTGTTTATACAGTAAAAAATTATGTTCTATATGTTTTTATTTTCTCTTAACTAATTATCACTTAATATTTCCTTCTACATAGTTTTGATTATACAATTAGATTTTATAATTTCTAAAATTAATCATATCTATTCTATGATCTACCTGGTGGTTAGATAGGCATATACCAAGAACTTTGACAAAAATAAAAATATTTTGTATGCTCTTATTGGATTTATTTAAAATTATATAAATGGTTAGAAAATGAAGATGATCAATTTGACCAGCTGTACAGTCTAAATGATCTATTATGTTCTCAATAATAAGTTATAGTAAAATAAAAGTTTTTTTTAGCTAATTTCCAATTTTTTTAAAAATAGAATGAGATTAGTCAGGGTTGTTTTAAATAATAAATTCAGACATGATGTATGATTTATATGAAATTTTAAGCAATTTGTACGTATTTTTGTTTTGACAGATTGAGTAAGTAAATATATTATAATTGAAATATATATTTATAGATCACTATATCATTGGATAGAATGGCATCAAAAATGAAAACTACAGAGACAGAAAAATTGAATATGGGTATGAAATCAATAGTAACTGAATTTGAAGTCAGTTGTGATAAGGTCAAACAATTGAAAGACAACAAAGAGTTATACAATCAAATGGAATATATTGTCAAAACATTATCAATTGAAGGAGAAAACAATAACTATGCTACAAAACTTTCAAGTTTCAAAGAATCTGTGGAAAATGAACAGGTGTTTTATTTTAATAAGACTGGAACTTCTCTCAACTTTTTATCAAAAAATGTGCAGTTAGAATCTGCAGCAAACATTCTACAAGAAACCGGTATCGACGATTACAATGCAAGTAGCATATTCACTAAATATATGTCAATGATTGAAAAATGTAATAAAAAAAAAGAGTTTATTGATGATATTGATGAACATTTAAATAAATTAAAATTAGTAATTGAACAACAGAATGATCTCAAATGTGAATTATCTAATATTAATTACTCACCTGTAGGATATACAGCTGAACCTATCAATATTAAACCAATTGAAAGTACACAAACTGTGGACAACTGTGACGAAATTGTAATGTTGGTCAAAAAAATAAATGACATTGAAAAGAAACAAGAACAAATCTGTTCAGAAACTTCTGAATTAAAATCTGAACAGAAAAAAATGTACCATGGATTGCCACCCAATATAGATCAAGCAATGGTGGCAGTACAAATAGCAGAACAAACAATGAAGTCTTTAACTAAAAAATTAATGGAAAAACTTTAAAAAATTTAGTTTTGTAACTGTTCATTTTCAACACGATGTATTAAAAATAGTGTTATTTTAATTACTTGGGTATTATAGTTGTAATAATTAAAATATAAACTGTATATATGTGAAACTGGATTTCATAACATATTAATTTAGATTTTAAACATTTTTAAATACGTTTATATTTAGTAGAAACAAATAAAATTTATTTTTAAAAAAAACTGTTTATAGTTTAATAATCATTTGCCTTTTGAACTGGTCAAAAAAATGTTATCATAAATTATTAATAATATTTTTCTAATGATAAATTGTTAAATAAATATTGTAATAAAATGTATTGAAATTATCATTTGAAATATTTTTTTTAGTAAATAATCCAATATGAATGATGCAAATCCAACAATGGAATACTTATTTCAAGTAGAAAGACAGGCAGAAAAAATACTTCTGGATAAAAGTGAAATGGTTGCCTTGGATAAAAGTAGAAATAGTAATCGAATGGCCATTAGAGCATTAACAAATTGTAAAACACCAGAAGACAAGATATGGATGGCAGTTGGATTATCATTAGTAAAAGTTTCTGTTGAAAAAGCTAAAAATATGCTACAAGCGGGTACACCTATATTAATATTTTAACAACTTAAAATTGTGATGTATTTATATATTTATGTTATACATAAATAATTTTCAGATCAAGTTACCTTAAATAATCGTATGAACATTCTCCGAAGCAACATTAAAGTTGATGTGAATAAATTGAATGATATGGAATTTAAAGAACCAGTGAAAGGGTTATTTTTAAATCCACTTACAAAGAAAGAAATGGAAGCTATGAATCAAGTACTTGGTATAGCTAATTAAAACATAAGTGTCTTATAATTAATAAATTAATAATTTAAATAAAAATAAAATGGTTTACTCTGAATATTATGCCTATATTATTGGTTTATTTATACTTTAATGAAGTCTGGTAAATTTTTAACTACATAACTATACAAATATATTATACAGTTGTAATTATTTTATCAAAGAACACTAATTATTTAAAAAAAAACTGTTAACATATTTGAAAATATTTTTTTTACATAATTTTAATTAAAAATAATTTAATTTTACTATTTTTATCAAATTAACTTTTTAGGTGTTTACAGTTAAGTTTGTTTCTAACAACTATATATTATTTATCATATTGTAAAGCATTATATTATTGTGAGGGTTTTGATTTATAAAAAATCATATTGCTTTCCATGGGTATGATTTATAATCAAATTTTTAAACAGCTTACAAAAAGAAAATAGATTGCAATAATATTTACATATAATTTACTTCAATAGATCATTGGCATACACCGTCGTATAACATTTTTCTTAAATAAACATATAATATACATAATTATTATATACTTAAAACTAACTTTTATTCTTCCTCTTTTATACATTTTTCCACTACATCTCTTAAACTTGGATTTTCCATTGCAGCTGCAACACGTTCTTTATCGTTTATTTGTTTGTTAACTGTAAATATGATGACTTAGTGTATTGATAGCTGAAAATTAATAATAATCCATAAGAATATAATTACTTTCTTCTTCAGTTGTGTGAGCACCTTCTTTAATGTATATATCCAATTTAACATTCTCCAAAATAGATCGTATAACTTTAATCCTTATGCTAAGTCCAATTAAAGTAGCTAAACTGCAATGTGGTACTGTAGGATTAAATTCAATTCGGACAGAATATAATTTCAAGTTTCTTTGATTAATTACCTGCAATTATTATTTTCAAAGTTGCCTGATTTCTATGCACTAACAAGTAACATTAATATATTATGATTCTGGTACAAGAAAATAATCATCAAATATCAATCTAGCAAGTATGGTATTATCTGTAGTATAGGTGATGAATACATTAACAAAATAGAATATCTATCATACAGACTACTGTATATAAGCATACTTTTATGATTATACATAATGATTTTGATAGGATTAAACTTTTTATAACTCATTTGAATAAAATTTTTATATTATTAAACGCATTGCATAACTTGGTAAGTAGGCCAATAATTAAAAATTGAAATGTAAATAAAATGATGTGCACAAACAAGGATGGCTAACCTCAAAAAATATGGGAGCGAAGAGCAAAGGAAAAGAAGAAGAAATGCGTGTAGAAGTTAAAGTGATAGTTTAATGAAAGTTTATATCGTACCTGTTTACCAAATAAAATCATTATTTTGAATACTGACCTCTACTCCATTTTCATACACGACATTAAGGTCTTCCAGCGTAGCTGGTTTCTCTGGATCCTTAATTGTTCTAATAATATCTGTTAATTCAAAAATAATTTTAAAACCGATTGATAATAATGTGTAAATATCAAACAAAGTTGTGAGACTCACCATAGATTTGGTCCTTCAACTCTTGTGTTTTTTCGTCGAGTTGTTCGTCTGTAGCCTCAATTGCAATCGTGTTCGCCGTCGTATTTCCACTGTCATTTTTTAAATACTTCTCTTGAATAATTCTTTTTGTTTGTTGCATGAGATTAGCAAACATCATCAACAAACTACTTATAGTCAAAATCATGAGCAAAATGTTTTCTTTGGACTTCGGTTTCGATAAAAATAAAAATATCATGCACCAAATTGGTTTAATTTTAATAAGTATTACTTTAAATTTTTTTCGTTTCGCACATAGTTATTAGTTACTGATTACAAATTATATTACAAATGATTATTATTATTTCCCCGAAAACAACTATCGGGCAACAACAACAACAACAACAGAGGCTGATAAATGATAACCGTATCAATGGTATAATGAATAAATTATAAATTATTGAAATATCGACTATCGGGACAATAGTACAATACTTGTGGAATTGGTGGCTGGGATTCCACAAGACCACAAACCACTAATATTGTTTCAAAAAAATTTGGATTACAATTTACTATTTTCATTTTACAGTACGATTTACGATATTAAAATAAGTATCGTGGTTATGTGAATTTCAGAAATCCCTGAATAAAAATCCAACGAAATAGGTCTTGAAAAAAGTCACGAATTTAATAATTGTTACCTACTGTTTGTATGTGACTATTGAGTTGAGTCACCTAATTTTAATTTTATAGTAATCTAAGGTCCATGGCCCACCCACTTTATCCGACCACTCCAAAGTCCAAATACATAAGTATCATAAAAACTGTCATAGAATAGATTAAATCAAATTAATTTAGATTTAATCTATTCTGTGATACTGTCATGTTTGATTTTTTTTCTACGTCTCCCCGATTTAAAGTTTCACGCCTCGTCAGTCGCCACTGATCATTAGCTTTTGTATGGTGCCGAACGTCGATTTCGAAAATCGCTTCACACTAGAGTGTTCGTACTTTGGTACGACTATCAAACAATATAGGTACTAATTCGAAAAATTAAACTTGAGGTTGGAGCGAATGAAGCAAATAGTGCAAAAATAGCATCAAGTGGCACGGGACAAACAATAAAAACAAATAATAATAATTTACAAAAACATAGAGCTCTAGACATGCAAACGTATTCATAACTCAGAGCTAAATGTTGAAGAGTTTTAAGGGTTCGGAGTGTTCCGGCGGCTCAGTTGCATGCGTGAAAGTGGGCAAGGTCATCCTGAATAAAGTATAGGAGGAGGATGATAAGATTAGAAGGCATGAACATCAACTAGTGATGGATGAAGGTCTAGTGTCTAGATGTATAAGGGGATTGTCCTAGAGACGGCGATGTACCCTAAAAACCGGAGAATTTATTTTCATTATTGATTTATAAAAACTTTAACATTGGTATGTACAACTGAATGAAGTAGTATATGATTAAAAAATAAATATTTTTTTCATCACGATTAATATTTTATTGAAGTATGGAAGTCAAACGATAACATGTATTTCTAGTTTCTAGTTTCTTCACCAATCAGTTATTACTACTATTTTTTTTGAATATATATTTGAGCATGTTTCACCGTGCATCATAATGATAATGATTGATATAATAATAGTTAACATTAAGTCTTGATTCTGACACAATATTACTGTAGGTACTAGTATTTATAATCAATGGTATTACCCAAGAAAATAATTTGTATACATCTATACCATTATATGAATTTAGATATTAAAAACAATATATGTATTTAATAAAACAATTTTATATAATTATTATAAGAATAAAAAGCAAGAAAACTATTTTCGAAAAGAAAAATAATTTTAAAGACAGTTGTAAATTTTAAACAAAAATAAAATAGAACAAACATTTTTTCACATGATTTATGTTTTCTCTTCTTTCATGTACAATTAACACATATTATTCTTTGTTTGTCACAAAAAATACAATTTAATTTATTTAAAAAGTTGGTAAATATTATTATTTACTAATTAAGGTGAATGCATAATTGCATACAATAAAATTATTATTAGTTCTAATAAATTTAAATTAAAAAAAAAAAATATTGACTATGTTTCATTGTATAGTATAATTTTCTACAATGTTCCAGGAAAAATAATGTCATACATCTACATTGTTCCAGAGAAAAATAATGTCTTATAATTGAACAAATTTTGTGACAAAAAAAAAAAATTATACATATATATATAGACATGTGGTGAAAAAGTAAATGTATTTTTAGAAACGCAACAAAGACCTAATATTAAGAAATATTGAATTACTTAATGCTAATGAAAAAAAAAATGACAATCATTACCACAAACTAATGCTCTTTTTTTTACGAGTTACGACATATTCACCAACGTTACCCTTAATCTGATACCATTTAAACAGCCATTTTAATAACACTGTGATCTTTCTTTAATAAACTGCTTGTTCTCATGGCTAATAATTATGGTATTTTTTTTTTTTTTATTATTAATAATATTTTTGGGTTTTTTTTATATATTTTATTGGTAATTTATAAATGACAAACACACTGCTAACCCAACTGTGTAGTTTTGTTCATAAAACTCGTTTAGGTTTTGCGCGGTCAATGATTCAATTTGTCGTAGTAAAAGTATAATAATTTTCAATCCCAAAAGACACCATCAAGTGCCTTTAACTTTAGTTATTCACACCCACGGTGTCCAGCCTTCATACAGCAGTGCCAAATTGTCTGGATTCGTGGCTTCATTTATCACCCAATTAACCTAATAAATGAAATAAAATCAATAATATTTTTAATAAATGTTTTCACGGTATAATATTTTAAACATAAAATATCAAAGTTATAAGTATTAAGAACGGACATTTTTAAAAAAGGTTAAATTAAAATCAAAATTAATTTTACATTTTTTTTTGTGCTTGATAGATATTACTATAAGAACAATTCTGTTATTGAAAAATTTAAGATTAAGAGAACATGATGTCACATGTGTCATCCGTCTTATCAAACATACAACATATCAAATTTGCATTCAGCAGAATTCATTTTGTTAGTATAAATCACGAACTAAGATTTATATAATATCTTAATTAGTGGTTTTAATATTACAGTAAATTGACCTGTTATCAAATTTAAAAGAAAAAATATTTATCTGTTCTCACTTTTTTTTTTTTTATTAATAATTATTTACATTCTTATTAACTCACTGTAAAATTAAAATATGAAAAAAAGAAAATTGATATTACTCTTACCTTTAGGTAAGAATATTTGATTATAGGTCAACATACTATAAATTATAATACTAAAACTTACAACAAAAAAAGGTTTCTGCTGAACAAAAATTTGGTATTTTTTTTACGTTTGTAATATGAAGACAAAACATGCGTACATCAAGACCTCATAATTAAATAAATTGTTATGTTTAAGTTATTCCATTTTTATTACCTGTTCAGTAATAGTTGATCTACGACCGGGATCTGGATCTCTGCCTTCAAGTTTCATTCTTACACGTCGCCAAACGCTTACAGCGTATGCATTACATTTTTGAACCGCTAGAAAAACATTGTATAAGTATAATTTATCAATTATCAATGTAACTTCTAGATTAAATACCTTTTCCTGTATGTGGATCTCTTGGTAATCCTTTTCTTGGTGACAAACAAATGCTATCCTGACGTATTAAAGGTGGACGTTTATGCTGTTTTATAAGTAATCCCTTTTCACCCAAGATTGTTAATAAATCATCATAAATTTGTGCTGAAAGTGAAATATAAAAATTAGTATGACATTTGTTTTATCTAAACAATTTATTTACGTGTTTTTTTGTGAAGTGACTGAATTGATTCGAGTAAAACATTCACTTGTTGAATTGTTGGTTCATTAATTGCTGTTAATTGTTCAATTAAAGACACTAAATGGTCTAAATAAGAACAATATTTTGTTACATAGTTGATACTAGCTGTACCAACATTATCAATCTGAAAAAGAAACCATTTAATCAATTGCACATTATTAGTATTTATTACTATTATACAATATTAATTTAAATCATTTTGAATTAAAAAAAATAGCAAAAATAGTTAGATAATTGAGTCAATAAAATTTCTTAAAATTATATTTTATTTGAATAATGAATAGTAAAATATATAACAATGTTTATTAAATGTATGGTATTAAATATTTAATCATACTTTTGTCAAAGACTTTAATAATAACCGAACGTCAGATATTATTTTATTATGGGATGTCAAAGTGGATTGAAGAACACTCAATTGTTCTTTAATCAATATTTGAATACAAGCAATTTCTGATCTGAGTGGTTCTTGGGCAGCCATTAATTGTTGAACATTATCTAAACATAAATATAATATACATTACATAAATACAATACACCTTTAACTAGCAAATAAAATATTATTTAGAAATGATAATGATAACAGTATCAGAATTTAAAAATTATGAAATTATTCAATGATTTACCAGAAATAATGCGAACTGTGTTGTTTAACCAAGTCCACTCAATAGGTCCCTGAGGTATAGGGACTACTTTAATAAGGGTTTCTTCTTCTGGCGTTATTGATATACCAATATTTGTAGCCATGTAACATGCTTTCTGATAATCTTCAACCAACTATTAAAATTAATACAATTATTAGTATTTATTGTACATACATATTGGCGCTATACACATATAATGTATGTTTCTTGTAAGAATAATATTAGGAACTATAACTTATTAGTATTTAAAAGTTTTCAATAATTATTATTATGTAATATAAATACTTGTAAAAATGAAATATCAGCAGAAATAGCTTCTGAAGTACGGGTGAATAATGATTCTGTTTGCAACAGAGAACTAACTACTGTTAATATAGAACTGCATAAATTTTGGTTGGTTTCTATCATTAATTGTTCATGTTTCATTCTGTTTCCAAAATTATTAGCCATCTAAAATGTTAACATTTTTAAGTATAAAATGTATTACATAATATTATAATTAACAATTATGAAATGCTTTATTCCTATATTATTAAACTATGGTTATGTTCTTAATATATTATACCTCTACAACAGTTGGGTTTGCTCCTGAAGCCCATTTCAAACGTTGATCAACACTCAATATTAAGGAACTTCTATGTTCCATGTGTTCAATAATTTGAGATTGCATAACTGCCAATGGCGATAATATATTGTTTAATTCCATCAAAATTGTACCCCGATCTTTAAAAATCAATGACATTTTTTTTAATTAATTCAACATTTTGAATAACTATGTACTCACCAGGAATGAGCAAGTTATCTAAATGTCCGGCAGCTGGGATAGCATGAAGCCAACAATGAGCTGCATATTGTATGGCCAATCTCTGTGCACCAATATCTGATTGATGAGCTCTGATTGTCAAATGAGCGTGTCGTTCAATTTTTCTCCAAACTTCTTCTAATTTTGTCAAAGAAGATGATAAATCCATTGATTGCCCACGACTAAATTTACCAACTTTAATTCCTTCTTCCATACACTTTTTGCAGAGTTCTTCTAATGGAACTTTACTATCTGCTCCAATATCTCGTTTCTCTAATTCAGCTACAGAATAAAAAATAAAATATAATAAATAATAAAAGAAAGGGGTATGAGAAAAAAATCCTCAAGGTCAAAACATCACTGAAAGAAAATCACCAGTATGAAAAAGTTAAATAAATTTATATACTTCTTGTATGATAATTCATCATTTAAAAAGTAAAATATTACATAGGTGTAATACTAATACTATATACTAGCCAATAGACATAATATATAGGAATTAGGAGTGTTTTTATGGTATACCATATATATGAAAATAAAAATTGATTTTAATATTCATGACTATAGCGACTTTATAATAAAAATTGTAAGCCTAAACAATGGCCATAATATATATTCATTATAAAAAAATTGTCTGCATTTGATTTGTTTAAAGTAATACAAAAAAAAAAAATGTTTTCTAAAAATTATTATTAAATATTAAATAATGGCAATTAAAACTATTAAAAATGAATCTAAAATGATTTGGTCAAAATTCAATGTAAAAAAAAATATTATTTTAGGAGATATTAGGCTATTTAGAATTGCTGGGTGACGTCATTGGGTCGGAAATATCACATTGAAGCAAGAAACTTTTACACGTATAAGATAGGCAATAAGACGAGCCCAAGACGTCACATATATTTATTCAATACCCCATCAAGTCATAACTCATTATATAATGTGAGTAAAAATGTCAAACCTATAGGATATTGCTTAGAATTCAACATTCTTTCAAAGAAAAAAAACTATTTTTTTGAGTTTTGTGATTCTTTAAGTGTTATATACATTAGAAGGAACCCTTTAATTTTTTTTTAAATTTTATTTTAAGTTTACTTAATGGTAAACAAATCTAAATTAATATTTTAAAGCTTCATTAATATTTTTTTATTTTTAAATTATAATTAACTATTATTTAGGCTGTAAGTACATAAATATTATAATGGATTTATACTGAGTTTTTTTTTTCTAGCAATGATATTTTTTACTGGGATTTTTTTCGCAATTCAAAAAAATGTGTATTAAGTTTTAAATGAACAAATTATGTTACCATTGATATTGAAACCGGTATGTTGCAATAAAAAGCAAATATTAACAGCCACTGTGTGTGAAAAAAGTCCTAATAATCGTTTAGTTAAATAATCAGCAACAAAACATCTCACGGGCTTAGATATCATATCTTCATTATAGCGAGAACCACTAAGACATTGTGTATTTCTACCTCCAAAGTTAATTGCTACTTCAGCACACATGTTGAAAACCTCTTTCATAGTAAGAAGAGACTTCAAAAACATTATATCATCTAATATGCTGCAAGGGCCTTCATCCATAACAGCTCCCTGTCAATTAATAAAGTAAATTGTAAGTATTTCATTATAAGTATCAATTGGTACACCTTACAAGTAATGATTTTGCTTCTCTAATTTGATCAACTGTTTTCCAAGCTGTGGAAACCTTGAGCTTGGATGTCATTTTAATGACATTTTCATTAGCCAAAGATACATCTTCAAAAAGACCATTAAAGCCAATTAAAAGCATCTCTCCTTGAGATAATACTACATTTTCTGGTTTTTTTATCAATTCTGCAAATTTTGTTCGTACTTGTTGTACAACTGTTCGACAATCTTCATTTGGAGACTGAAATTAAACAAAGTATACATACAAAATTAATATTTCATATATTCAATGTTTTTTTGTAAAAAAAGTATTGTATGAAAAAAATTAGAGGACATTTGAGCCTTTACATATTATTATGTAAGCTCGTCCGTGTCAGTATTTGAACTGCAGTATCGTTAGAGGTATATTATCTGTATTTATATTAACCATTGATGTTAAAAAATTATTCCATTTTAAAATATTAATAGCGGCTAAATTGTACAATACTAGAAATAAATGGATTTGTCTCTTGACAATATTATATTGTCATACTCTTAATGACTTTTTAAAAGAACAAAAAAAAGTAAATTACCTTCATCCCCATAATCACATGCCTAAGATGAACATTGAGTTGTTCTATCAGATCATTGAAATTCAATGAACAATTGTTTATTACATTATTTAACTCTGTGATAATAGTTATTGTACTTGGTTCTTCCACACATAATTTCTTAATGGTTTCTGGCATAATGATATCCAAAAAATTGTAGTTCATTTTCTATAATTATAAAATCAATAGGATTAATTGTATTGCCATTCAATATAATAGGCTAACTAGATAAAGTATTTAGCAAGTGTTTTTACATTTGTTAGGGGAATAGAACACTCTAAATTTGAATCAGTTATACATTTAATCAACATTTTTAAGAAATAGTTAAATAATCAGAAGCAAAATTGAATGTATCAAAATATTATATAATTATGTTTCAATAACTAACTATACATTACATTTGTAATAAATATGTTAGTAATGTAGTATATTTATATCATAAAATCATACCTGTAGGCTACAATAAAGGTTTTGTATAGCACGTAAACAGTTGAAAGCAAAGGCTAAATCAGTATCAAATTCAACATTATCATTATCAGTCAAAACTGAAGAGACCATTTTAACTGCTATAATTGTAGTCATATACATGTCAACCAAAACCCATTCTCCATCTTTTGAAGTCATATCTAATAGCTGTGTCCCTGCATCTAAATAACCAAATTATTGTTTTTAATTTGCTATACATTTTTTTAAAGACAAACTTACTTGATGTAGATGTCTCCATCATTAAAAACTTTTTGTTTATTGCACATAAGCCAGTAGCAATAACAAATTCTAGGCCTTCATTTGAGTTTTCATTCATTTTAATGATAGAATTTTCATCATTTAACAACGAACAAGTTATTTCATTTTCTGTATCAATTATTCTAATTTGTTCTACAATTTTAGCAGTTCTGCGACTTGCTTCAAGAGCGGCTTGCTGTAATTGCATGTTATATGCAACTGTTTGCGGTGTCGGAGGTTCAGCATTAGGAACACCTAAATATAGCAATTTATGTTCTTCTTTAATTTGATCACACATTGATGTTGTTGGGCAATCCATTAGCAATTGTAACCATTGTCTATAGTATGTTAGCCGATGATTACGAACATGCGATTTTGGAAATAGATTTAACAAACATTGAACATCATAAAGCAACCTTAAACTCAAAGTGAGCAATTTGCTTCTTTGGTGGCATAAAAGTGTTAAATCATCATTTGATTGTATACACTGTAAAAACAAATATAATTACAAATTTTATACATAAAAAATAAATGCTAATATCAAATATTACTTGTTCAATTAAAATAGGTTGGCCAGCATTTTGTAAAAACTCTTTCACATCGTCAAATAAAAGGTTGTTAAATAATTGAATTGACCTTGATTCTTCTTGATCGATTAGTAAACGAATTTGGCTACTTCCAAGAAAATGCACAGCCATATCATACTGTGACAACCGTGAATCACAGTCTTCAACTTTTTGTCTTAGTGACATTGTTGCGCCAATCATAATATTCTGAGTTTGTTGTAATGCAAAGTATCGTTCTGGTAATTTATACAGTGGATGCTGACCAGCTGGTGATGCTTCAGCTTCTTTAACCAATGCCATAAGTTGATGACTTTCAGCCAAACCTTCTTCCATCTTTTGCAATTTTTCTCTTTCCAACAAAAACTTATTTAAACTACCCATAATATTGGTCATTGATTCCAACATATTATCTCTAAAATAAATTAATTTTAGTTAATTTTCTTCTTTTTAGACTCTGAGCTAAGCTGAAGTATTGGTTTTATAATGATGTAGGGTTGTTTTATTTTTTTGTGTGAAGACACTTTGGTATTCGTTTAGTATGTGACCTACCGAGCGAAAATCGAGTTTAGTATGTGACCTACCTGCATTACCGGGTTTAGTATGTAATTTACCAAAACAATTATTTATACTATTATTGGCAGTGGCAATTTCTTTTGATTTTTTGTAGTGCACATATTTAAATGTGTGCACATTTTTATTTTTCATAGTGCACATTTGTAATTTCGTAGTGCACAGAGTGCGTCGTAGTACACACCAAAAAAAATTTTCATCACCATTCAAAAAATGTTGTTGATCCAACTACTGGAGCTCACACACAAGCAATCGAATGTTCATGGGGAATATTAAAAACTAAAATCCTATGAAAAATGCATTTAACATCGACAAAAATGTTGCCACGTCATTAATTGAGGCATGGTACCGATCTATTAACAAGCAAGATACAATTTTTTTTAAATTTTTAAGTGATATACAAAAAGTGTATTGCCAAACATAATGTATAATAAAATAATCCGGTAGGTCATGCATACTAAACGAATACCCTATTTGGTAGGTCACATACTAAACGAATACCGACACTTTTTACAGTAGGAAATATGAGGTTTTTTTTATAGATAGTTGTATTTGTATAACATTTTAAGGTAATCAGGAAAGTAAAAAAATAAATTAAAAATTATGAAAAAGCGGGAATGTTTACATATAAACAGTTTTTAACAATATTAATTTTCTTATTTTATTGTAATTCAAAAATTAATAACAGCAGAGACTTGAAATTTTCAGCAAACATTTTTTTAGCACTCTCTAAAACATACTTAAATTTAAAAACTATTTTAGCTCTTTTTGAGTAATTTATAGTAATTTACTTTTTTAAATTTTTATTTGACCTAAGTATGATACAATATTTGTTTGCGAATAAAAATTATTGAAAATATAATACAAGGTTCCTCTCAAGTTATTTTTTATGAGCGTTTGAATTTAAAACTTTGACGAAATTCTTCAAATTATTTTGTAGATATATAGGCTGATAAAACGTTCATACTCAAAATCATTTTCATTGTATAAAGTGATTAACATATCCATTACTGTGACCCAGAGCCAAAAGACTTTTTATCATTAATATTTATATAATAATTACCTATTATTTAACCAGTCGAATTTGGCTTCTGTAATGCGGACATTAAGCATAGCCAATGTAATTTCTTTTTCTAACTGTCGTCTGTTTAATCGATTTTCCATTACAATCGATCGACCTCCACCATAAACAGCTCCTGTGTATCCAGTTTCATTACCTGGCGTCCAGTCAATAAGAGGATCATAGACAAATGCTTCTAACAATGTTAATAAAGTTTCCTTGTTTTTTCTCAATACTTTCATTACTTGTTCACATGTTAAGCGGAATTTACCCTGATAGAAAAGTATTTTTTTTTATTTATTAAAAAAATGATCAATAACTTTTGAGTAATATATTACCTCAATTCCTGTAACTCCGAGAGCTTCTTTTAAGTTTGGAGTTAACCTAAAAGGAACTTTTTCTGGTACACGTAATGTCTTACCTTTTTCAAAACATACATTATAATCAATGTGTACTACCTGTAAATACCATTTTTATTCGATTAAATATTTATAATGCGATAAGGAAATAGTAATCTAAGACAGGCTTATGCTAACCTTACCAAGTTGCATGCAAAATCTATTAGTTTAATGGTCAAATAAACTACATTATATCAGGTATCTTTAAAAAATATAGGTTTAAGTTATTTAAAACATATAACTTTTAATTTTTATTAATAATAAGAAATTAAAATTATTAAATGTTATGAATAAATAAAGTAAAATTTGTGAATTAAAAATTTGAGAACTACGTATTTTTATGTAAGTATAGAAATTATGTAGGTACCTAAATAGTCAAAATAATTTTCTGTTAATTATGTCATTAATCATGTGCTAGAAGTAGATGATCTGAGTAACTTATTTAGTAAACTTATATACCATATAATGTCAAGATCACAATACAGTATAATTTATTGGTTATTTTAAATAGGATACTTGAAGAAAAGATTCATCATGGTTGAATGAGACTTAAATTAAGAACTAAAATTTAAAAAAATTATACGAACCTCTCCAGTTTGTAAATTAACAAGTACATTATCTAAATGTCGATCACCTAAGCCAATAATATATCCAATTACAGACATAACAGCCAACGATGTTGCGTATAATGATGTAGACTGCCACCAAGAACCAGAATCAACACTTTGTGTCCATAGTTCACTAAAATAAAAATAAATAGATTAAACATACATATTTAAATTTAAAAAAAAAACATTTGAAGAGGCTAAGTAAGAAAGTTCTAATATTAATAAGCTATTAATCCCAAAACTGTGTTGTATTATTTAATAATTTACTATAAATATTTCACTTGCAATCCCCACCAAATTTATAATTCAAAATTTAAAAACTATACTAGTTTTCTCGTTTTGTTAAATCTACAATAAATTGGTTTTCTCTATCTACCATAATATTATAATATTTATAAAAGATAAATGTAATGTAATATAAATAATGCTAACACCAGATAATAACAAAGTAGTTGAAGCTATAAATCGAATAGCATGCGGCAATCGATGCTACTATAGCATAAGGAGACTCCTTAAATCAAAACTACTATCACATAACTCAAAGACACTACTGTATCATGTACCGAAATTCAATGCAGAATCACAAACTTACGAAAGAAGGAAAAATCAAGAACTACAGGAGTTATATAACAGGCCAAATATTATTTCATATATAAAAAGCAAGCGACTGGAATGGTTCGGCCATGTTTGGAGAGCAGATGGACGAATAATAAAAGAAGTTTTAGTTAACAAAATAAATAAAAAAACGTCCAGTAGGAAGACCAAGGACCCAATGGGTGGCCGTTATAACTCAAGATATAAAAAACATAGAAGAAGAGTCATCTTTTGACGATGCATACGATAGAGAGAAATGGAGAGGTTTTGTGATGGCAGCGATGGCACTTAATGGGCCGATAAGCTGAGGAAGAAAAGAAGAAAGTTGAAGCTATAAGTAATTATCATGGTGGAGTGTTGTTATTTTAAATGTTGAAAAAAGATATTTTTTTTATATATATATATATCAAAATACATAGCAAAGGGGATGAAAAACTTCAATAGTTGGCATAAGGGTCAGAAATTATTGTTCAAATATAGCCAGTAGTCTAACTGGAGGCTAAAGAGTAGCTATGCTAACATGGATAAAGATTTCAAAACAAATCTATAAAGTACAAATACAATTTTTCATTCACTAAACTTTACTGTAAGTAACAAAATAATATTAAAGTTTTCAAAATATTAACCGAAATATTTCCAAAATTAAAAAAAATAGTCATAATGAAATGAAGAATTTGTTTCATTTTTAGAAAAGAAATTAAGAGTGTAATACAAATAATATATCTAATACAATATTTGTTTTTAGTGTTTTTACACTTGCTTATAAGTGTATGGGAAATTTAAAAATTGGAAAAAAAAATAGTAATATTTGTATATAAATTTCTATTTATTTTGTTAGATTCAAAGATGAGCACACACGGAAGAAAAATCTCCCAAAACTAAGATATTTTTAGGAATAACACCCGAATTATTTTGAGTTATTACATTGTAATATCGATATGTACCATAATTATTTGTATTCTAATTTCAATTGTTTATTTTAGTTGGCACTAATAGTTATTAAGAATTAATAAAATAGCAACTTTGGTAAAAAAAAATCCTGCAAGAGTAATATTGTAAATTTGAATACACAGTGTGGTTCTTTTATCACACAAGACACACCACATTATTTCGCAAAGTATTGACTTTTTGAAAATATTTTGTGTTACATGGTCTCAAATCGTTATATTTATATTTTTTTGAAGAAATGTATTTTTATTTTTCAATATTTTTTATCGTTCTACAGTCAACTCTTGGTAACTCGAACTTTGATAACTCGAAATTCTCGATATTTCGAATAATTAAAATTCCGCTTCAAATAACAAATAACAATTAATGTTTAAATAATCTTGTTAACTCGAAAATTAATTTGACTAGTTTTCAATATCTCAAATTTTCTTATCCAAATTCAGTACTAAAAATAGTTTATTAAGGCGATTATTTTTCCCTTATGACTTGTATTTCAAAACCCGACCATTATAATCAACTACATATTTGTAATTTAAACCTTGATAACTCCGTACATTAGATTTCAGTTTTAGTTCTACGCCGTCTGTTCGTTTAATCGTTTATTGTGTGAGTGTTACAGTGTTAATACAGTGGTTATTATGGCTCAAAAAAGAAAATTAACAACATTATCACTTGCGGAAAAAGTGAACTTGCTTAAAACTATTGAACAAGGCAAAAAAAAAAACAAGAAATAGCCAAAGATTTTGGAATTCCAGCGAGTACATTATCTACAGTAATAAAAAATAAAGGTGTAATTTTAAAAAACTTCAATGAAAACACGACAACTTGAAAAAAAATGAAACTAGGAGAATACTCATAAGTTTGAGCATGAACATTTTAAAGCCAGAGGTGGATGGTTAACAAATTGGAAAATCAGAAATAACGTTGTTTTTAAACAAGTTTGAGGTGAAAGTGGCGCTGTAGATGTACAAAAATGTTCCGTATGAATAAATAATTTACCGAAACTCATAGAAAATTATTCACCAGACAATATTTTTAATGTGGACGAAACAGGATTATTTTTCAAATGTTTACCTGAAAAAACATTCATATTTTAAAGGCCAATCTTGATCAGCTGGAAAACATAGCAAAGAAATAGTAATATTTCTGTTAGGGGCAAATATGTCGGGTACAGAAAAATTAGACCACTTTTGATTGGTAAGTCAAAAAAACCACGATGTTTTAAACAAGTAAAATCATTACCATTAAATTATTATGCAAACAAAAATCCTGGATGACGTCTGAAATTTTGAATTTGTGGTTAATGAAATTAGATAAAAAATTGGTCACTGAGAATAAAAGGAAAATCTTACTTTTTATTGATAATTGTACTGCAGACAAATTAACTTTAACTTTTAATGCTATTCAAGTGCAGTTTTTACCTTCTAATACTACATCTGTATTACAACCATTGGACCAAGGCATAATAAATAATTTAAAAATATTTTACCGAAAAGAGATGGTAAAAAAAATTATATTGGCTATAAATGATACCAATCAAATTGCAATAAACATATTGGATTCTATACAACTATGCAATAAAATATGGCGACACGTAAAAAAAGAAACGATTGTAAACTGTTTTACAAAATCAGGTTTTAGAACTTTGACTGAAAATATTCCTTAAGAGGACGTTATACCCGCATGTGTTGTCTCCGTCTTACAAGTGCGTAACATAGCAAATTTTACGCTCAGCAGATCACACAAATCTTTGTGAATTTAAAATTTAGAGTGAATTGACCTCTTATAAAAATTAAAGGTAACATTATTATCGAGGGCTTCTCATTGTCTTTATATTATATTTTAATTTTAAAGCGAGTTATGAGTATTTTAAGATATATAAACAATTTACAATTTTAAGATACTCATAACTAGCTTTAAAGTTAAAATATAATAAAAAGCCAATGAGAAGCCCTCGATAATAATGTTACCTTTAATTTTATAAGAGATCAATGCACTCTAAATTTTAAATTCACAGAGCTTCGAGTGATCTGCTGAGCGTAAAATTTGCTATGTTACGCACTTGTAAGACGGAGACAACACATGCGGGTATAACGTCCTCTTAAGAACGATGAATGGGATCAATTAACTGAGAAAATAAATCTTAATGAAACTTTTACATCATACGGCAATGTTGATGAAAATTTGGAGATTTGTGGAGAATGGACTGAGAACAATATTATCTCCGATATAATGGACGAAGAATTTGAAGACCAACAAATACAATCCACCATTACAAATTAAAAAGTGACACTTGCATTAGAAACATTACATAAATATATTAAAGGCAATGAGGTATGGAAGATTTATTTGAACCACTAGGTATTTTAGAAAATAGAATTGAGAACAATGTATTAAATAAACAAAAACAATTAACTTTACACCAATTTTTTAAAAATAATAACATGTAAGTAGGAATGTAAGAAAACATTTTTTTTTATTTCCTTAATGTAAAAACATACTTTTTAAAAGTTTTTGATAACTCGAAATTTTTAGTAAGTTAAATTTTTTTTTCTCCTCAAACTTCGAGTTATTGAGAGTTGACTGTATTTTTTTTAAAGTTTTTTTACCTTTTTTAAATGACAACATACAGTTTTGATTTCATATTCCAAAGCAGAATATTTTTATATATTTATCTGTACATTGTACAATGTATGTTTTGTTTTTGTTATTAAAACAATATATTTTATAAAGCATATAATATTTCCTATAAAAAATATTTTATAATTATAACAGTTATACATACTTTGAAAGCAAATTTTTAGGTGTTTCATTCATCAAAGTTACTAACACATCCTTTAGGATACTTAATGGCCATTCTTTTCTATTTTCCATATTGATAATTCCTTTTTCTTTCAACAATGGTGTTAATTTAGAGTTAAATAATTCTGAGGGACGCATATTCATACCTATGACAAATTAAACACATAGAATCCTAAATTCAATTACAAGAGATTTTAATTATTATTTTTTACCCTCATTGTTAGAAGCCTGTCTTTGTTGCCATTTCTTATACAACATAAATATAGGTACAACACCATCTACCCATGATATTAAACCAGATCTTGGTCCCAGTGGTATGACTGGATAATGGTGAGCTCTATAATGATCAGAAGACCCACTAAGTAATGTATTAGTAATACATAAAAGTTGCATTATTCGTTCGTCTAAGTGTAGATCTTCTAAACCTTTAAACAAGTATGTATATACTTTGCCATCAGATCCATAAAATATTAATTTCTTTGGTTTAGTAAATGTAGGTAAAATTGCCACATTATTATGAATGGAAGCAACCGTAACAACTCGTTCAACACCTGGCATGGCAATTTTTGTATCTTTAAGATTGGCAAGAACAGGACTAATCGTTTCCATTTTCAAAGAATATGACCCTCTTTTGCTTATGCGAGATTGGAGATTACTCTGTAAATTTTTTATAGACTTCCATACTTCTTGTACATTTATGTTAACTGAATCTGTAGGTCTTCGTAATTTATCTAACATATGAGTAATATATGACGCTAAAAATATTTATATTCTCAAATTAATAATAATAATTATTATATATAAATATAATATATAATTTATTACCGAATTTATCTTGAAACCATTCTTCATGCGGTGTTTCAGCTTTAACAGAAGTAATTGCATGTAGTTGTTCAAATATAAAAAGAATCTATAAAAATGAATATTGTAAATTAATGTAATTGTAATAATGATAAAATAAAATATATTACTGGTTTAAGTAACATGGTATATTTTTCAACAGCAATGTGTTCTTTTTCTATATCAGTAAGATGTGGATGATTTTCAGTTTTGTTCAGCTCTGCCTCTAATTGACTAATACGTCTACTTATATCGGTTTGACGTTGAACTAATGTTCCTAACCATAATTCATCCCACAATAATGTAATTCTTCTTAATTCAGACACTAAAATCCGTACTTCAGATATCATTTCACCAGCCTAAAAATAAAATAAAATATTTATTATTTAAAGTAACTGGTTAAATTATGCTACTTTATGCATGCAGTTTTAAAAATATTGATACATTAAATGTATATTAGTTACTAACTATTGATAAAGTTTGTTGTAAAATATTAATTATTTTAAATACCTGTTTTGATAATGTATTGACCATTGAATGGAAACAGTCTTCCAATACCATAGCCTGTTCATCTTGTCCAATTTTTAAATCCTCATCATCTTCTTCATTGCTATCAAATTCTTCATGTACTGAATTTGTTTCATCTCCAACATCTTTATTAGACTTCAACAAACTTGAAGAAGGTATTTCATTTATAGTACTAAGACCCGTATCGGATCCAACAACTGCAGGGAATGTAATCAAATGAGGCACATCAATGGCTAAACGACAAAGTAATTCTGACACGGTACGTCTAACATAAGGTTCAGGGTGGGAAAGTCTTGAAAATAGTTGAGGAATAATGGAACGCCAAGGCTGTGTTGGAGTATTGCTTAGACCTTCTTCTAATGAACCTTGAAGTTCAAGAGCATGTTTAACAGTAAGACGCAATAATCTCAATGTTGCCGCTATAGACTCCTCCTAAATAATAATATTAAAATAATTAATAAGAATTACCATCATTTTATACATTTTAATTTAAACATTGTAAATTTTTATAATTTTTATAATTTTATATGATGTTACATTATAGTTTGGTTTATCAGATATTTGGAAATTTTAAAAATTAGTTAAATTAATTTAAAACTAAATAAAAATCATCATTACCAGTTACTAATTACTATAGATTATTATGCATTATAAATGCATAATTTTCATATATATCATAAAAGTTTCAGAACATACTAACTGCAGGGCTCGGAACTTTATGCATTTGCATCTTTCTCGGGAAGCTGCATATTTCAAATCTGATTCGATACAAATTCGTTTCATGAACCATACAGTTGAAATACAAAAATTTATGTTGCATATTTTTGCATATTTGACTAAATTTATATGATTATGCATATTTAAAGATTTTGAGTATATAAATGCATTTTATGGTAAAAATTTATAAGAAATCAACAACAAACAAGTTTTTGATAATTAAATATTGTAAATTAAATAATTTAAAAATAAATATCTGCCGCACACAATTTCCTAGTCTATATTTTGAATTATACTATACCGAGTAATAGCCTTATTTAATTAAAATGTTTATTTTTACCAATAGCTGTCACTATTGCCGTCGGCGACGCTCGCCTGTATGGTTTATAGTGTTTTTACTAAGAAATTGGTAATAAAAGAATTGGCCGTTACTCTTACCGGCCAGGTTTTTAATTTATATTGAAGTTGCTCGTTAGATAAAATTAAACGAAATATCCATATACCGATGGCCGATGGGCAATGATATTGACATATTGTTTGATCGAAAACATATTCGATAACGGTGGTCTGTTACAAACATGAATTAATAATCGCTGTATTTGATAAATTCAGGATTTTAAATTTAGGACTCTGGGAATAGATTCAGTATAACAGCTTCAATATTATCAAAAGAAAAATATAAATAAAATATTTATGATTCAAAAATAATTTATTTTTTTTTATAAATATGCTTTTAAATACATCTTTTATAAAATAATAAATGCATATTATACCGTATATTTTGGTTTTTTTAGTGCATACGTATGCACATATTTCATTGTTTTTTAGCGCATAAAGTTCCGAGCCCTGATAATAAGTAACATAAGTCTTATGTTAATATGATTTAAGATTACTGGTTTGGTATGTTATATAACTTTGTCATGTTTATTTTAACATGATGGGTTATATTTAATCAATTTCTTTCCATTCAAATGTATAGTTAATGTATGATTGTGAACAATGATTGTGTTGGTTTTAAAATTATGCAATCAGTGGCATGAGGTAATATTTTATATTGAGTAAGTACTAAAATATAATTTCAACTAGAACTAAAAAAAAGTATTTTATTGATAAAAATTACAGTCTAAAATGAAATAAATTCAATATGCAACAGCAAAATATTGGAATTCCGTTTTTAAAAATATTGATAAGCGCTCGGCACAGCGCTTTCAACAGCCACATAAAAACAAAAAATTCCCTTCTAACGCAACCAAATATGTCTTACATTTAGATTGTATGTATATACTTATAAACAGGGAGATTATTTTTTTACGTAAAATAGTTAAATATTAATAATGGTTTCAAAAACAATTAAATTTTTCTAAAAATTAGTCAAAACCCTAAAGTTAAAATTATAGTTTTGTGTAGGTTATAGTTTATTTGTTTATGCATTTTTTATTTATTTACCTGATGATTGTCACATAACTGTAAGTATTTAAAATAAGCTTGAGCAGATAATTGATAATATCCATAAATCCTTGAATGAGATTTTCTCCACCAATCAATCAATCCAGATAGCTCTTTATCTTCAAAGTGTAAAACATTCTGTAATTGATATTCTAGTGTTTCAGTAGTATAAATATGTTCACTCTGAAAATAAAAACAATACAATTTACCATCTGAGTAAATAAGTATATCAAAGATCCAAACTTTTTGTTGTTTAAGAATTAATAATTACAAGAGGTTGAATTGTTTAGAATAATTTAAAACTTAATAAATTTGTTCGCCTATTCATTAATATAAATAGTAAAAATACACAAGTAATTTATTAAGAATTAAAGTTATACTGAATTTTAAAACCACTTTTTGGTTTTTACTTATGTATAAAATATTTTTTTCTTAGTTTTAATCCAAAAATATTAAAACTGAAAAAAGTTTTTATCTATTGAAGTATATATTATGAAATATGTATATATATATATCATACACCAATATCATCATCATCTTGTGGCGAAGAAGTAACTACATTAAGAATGCCATATATTTTGTCTCGATCTTCTTGTGTAGCATTGAAAGGAATATAAGCATCAACAGTAGCCATTTCTGAATCATTTAACAGATATGTATTTCGTTTATATGCTTCATCCACTACTCTACGGCCTAATTTATAGCACCAGCCTGCTAATTCATTCCATGCTTTTGCCATTGACGGACAATATGATACTGAAATTCTTAAAAGTTGACCAATCATCAGAGTTTGTTCATCTAAATCACTTGATGGTGTACTATCAGATTCTATAAAATGAATACAATTACAGAAATGATTAAAAAAACATTTAAACGTAAAATAAAAATAAATATATACTTATGACTTCACGAATTAACTGGCTAGTTTTTGATAAATTTTCATTTGAAAAATTCAATAAAATATTAGATTTGTCAATAGATGATTTAATAAGTTTCTTGTCAGGAATATTATTTCCACAATTTAACCATTTTCCTAATGTTATTAACATTCGAGAACTCTCTTCTTTAAGATCATTGTCATTCTTTAATTGTGCTTGTTCCAATAACTTAAATGCCGATTTCATGCACATTTCTATCCCCAATTCTTGTGACACACAACTAAAAACAACAACAAAAATAAATCCAGTACATTTTTATTTTTAAGTATATAATTTATTTGTATTACTGATGGACAAGTTTAGAGAACTGCCTCACTACTAATGCATGATTATTTGGCCATAATGATGCATTTGTTTCATCCACAAGAAGTTCTCCAATTTGTTGTAGCATACATGAAATAGATTCAGATTTGTTTCCCATAGAAGGTAGATTTATAAAATCATATGCCCTATTTGATCGTAAGTATTGAAGCATTCCTCGTGTTGCAAGATTTACGTTGCCTTCTTTACGAGCTGTATGAGCCAACTAAAAATGAATTGAAAAAAAATTTAAAGATTAATTTTGAATAATTTCAATTTAAATAATTTGATTTTTACCTTTAAATATAATAATGATGTGTCGGATTTTGGTTTATTTATTTGTTGAATATTGTGTTCATAACCTGACAATTGATTTTCAAGAAGTTTACTCCACAACAATGCCTGACATAGTAAATTGGATCTTACTGATTTATTACTTATATCATTAACCTGTTTAGGAGAATAAAAAAAAATATATAAAATAACTAGTCAAAATGCATTTTGTTCAAATTCAAAACATACTAAATTAAACAGTATAGGGCTGTTTTCTAACAGTGAGTTTATTGCATAAGATAAGACAGATACTTCTTGTGTATACTCCAAAAGACTATCTGTTAAACTTTCTTGAAGAAGATTGTGTACTACTTCTCGACAGTCTTCAACAATTAGTTTGTTTTCACTAAAATAAAATATCAGTGTTTTACCAATATACTATTAACGTAAAAAATTATAGTTAAGTCACATACTTATCTAATTTTCCTTTAGAAATATTCATTTTTAATACAACATACATCAGCCGACTTTTAATTTGGTTTATCAGATCATAGCAATTCCAATTTGTTTTTATTATTTTAGCATTTTCATCAATAGACCAATTAACTAAACTATCAATACAATTGCAAGTTCCTTCTTCAACATCATTAACAATTTGCAAATCATTAGCAGAGACATATCTCTAAATAAAAGATAATAGGTACAAAATTATTTATTTTTAATTATAAGCATTTTTTTTTTTTATATGCATCAAATCCTTACGTTTTGCCAAAAATATTTATCTTTTGCGATTGATGGTATAAGGTTTTCTTCGTTCTGTGACCAATCCATTAATGGTTTCCAATCACAAATTGAAGTATAACATTCTTTTAACTGAAAAAAACAAGTGTTAGAAATCAAAATTTCATAATTGAGGTAGAGAGTACTGGTTGCATATTATGGTTTAATATATCAACTCTGGTTTTTAAAATATATAAGATGAATTAAAAATAATTGTATTATATACTTGTTCAATGATGAATTTTTGTAAAACTTCTAAAGGACCTTCAATGTTACTAATTGAACCTCCTCCGCCTTTAAGATAAATAATTATTTGATCTGAGTTTGTAGTAAGCATGTGCATATATGATTCGGCTGCTTCTTCAAATCTTTAAAATCATTAACATTTAAGCAAAATAATAAACTAACCAGAAAATTATTTTCCAACTTACTTTCCACTAGCCTGATCAGCAAGTATATTCAAAAATGGAAGTTTTATATGAGCAACTTCTTTTGACCACACATAAAGTCCCCGAATACAATCTGATTCTTTAAGTTTGCAATAAGCCCAAGCTAATTGAATGATAGCTAAAATAAACTCTTTAACTGGAAATTCGCTTTGTTTTGTTAAATGCTGAACTAAATATTGACCATGGCGAATAGCTGAAGAGCTAAGACCAGAATTTAAGGATACAGCTAGCATCGCACTGCGTATTGTGGAATTCCATTCATAACAAGTATTACGATTTGTATGAAAAAAATGTCTAACAGGCTATAAAATAAATAAAAAAATGTATGTAATATATTGGTACATTTTATTTATATGCCCAAACTTATAAACTTGACCTGAAACTAACTTCATAATATATGTAACAACAATTAGAACTTAATTGTAATTAAAAAAAATACACGCACACATACATACACATCATTGTAAAACGAATAAATACATTAATCGCTCCTCTAAGAATCTAAAATGTATTTGTTTAGTTTCAAGAACTAAGATATGATTTGAACATATCACTATTTAGTATTTTTATAAAATAAAATACAAATAATTAAAGTGTTGAATGTAGATTTAACACATTTTTTTAAAGAAAAAATTTAAGTTCAAAGTTAAAGACAATTAAATAAAGTTGCTAGACCTATCTTAATTTCAAAACACTTAAACACTTACTTTTTGTGCAGTCGGTAGAGCAGTGGCAGTGCCATCAATAGCATTACAAACCGATTTCTCTAAACAATCTATGAATGCCACTAAATTTCTAGTATATCTAAGATTATTTAATTTCCCTTCTGTGTGTTTAACTTTTGTATCATCATTTAATGTTAGTATTGAATCTCGTGCCCAAATTTTTATACCACCTAAAATATTTAAATTATATTTGTATTGTTAACAAAATAACTTCTAAGTACTTGAAATGAAATATATTATTAAATGTAATACCTTCAATTGCTCTAAAAGTAGAATTAGGCTTTCCGAATGGAGTACGAAGACGATTCATAACACAAAAATTAGCTGCCTCCCAGTTAATCCAAAAATATAATAAGACACGGCAGTGTTGAGCATGAGATAAAAGTTCAGTCTCGCCACTATCAATGTCAAAGGAACAACTGTTTACTACATCTAATAAAAGGTGGCTGGTAGAATCACTATAAAAATACCAACAGATCAATTTTTATATTAAAATACCCAGTCAATAAATAATTATCTATTTACTTGTTATGGCTATTAGGTTCAATCATTTCGCACATATAATTTTTGAAATACTCCGTTTTTAATGTAACAACAGCTTTTCGTCTCATATGGGAACTCATCATTTGTTTAATTTTCTTATTGAATTTGCTTTTGTTTTTCTATTTTTGCAAAAATATTAAGTTCATAAAAATAAGTTAATTTTTTTGTTTACCAATTTATTTACAATCTTATACAATTAAATAGTAAAAATAATTTGATTATTTTTACAATGAATAAGACACAGGTTAAATATGTTTTTTTTTTTTTAACATTTCCAGAGTGATACTTACCAGCGAACAGATTGATACATTTTGCAAAACAGTTATCAGGGATATTTTATGAATTAAGGCATAGAATTGTTTGCTAATTTCTTTTTCAGTAAGATTGATACATGAAAGACATAAGTCTAAAATGTCAACAATTAAAAATGGCTGCAATAAAAACAATACAATTATAAAATATAAACATATTTGAGTATATAATTTGAAATTACCTTTGATTGACAGAATGTAGAGTTTCCAAGAATAATATTTAATATTTCTGCTATGCCCTCAAATAATGAAACTTCATTACGTTTTAATGCTACGTATATTAAAGAACGTAGAATATTAATCATTTCTGGTGAAAGTAAAATTATGTTCAAGTAACTAGCACTATCAGCATGCACAAGTAATTCATGTATCCATTTCAAAACCAAAAGCTTACAATCCATATTTACATTCTAAAAAATAAAATTTAGGTTATGAAGTCAATATGTTCAAATACTTGGTGTATTATATTACTAAATAAAAAATACCATTTTCAAATATTTTTCAAAAATATTTAAAATTTTCACAAGGTTTCCGCTCTTATGAGAATTTATTTCTACATTTTGTTGAGACTTTTCACTTGTTCTTCCAGCTGTCACTAATCGACTACTTGCAACAAAATTGTTGTGCCTAGAAAAGCAAAGAGTAGAATTAAATAATTACATAAAATAAATTAGAACCTAACTAAAAAATAGTAAAATTAACTTGTTTGATATATATTGTTTGGTGAATTAGATTCAATTTTTATTTATTTAATAAATAATTTTATTAGTATAAGTTAAAATATGTACTTACTTTTTACAATGAGAATATAACAAGAACATTAATGAAAAACGCAGAGGGTCGTTCATTTTGATAATAGTTGGATCTAACTTAGTTGATAAAAGTTCAAAAATACTTGGTTGTAAGGCCCACATACCAATAATAGAATTGCTGTCATTGGCTATTTTGGGGACAAAAAAAATATTTAAAACTTTATTACATAACACAAAAATTAAATTAATTTTAAAACACATAATATTATAGTATATAAATTGTACCAATAACTGTTAGGCATTTTAAAATGATATGAACAACAACCGATGCTTCTTCAAGTGTATATTTAATGTCTTTAAATGGATTATCAACACAAAATGATGGTAGATTAGGATCTAATGTTTGACAAGCTTTTTCTAAATCTCCTGTGATATACCTACAAAAAACATATAATGTTATTTTTAAGATTTAAATAATATTGTTTCATATTTAGCAATATGTTTAAAAAATAAAAAAACAATAAACTTGTTATAAAATAAATTACCTGTAAACTGTAAGCACTAGAGAAACATTTTTCATACTTAATAAACTTTGGTAAAGTGCTATATTTGAATCATGTAATTTCACGGACGGTAAAAATCTCAATTGACGCAAATGTGAATTACCACATAACAACATCTCAACAAATTCTTTAGATAGATTTGTACTGCCTTCTCGTATAACCTAATACATTAAAAAAAAATTATATTATAAATAAAACTTCACAAAAATACAATTTTTTCAATTGATGTTTGATAAATTGTAATAATTGGTTGAAAAAATGACAAACCTTTGAAATCATTCTGAATATTGAAACAATAACAGTTAACTTGAATTCATCAATATGTAACAATTCTTTTTCAATGACTTTAATCATTAAGTCATTAATTGAAGGCATTTGTGATTGAAGAATATCCAGAATCAACCAAATACAGTTATTAGCTATAAAATATTTAGAAATTAATAAGTATAAAAATAAAAATAGGTATTAGTTATTTTACCCGCTTCAATAATATTTTCATCAACAGTTACATCCACACATTTAAGAAGAGTCTTTATTATAGTCATTAGTGCATTACTTAAAAAAGGCCAAGACACAACAGATGAACTTTTAGGACTTAAATGTTTTCCAACACTTTCAGCTACAATATTAAATACTCTAAACATGAAAATACAGATACATGCATTAATAATTATATGTTTTAATAAATGGAAATAGTACCTGATAAATGCTAAAATTTTATCTAAATCTTCACTCAGTTTTTTTGTTTTACTATTCTCCTCAAAACCGTCAGATATTGAAGACATATCTTCTAATAATTGTTCAAGTAAGCCAAGAGTGAAGCTCATGTCAGCAGTCCAATAAGTTGATAAACGAAAAATGCATTGTGATATACGTTGATTTGTTTCTGTAGACTGAGAAGTATCAATGTGCCAACCAACTAATATATCCACTGTGTCCTGTGAACATCAATAATAATAATAATAATAATAATAAACAAATACATTTATTATAATTGAGTAGACTTGGTAATATGTACACAAATACTAACCTTAAAGTAAGGTTCGAAAGCTCGGCAGTACACATGGGAAAAGTTTATAGCAACATCAGCAGTGACTGTAATTAATTCAGGTGAATCAATTGATTCTAAAGTCAAGTACATGTTCTCCAGTATAAGCTCAAAAACGAAAAAAAAAACGTATGCAAGTTAGGTGAGAAGCAAAATATTTAGATGGGGTAAGTAACATAACATCAAATAAAAGGTTGGCTTAATTAATGACCCTAAATATTAATTAAAATAACAATAACAAAAATAGAAATTATTTAAGAGAAAACGGATAACACAACAATCACTTATAAAAAATAGAAATAATAAATTCCAAAAATGTATGTTCTTTAGTAGTTATTATTGTTATTATTACAGTATAATAAAATCAGTATAGTACAATTTTTGGACATAAAACAGCAACCACTCACTGAGCCCACGGTGTAACTAGGTAATTTATATGAACTTCATAGTCATTACTCACTTTAAATATAAATTAAGAATTACAAGAGGTTGAATTATTTACAAGTAAAAAACACTCTACTGGTAACTTGTATTTCTATTCCTACATGAAATCTTCACACCTAAAATTTTAATTTATTTTGGCATTTTCTGGACACCATATTATTTTTAAAATATTATGGCTTATTTTGAGCTATTAACAGACATTTTATGCTTAAAAATTTAATACAATTTTTTTTCATAAATTATTCATACTGAAATTAAAAAAGTTTAGCGCAATGTCACATTAATTTATTGAAGGTGTTTGAAATTTTTACAATAATTAGGAATAACTAAAAAGAACGTTTGTTAAAATTTTAATACCTCCTATATTCTAATCTTAATTTAAATTTTTCCCTTAACAATAAATTAACTATTTACAAATCAATGTTAAGGTCCATTTGAGCCTATGGAATACATATGAGGTTGTGCCAAATCATCACAAACCAAAACCATTCGGGCATATCAATCCATTACTCTCTGTTTACTAACCCTTTATGAACCAAGGAGCAGTAATTGGTTAATTTCCAACAACTCACACCACTACGATCCAAACATTGAAACCATCACCATAGTAGCATTCAATTACTACAAATAATTCGACACCAAACTAGCCAATTAGACCAACCCACTTTTTAGCTATTGAAGGAGTAAACACAGCAAATCATACCCATAAGTTAAAAAAAACACCGGTGCAGGGATTTATATTAAATACCTAACTAAAATGTCACATTTTGAGGATTCTGTCTCTGGTCCTACTCTTTATGCTAATAGTGTTGTAATTATTCTCCTATCATATTTTCTTATTGCAACATAATAATTATGAAAATTTGCAAGTTATTTTGTAGTTAAAATGTATACAATTTTTAATTTTAAGATCTGAGGCTTAAAATGAGGCAATGAAATGTTTTCTGTAATAGGATCCTTATTTACATCATTCTAAGGTACATATTGACTTGCGAATACAAATATCCTTTAAAGTATCAGACGGCAGACCATCTCCCCTCAGAATCTTTATTCATTGTATACAATGATTTATCATTGAATTAAAATTTAACACGTCCATAAAAGCGAGCTACTCAATGACTGGTATACTTGACACCTATTATAAAGTATAGCAACTTTGTCGCTTTTTAATAGTTTTAAAATCAACGATAAACCTACTTAAACACCATACATTTTTCATGTGAAATATTAAAATAAATATTTATACAGATTTAGGTATATTGGTATAAATATAATTTATTTGATAAGCGTAAAATAATGTTAAAATATGTTACTGGTATTAAAGTAATATTTTAATATATTAATAACTAATAAGTGAATGACTAACTTTGTTGATAATAACTAAATACTAATCAAAATTAAACACACAAATAAAATACATACCGATGCCAAACTTTCCAAATAAGACCGTTTCTGATCAACCATTGATAACTTCAAACATACATTATAATTAGATAAAAATAAAATTCAATATTAATTAATATTTTTCAACTTACCTCATAGAAAACTAGCATTATCAAAGTTTTAACTTCTTTACTACGTTCTGAATTATACTTAATAAACATCAAATCAATAAACCTTAAATAATATAATTAAGTTAGTGAACAAAATGTTGGTATTTTCAAAACAAACTATATTTCTTATACCTTTTACAATCATATTGTAAAGCATGACCAAATTTTCCCAAACATTTAGCGACAGTACACTTGCCATTATATGAAATTAAAGTTGAATGAAAACATACATAAAGGTGTTCAACTATGTTATCAATAGAGCGTCTAATATACTTTTTATTCTCAGGCAAAACAAATACTTCCTATAAATAGCAAACAATTAAATGAAAAATAATAAATAAAAATTAGTTATAAAGTGTAATTAATTTAGATTGATATAAATACTTGAAGTTGGTTGCATAATGTTATAAGTGTTCTAGTATCTTCCTCATTTAATATTTTTCTAATAATCTTTGAAATTTTTGAATCCTCAGGTGGTCCATTATTACTAAAAGAATCTAAAATTGTGTAATATACATAATACATTAAAGGTTTTTTTTTTAATTTATAAAGATAAAAATCTCAACAATAAATAACGAGAAAATCAAAACCAATAAATAGCTACTAACAATAATTTGAATACCGATAGAAATAAAATAGATAAATTTATATGACTATATTTTTAGTTTTTTTAAAGTTTTTTAATATTTTTAGAATGTATGTATGGAATTTTGTTAAAACTTAATATTATGCTAAATTGTATTGATTAAAAAAAAAATAATAATGATAATAATTGTTTTATTACTCATAAATTTATTTATAACAATAACATTGTATATTTAAAAACAAACAATTCTAGCCTTCGTTTGATAAAAAAAAAATTTTCAGTTATTTGTATTTCTTTAATGTCATGATAAATGTTCTGTGGCCCTCCAATTACCTGGGAGACACTGCCTAAATATACCTCAACAATATTTATTTATTTATAAATATTAAACAGGCATAATATAAATATGATTAAATATAACTCAATAATTTATTAAAAATATAAAATATATATGTTAGTTACTAAATTTTGAATGTTTTAAAAGTTGTTTTATATTATCTACTTCTGTGTTTCTGTTAAACTATTACCATATTGGTATTTAAATGTAAAGTATATAGAGTATAAAAAAATGTATTTAGAGTGGATAAGTGTTCATAAAATATGTATAATATATAAAAAATATTATATTTATTAATAAGTATTTTTTCTATATAAACCTAGTTTATTTGTACTCATTTTAAAGTCATACATAGGTAGATGAAATTAAAACTTTTTAGTTTATCTAGATATGTGATCACTGATCAACAAGTTAATTTATTGAACTGCCAGTATTATAATAAATATGGACTATTTCTGGTAGCTAGGTAAAGAAAAATGTATCAAATGGTATAAACAGAATAATTTGAAATATAAGTATTACAATTATTAGATACATGCAAAAGGTATAATATTATGCAGTGATAGTTTTTCATCTTATCACTACATTGACAACAAATTTAGGAAAAATCCAACATGTTACATATTACCTATATCTAGTAATTATTTATAAATTATCAATCAATTTTAACATAAACAATATTAGTATTTAGTAGGTTAGGATAAATATTTCGATTTTTAATTTCTTACCATTGCGATAACTTGAATAATACATGGATCTGGAGTCAAATGATTCATCTCGTCTTTTAGGAATGTCGTCACAATATTTACGTGAAGTAAATCCTTGGTCACTACTATAAGATCTATTCTTCATTAAAACTCTGTTGCTTCTGTAATATGATCCTGTAGTCTTGTTACGATAATCATCTTTGGTGAAGGTGCCATTCTTTGTATAATGATCCACAGGAGCTACATCGTTTTCCAACTTGATTGAACTGGATTCTAGTTGTTTATCAATAGTACCATTGACAGCTACCTTGTCCGAATCTGGTTTACCCTTAGATTTTATGGTGATCATCGTTGGTAATTTAACATCGCTCATAGCCGATATAATGGACAATGGTCACTCAGAAAGAGTAACAAGATTCTTTATCAAGGGAACGAGTTGAGAGAGTGCATCGCGCCAATCACGAATTCCGTTCATGAAAAAAAACGTCATACTTACATTGAGAACTTTCATTCATTATCATTGAACCTGCGCACATGTATCACACGAATTGAATGAATAGGAAGGGTTCAAACCCTCAGGGGTTGTCGGAATTACGGAAAAGGATGAAAGTTCGAGGTTCGAGCGGTTATCCCTTATGAATGAGCGGAGGGTAGGAGTGAGTTCAAACGCATGCGCTATCATGTTTGATGATACCACTTTACCAGACCTAAGTAACCGAAATAATGTATAATTATATACCTTGGTTTTATTTGTTCATGTCTGCTATCAATATAAATTATCACAAATTACTTAAATACTTCTGATAAGTAATAAGCAATTCGAAATTCGAATTTTAAAAACATTATTTATTGTTATTTGTTAATTTGTTATTACAAAATACAATTTACAATTTTTTTTCTCAAAATCAAAATGTTTAATAGGTATTGTCAGATAGCTTAAATTTGACATATGAAACAAATATTAAATTTAATTAATTCATGTAACTGGGTCCAAACCCGTAAAATATTTCAATAAATAAATAAATGCATGCTAGTATGTTAGAACAAAGTATTAGATTATTAATTGGTTATATTATTGATTAAATAAACAATGGTTATATGAAAATATAGTTTTGTGTAAAAATGAAAAATATTTTAAAAATTGAATTTTATATTATTTACATTATCTTGCATTATAGTTGTCATTTTTCTTGTTTAGTTGTTAACGTTAAAGATCAGGTAATTTTTATCAAATAATTAATTATACTTTATATGTGTTAAGTAGAGATATTAATATAGGTACTAAATGTAAAATACACTTTGAATTTAGTGTTTTAGTTTAAATTATATGTTTTTTGATTAAATAAATTGAAGGAGTATTCTGTAATGTGTACATTGTTACACTCCTACAATTTCTTTGTATTAAGACTAATTTAATTACTAAGTTTTTTTTTGGACATTTTTTTTCAATATTATAAAAATAATGAAGTTGATGTCAAACTCACTTGTTCAAAAATAATATCATCTATTTTGATTGTTTCTTTTTTTTTTTTTTTTTTTTTTTTTATTAAGAAAGACAATTTACAATCTGTATACAATAATTACAATAAGCAAATAAGATAAAAAAAAAAAAACAGAATTAAGTAACATGAATATCGTGTTGAGGAAGAAACCCAATGGTAACACCTCCTTTACTAATTTAACAAGTCTCTACACCATTTACGCTTAAGTCTGCGTGGTGGGTTTTTTGGGAGGGTTAGGGTGGACATTTGTGATATTAAAGTATTGCTATGCGTGCTTAAATTTTGGTGGAAACGTTTGTACATCATTTTGGCAAGTTCAGTGGTAGTTGTTATTTTTAGGTCATTGTGTAAGGCAGAGTTTGAAACGTACCAGGGTGCTTTGGTTACTAACCTTAGTGCAATTGACTGAAAGGCCTGAATTGGCCTGATATTCGAGGGCTTGGCCGGACCCCAAATTGCTATTCCATAAGACCAGACTGGTCTTATGATTGACTTATTAGATTGTTTCTTTTAACTTGTGAAATTAACATGTGCATTTATAAATTATTACTAATAAATTATTTTAATACACTATTTTAGGATGGTGGTGTTATAAAAGAAATAATATATGCAAATATAACAGATGATACAATTACAGTAGAATTACAACTTCCTGACTCTACATTAATCACACAACACATTGATTTCACAAAGGTATTTATAATTTTAAATGAATATTGCGTTTGTTGTATGTTGAACCTCTATTAATGAATAATAAATGATAGGTACATATATTAATAATTGAATAACGCATTAATTCTTATTAGGAAGTTCAAATAATACAAGTGTTGTTGCTTGGAGAAGAAGAACGTGGTCAAAAGCCATATCAAATACTTTGTTTTGTCAATCATATACATGCAAATGAATTTATCTCACCTGATGCTATGTCAAAACTTAGACAAGTATTCTTATAAATAAATAATAGTGTTAATTTCTATATACATGTGTATATTACAAACATAAATATTTTTTCAGAAAAATCCTGGTACAATTCGAGTTGCAGAAGATAATAAAGGTGTATTTAATGTTACGATAGATATGAAAATTAAATTAAAAGATAGCAATTATATATCACAACATGTTGGTTTATTATGTTCTGAAGCACCAGATACAACTTTTACCAGCAAAGTTGATATTGATAAATGGGCTACTGTACCAGGTAATTAGACTTTAGAGTAACTATATATTATACTTGTATAAATCCAATCTTTTTTATGTTTAAGAATTATTTTTAATTTATTCAATGTTCTTATAAAAAAATATCTGATTTTTTTAAAAACATTAGAGAAATCTACGTAGGCTCTTACACATTAAACAATATTGATTAATATTTAACTGTATATTTTTGATAAACATAGTAGGAAAAGGTCGTCTGGCCAAAGTCTTGTACAGTTGTGTTGATGATTACACTAAATACATTATAAAGAACTTTTGCAAGAAATGCAGAGCTAAACTAAAATATTATGACAATTTAAACATACTTTATTCAAATCTCTTACTCTCATTAGTTATAAATCTCATACTCTGCAATACTTTATTTTATGATCCAACAAAGAATATGCTCTCAAAGAAATAACTTATATTTACAATATTAAGGTTAAATTTGGTAAGTTTTAAATAGTAAACTTTATTTTAAAATTTGTTCTTGATTCATAAAATATTGTTTCAATGTACTAATAAAAGTTCAAACTTTTAGTAAATATTTTTAATTATATTCAGGCATTCGGCTAAACAACACATTTGTACAAAATATTATACAATTATCTTTCCTGGTCAACTCCCATTCTAAAATTCTTAAAAATATTTTATTAATGTGTATGCTTTATTTATTTAGGCATGTATTTGGGAAATTTGTTACAAGCTGTTGAATATATTAGCTATAAATCGCCAAACTCTAATTTGAAACTATGTCGAGATACAGGAAAAGTCTGGTCACACTGTTTATGTACAATGAAATTAAGCATTCCTTGGTACCCATGTGCACTTAAGTTCTGCAAAGATCATATTGGTAAAAAATCAACAGCGGTTGATAGTTATCGATGTGGTATACAGACTTGTGGTAAAATTATGAACTATATGTACAATGTCAAACACAAGCAACATTGTTTGACAATTGAATAACACATTGTTTTATTAATTGTATGTATTTATAAGGTAAATTAAACTTCTCTACTGTACATAAATAAATTGTCTTTATAGTTAATAAACATTTATTTAAAAACAGTCGTACTATATTTTAATTAGACATTTATACTTCAATAAAAAACCCAACACCACAATAAATTAAGTTGTAGAAAAGACAAGAATCTAATAAAGAAATCGTTGTAAGTCATAATAGCAGTTTAAAAATATTAAAAATACAAAGGCACAATTTTTTATAAGCATTTAAAGTTCAAATTTTGATACTTTTTGAAGTGAAACTTCTTTACTGAGGGTATGGGAAAAAAATTCTGACATATGCGGGCGACGGTTCCGAACAACCACAAACAAACCTGAACCGAGGTTGCAAATAATTGTAAATATATTACACCCAAACGGTGTACATAATCCTTACTTTGTGTAATATTTAAATAATTGTTGATAAAGTTTATAGTTTACACACTCGGTTAGGTACAATTATGCGTTTTAAACGTTTATCGATCACAAAACATTCGAATTAAATCGGTTTTACACTATTAAACGCGAAAAATGTCTTTTTGTGCTTAAGAGCTCGAGATTCGTGTATAATTTACATCTCAAACGGTAGTCGATAGGTGTTAGGAGTAGGTTCCCAAGCTTAGGTAGGTAGGTAGGTACAAGTTCGAACCCCGCTCCGGCGGCAATTGACCGCCCGGCCTATGGTCTAGCATGGCTGCCCAAAATGTTTGCATTTTTTTATTTTTTTGTTAGTAATGATGAATATTGTTTAAATACCTTGTAGATATATATTTTAATATAATTTATTTATTTAAATTAAATAAATACAACCACTTTATATTTTGAGTAAATGCACAGTTGAATGTTAGTATTGGTTATTAAAATTAAATGTAGAATATAATTATATGCAGTATACAAAATTAAATGTCAATAGCTTTGTAAATAATTTAAATAGCTTTGTAAATGAAAACTGATCGTCTGATCATCTATTTAATTATCATGAAATTTCCTCAATTTGTGTGCAAAATTAATTAAATAATACATAATATTTGTATTTATATTACAATAATCCAATACTATTTATTATATGCCACACTTTTAATAACCAAAAATAAATACTAACCTCACATGTATAGCAATTTAATCATCTTTTATTATAATAAAACTGTCTGTAAAATTACAAATACAGTACTGTGTATTACAGTGAACGTCGTCTACACCAGCGGTCTCCAACCTTTTGGACCTTGCAAGTTGCAGACCACTAAAACCATATTCTAAATTCTACGGACCACGAATAGCTTAAAATAGTTTTTTTTAAATAAATACCTGATAATTTTTACACTAAATTAATATAAAAAAATACATATGTAAAATAATAAAAAAGGTTTTATTTTTATTTATGATGAAAGTTTTAGTTTTAATTAAATTTTAATGTGATTTTTGTTCCTGTTTGTTTTGAAGAATTTCTTGCAATTTTGGCTCCAATGTAGTCACTGCAAGTCGTAGAGCTTTACTTCTTTCTAGCTGAGACCGGTACCGTGTCTTTATAGCTGTGACAGATGAAAATGTTTTTTCACATAAATACGTTGTTGAAAATTGAATTAAAATTTTCATTGCTTTTTCACTCAACAATGGGTATTCATTTTTAATGTACAGCCAAAAATGGCATTTTGATAATTCCAAGAATTTAGTTTTGAGTGAGGAGTCGGATGATAAATCGATGAGGCTTTCTTTTTCGCTCATATTATAATCTTATCCGTTCTGCGATTCGGCAATAATATATATATGTATAGTCATTAGTCGCTGAGTATAAGGTTGTGACGTTTCGGCACCGTTAGTACGTGTTAAATTGACACCGAAAGTCATGTGGTCGCCTGTCAATTTAACAAGGTCGCCAACCACGTACCGAGACCTGATGGGGTCGGAGCAACGTGGATTTCTAACGTAATGGACATAAGGAAAATTAGAAATAATAAGAATAATAATAACTTAAAATGCAATGATTAGGTATTAAGTGAAATATATATTGAAAATTTGAAACTAAGTTATGCATTTAAGTTGGCGCCGAGAAAGCCGAACGGGCATAAAACTCGGACAAAAAATAATAATAGTGGGCAATAAACATGGAAACAAGTAAATATATATATATAGATAAAAAAAAACCGCCAACGGCTCCACTGGACGGTTACCGGGTATAAAATATATTGAGCAACCAAAACCAACGGCTCCACGAATGATTACCGAGGTGTAAAATATATTGGGGCAGCCAAAACCAACGGCTCCAAGAATGGTTACCGGGACAAAAAATCACACAGGAATAATAATCACGATAATAATAATAATAATAATAACAATAATAAAAATAGGTAATAACTAATGAGATATATAGAACACCGGCCACGGTAACAAATTAACATATGTAAATATGTGAGTAAAAACGGGGTACGTTACCATCTATCGGGTGGTATGGCATGCCTCCCATATGCCGGCCGAGGGCGCATCGGCGAAACGGACACTCTACTCCTCCATGATGTTGGAAAGACGGGGAAAAAAGGAAGAGTGACGTTGTCACCGGCTTGGTCGTCCGTGAGCGGCACGAAAAAGCCAATGATCAACGGTCACCGTGGGGAGAGGTAGAGGTCTTTATCTGTTTTAATTTATTAATTGGGCCGATATTCTAATTAACGTAGTAGGTCGGGTGCTTCCCGGACCACGGGGAAAACGGAGGGGATTGTGTGTGCATACGCCACATAGGTAGGTGTTGAAGTCGATCGGCGGACCTGAACCCGCGGGACACGGAAGCGCTATCGCATAATATAACTATTATAGCGAATAATAATTATATAATGTTTTCACTCATTTCGTTCGTCACAAGGTCTCATAACATTTTATAGTTTTATAAAATTATAACACACGATAATGATGATTGTATTATTATTTGCCGTTTACAATACAAACCCTACACAGCAACATAATACAATATACTTTGTCATATTATAGTGATTATACGACACGGGCTAGCTGAAAGATTAATAAAATAATATTGCAAGTTAGGTTGAAATTTTGACGCGGACCACCGATTGGCGACCGCTGGTCTACGCTATTTAGTATACTAATCAAATAAAATTAAAATATACACTAAAAAAACAATACAGGCTACTCTCGATGTCACCCTGTAGCTAATTAGGAATCTCGATTCACCAAAAAAGTAAAATTATTATTATTTTAATAAAAATGAAAATAATAATAATATAATACCTATACACTGTGCGTCGCAGTACATGTAGTACCGTGCAGTGTTTAAACGTCATCATTTATAAATTTCTGTGCGTCAAGCATCCACTGGGGTTAAGGAAATGTGATGTCAAAGAAATAATAATAATTACAATGATAAAATCAAAAAATATATATACAGTTATATCCATACAATACATATATATATATATATATATGTTCAACATTTTGACAATCAAAAAAAATCCTATTAGCTTCATTTTCTGATGTGCAAATTGATTTTACTAACTTTGCGCATGCGGAGGATATTAAAATTATTCTTTCCATATCATCTTGTGAACATTTCCTATAAGTTATCCTCATAGAACCGCGTAACCCCCAAACTCGTACTATTCCCGACTACCTTGCCTCCGGCCTCGTAAAATAATTCCACCATTCAGAAAGAAGTTTCACTTCAACCGCGCGTAGGTACTTGCAACACGCACCATTTTTTTTTTATCTTTTTAAAACCTTGTTAGCATGGGTCATTGGGTGAATATGATCATATTACAATTTATTTTAATACCTACATAATTACAGACTTAAGTGAAACCTGTATACCACCATTAAAAGTGTCCATTATAGACAGGTGTCAGCTAGTTGTATAGTTATAGTCAGGCTTTAGTAATATTTTAGTCAAACCTACATATTATCATTGATTATACATACTATATGTATAATCAATGATATCATTAACTATTATTAAAAATATTGTACTTTTATGAAGACAAAAATCTACAGTAAATATTAATGCTTATTAACTATTAAATAAAGGTAATTGCATATACATACAGTTAATTATACATACATGATACATAATTGATACATTATACATAAATAATTATAAATATAGGCAATTCACATTGTCGTATGTTGTAGTCGGACCCATAATCCTTGATGTTACTCGGGCATTGTCCCAACGTGTTATTGGTTAGATAAATGTAATGTATTTTGTATTTCTGTGATTACTGTTGTGAAGTACATACGACATACTTACATACATAAATTTGAGTTTGAACTAAGATTTTTCTCCGTACTTTGTTATGGAGGTATTGGGGAGATTTATTACTGTCCGTAATAGATAGAGTCCGTTATAACTTATAGACAGGTCAAACTAGTAACTACATTGGAAATTGGAATACCTATTTTGTTTCATGTATTTTATCATTTGGTCCGTTGATAGAGGTGTTTGTTGTCAGATTTTACTGTACATATAAAAAAAAAGCCGAATAGCCGGCTAGGATATCGCCTATAAACAGTAGATCGCGATTCTATTTTTGGTGGGTCGCATCACAGCTGTCATGTTAAGAGTTAACTTTTAAAATGCATAGGTACCTTTATATACATTTTTTTTTTTTTAATATAAACTATATAATATTAGATTAGGTACTATAAAATATATATATATAAATGTGGGCAAGTGGGTACCGGTCTGATGTACAGTAGTTGTCAAGTGGGTCACTGTAATGGCCGGATATGTTAAATTTAAATTCAATGATCATTGTGTACGAACAACGATTCTGAGAGAAAACAATCTGTCAGCCTCCATCAGTTCATGACTAAGTATATTTTATGATATTATTGCTATAGTTGTTTATTTTACTATTGGTAATACTAATACAGCCTTTGAAAATGTCATTGTGTATAAAATATAATAATATAGGTACTTATTACTAAGATAGTTAGGTGTATACTTTAAAAGTTTCAAGTGTCCACGAATAATATTTTTAAGTTACAACAAAATAACTAAAATTATAATTATTTAAACAATAGGCATCAAATTTCGTCCAATTTTTCACACTTTTGGATCATTGTCAGTAATCTTTACAAATCATAATGGTTTGAAACTAATAGTGCATTTTTTTTGCATATTTTTACAAAATTCAAAAACGTATTGCACATTGAATCAAAAAAAAAGGGGGATAAAATAATAAGTATAAGTAGAAAAATCAAAAATAAATTTTTAAGGCACTAAATAGTAAATAGTAATTGAAATATAGATAAGACAACTATAGGTTAGGTTAGTTATATCTTATATATAATCGATTATAACTTTTGTGTCTATAATTTTTAATCTCTCTTGCTATGTCGGATGTTCGTCGGTTAACGACATACCACTATGACTGTTACTATGACGTTGTTTGTCGTTTAGGTACGTAAAGCATGGATATGCCGAAAATAAGTAGTTCAAATTGCAATTTGCAATAAAATATTTTTAAAAGTGTGGAGTCAAATCTTTATATGGAAATTCCTCAACAAATTAATGCAGTTAACAGAACTCTATTAGACAAAAATGTTCGGCTTGATGATATTTCTTAAGACCCAACAATAAACTAAGTTCAAATATGCCCCAACAACTTCGGTTGACGTCGAACGATCGTTCTTAGTCTTTAAGAATATGTTAACACTTAAACAGATAGACGTCACAGGCTCACAGCTTCACTGAAGAAAAGCTGAAAATGCATAGCATTATGGTAATTCATTTTAATAATAAATACAATTTTAAAAATATATTAATTTATTCAGAAAATTCTCTAAAAAAATCGTTTTTGTTGCATATTTAAATAGCTCAAAAAAGCAAAAATACTTTTAAACTTATACCATTTATAGAAAAATATACTATTATAAACATTTTGTGAAAATGTCAAGTACTTATATACCTACTACCTACAGTTAGTTGTTTTTGAATTACAATAAAATAAGAAAATCGATCGATGAGAAATCATTCATTTCGTAACAATTTAAACTTTAAACGCACATAAAAAAGAAATGACAGCGGAAGGTATAACTGCAGAGTTCCGGAAGTCAAGTACTGCAGCAAACGGATTGGATATACAACAGCCGTCCACGACCGGGCGCATTATGTCATATGTGAGACTTACGGCAAACGACTAACGAGTGCTACAGAGTACAGGTAGCAGCAGTACAACGGAATATTCTCGTGGCTAGACTCAATTTTGGACGAACTGGACGCTAACTTTTTACGGTCGGCGGATTTAAGGCGATCGTCGAATGTATAGTTATGCCAACATTTTTTCCGCCAGCGGTGCAATGTATTTGGACTACCGACGTCGTTGTTGGAAAGCGATAACAGTGCCGAGAAAATATTGAAAATATTGAAGTTTCCCGCAGTCACACTGAGGATGACCGAGTTTCGACAATTGTCACCGATTAACGTACTTCCGGAAGACGTTGATGAACAGATATAAAGTCATCCTGTGTAGACGTCGAATACTCGACTATGATCAAATGATCAATACGGAACAGCCGTAAGACGTGACGGTGACGGATTGGAAGCATCAACGGCGGTCGAGTTGGTGTTGTCAGAAGCAGCACCAGGACGTTTACCACGCGTTCGTAGCAGGAAGCTCCTATCGGAGGCAACTTTTCAAAGTCGGTAGGAGACTGTGCTGCTCATGTGCAACCAAAGACTAACTCTGTGAGAGTCTACGTTTCAAGATAATATGTATTATGTATTTAAGTGCTAAAGTGCATATACTATATCGTATATAATAAGTTCGTTCCATGTTTCCATATAGTTATATAAAAATAAGAAAAATGTACAATACCTACACTTGTTTATTCAATTGGCGAGATATGCTTTTAGACGAATCACCAAAAAACATTGCATTTGAAAATGTCATTGAGTGCGTATACTGTATAAAATATAATAACATACTTTAAACGTTTAATGCACCAACGAACAATATTTTTAAATTATAACAAAACAACTAATATCATTATTCTTCATTTAATTATCTAATTTCGTTCAATTTTAAAAAATGTATTTAAAAATCAACCATGTAAAAAAAAATTTTGGTTACACTATTAACTACTCACGAAAAACATAATTTTAAATTTTCAGTCCTTGGATATAAAAATTGAACATTTTTGATATTTTGATAAATTTGAACTTAAAATCCTTATAAAAAAATGTGTGCTTAAGTATTTTTAATAATTTTTAACTGCTATTATATAAAAACGTATGAGGAACTTTGTATTAAAATTTTAAGCTTTTTGGCCCTTTTTAAAAAACCACAAATTTCTTTTGCCTACGATAAGTTTAAAAAGTCAAATTTTTTTTAAGTTGTATGGTGCACAGAAAATGATAATATCAATATTTGGTGAAATTTTCATGTATCTAAATGATGTGTTACACAAAAAAACAAAATTAATTTTATTAAAAATTGACTTCGCAAAGTGTAAAAATTTCCGTCTTTCCCTTAATTTTAATTTTTGTTATTTCCGACGCTTTTGAAAACTATTGTTCATTTTTTACTTTTGACCCCTAAAAGTGCCAATAACTAGATTCACTCTCTTACCAGAAAAGATGCAATCAAAGCATTTTTACTGCTAGGTAGATACCTATGTACAGCAACAGATACCTACATGTTATAATACGTTATAACGCGTCAGTTTGCTTAGTCATTCACTCAAAATGATGAAAGATATTATACTTAGGTATATAGACGGAAATGGGGGAGGGGGCCTGGGGGGACTTTGTCCCCCCCAAATATTGTAATAGCCCCCCCAACATTTTGTCGTCTTTATGTGAAAATATATGATATATATATTTAGATACTAATTGTTTATTTTAGTTTCGCCCCCCCCCCCCAGAAATTCTAATGGATTTCCGCCTATGCTTAGGTACATTTAATGCAATTTTAGATTGAAGTATTTAAGTATTTCTAATTTAAATTTGTAAAAATGCAGAGGAGTATTTGTTAGGTGGGGGTTTAGGAGTTGACCCCTCCCCTCACAAGATAAAAGTGTGTATGTCGTGTGTGCGTAGAATTATAATTACTAGGTATTAAATAAAGTTGATTTATAATAAATGAATTAAGTCTATTGTTATTTTATACCCCCCTCCCCATGAAATTCAATATATTGCTATATACACCTCTGCTATCCATGGATAGATGTTTACAAAACGCTCAATTTGTGTCATTGCAATAACATTAATCAAATCGTCATTGTATATTTGTATTTAGTTTTAGGTCATTTGGCATACATACAAATTCACTATATTTAGATTTTATATTAATATGATTTTTTTTATATTACCTACCTATAGCTATTGTGGTATAACACGTTTTGCTCTATGGTGTATATTTAAATATTATAATTAGCTATATGTTTTACAACACTTATAAGTAAGCACTCTTGTTTAATTAAAACATTGGTATTTGGTTGCAATAGTTTTAAAATATTTATAATAATAAATAATATATTCGTTAAACAAATATAATGTTATATTGTTATATGTATACTGATACTTTCTCTCATATATAGGTACCTAGTTAAAAGTAGCTAACTATCAAGTTCAAATTTATAAAATATGGTTAATTTCAAGAATGTACCTATAGGTGTTGAGTATTTACTTTTTACTAAGTGTCTAAGTTTAACATATTTAAATCACTATACGTTTAGATTATAGGTTAATCTCTTAATGTAGTTAAGGGCATTAATTAGGCCCTTAGAATTTATTAGCGTATAATTTATTGTAAATATAGGTAGGTACACTATACAATAATTTTAGTGAAAACATAAAAATTAATTAATTTTTTACAGTCAGAATTAGGTAAGTAGCGGTAGGTAGTAGGTATATAATAGAAAATATTATATGATTTGTGATAGTTGCAAAAATATGGATTGCTCGTAGGTATAATAGGTATACCTATGTATTATAATAAATGATATTATATGAGATCACGATATTCACGATGTGCCAATTTTGCTCGGACACTATTCGTACGTAATGATATCTTGAATTAAATGTACAATTAGAATGTCAGGTATTAATGGCTAAAAGCCAAAAGGTATTCTGAGATTAGAGAATCCTAAGTGGATCGTTAATATAGGTACAGTTAGAATACAAATCGAACGCATGGCTGAAGATTTTTTACGATGAACTTGAAGTTATACAAATCAATTTATAGAATTTACTTAACCGTCATATAAATTATACGTTCATAAATAATTGTCTAAAATTAAATTCATACAATCATAAAATGTGCGAAGAAATCGAACTTCACCGATACGATGACACACCTTGGGGATTTCGACTGACTGGAGGCCATGATTTCGGGATTCCTCTTACTGTCGTTCGGGTAAGTCTCAAATTTGTCTTTTTCTTAAAGGGAAAGAAATATCGTTCTATTTTTTATTAATAACTGTTAAAATAGGTGACTGGAGGTAGTTTGGCCGAGGAAGCTGGCATGAATGTTGGAGATATGATTATTGAAATTAATGGAGATAACACAGCACAAATAAATCATAGCGAAGCTCAGCAATGTATTTTAGAAGCTGGCAATAATATTACTCTGTCGATTTTGCGGTGAATTATATAATTAATAATTATTTTGATTACAAATAATATACTATGGCATAAGATATAGTAATATATAGTCTACAGGGTGAAAATATGCTCATCTCTTTTTTTTCTTCCATAATTCAGTTATCAAAATCTGATTTTTAAAATTTTTTTATATAATTTAAGATCAAATTTTCAATTTTTTTTTTTTACCATTTACTTAAAAATTGTCTGATGGAGACACAAACTTCTGTTTTTTTTTTTCAAATGACAACCTTCTATTCTACTGTAAATTATTTATAAATACATTTTTTGAAAATGTTGATTTATCAAAATCAAAATTAGAATGAGTAGTTTTTGACGTACCTAATTAACTTTGTGTACCTGTGTTTGGATGCAGAATAATTGGTTCATGATAATGGGTTTGGCAGATATGGAAGCTATGGTTATTTGAAAATGTTAGTCATTTATATTAATATAAATTAATTAATTAATATATTTATATTAATCAATCAATGTTTATAATTTGTAAAAATTGTCTGAAAATATTAAAATACTAGATCCAATATGACATCAGTTATATATTTCTATAAAACTATTAATAAGTCCTGACTTCCTGAGTATAAACATTTTAATAAATGAGAAACTAGGTAGGCTAGGTAGGTCGCTGGAGTTCTGATTTAGGCAGGAAAGTCAATATTAAAAAAAAAATTATCTATTAAATAATTTACAAAATAAATGGGTTCTCATTTGAAAAACAGAAGTTTGTATCACCAAAATTCAAGCCTTATGTAGTAAAAAAAAATCTCAAGAGTTTTAAAATTTGGCCCTAAATTCTATTTTGCTTTTGGGTGGTACTATCGAGTGCCCTTCTTAAACTCATTTATTCTCATCACTATATGTACCTACCTAATTAAAATGCCTTATTGAACTTATGTGTGCATGGATATAATTAGATAGATATATTATATTAAATATATATATATTTATAAATTCAAAAAATCAAAATTTGAATAAAATCATTATTAAATGGGAACAAGGGTGTGATCATGCATGGTAAATCACCCCATATATGACAATTCATTTTTTAACTATATAGTTAAGTATTAAATAATTACCAACTTATTGTTATACATACTCTTTAATAATCAGTAATTATTATTTTTTATTTTTAGTACCTATCTAAATACTATATTTATAACATAACATTTCTATTCAATTATTTCTTGTATGATTTTATACAAATAAGACCAACTCATCAAATAAAATTATTTATATTATAGTTTTAATAAATCAGTGAAGGGCTTCTTTTTCAAAATTGTTCATCTTTTTATTCTCTGTTCGGTAACATATGCCAGTGGCGTACAGACATGTCACAAATGGGGACTAGGCCCCACTTGAAAATAAGCTGGGTGGGTGGATAGTACTTTTTATAATATTATATAATACTGTTTTTTTCATAGAATGTTATAGTATTTATGATAAGTCCCTTTTGCATAGAACTTTGCATTAATTGTAGGGGCCTAAGATAATTTGACCTCACATATAGTATGGGTTTTGCACACCACTGATATATGATTATTGTGCCTTGAAGTTTAAATTGTATATTTTCTAAATAAAACTATTAAATAAGTAATTATTTCTTCTTGTCATAAAATTAAAGTTCAATTTGTATTTATAGAGGAAGTCCTGTACCAGCAGTTACACCAACCAGAGGACTATACACACCTTCGGCCATTGATCGTGCAACATCTTCCATTGGAAGTCTAACTGAGTATGAGCATAGAGATAATGTAGTTTCAGGTAAGTACAAACTGTAACTCCATGTTAGTTTAAACAATAATTATTTAATAATTGTTTGACATAGCTGTATCAGAATCTTATGAGAGTGGTCATGAGATGACTGAGGAAGAAATAGCTGAAAAATTATTAGAAAGTGCTGAAGTTATTGAAAATAATGGGAAAAATGTCATAGGGTAAATAGTATAAATATATAATGCTTGAATTTAATTAAAATTAATATACTTTAAATTTTGATAGCGTCAATTTTAAACGTTTTGTGCCTAAATGTGATTTTATTAAAAATTCACTGGTATTTCAAACATTACAAGAAGAACAAATTTTTGACCAAAAATCAGAAGAAGAACAATTAAAAAGGTGTCCAACAAAAAGATTTTCAACATTTTTAACAACACCAAATAGGCCTAAAATCAGACCACCTGAAAAAAAAAAAACTGAAGAAATAAAACAAACTGAGGTGAAATATTATGAGTTATATAATACATTTTTATATATTTTATCTGTGCATTGTATTAATATAGATGTATTAACTATTATGATATTATGATTATAATACCAAAAAAAAAAAAATACTTCTGATGTCTAGGTAAATGAATCTGAAAATCAGCTAGTTGAAGAAAATAAATCAGATTCTTGCAATCAAGTATGTACCAACTGCAAATGTAAATTAAGTGATATAGAAGATTGCATTGTATCTACGGATACAGTAACAGAAACAGAAATTGAAGATATCGATCATAATGTAGACAATTGTGAAGAGGATTTGGAAAATCACATTGAAACCGAAATTGAAGGAGAGGAAGAGCCATGTAGGATTGACCATGAAGAAACAGAAAATATTGAAACAAATGAGGTACCTAGGTAGATGTTTATAATAATTCATGCATTTTAATAAATGAGAATTGACCTTTACCCAAAAGATTTAAGTACTTTAATTTTAACTAGTTAGGTAATTTAAAATTATAAAAAATAAAAATATGATTTAAAATTAAGTAGTTATTCATAAATTGTTAATTTTTAATGTGAATGTAGTAATTTGTTCTAGTAATTTAAAATTCATATTCATATTTTTTAGGATTTAATTGAAAAAGTTGAAGAAATTTATGAATTAAAAATGTGTGAAGTAAACAAAGAGCCTGAGAATACGTTTGAAAAGAGTATATTAAATATTCAAAATCAATTGTCAGCTATTCGACAATTACCGCTACAGATACAAAATCATATTTCATTGTTAGAAAAACAACTTTCGGATATACTCTCACACAAAATGCAATCAACTGAAGTTTCTGAAAATAATGAAACTAAACACAATGATAACGAAGAAGAACAAAAAGAAAGTTTGGTCGAACAGGAAAATATTGATGACGGGTCACAAGCTACATATGATGATGAAGTGTTTGAGACGGCCATTGATGAAGCATTTGAAGATGTACAAGAATTGGAATCTAATGGAATATCAGAAGACAATTCTGATGAAGAAGCTGAAGATAGAGAACCCAGTGGTAGGCCAATGTACCCCCTTACACCATTGCCAAGACCTATCGTATTACCTGGTGGTCGCAAATGGAGATGCCCCAAAGATGCTTACAATGAGAAATTTATTGCTGAAACGTTGATATCACAAGCGGAAGTTTTAGTCGGTTCTACGTTGGGGTAAAAATTGAACTTTTAAGATTTTAAAATTAATATATAATATTTAATTATTCAGACATATTAATCTATTTGTTTAAATATAATGCTGAATATCAGTATCATTTGTTCCTAATTATCCTGTATTAGAGATATTTTTGGTTTACTCTTATATAACGTGTAGGTAGGTATTTATATATTATAGGTTAATGGTTATAACTTATAGACTTATAGTGTTATACAATATACATAAGAATTTCAGATTTTGAACAGAGCAAAGAATGCACAGGTTTTTTAATTGTGTTTTTGTTTTATCTCTGTCATCATGTTATGGAGCTAGAATATTTGTTTCAAACTTCAACTATGAAATTGGTTTCTTCATGTTTCAACCGTGTGCCCAGGTAGGGATTGCTTTCATATTGCTTCCACTAGGCCCCACATTGTTTATTTAAATAATGATAAAATGTGCATATCATTTGGGTTCTCTTCGCAGGATAGCCGCTCTGTAATACAAGAAAATGCCTTTCCTAAAAAGGCCGCGCCGGTGTTCAATTATTTTGCATTGGCTTAAGGCCTGGTGAGCTCCTTATTTTATCTCCCGGGTTGTCGCTGCTCCCTCTCATCCTATTTCTCTTGGCCTAGGATGTCTTCCACCATTTGGATGAAGGCACCTTTTGCCCTAGCTGCTGAAATTGAAAATAAACCTAAAAGCTATAGGTTGACGACTTTACAATTGAGGCGTGTTTGTTGGTACAAAATTAGTGAAGCATACTAATTAGTTTTAGAATTGTATAGTTACAATCTATAATATATTTTCATTATTAACAAAAATTGTTTTAGTTATCTTATAAAATCTTTAATTTTGCTCAAAAAAATAAATAAAAACACATCAGCTATAAAAAGACAAAGTTTTTCCATCTTGTATGACTGATGGGTGACAGCTGAATATATTTATTAATTATTATTAATAACGTAATGTAGTGTTATACTGTTATATAATATACCTATTACATAACAAAATATAATTAAATATTTGATTGTTTATATTTTATATTTAAGGATAATTTAATAACTTGTATAATATAATATATTAGAATACAATACAATTGAGTATTTGGTTTTTATAATCATGTAAGGATGCCTATATTAATTAGGTAAATAAATAAAAAATAGATTCCTTAACATTAATAAGTATTTTGACTTTTAGGGTAAATTTTAGAAAGTATGAACCACCAAAATTTGATTTGTCTAATTCAGCAGTATACAAATTAGTACATAATATTGAGAAAAAAAATACCGGGGGTATTGAAAATAGGCCTGAAGTAGTTGCAGCTGAAGAAGATTTCTACTACCACAAACCAGTAATATGAACATATTTTATAAATTCTCTTCCCTTTAAATTACATTAATGGCTTGTAATTATGTGTATTCAGATTGACGCACGGCAATTCTACTTAGCTACACTCCCACAACCAACAATGGTAAGTGCCTAATTACTACCTATAATTACCTAAATACTTATTAAATATTTCAATTTACAATGCATTTTTTAGGTTACCTTTTATTGTAAATTAAGGGGAAACATTTTTGTGTTCTTTTACTGCTTGTTAGGAATATTTTTTATAGTTTTAGTTCTGAGTATTAGTGTATAACTACATAATTTGATTTTTAGGTTCCGGATTTTGAAACAGATAATCAATATGGACATTAGGTGGAAACTAGAATACTAGATATTTTTTTTTAAATCCAAAGTAGTATTTTGTGCTTAAAATTATTATTTAGCATAAGTTAATTTGTTGTTATGTGTTAAACCTACATTTAACATTTTAGTTTAATATTATAGAAAATGTTAGAATATCACAAAATGTACCAAAAACCCTCTGAATGTATTAAGTTTATGTCTTATTTTTAATGTATTAATAATTTAATATTTTAATGTTAATCAATTTTCAAATGTTCGGTTTTGATTATTTTAGTAGATATATTGTGTTAGAAGTCTTATAGTAAAGTATTAGTTTTTAATTTCCAACAGGTATCTACTATCTAAAAAAAAACAGTTTTTAAGAGCCAAGCCATCTGTAAAATGTTTTAAGTCGGCCAAAAATCATAATTATCATAAAAAATATAAAAAACACAACATCTAACGGTAAAAATTAAAATTTTTTTTTACCCTATCTGACTATATCTAAGACTTAAAAACTAATAGATGCATTACTAAATATTTATTAATCTTAAAATTCATATTTGAACTTAGATTATCTAATAATGAAACATTCTTTTAATTTGAATTAAGTTTAAATACATATGAATATATGCTATCAAGCTAACATAAATTTGTAAAACTATGTACTTGATTATAAATATGTATCATAAAAAAAGATTGATTTAAAATATAAAATAAAATGTCCGACGTAAAGACGGGAATAAAGTAGTTCAGTAGATGAAACTTATACTTGGTTAAGATAAAAGCCATGGTAGGCCTTTTCTAGATTGACCTCTCCTTACAAAATACACCAACAAATAAATTTAACTAAAACTCATATATTACTAATTAATTATAATATAACCATAAATCAAAATCTAATTTAACTATATTATAAAGTTGATTTAATAGTGTAAAGATAAAATAATTGTTGTACAATTTTAAAAATATGAAAATAAAATGGACACAGAAATCAATAGTAGAAATGTGTATTTATTATTCAATATAACTATGTTAAATTTATCACAGGACACAAAAAATATTTATAGAAGTTTAAAGTTATTGTCGTTTTTCTAAACTCTTGTATTTTGCTTCCAATCTCTTGGCATATGCATCCAACTTAAACGCGGCTTGTTCTAGTTTTGAAACACTGTCTTCAATCTGGTCAATTTGAGAAAGGTATGGTTCTAACGATTTATCTGAATGACAAAAATAATAAGTAAATAGGTGAATTGTAATTAAGGAGGGTCATCTATTTGTAAAAGATAAATACAAAAAAATATTATAAGTTAATGTTGAGAAATGGAATCTTAATCGAAGTAGCAATTTGTAATTTTTATAATGTAATAAAAATATTATATATAGTACATTTTTCATTTAGTTCAATGATTTGTTTGCCAACATCTGAAGCAATTTGTCTATAAGATGCATATTTTTGCATGGTTACTTTATTCATGGTTTCCAATAATTTATAGTCCTCCTATAATATGAAACAAATATAACATTTTATAAAAAATAAATAAATTTTTAAACAATAAATATCATGAACCAACCTCAGTAATATTAAGTTCTCCCATCAAATATTCAGATGTTTTTTCAAACATTTTAGTGGATAATAAGCTTAAATTAGGATCATGAGGATCATTACGTTCAAAACTACTAGTGCTAGTTGAAAGTGTTGGTCCTAAAAAATAATACACAATTTTTAAGCTTTGTTACATAAATTAATTATAATAAATACCTGACAAATAGTTAAATAAATAATTATGTTTTATATTTTTGAGTTATATTATTTTATTATTAATTTGATGTTACAAAAAATATGATCATATTGAAAATTAATAATTGCTTATTAAATATTTAAATTGATGATAGTATGATACAATAGCTTAGAGAGTACCTAAACCAATAATTTTATTTTAAACATTGAACCTAATATAATTAAATCTGTATAATACTGTTGTCACTGTGGAGTAATTCAGAAAATGTGAATTCTGGGCACATGCCTTCTTGTAAAGAGAGTATAACTTATAAGACAAGTTACCAGATGTAACCATAGACAGATTGGTGATATTTTTCAGCCCAGCAAATATTAATTTAAGCCGCCCACAATAACCTTCTTTTTTTATTTTTACTTAATTCTTTGGTACATGTTATGTATCAACAATGATTATATTGCATACTTGGTCTTAACAGACTAAATTCGTAAAAACATAAAAGTCTTAATTTAATTTATAATTTCATATAGTTAAATAGAGTAATGCATTATATATTAACATGTAACAAATTAATATAATTATTTCAAAGATTATACTTTTAAAATATCTGACATTTGATAACTTTACATGAAAAATGTTTTAAATTTGAACAATAATTATCTCTTTTTTATATAAATATCAAAACCAATTGATAGTTTTTTTTAAAAAATATGAAATGTGAGAATGTGGGTGTTATGTCAAAAAAAGTTATATATTACCAATAGTACAATAGTACTATTTATAATCAATGATATTACTAAACAACAGTAAAATGTAAATAATCATTCAATTATCTGATATTTTTAAACAGTTTATATTTTATATATTCAAAACAATGCTTAAGAAGAATTAAAAAAAAAAATCAAAAACAAATAACTAGCAGCTACTTAGGTACATAGAATAAATTATATTAGTTTATACAATAATACTTTTTTTACCTCTTTTAGGAGATTCTTCTACACATGCAAAATCTTCAATTTTGTCTTCCTCGGACATAATTATTTCTTTAATTGATCACTCAAGTTGATAAGTATTAAATTCTTAATCTATTGGAGTACAAATGATATATTTGTATATGACAGCCGTCAGTCAAGTCAAACCATAAATTAGTCTGAACTAAAAATTAAATACTTGTTGTGATGGAATTAACACCTTATGTAGTATTTTCTATATTTTAATAATAATATAATACTAAATCATTAAGGTTTAAATAAAAAAATATGAATCTTTAGAATTAGTTCTTATTTTATTTTTAAAAAATGTTTAGGTCATGACAAAATTTATTTTCTCATGGTTAAGGTAATGTTATTAACTTGTAAGATATTATTTGTATCAGCTCATAAGACGATCGTAGATCAGAAATGAGACTTTGAGACCACAAAAGGTAAAAAAAAATGGATATATATATTTATTCTTAAAATCCTTCCACGGCTTAAGGGCTAAGGCGATAGTAATAATATAATAAATAAAAAATGTATCATAGGTATTATCACAGATTTATGTTTTTATTTTACTATCAGTCCGAACATGGTCGGGTGTTTACTATCAACCCGACCATGGTCGTGTGTCTACTATCAGTCCAACCATGGTCGGGCGCCTACTATAAATATCCCGAATTCCCGACTATGGTGCTAATGTGCTATAGGCTATAGCTGCTGCTCCATGTAGTGCTATTCGATGGTAAGTACCGTTTTCAAAATTAGTGCTATATTTCCCTCCGAGTTTTGGGATTTGCCGTATTAGGTTACTTACTGCCGAGTGCCAAGTAGCCCTAATTGAGCACTAACATTTGGTGCTATACCGGATTTTGGTGCTGATGTTGAACCGCTACGTGAAGTTAGCGGAGAAAGGTAAGCCCCCGTGTAACTTTTTAATGGGCATAACACTAATTTTGAAAATTCTACGATTGAATAGCACTATTTGAGCACTAAATAATGGTATTATAGCGGAAAAATTTGAGCACTAATTTCCGCTAACTTCACACATCTATAATAAAAATATATAATTATAAGTCAGTAGTCACTTATAAATAGTAATATCTAATAATTTTTTTTTAATATAATATTAATATGTTATAGGATGTACTTCTTCTGGAGAAATGGACTAAAGCAACCCAACGGGCTGATAGAAAATTGCGCCCGATAGTGTATGTCAAAAACATTTTGATGATACTTATCTATCTAGATATTTTGAAACTGATATTGATAATTAGTATTGTTTAAAACAGCTTTTTGTTTTTTTTAAGTTATTGATAATTTTAATATTATACAGTACAAGATCTATTCAATGTTGTGAATATGTAAATCAACTTTCATTAAATAAATTACAATGTTGTGTCGAATGTGCAAAAGAAAGGAAGTTTAATATGGTCAATATGGATTTTTTTTAAGGGTATTACCCCCCCAAAAAGTAACAAAAAAGCCACAACAAAATTGTAAAGAATGCTTATTATAATAAACAGCTTAATAATATAATATGCACTGTTAAAAAGTCACCCAAGGAGATTGGAGGAATGGGACCAACCAAGGATATGTAAATTGTAAAGTTAACAGACAAAATTTAAAAACTTGAATTTTAACAGCTCGGGCTTGAAAATGTATTATTACAAGGTTCCTCAAAAAATTTCAACAATACATATTATACACACATTTTCTTATGGATAGGTATTTCAAGTTTAAATTTTGACAAAATTGAATATTAAAAAAATGGGTTTTAATTATTTTGTTGTAAGTAATTAAGAAATATTGTTTGTATTGATTTGAAACTTTTCGACATTTCGAAATCTTAGACTAATCTTAAGCTCTTATAATTTTTAATATAGGTATACCGTGAACCGGTGCGGTGAACGATTCCGCCAATTTTCGGAATCGTGTAGATTTTAATAACCATTGATTATTGATATACAATATACATACACGATTCCACAAAATTTATATATATATACACGAATCCGCAAAATTTGAAATGCAGCGTTGCCATTCCGAAAACAAAATATAATATATTATTGTAATTTGTAACATAGGTAATATAGGTACATATTACAAAAACATAATTAATTATTAGCTAATAATATTTTTTATATTTAATGCATTTTTATAACTACCTATTGACTATTTAATAATTAATATAGTTATATTATTATTATGTTTTATATTTTTATTATGGCATTAAACTTTATATTTAACAATTGATTAAGTAGCCTGCTGCTTGATTTTTTTGTTCACCAAACAACTAAAATTGAAGAAAAAAATTGTTAAAAATAATAAGAGAAAACAATATTGTATTGCATTGCAATTTTGGGGAATTGTGTTATAGCCCCGTGAACGATGAACTTATTAACAACCGCAGTAGGTAGGTAAGTCAGTATTGACTCATGGGTTAATAACACCAGACAACAATAATTATAGGCATATGACCTATAATGTTATTCTTGTCGTATGCGGACTACCGCACACTTGTTGCTCTCTACCACGCATCTATCGACTCGACGGTTACAAGTGGGTATGATTTAACTAGGTGTATCCTAATCAAAGTTGTTAATTATATTAATATTGTTGGCCAAAAATGTCCTTTCAATTATTCAATCAGAGCCCAGAGGAAAATATTATTATACGTTTTTAAAGGAAAATGGTCTTTTTAAAACTAATACTCCTCTCTGAACTCTGAAGACACTGTGGCTCTCAAAAAAAGGGTGTGCCTTAACACTCCGTACATTTAAAAAAGAGTACGTATTACCATCTTTGTTGCCGTCATATTTAGCAGAGAGGGCAGAACAATGGTGGAGTCTAAAAAATGATAAAGACGACCCTATTTTAATGTAGTTTTCGTAAAGAGACGTCAAAAGATATTGTAATGTATAATAAGTGGCTTATTGTGGAGCGTTGGTTGCTACCAGTTACGTTCCGTGACTGGGAGTAAGCAATGCCCGCAACTACTAGCTCCCGGATGGTGTATGATCCGAGTGTTGTATAGTGGTTAAAACCTTGCCATACATACACACACGTGTTCAAACATATACAGTGTTTCAAACCTACCAAATCCAAAACCTACAGTTTCCTCCCCACATCCAATGACCTATGTTGCCGCGGGTTAATCTAATAAAAAAAAAAAATACATAATAAATATTTTTTATAAGTAATTATATTATTTTATATACATGTAGAAAAAAAAATTATGGTAGGTACTTAGAATTAGACAACAGCGTGAGATTTATACGTTTGTGTATTATTATTTATCGAGTGATGTTTTACTAGATAGATATTAATATATTATATTATGTTACGTTTTTAAAATAAAAAAACAAAAGATCTAGTCCATAATTAAAGTACATATAGCCACATAGATAATATATTTTGTTTTTTAGTTTCAAAAATGTAATAAATATTTAAATATTTTCAGCTTTGAATTACATAAACACAAAATTACAAAATGTATACCTAAAAAAAAAAAATGTATTAACATTTTTTTTTTTTGAATAATAATTTTGATTTTATTGTTTGTTTATTTTATTATATTATAATTGTTCCTATATCTACGTTTTCACTACAATAAACGACTTGGCTTTTGATAAAAATATTTTTCTTAAAAGTCGGCAAGTGGGTATTTCTCTGTTATACAGTAGGTGTCGAGTGGGTCACTGTAATGGATTTATTAAATTTTAATTCAATGATCTAAAATGTAAGCGAAAAACGATTCTGAGCGAAGACGGTCTGTCAGCCTACATAACTAAGTGTATTTTAAGATATTGTTGCTATTAAAATAATTAATTTTACTATTAATAATACAGTATGTTGAATTAATTTTGGCAGAAAATAGAGTCCTACGCTGCGGCAGCGTTCGTCACGTTATTATTCTAATCGGTCTGCTTCAGCTGCATTTCGGGGCAGTTTATTTTTCCAAACATCATAATTATTATTATTATTGATAAACCAGCCAGTGGTTAAAGTGTGCAAAATTTTACGGAGGGACTAAAGTCACCAAAAATTGAGGAGCGTTCCCGGATTCTCACCAAAGTCTATATATCTAACCAATTACCAAACTGTTTTAAGAAGCCCGTGTGTTCTTAACCTCCATAATTTTTTTCATTCACACATCTTTATTCATAAAAACGTCTTTATGTTTATAGGATGTAAAAACAAATTTCCTCCCAAGAAAAATGATCTTACACATATAATGCCTGCTCAGTAAAAATAAATTGAAATACAATGTAAATATTATAGTCTTGTCCGGCGACGCCCGATAATGGCTAAATAGATATTTTGACCAGATGATAAGTTTAATTTTTAATATATTTTAATACGCATTTATTTATTGTTAAAGTAGAGCTGAACTTTTCGGCGTCATAAACAAATTGAACGATAACCGGCGCTTGTAAACATTTGGAAATTTATCAACATTTTTGATTGTAAATTGGAATTTTTGAGAATAAAACATATTATGCTCATTTATAATATAATATTTTATAACTTATAATTTTTATTAAAGTTTTATTTTTTCTTGAGGGTTTTGCAGTTACTGTTCAGCCTTTCTCTTCATACCAATCATTTTACTAATAATTCTCTATACCATAATATACCATATCATATTTGGCATTTGCTTATTGTACTCGGTTACAGATGGTAGATTTTCAATTTTAATAAAAAAAAGTTTTATTTTTAAATGTGTAAAATATAATATTTTTAACTACCAGTGAACTAATTTGAAATACAAATGTTAGTATTGAAATGTTTTTTTTACTTGTACTAAATGTAAGGGGATATTTTAAAACATATTGCAGTTATTTTAAGCGCATAAATGCATACCTACATATTATATTTCAATAGCTTTCAGTGCGCTAAATTAATGAATATAATTGATGTATTATTTAATATATTTTATATAAACGACTATCTAATATACCTTGCTTACGTAGTTACGTAAGTTAAATGAAAGTGTAAATTAATTTTTTTTTGAAAATTGAGCATAGGTTTAATTATTTATTTTTATTACCATCAAATTGAGTTGTTATGTAGGTATAGATTGTAAATATTCTTTTAAATAAATAAAAAAAAGGTTTAATTGTCCAAAAAATTATTGACAAAAATAAATTTAATATTCAAATTTCAAAGAATGAAAAAACTTCACAACGTTAACTCGGGACCTGAGTGGAAGGGTGGGGGGTCCAGACTCCCTGATTCCCCCACGCACAACCGCCACTGCTCACGCTGTACTTGTATCCTCATCAGTCATAAAATAGAATACAAAATCAGCTATAAATATTTTATTAACAATAATATAGATTCTCGCCTTCTCGGTGTTCTAATTATTGCTGATGTTTGATAGTATACAGTAAAATACAATTTGTTGACCGACTCAAAATTTAACCGAGTTGGCGCCTCATCAATGTTACATACCGTGTGGTTAATAATTCTTTAAAAATGAAAATTGAAGTTAATTGATAGAAAATAAGGGTTATATACGTATTATAGACATCCTATATAGGTAGCCAGGTAGGTACTTAAGTCAAATGGTAAATTAAAATGTAATATAGGTATTTAAAGTTTGTCATAAATTCATAATATATTAACGAATAACGCGAGTTATTAAACTTTATAGTCGGTTATTTTTCCATAAAATATTATATTATTAATGTATTATTATTTGTTAAGTTACTAAAAACATTTTTTTTTAAATAATATCAGTTTCTTATTATTTTATTGTGATCAAAATATTTTGCATCATGACCCGATGGTTGTTATTATTTCACACTAAAGATGTATTTTACAAGTTATAACGAAATATGAATAATAGCTTAAATTTTATTGACAGTTTGTGGGTACCTATACAAATATCCGAAATATGCTTGTAACCTATCGTAAAAATAAAAATGTTTTAATACAATTGGTTTGGCGAAAAAACGTACCTATACATTTTTTAAATTTTAACCGTTAATAAAAATAAAGATTTTTTTTCCCTAATAAATGTAGGTAGAGGTACCTATCTATTGTTTAGTTTACTCAGGTATTTGAACGATTATAATAATACAAAAAAAAGTTAATATTTAATAAGAAAACAAAATTGAATTCTTTTTTTTTTTTATCAATTTACGCTAAATTATTTAAAAAGTAACTTGCCTATCTCTGAATTAAATACCGCCGACATTAATCGCTTCTTATGCTACTTCAAGCACACGGTATACACACAGCTGCAGCTGCCCTGTCCTTCCACAATGGCACAATCTGCACCGCGCTCGCTGTTGATAACGTGAAAGAGGATATGCGCATTACGGTCGAGTTGTCGTCACCGCTGGCGCATTTTATATATCCGGAGAAGCTTCAAAAATAAAACGTCGAGTTAAAACACGCGCGCGCGCTCACGTCTCTGTTCTAAAAATGCATTAGTCTTGGCTCACGTCGGTTGAGTGTTGACCACTATTATTAACGTCGGGAAATTATTAACGAAAATAATAAGACACATATTTAAAATATATAACCGCCAAAACTCATATTAGATCGTCATTTTATATCTCTGAATTAATTTTTTTACGGGCGCACACATTATATTTTTTTGTGACAACGCGGATTTATTTAAACATTTAAATGGCTCAGCTAATAAATTTGAAATTATCGAGGAACGATCAGTCATCTCCGTGGGGATTTAGATTACAAGGAGGCAAAGATTTTGGGACACCATTGCTCATACAAAAGGTAAGATTTAAAAGATTCTTTATTGTAGGTATCTAATTTATAATTTAGCGATGAGTGTTGTAATGGTTAGCTAATAGTAATAGTTAATAATGGCTGTCCATTAAAAAGCAAAAGTTCTCAGTAACGCGATTGTATTGCTTGACTATTAATTTTCTGAAAAATTGTTAATTATAATAGTTAAATTATCTAAATTTACAGGTACATTATAAATTCATAGGTATATAATAAGTAATACATTTGAGATTTATTTAGAAACAATATATTTTTTGATGGTGCCAATAAATATTAAGTATTACTTGAGTAGTAGGTAGGTATGTTGCCATATTAACCAGATCAATGTTTAAACATTCAAATATTAATTTTTGTAAATAATATAGTTTAAAAATTTCCAAATATTGTACATGCCCAAATAAAAAATGTTATCATAGCCATTATATACTAAGCTTAAAATTACAGTATTTAAAAATAATAATTATAACTCCATAACTAATTTATGTAACTTTAAATTGAAAATAACACATAAAGATTGACAAATTGAAAAATTAATTTATAGAAAATATAGAATTTAGGTATTCCAAAAATACGTACCGATATAATTTTTAATTCATATTTTAAAGAAATAGAACAGTACACATTTAAATAGGCAAAGTGAACGGCTGTTAAATTATGAATGAACACAAGTAATATATTTAATATTTTCAGTAAAGTACTTAATTCCTTAGCATATTACATAGATTTATTTTACCTCAACTTAAATCGACCTTTAAATTGTTTTTGTATAGGTACCTACTGTATTAGTTATTACTATTATTTGTATCGCTACATCCCATTACTTTCGTAAATAATTACTCTAATATGTTGGTTTTTATATTTCAATAAATTAATTATTATTTCGATGATTAAATTTCAATGTAAATGTGCTTATCTATAGTTCTTCTAAAATAAATTCCATTCAATAAAACTCGAAGCATTGAACGTAGTGAGACCATTCCATTAGTATAAGTTACCATACGAGTATAGAGTATTTTCTATTTATGTAGCTGTGCGTATTGGCCTTCTGTAATTTGGGCAAAGTTCCCACTGTCACAAGTTGTTCGATTGTTATAATCGCCAATCACGAAATCAATTCGTAATCAACCCAATTTAGCATTTAATACCTATTATAATTTATTTCATTACATTTAAATTACGTATTTTCGGTTGTTTTCATTGCAAAACTAAGAGTATAAACTTTATGGTCCAGAGGACTAGCACGGATAATTATCTTAGATGTGGTATATTGGTTTGGCAGTCAAGCAGAAACAAAATATCCGAAAAATCTATTATGTCCGTGATGACATTTGCGGCTCTAGTACATCACGATTCTCCCACGATTACAATGACCCCTGTAGGCTGTTAGGAGAATTAGATACATCTAACAATATTATGCTAAATGTATATATTATATATATATTTGTATACATAATTCAAGATTGGGTCATAGCTCGGCACTACGGGTCATTATAGATAATTGAAAATAAATGCAAAGTAATTATTATTATATTTTGTTTTTTATTTAGGATGTTGAGAGTACAATTCACTTCTACATATAGCTATATAACGAATAAAAGTTAGCAATTTTGAATACAGACGCCTGTATGCTGTAACTAACCTTTCTACAACTTTCGAGACTTTTAGGCCTCAGGGGAATAATAAAGCGTCTGCTTACATAACTATTAAGATTTAATAGTCTGTAGCTGCAGCTAGGCTAGGTGTAAGTAAATAAATAATTTTTTAACATATTTATAACATTTATGCATATTATAATCACAATAATTTACGTAGGTATTATGATAAAATACGCCATGTAAAATATATTACATATATAATATTGATAATTATTGTTTAAACTATTGAAAATCTTTTTATTAGACACTCCATAATGCACCTATTATTTAAAAAAAATATTCTCAAAATAATTAATGATTATTAGTTTTGATTTTTGATATTATAATAATATAATAAACAGTTAAACTGCAAATCTCAAAAAAAGTTAGGTGATATCATTTGAAGTTTTAAGCGAAAATATTCGGAATTTGAAATACGCGCATATCTATGGTATAAATAAGATATTATGTAAAACTGAATCCCAATGGATAGTTATGATGATAGAATTTAAATGTTTTATTATTTTATTAATTGGGGATAAGTTAAATGATTAAAGTTTATTAATATTAACTATATATTTTAAACGGTATAAAGTTTATGAGAACATAATATGTAACAAAAACTATTCCAACCTATGTGTTCGTTCACAAATGGCAAAACACTTGTTTAAACAACTACACTTGTTTATATAATTATTATTATTATTACGTTAACACTGTTTGCTTATCGTGGACAATGAAAATTACTAATACAACCTTTATTTCTATGTACTAAAAAATATATTAAATTATTTTGGTGTGTATTAATTTTTGTAGTATATAGACTAATACGTTCGTATATTTTAGGATTTGATAAAGTAGGTGCTATAGTAGTTGTAACTGACATTTTTTACACAATTACACGTAGTCATTACTATACATATTTTAAATAATTAAAAATTTAACTAAATTTGTTAATAATTTTAATTGTAAAGTAGGCAATTAAACATTTTCTAAAATAAATTTATGATTTTTTTTTTTTTTTGAGAAAGCAAGTTTACATTAAAAGGCTCTTATTTTTGTGAAATCTGGTAATTTTAAAACTATCTAATGGCGTTTCATTGAACACCGAAAAACAGGTCTTACAAGTGGCGATAAATTGTACCAATAAATGCGTGTCACTTACTGTTACCATCTAGTAGCTAGGTACCTATATATTCTACGACAACATTAACAATGATTTTTCTTAAATAAATCGTATTTGACCACTTTTTTCAAAACGTAAAAGTCCAGTATTTTAGTTAAAAAGAGTATTGATAATATTAGAAAGTTTAGAAGATATTTATAATTGTAGTTGATAATGTGAGATATTAATTGGGTTTATTTTAGGTATTGTATATTTTATTCATAGTGAGACAGATAATAGATAAAATAATATATTATATTAATACGACGTACAACATTTTCCTAATAAATAATGAACCTAGTTATAGGAACCTAAATCAATACAATAAACATTACAAGGCTAATTGGGTAGATTTAAAAATGCATTATTTTAGAATTTTAGATGTGTTCACTTTTTCAACCAAAATATATGAGTATAATATGAACACCTATATACTCTTTTATTACAACGAGATCAGCATTCAGCAGTAATCTAAATAAATTAAAATAATAAAATAACTAACATAATATATAATTATATAACATGATATAACTTAAAAACATAAAATATGTCTTTCTCTAAAAATACAATCATTACCTATTTAGTATTTAGTATTTAGTATTTACACATTTATACACATTACACATGGCACTTTTGAGTATACATAGCAGGGCAGCAGAAGTTAGCAATAAAGACGATATATTTAACAATATTTTTACTTATATATTAATTATTATTTGATTTATTAAAGCTATTGAAAATCATACAGAGTTGAATATTTGTTTCATTTTACACTAACGGTTAACGAAATTTAATTCGTCAAGCGTATATGTACATTGTAACAAATAGTATTATTTTGTAGACCTTTATATATGTACTTAAGTCAGTAAGTGACGCACTGACGTCGTTATTCGTTGAATGCCGTAACATATATGTTTTATGTTTATAATATGTTTGCAAATTATAGTTTCCGTTTGATGTCATTCTGTTAACTATCGACCTTAAATAATGTTAATTTGACGATAGTTTTCTAAAAAAAAAAATTGATATTGGCCGCCTGTTCGTCTTTGTTCATTTCATTATTCCCACTTTTATATAATGAATTAATATTATTAATATTTTATATGGAAATAAAAGCAGGGTGCTTTTTAAAAATAATGTTTTTAAATGGTTTGAAAAACACCACATTCCATATTTAATTTTTTTTAAAGTAATTTTAGTAAAGGATGATACTTAACATTTTTTGTTTATATTAAATATTCATAGAATAGTATTTTTTCTTTTAACTTATCGCCAAATAAAGTATCTTAGATACCTAAGAGAAATGCATATAGTGTTAAGGGGTAGTTAGTGTAGATACCTACTGGAGCAATGTACCATAAATTTAGTTGAAAACGTTTGTTTCAATATTTATTATGTATACGTGGACATTTTTCTACAAATAAATCTTAACATTTTTTTTATAAAGTTCATTTATTTTCAAAAATGTAGTGTATTATAGCACCTATTGCAGCTTAAAACTATATTCACTGTTAAGCTAAATGCTAATCAATTTGTATAATATTATATATATACTTAAATACTTCCATGGATATATTAGGTACATTTATATGTATAATAATAATATACATCTAAGTTTACTCGATAGACGATAATACCTACTTATTTTTTTCCTCAAGATTTCAATGTTCTTAAATACTTTCATGTTAAGACTTTTTCTTTAATTTAATTTTAAAAAAATGCTTTGTTTCTAAGTTTAAATAAACAGTAAAAAAATAGTGGGTACTTTTTAGTTCATTAAATAACATGAAAGGCGTGTATATTTTGTTAGTGAATATTGATTTAAACTTGACAGTTAAAGAGTTGAATACGATCACGTATGTAATTTAATTATTTTGTTGTTATGCATCTATCGTTAAATAAAAAAAAATAAAAAATGTACATTTTATTTTTTGAATTATGGACTATTTTTATTATGTATCCAAAATAATCGGGAGGTGATTATTTAAATGTTCAATAATTTACATTTATTTTCGAAACTCACCAATAATAATTGAAACTAAACTAACCTATATAAAACTATTAACTATACAAATTACATATGATGTAAGATACTAAAATGTAATTATAATGTTAAGTTAATTTTAAATATTCCGGAAATATTTTTTTTTTGGGTTAATGATATTAAGAAAAACAATACAGAACGGTTCGAATGTTCGGGATCTATGCCAGAAAGTGAAGTGTGCACAAATTTTGTTTTGGCAAAATATTGGTCATAGCAATTAACTTTACTAGATCACGTTATATAATATGATTTGGCGATTGAATAACCTCGAAACGTCCACCGCATCAGATAATTTGTATAACTCATCATATAAGTTGATCATTTGTTTTTATAATTCACCAAACTTCAAAAAAATATTGTAAGCATCTGCTATCTTGTACGAAAAATGCTTTAACACCATCTACATAGTATATTCTAGACATCTGCGCTGTCAAGTAAATATTATATAAATAAATCCAACAATAAAATTCATTTGGACATAGTCTAATAGAAACCAAGTAGATAGTTATAAATAACGTTTGGAATACTAAGTTAAACAAAAACTAAAAATGGGTGTATTTTTTAAAGACACAGCTTACAAATTAGTTTTATTTGTTTTTAATGGGTTCACCCATATGATGTCTACGTGTTTACATACAGGACGGGGTAAAGCATGCATAAAATGTAATAAATAAGTACCTGTTATCTAAATTATAAGTCCAGAAACATTTACACATGTATTCTAACTCCTAAATATTTGAAAGTACTTTGAGTAAATATATTTTATATAGGTAGTAGTATTAAACATTACTTTCGTTTATGTATACATTTTTTTAAGGTTAGTAAATTGATATTTTAATAACACTATTTATAATATAATATTAAAAAGAGCAGATTTTACTTTTGACAACTAATAAAAAATATAAATACAAATGTACTAAAATATTATTAAACACGTAATCAAATATTTTAAATACAGTTAGTAATTATATCAAACATTAGATTTTACAAATAAAAATTAAAAATACTATTTAAATAAACTATTTTTTAAACTATCTATAGGTTAAGGTCAATAACAATAAATGTACCCTACCTCAACTTGTTAGAGTTAAATTTAAATCATTATTCGCACTATTTTTCTAAAACCTACATTGTGGACAAAAATTTTGGTTGTAATGCCAACAGTCCTAAAAATAAAATATCTTCATTTGGTTGAATGAAGCCAAATATTTCATCATTATAAAATACTTCAATTATTATTCCTATAAAATGAATAATACATGGTTATCCTTCACATATTATTTTAAATACTTTATTATTCTTTGTAGAAGAGTAATATTTCATTTTGATAAAAGATTTTTCCATGGATTCTATGCATGCTTAACTAATTAGTAACCTCTATAGGTCTACACCATATTAAAGTTTTGTTGTGAAAACGATAAATCTAAAAAAAAAAGTTAAAAATAAATTAAATGACTAAAAATAGCATAAAAACAGCTGAAATTTATTTCATGTCTAGGAATGTTGATATAAATATTATTTGAAAATTTCAAGTAAATATGTACATACAGTTATTTATTTTTGATTTACAACAAAAAACGATTATGTCAAAAATTGGTGTTGCGTAAATATTTTCGTTTTTCCGTTATATTTTTTAGTTTTTCCCGTTTATTTTGAAAAGTACTGGATTTTTTTCCTATTTGTAACTAGAAACCATCCTCAAAATATCAAAGATTTTTTTGATTTAAAAACGTGATGAAATACATCATTATAAATTTATAACTTAGGCTGGGATTTCAATGCACTCTGCATTGTTCTCCTAGCTACGCGATGCTCGTCTTATAACATATACGTTACATGTATTTTTGAATCAGAATAAGAGTTTTTATTTTGCATTTTTTGACAATTTTAAGATCATTTTTTTTTCATTTTTTTGGGAATTTTAGGATTTTTTGGGTACGTTCAGAGTCTTTGAATCCAAAATTTTTTTTTGAAATTGTATTTTATAATTTTTACATGTTTTTATATAAATTTAACAAACTATAAAGTAGGTTCTCGTATTATATTATTAAAAACAATTTTAAACTATATGGAAATAATTGTTTTCTTAGATTAAAGAAGTCCAAAATTATCAGTTCTGTCTGTAAAACTCTTTTACAGTATTTTACAATAGATATAATAATTTATCACCAAAATTATTAAGAATAAAAAAAAATGTAGTGCATTTTTTTAATGCACTATTTAAAATTTTTAGGGCATAAAAACATTTTTTTTAGAGCATTTAAGTCCCAGCCCTAATTATAACATCATATAACCAATATAATCATTGCTTCGACGCTCCATCAGAATCTAAAAATATATAGGTACCTATAACTGATAAGTGATAACTGATATTATTGTCGTTGAGGATTGACCAATTTAAATCAAATATTATAATATTAAATAAAATTTTTATTTTATTACAAAAACATATACATATAAACGTTCATTTTTCTACAAAAAGATTGGAAAATGCCTCTGTAGGGTGTTACAGGTGAGCCCCCGATATTAAAATACAGGTTTAAACCAGGATATATGAATTTTTAAAAAACTGCCGTCTTGAAATAGGTTATTAATATATACCATTTTCTATTGTTCAAAAAGGGTATCACAAATAAAAAAAAATTAAATATCTTATTAGCACTGGGTACTATAAATTGTATAAAGTATTAATAGGCATAGGATATATATATATATACATAAATATTTTATTTTAAGAAAGTATTAATTTTATTTCGCAAAAAGTACATTTTTTATTTAAATGTTAATCTTGTATACACAATACACATACAACACAACGCTGAGTAGATCACATAACATTCTGTATGACGTCTTTGTTGGTTCTATGTTTAATAATTGATAATGGCAGTCTGTAATACAGATTACATAATATATACTAATATGAGAATAATTATATTATTATTTTTATTTGTGAAATCGTGTTGATAATTATTTTTGTGCTATAGGTATTACACATTTACACAATAAATAACATACCTGATTCGTAACAATAAATATGTTTATTAAATCTATTGTGTTAGCAATTATATTGAGATTGTAGCTTTTTGAAATTATTAGGCACCTCGATATTTTATATTACATATAGATAATACACTTCTCTGTGTTAAAATCGTGCGCAGACCAAACATTTTACATGAGCGTTGTTATAGGTATATACAGTCGTCAGCAATAGAGATAGGTAAAATATGGTAATATGTAACTAAATTATAATACATTAGAAAAAGACAAAAGTAGTTGTTTTAGGACCTGACATAATTTGTTAAATTCCAACTGTTTTATTTATTGTCTTTGTAATTTTTATTTCGATATATCTGCAATAAGCATACGCATATATGGAGTTCCGAAAAAAACAATTTACACACCTATACGTTTAGATATTTATTCTATACTTTTATTTTAGTCATTAGGGCTGAGAAGCTCTTCTGTCGGTTATATATTTCACACTTTTAATAGGTTTACACGTTTTGCAATAAGTAATTCCGGTGGTAGTTTATAATCACAATTTGAGTGATTTTAATTGGAGAAATTTATATTTTATGAGTCTTGCTGAAAAAATTACATTATGCAAATTTCTCTGAAACGTATTATGGACTATCGATACCTGCGTCAAGCATTTTTCTATAAGTTACAAGAAAACAATTATGTTGGAATTATTTAAACATCTATAAATATAAAGTATTTCTTATTTTTTAATATTATTGTTTTTATTTTAGTAACTAATTTATTAGTATTTTCTATATTACAGTATTGACCATTGAGGTAGCTAGGCAACAGGTATTTTACGTACTAAACTATTAAATTGAAATTTAGTAAAATGTCATCAGTTTGAGAATTAATGTGGAGAAGTAATGTAACCACTAACCAGAGTATACCACATTCATTGTTCTATTATATTTTATCAAAGATATAATTATTATGTCAGTTGTTTTATACTTTAAATTAAATCTTTGACATTTTCTTTTGTTTATTCTCTTAGGCAACTATATTTAACCTTTCCATTATTTCCTTATAGTTAAAAAAATTATGTTATTTGGAGTGATATTTTTAATATACAATTTGTTCGATTTTTTTGAAGTAGGTACATCAAAAAGTACCATATGGTACAAAGCAATGTCAGTCTAATTCCCATCTCTGTCCAAGTTCTACAATTAATACATTTTGATTTACAAAAAAACAAAAAACAAAATTGATCTTATTGAAACGGGTTTTGCGTTAAAACCTTACTATTTTTTTTTTTTATTATTGTTTTTCGATTATTTTGATTAGTATTGGGAAATTACCACCAAAGTTAGATTTGAAGATCAAAGCATTTTTTTTATTATTTTTAAAAATATTCACGGATTCAAAACGTCTATAAATACAAATTAATTTAAAAAAACTATATTATTACTATACATAAGGCATATTATACTACTATATTCTGTTATATTAATACTATCAAGAAATACAACGAGGAAATGATAATGACATTTTATCAAAAAATTGTAATATTTTATTGATAAATAATAAATTTAGAGTATTAGGAGGTTTTGAAAAAAAGCATTTAAAAATAAAATTATATTATTTTTATATTTATCATTAAAATCGTTTAGATTGCTTCTGGAAATTTATAATAATAATACTTTAACATATTATGTTTTTTAAACAAAAAAAAAAAAATGTTTATAAAAAGATAAGGTATACAAATTCAATGCAATTTTAAAATGTTAACCACTCCTAATCAGCAAATTTCTCCCAAAGTGTGAGATATCAGGTATGATTTGTTCCGTTTTAAAATGGAGAATGGCTGTTCCGTATATAGCATAGGTTTCCAAACTTTTTTCACTTTTTTGGACCAAATTCTACGGCGTGGAGCAATTACTTACAGTAGAAAATAACAGCATTCAGGGAGCATAAATCATTTTTCCCCTCAACAATTTATAAATTTACGGACAATTATTGTTGAAGTGTTAGCACTGATACTTTTCAAGTGTCTCCTAAAAATAACGCATTAATTAGCGATTAAAGTGCTTAGGTAAGTCATCTTTGTAATTTGTATTTATTTAGTATTTATTAAGTACTTTAGCACTCTTTCATACTTCATCCGATTTCATCTTCGTTAATGTAAAAAAGTTGTAATTTATGCGTAAAATATCATATGATTTATTCCTTTTCACAAATTATGACCTAAGTTGGCTAACTTAGAGTAACTTGAGTAGGTATAACCATAAAAGTATTGAATTGTTGTATCTTCAGATGGATTTTTTTTTTTTAATTTTTGTAAAGTGTTTTTGTTCTTTTTACTTTTTGCAATTGCACATTTATTAAATAGGTCATAAAAAATAACTCAATAATTGAAATACTCATAATTTTAAAAATACAATGTATTTGTATAAATAACTATTTCGTCTGTTGATTTTTGAACCACAAAAGTGAATCATAAATAATAATTCTCATTTTCTGATAGGTATAAATGTATAATATAAATTACTGTCATAAGTAGGTACACAAGTAAATACAATTTAAAATAGCATAATATAATAATATTATCATAGAACAATTTAAATTTCAAATGTTTTAAATATTAAAAAGGAAAAAAGTTTATTATTGTTTTTGTACACATGTTTTAACTAAGAAAATGAAAACAATTTTTTGTAATGGTTATATATTAAATATTACCAAAATATATAGGTTGGTTTTTTTTTAAACATTATTTTAAATATTTTTAAGTTACCTATTAAACATTAAAAATACTTTCATGTGAATTTTCCAGTTAATACGTGCTATAAAAAATATCCTACATTTTATTATTATTTGTGAGTACATTGTCTCAAATAGTTATAGTTTTAAAAGTATTATGTTATGTGTAAAGACGCAACACTGTACAGCAGCAATATAAATACTTGCTAAGACATGTTCTTAGACTTAAAATAGTAGCTATTCTTAGTGTGATATACCTTACTTTACGTCTAATATTCTTTTTCCAAATTAAAGATGACAATATTTATTGAGTTTACTAAAGTTGTTTTTTTTTCATTATATTATTTTAAATAATATTTTTAGTAGTTTTTGAATATTTTCAAGAAGTTTCTGAATTAAGACATCATATACCTAATATTATTGCTTAAATAATAAATATATTAAATGTTGTCATCTGCCACAGTGTCATATTTATTTTTGTGAAAACACTTTTCTCTACGACCAAATTGAGGCCATGTTTGAGGGGCTTAAGCTTTACCACTTAATCAGTGGCTTGTTTAGATTGTCGACAACGGAGAAGTATAATAACACTTTTCAAAGTAACCCTGTGCAACTCCACTCCACTCTTCTAAACATTAAATACATTTAAGTTTTAACTTATTAGGTTTTTGTTTACAACTCGATTTTACATTCTGAGCAAAACGATAATTCAATGAATTTTTTTTGTGTTCTTCAGTGGACACTTTTTTAATAAAAAAAATGACCCGATCTTAAACTAATAACTAATAGGTATAATCGTATATAAATAAATATTACAATATCCTTATAAAAATATAGGCTAAAAGATTGTCTTCACTTAAAATAGTTTTTCGTATACGATGATTTACTATTATAGAAATTATACAAACAAAAAAACACAACATTGTAAAATCAATATATTTATCGCTTTGCTCAGAATTTAATAGCATTTAGGCATTTAGGCATTTAGGCTATTCGTTTTTATTGCCCTGAATTTGTAAAAAGGTGAGCTTTAGTAATTTAGAAGTAAATAATAGTACTAGGTACTTATAATAGGATTCACTGCTTACTATTTAGCGTTTTGAAAACTTTACTTTTCTTGTCATTTAAGTATTTGACAAAAATCGGGAACGGCCAATTGCCATGTTAATAATATCAAAAATTCAAAACTATAATAAATATATAGATAAATTGTATAATATATATTATTAAGTACAAACTTATCGTATTCCAACTTATCTTATTTTAAAATATCATACAATTTAATGGATCATTATAAAACAATTAAAATAATACTATGGCTATTCAAATTAAATATAATATAATATTATATATAACAAATATTTAAATATTTATATGTACCTAATTAATGGCCAATTAATGAATGATAACTGATTAGGATGACATTTTTAAAATCTATTAGTATTTATATAAGTAATGTTTTGGAAATTTAGTCTCTTTTTTAATTGACATTATTCATTTTCCATGATAATTATTAATTATCATGATAAATATTAAAAATATGCATATTTATATTCACTGGTAGGTAATTGTTAATGATATAGTGAATACCCATAAAGACTTTAATTTCTCATTAATGTTTAACTGATATCTTATTTAATTATAAGGTACTTACTTTTTTTTTTATGCCACCTACTTGTATGTAAAAATTTAAAAAAATTTACAATTTGTAAAACGTTTCTATAGTACCAATTGTTAACAATAAACATAAGTGATATTAAATATTTAATAATCACTTATTTGCTGTGCATTTTAAAGAAAAAAAACAGGCATTAAAATTCGATTTGAGAAACATTTTAAATGAGTTTTGTCTATAATATTTACAGTTGTGATTATAGAAATGAAATATTTTTTAAATGCGTTTATTATAATTAACATTGCTTTAAAATTTGAATTACACTCTAAGACGTAACTAAACAATACTATACGGCCTACTGTTCGCAAGTTGCCTATAATAGTAATTAAATAAAAATTAAAAAAATAAATAATAATTATAGACTATAGCTAAGCGTAGATCAAACGCAGTTTGACAAGTTACCAATTTTGATTCTATGTGTTAAGGAATTTTCACTCTATAACATTATAGGATAATTATTTGACATAGTTCAATGACATACACAACAATTTTTTATATTATATACAATATACATAAATCAAAAAAATCAAAAATGTGTGTTCCATTTGTCTAATTAATAATTTGTCCGTACCTCTAATAGCTACAATCATTTATAAAATTATTGAAATGCTATTCTATAAGTTTTTCATATAATGGAAAAGGGAAAGGTATAATTTTGGCAGAAACAAGTAACTCTCAAATATCTATTGACAACTGAACAAAATTGGCTTTTCATATATTATACTTATTAATTCATTAATTCAAAATATATAATGTGTAAATTATTAAAATTAAAATCACTAAAGATATTTTCTAAACGAACAAATGAACAAATGTATTAATATTATGTTCTAGGTCTATAATCTTTAATTTTTATCGTTACGTCCTTGATTATTTATTAAAAAATATAAATCGGGATTATTATTAGTAATACAATCTGTTTAAGTGACATAGTGCCTAGTAATAATATTTATAGCAAGCTATAACAGTATAGTTTGGTTCGGTACATAGTCATTAGTCATTACTCATTATTATATAGGTGAACAATAGGCGTTTAATTACGTGCCGTGTTCAGTATTTAAATATTCGAACAATATCGAAGGTATTTTTTATGTATAGTAAACTTAAATGAAAGAAAATTGTATTCATTTTTTTTGTAACACATACAGTCGTATTTACATATTTGACTATTTAGATTTTAAAATTAATATTTGTTATTTAGGTAGGTAGCTTATAGTTATTTTATATTTTGAGTGGAGTGATGAAAGTATTGGTATTACAAAAAATACAATGTGTATGCTTTTGTTGTATCTGGCGTTTATCACGTTTTGGAACATTAAAAATTGAGGGTGTTTTTGGTAGAAAATTAAATCTAGTTGGTACATTTTTTTTACCTACTTTTATTTTGATGAAATTATTTTTTCTCAGTCAAAAAGCCTAAAATAAATATATACTAATACGAGGTTCCTCGTATTTTTTTGTTTTAGTGGTTAGAATCAAATTTTGTTATTTGTTAAAATTCAAAAAATACTAATACATAGTTTACTATTACTTAAATTAAATCATTATTTCCTATAGACCTATTGACACTTTCAAAATATTTTATGTACCTACCTAATACAATTTAAACAGTTTATAGGAATTTATTTGAAATTTATTAATTTCAAGTTTTTTTTCCTATACATATTGATAGAAACAGTTAGTTTTGGTCAGAAAGCTTGAAAATACAATACGAGATTTTCATAAGTTATTCTTACAGCATTCTAAAAAAACCAAAAATACATAATTAATTTACGTTTATACACATACTTAACGATTTTAATTATTATATTGTCTCATTCAAACAATTCAAACTTTTCGTTATTACGTTTGCCTATATCTATTATGACTATTTATTCTACATTGCTATGAACCTATATTTACACCGTTCTACTGTCGGTATTGATTTATAACTTAATAACAATAATACACAATATAGGTAAATATATAATATAAAGGGCGATTTTTTATGCAAAAATAAGTACAAATATAGGTACTACCGTATAGTAATAGAAACATTAATTAATAATAATACTAGTATAAATAAATTATAAATATCCTTTTGAAAAGAAGCTGCTTACACGTCTATGCTCAAAATCGTTTTTCACATGCAATGATTTATCATCGGGTTTAAATTTAATTATTAATTCGTTTACAGTGACCTGCTCAATGACGATGTATAGGTTGTACAGGTACACTCGAAACCTACTATACAGCAGATCGACCTCGCCGTTTTTTAATATTAAACATAACTACTATACAGTACCTATACATATTACATGTTAAGTATAATTATATGTTTTTTTTATCTACTTCTCATTTTATCATACAACTATACAAGACAGTGTACTATGTTAATAATATAATTATGTCTAAAATAAGTGTTCAGCAGAAATACATTTAAAAGTTTTAATCTTTTAACCATTTGCGTCTAGGTATTTAAAGTATCTTCCTATGTAATACCTATTGACTTTAACCATTGTTGTTCCAGTTGAAATCTTTAATTACGTATTATTACTCCAGAGACTAACTTCGAGTGAAAAAAATATCATGATAATGAATTCGCATACCTTAGCCCTTAGGTCAACATAGTTATGTTCCTACATAATATATCAGCGTTTTTCTTCGGTTTACAGTACAACTATTTTATAATAATTGGCCAACAATATTATATTCCCAAAGAAAAAAAACATACTTCTTGGAAACCCACCGTCTTCAAACTACATTTATTTATTAGTCAGTAATAATTAGATAAAAAAAATCAATTTTTAAAGAACAAAATATTTATTGTATAGATTTTAAACTGTTCTTGTTTCAAAACAATATTATTATGAAATGTGAATAATAACGTGTCCCTCAAATTACAAACTATTTCCTTAGATGTTTGTCTTGTGTATATAATATGAGTATAATATATTATAATTATACTTTAAGTTCTTTCATTTTGAACATCTTCCAATATTATATTCTTCCCTAGACACTCTATTTTTAATTTTTTTTATTTAACCTCATATATTTTTCAGGCCCATCGAAATTTTATTTTAGTTTTATATTATTATAACATATGTAGGTAGGTTTATATACTATATACACAATACACTCTTCTACAGTGTATCATGAACATAAAATATATTATGTTCATTTATCACATTCAGTGAACCACAAGTCAGTAAATGTTTATTCGTATTTATGCATTAAATAATAATAATAATTTTTTTTTATACATTTATACATTTTTTTAAATTTATCATATCTTGAAAAAACATCTACTATTTTATACAAGCAGAAATTAAAACTGAATGATTTTTTTAAGATAATTAACGGATAGGTAAAGTTTAATAAAATATATTATGGATTTTGTTTAGATACAAGTTTACAATGAAACAATTTAAATTTATTCTAGGTCCTACAAGAACATTTAGTTTTTAAACAATGTGATAAGATATTTTATTAGATATAATTAATAAATGAAAATACACCATAATACAATATTATACGAAAAATAATAAATACACAATACACGTGATACGATAATATTTCATTTTTTGCAGACAAATTGTGTTCATCTTTTTTTTACTTATACCAATAGTAGTGATGATTAAGCATTTGCATATTTTTAAGAAAATTTAGCAGAGAAAGCTAAAAAATTTTTTTTATTGTATTATGAGTTCTAAAGAAAATAAATTTGAAGTCTTGTAATTTTTATATTTTTATTCTATTATCCGACTCTTTGGGATTTTTATCATATTTTTTTCAATTGTTGTTCGTATGCTGTTTCATAATATTTAATACCATAATTTAATTTTCATCTTTAACAACTATGTGTTCTACAGTTATACATTTTTTTATCTATTTTACAATTTGTTCTACGTGTATTGTGTTTTTAATCGACATTTTTTTATCGTATTTTAAATTTTTGTCTTTTGACATTTGTTTATTAGTCGTCGTTATTCGATTGCATATTTTATTTTATTGAAAACTTGCATATATAATTTGTGCAAAATATTTATCATCGCGTGTACATTTAAGGACTCCATTGCCACACTCGACTTTAGTATCTCGCTTTTTTTTTTATAATACATCTTTACACTCCTTATTTAATACATAATGCATGCTATCATAATATGCCAATGAATATCAATACTATTATTATTATCTATCCGTCAAGCACTTGTTATTTAATGATGCTGAAGTATCTCTGTTCAATTGGTGGCTTAACAAAACAATGGTATAGTCTTGAACAAGTAAATCTCTATTGTACATAAAATGTATAAATATGACGAAGCGTATTTTAATTTTTATTACACCGACAACTGTCCACACACGCATAATACGTCCAATAACACAAATGTCATGTTTTTTTTTAGGTGAATTTCGGCAGTTTAGCCGAGAAATCTGGTCTTCAAGTAGGCGACGCCCTAGTCAGGGTCAATAATCAAGATGTGTATGACGTGAAGCACAAGGATGCCCAAGATGTTATCCTGAGGGCTGGGAACGCTTTTGAAGTGACCATACAACGGTAAGAAAAATTATAATTTTTAATATTCAGTAATATGTTCTATTGTTGTCGAATCGTGTCGTGTGTATATTGTAATGATTATACGTCGCCGAGAAGTCGATCCGTTTTTTTTTTAATCATAACAACAATATATAATAGTCACTATTTTACTATACCCATAATATGTGGTAATATTATAGTGAAACGGAATATAACATATTTTTGATTATAATCTGAAATAGAAATGTTTTGGAGTTTTTAATATAAAACACTATGTTAACAATAAAATAGTTAAAACAGAAAAAACCAACAATATTGTAACAAATGTGAATGGGTAGGTTAGGTACATTTAGTGTTTAACTTGATTTTATCATTCTAGTGTTGTAAATAATGTTCTAAAAAAATGTATATTTGTAACTTATAAGTAACTATAGAACTGTATTACAAATTTAAACAGGTATTATACAATTTACGAATTTACTAATCGAGTTTAATTAAATTTCAAACCCTCAATTTTTGTACGACTTAAATGTAAGTAAATATTTTTTTGACACGTATATAAGGTATAAATGACATTTATTAATATTGTCAAATATATTACCTAAGAAACTAGTATATCTCTTTCCTAATCATTGAAGCGTGGATTTATTGCAGTAAAAGTATCAAAATATGCAGTAAAAATCTTGAAAATATGCAAGAAAAAAACATTTTAAATTGGGTAGTATGGTAAAAAATGCACTATATTTATTTGATAATTATTATTGTAAGCTTTTAAATGTATGAGGTTTTAAAATAATTTAAATCAAATTAAAAAACTTGTAATGAGGTATAATGAGGATAATGAGGTATCTACTTAATTAAATAATCTTTGTTTCAATTACTATTTAGTGCTTACAAAAGTTTGTTTGAATTTTCTATTTGACAAAATAATATTTTATATTATCTTTTTTTTTAAATTTTCACTTCAATATATGCAATAAATTTTAATTTTTTTCAAAATACCATTAGATATGCAAAAAAAAATTGCCACAAGCTTCAAACTACTAATATATATAACAACTGCTATATATCATTTTTGTAGAGTAGATGATAGTTTCATCTAACTTGATATCAATCGCGATAACTCAAAATTACGTACATTTAAATAATAAAAATAGATTTTTGTTAAATCAATTTTATTTAACATTATGTTAAAAATAATTTTTAATGGTATTATTTTGAGGTTTTTTTTAAAATATAAATCGTATTTTTTAAAGGTGTTTTTTTTTTCGTTAGAACATTTAACATTGAAACCATACTAATCATCTATAAATTAAATACAATCTATCATTTAAATATTGTAATTCAGTATCTAATGTGACGTTAAGTTGTATTTAATATGTGGTTGGTCTGAGTCCAAATTTATATGTCCGGGAATATATTTTGTGAATTCTATTTCTAAAAGGAAGTAATAACATTAATGTTTCTTGTCAAACAATTCCTTTGACATTGCTGAAAATAATATACTTTTCGGATCATAGCCAAGTTTGGATAAATTACGCGAAAGAAAAAAACATTACGTGTTTATGCATAATATTGTTCATTTGTTCATGTTCACGTGGTAATAATTAGGGGTGACAATACAGATGACAATATTTTTTCTTTCAAAGTTAAATTTACCTTTTTAATAATTCAACTTTAAAATATTATTTTCATCGTTTTAAATTAAATGATTATTTATGAATGAAGTACAAAATGTATATGAAAGTATTTTTAGTGCTCTTGATATTTTAGTTGATTAAATTGTTTTTTACGATCATAATATTATATTCAATTATTAAGAATATAATACTACTAATTTCATAAGTTATGCTGTAAATGATTATTTTTATTTTATATTGTAAACCTATAAAATAATTATTAACATATCCGAAATAGTTAATTTGTATACATATTATAATCTTAAAAATGTAAAAAATTTTATTTATAACTCTAAATTTTGATGACCCATTGTCAATAAAATTTAATTTAATTGGTACCTATAAAAAAATATACTTGCTTCTGTTTTAGTGGTGGAACGAGTACATGGAAACCGTCAGTAACACCTGTTGGACCAAGTCCAGTGCCCAGTCGTCTGTCCCAATCTCCTCAAATTCTAACAAAAACATCGTTGGCCAAAGTTGGACCACAATCTCCTGCATTTGGTTCTTCGCACAATTCTGTTTCACGGCCATACAGTGGAACTTCATCGCCTAAAGTAAATAAAATTAGTTTACAATCATATGTGTATTTTTACTAAAGAAATGTTCATAGGTTAATTCGAGTGGATACAATAATGATTCTGGAACTGTTAAAGCTATTGTAAATAAACAGTACAACACACCAGTAGGCATTTACAGCGAGGAGAACATTGCTGAGACGCTTACAGCTCAAGCGGAAGTATTGGCTGGAGGAGTCCTAGGGTTGGTGGATGTTTCACAAACTAAAGTGCATAATAATTTACGTTTGAAAAAATTACAGAGTCAATTTTAAGAAAAACGAAAAGAATTACGAAGCTAATAATAGTGAAGTGTTTAGAATGGTACAAGAAGCCGATAAAGAACCAAGGGATTTAAATACAGGTAAGATATCCATGCAATTCAAATGCAACCGCTGATATATAGAGATTTAAAAAGAAAATGTCTTTGTCGTATTTTTTTCTCCATAACGTTCAAAATGTTCTATACGCAGAAGTTAATCAAAATGTTGTTGTCGATACGATGAACAAAAATGCAACGCGGCATGTGTCCGCGCCTGAACCAAAAGCACCACAAAGCGCTCCCAATCAAAATATTTGCGCCGATTGTGAGAGACTCATAGTGTAAGTTATGTAAAAAGTTGTGTATTGTGCTTGGTGCTTATGGTGACGCTTTGAAAAAGATAATGTGGTAGGGTGGACATTTAATCTTGAACACTTTTATAGTATATTGTTATCATTTATTTAGATAGGTCTGAAATTTCTGATTTTAATACTTCGGAAATCAGAGGCTAAGAAATGTATTTTATTTTGGAATAATAGACCTACAATCGAAATTCGCATATTTCTCGGCTTCAAGCCATGCGATAGGGGGCCGTGCTACATCACCACGCCCTATGACACCTATAGCAGCAAACATGCACATGCCCGAACAACGGGATCCATATTTGGGTTCTCCTTTGAAAGAAGCGGACACATACATGGAGAATGCTAAGCGTATCGAGTGCAGTGATTGCAGAAACGATGTTATGTAAGATTTGATAGATTCCCCTTGGTCATCATCTATAAACCCATCCCGAAACCACTTTTAGCAAATTAACACGCGTGGCACTAATACATTTTGTGTTTGTTAGTCATAATATTCAATTTTACTATATAAATAATAAAAGTTCACCTTAAATATAGCGGTGTGTTCGTACGCATCAAAGATAAAAGTCTGCACGTCGAATGCTTTAAATGCGCCACTTGTGGATCATCTCTGAAAAACGTGGGCTATTTCAATATCAACAACAAATTGTATTGCGACATTCATGCCAAAATGGTTGCTAGACAAAATCCACCGACACCAAATTTGGAACCAGTTACCGTAGCACCGTAAGTAATGACTTATAATGGAATTGTTTCGTGTAAGTAATGTACATTGGAGCTCAACATTTTGAAGTCCGACTAAAAAAAATCGTGTCAATAACTTTCAAATATAAAATTAACTTAGTCTAGATATATAATATATAGTATATACACGTATTATATAACTCTGAGGAAATAATTTTTGTTTCTTCAGCTTACCAAAAATGTCGAATTGTAGATATTTCACTGTACTACTATAATAGTACTTACCTATAATTTAATTTTAAATGATTATATAAATTCAAAAATTTGATTACACAAAAAAGTAAAAAAATGTTAGTTTTTAATTTAACAAGTTTTAAGACTATAGTATAATGTGCATTGATGGCAAGAATCTTGCCACAAAATATTTTCGAGTTAATTTTGAATTAAAATATTGATAGGTATATTACTATAGTCAACATTACTTACTTGTTTTGTGTGTAGGAAAATTGTTCGATGAATAAAATGTCGAACGTAAATTAAATAATATGAATACGTATTTATATTAATCGCATAAATTATCTTTTAAATTAATCTTTTTTTAGGTTTCTTTGAAATATTCAAATGGATCTTTAATATTTTAGTTTCATATATTCATTACAATATTACGTATATACGTAATTATACTATAAATTAAAATAGCAGTATAATTCAAATTCTCGATTAATCAAATAAAACAAAAAAAAATTATATTTAGATACCCACGATGTTGTGACATTAGTAATTAATTGTCATGTATTAATTGTTAATTATTTTCTACTGGTTTTGGTTTTTAACAGAGGCTCAATCCCGCCTTTAGGATCGTTCAATATAATACCAAACAAATCGAAGGACGCGCAATCGCCACAACCTAGCACCTTATCGCCAATACCATTCCACGTAAGTTACATTTTTGTAATTTATACGAATGTATAATCTTATTACAAAAGCTATGACACAAATGTATAATAGTTTTAAAATAGATCGGCAGTGATGTCTGATAGTTAGGCATTCATTATATATGTATAATTTAAGCTTTTATCTATTATTTCAAATAGTATTTTACTATACTTTTATAATTAAATATTACTGTCTTCTACTAACAAAAAAAAAAAGATGATAAAAATGTATCAAGACAAAAATACATTATTCTTGAAGGTTACAACATTTGAAGGGACATGGAATAGACAACTATATTTATTAAATACAGTACCCATAATAGGATATGTAAAACATAATTATTCAAAATATTGAAATGTTTAAATACTTCTTACTATGTTACTATAATTATATATTTCTTATAAGTTGAAATTTTTATTTTATGAAAAATATTTTTACTATACAGGCTCCAAAAGCTCCTAGTCACGTAAACGCTCCCAAACAGCAGGTACTAAGATCAATACTATATATAATGTGGAAAATGTCAATACTAACCGTTGTTGATCATAAATCTAGTGAAAGTTATGATTAAAATGTTTTTATGTTTGTATTTAAATAACAAAACAATGACATTTTTTATTTTAATTTTTTATTTTTATGGTTAGTTAACAGTTATTATTTGGCTGGATGAAAATGTTTTTGATTATTGTTGTTGCTTGATATTGATATACATCATACCAATTAGGATATAGTCGTGATTAGTGAACATTGTTGTGGTCACGAATTAGTTCAGAATTGGATAGATTTTGTAGAATTAGATATATCAATAATTTTTATTTATTTCAAATAAAACGGAAAACTTTTGGTATAAATTTGTAATAAACATAACTTACCAACACAGGAAATATTATAATACAAATTCTAGGAAAGAGTTATGTTATGTTTACAGGTTGCACAGTTGCACCACTGCAATAATTAGTATTTTTAGTAAATTGTCTTACCAAGCTTATTAGACTTAAAAGTTTACACTTTCAAATATTTCTAAAAAGCATCACCGTATCATTCGTATCATCAGTATGACATTGTCTGCAGTATATTTATGTATTGTAGTAATGTAGTATTGTACTATTGTTATGATTTTACTAGGTTATTAAAATGTTGAAACACGCTGTACCTTTGTGTTATTAATGCTTTACAAAATGCAATATTTTTCAACAATGTTTTATTGCACACAATATTCTTTTCTCAATATTTACAACCAAATGAACTTTTTTAAATAAATTATTTTTCAGACTCCGTCGAAAGTTTTTTCGAATGCTAAACCATACGAAGCACCAAAACAAACGCCAACTCCTCCGATGTTCTCTGGTGGATATAGCCAAGTTCAGACCGGTAAGTTAATAAACTTTTTATGTGTTAAACTTATACTAAAATTATATTATAGAGTCTTGAATACATAGGTGTTGATTTTATACAAGTAAAATAAAGAATATTTTAAGCCTCAGAAGGATTAAATAATAATTGGATGAATAAAAATACCTACCTAGACAGCTTAGATTATCTAAGAGAGTGGTTAACCGTTAACCAGCTGAATATTTTCTATTGGTTAGCTGTTATCACTGATCACCATTTTTCGTCCAAATAATTCTATTTTATTCAAATCGAGTATAGTATAATTTACCATTTTTTTTAAAAGTAAGAAGTTTTATTTTACGTGTTTAATATTTATACAAGGTGTAACAGAAATACTTGTCAAATTCAAAAATTGTTGTTCTAATCAATATTAAAAAAAAAACCAAATAAAAAATATCAATATATTCCTATACAAATTATATAACTTGAGTGTGTTACGACTAAAGCTAAATTTATTTTTAAATTGTTTTTAAACACAATAAATGTAGTTATGTACATAATATGCATGAATATTGTTTATTTATTTAAATTTAAAATGTATTATAAGAATTCAATTTAAACACAAATAAGGTGGGACGAAAAATGGCTGCTGTCTACTCAGTTGGCCACTCTCTTAGTAGCTCGGCTCTTTAAAAGTACCTAATAAAATGAATTTCAATTAAATTAGTAAGCTATTTGTAAGCTATAACAACTGACATCTGTATCCTAGGAATAACGTGTATAGTGTTCAGAGCTGGGATTTCAAATTAAATATTCTTAAGCAACCATCTTGGTAATATTTAAATATTTTTATTGAAAAATACATAGGTAGTAAAATAGCCGGGCCGGGGATTTCAAGATAACAAGGATCTGCCTACAAAAAATGTTAAAATAAATATTTTATCTTACTAAAAAATGCACAATATTATGTGGTTTTTTATTTTAGCAAGAGTAAAATCAGAAAAACGTAATAATTTTATTTCTAATATCAATATAAAATATTAGTGTTAGTGTGTTACGCAAAAACAAATTGTAAAATTATTTATTTTGTAGGCTTCAACTCTCAATTGAAAACAAAATCTATTACTTCAGGTAAAAATACCATTAGTTGTAATTATACTTTTTGATGTGCATAGAAGTAATAGGTATAAAAAAACAATTCCATAATTTATATTTTATTTTAAAAAAAGATTTACATCTACATACATTTTGTTTAAATGTAACCGGTACTTAACCTATTTAAACTACTTGATTGATTTATATGGGTGATTATGGAATTGGTTCTTTTATTGTAGTTAATATAATTATTATATTCTGACTGTGTTATAAATTAAAACAAGATATATTCAAAAAATATATTGAAATCAGCTGATATTATAGAAATAATTTTACAAAATAAGCAAAAACGGTTTATATATATTAAAAAAATATAGTTTTTAATAATAATAAATTTAAAACACTAATTATTGTTTATCTTACCTAATCATAAAATATAATTCAAGTCATATTATTTTAAATTTTTTCAGACATAAAAACATTCAACTCCAAACCACGTCCTTTCTCAGTTGCATTCACTTCTTAGATATCTGTACAAATATTCTAAGCTTCTGTTTGGTTTTGACGATTTTAAAAGCTTATTTTTTTTTTAATTGACCGTTTTTGTTTGAATTAAATAATTTTATAAAATATAAAGTCAGAAAATAAAATTTATAAATGTCTTATACAATAAGTCAGTAGTTACCAAGATATTAGTAACAAAATACTTACTACCTAATGAATAAGGTTAATCATTTTAATTAGAAGTAGGTTTAGATAATATCAAATACATGCTTATAATTTTATAAATATGTAAATTTTATTCTAAAACTGAAAGCAAATTTAATTAATTTTTATTTTCATTGGTGTTCTGCCTTAATTTGCTAACTTCAGATGAACCTAAATACAAAACTAACTCTCTACCAAGACTACCTTTCCTTAAACCAAAACTATTGATCGGTTCTGCTTTTTGTCCTGTGGTATCTAAGACAGTGTCATATGATTCTGGTAAACGCGCATCTATTTGTTCTCAAGAAGTGTGTCGTACTATGACAGAGTTCAAACACTCATTAAATGATTCAATTGCAGATCAATTATTAATAGAAACTACTAAAAAAGGGAGACCCCATTCACCTGTTCCAGATGATAAGGGTCAAGATTTTACTTCTGCTGAGACACCCCATGATGTTCGATCTTTATTACCACAAAATAATAATATTAGAGCAATTTCACCAAATCAATTAATTACTTTTCCTCCTGAAATGCCATCTCAATATCGTACATACTCTAAGCCACAAACACCAGAGCCCAAAAATAAAACCATTGTTATGGACGGACCCGGACCGACGATTGCTTTTAATACTAAATCTCAATCAGAACATTTTTCTCGATACCCAGATGAATATTCTGAACATATGGAACTGAACCACTTACCTAAATTTCACGGTTTTAAGGGGCCAATTAGCATAGCAATGGAAGTAGCTCCTGATCGACCATTTACTCCAGTTGCTCTTACTGAACCGATTATTAAACCAGCACCTTGGATATCTTTACCTCTAGAAAATGAAAATAGACCAGAATCTCCATTAGTAGCTGCTCTGCAAACAGCACCTGAAAGAAGTTATTCACCTCTACCAACTTTTGTATATGCTTCTGAACTCTTACCATCACCAATAGTAGATCCTACTAATGAAATAAATAAAACAGTTTCAAATTTTCAAAGTCAAAATATTAATTTTGGATCATCGGATATAAAAAATTCAACAAGGCCTATTGGAAACAATCCTGTTAGATACATGCATGGATATAACAATAAAACTTCAACATCTGAAATTGTATTACAAAATAATAAAGAGTTACCTCAACAAATACAAAATATAAATTCACAAAAAGAAATAATAACAGATTTAGGAATGAAATCATCTCAATTTTCTTTAGAGAATTTAACGATTTCTGGCCCCTACGAACCAATAGGAAGTAAATCTAATTACAATGAAACATTTATTACTCGTGTGCCTAATTTTGAAGAACACAGAAAGAATCTTCCTGAATGCAAATTTACTACTTCAAATCAAAATATGCCATTGAACCATTCACAATATCAAAAAAACTTTACAAAACCGCCACAATCATCAGTTTCCGATAAGTTATCAATGTCTAACAGGTCTATGGGACCAGGAATTAAAAATAAAGTGTCAACTTTTACACCAAATACTTTAATAAGTGACACGTCATTTTCAAATCAATCGTCAAATAGTCATTATAAAGTTATACCAAATATTGACAAGAAGCCCACTCTTACTGTGGATAGTTCCTTTAAGTATAAAAGTAACCATCCAAGTACTGTTAAATTGTGTAAAGCTATTCCATTTTTCTCTAATAACACGTCTTTTCCTCCATCGTCTGCATTTAATCGAACACTGTAGAACGACCTCACAAGTCCCAAATGTCACTATAGTTAAAAAAATATTACATTACACCAGTTTATGGCCGCATTTAAATATTTAAGTACTGTCTTACAGTTTTACTCTCAACTTTTCTACGTTTTTTAAAGGTTTAAAACTTTTAATTATTGTTAATGTATTTAAAATTGTTATTTCAATAAAATAATTTGCAAAAAATGTTAAGTCAAAATTAATGAGAAGAAATTAATATACCTGACAAATATCATAATATATAGCCTAAATTTGTTTCCTAATTAAAATTATAATAATTTGTTCAATACGCTTTTTATTGTTTATATAATTCATATTAGATTAAAAATTAATTCAAATGTTTATTTTGGTTTTTACCTTAAAATACTAACCTTAGATGAGTCTAAAAATTCTGTTAACTCCCAACCAAGATTACCTTTCTTAAAACCCAAATCTTCGACCGGTTCTGCATTTTGTCCTGTGGTTTCTAAACCATTAATTACGGACTCGATTATGTGTCCCGCATCGTGTGCCAAGGATGTAAGTCGTACACTAAACCAATGCAAACAATCGTTAAGTGCTTCAATATCCACGCAAATGTTAATAGAGTCATCCAAAAAAGATCGGTCTCAATCACCACATCAAAATTACTATGATATAGGAACTTCTACTGCAGAAGTGCCCCATGAAATTCGATCTCTATTGCCACCAAATAATAATGTCAGATCTATTTCACCTACTCATTTGGTAATATTTCCACCAGAAATGCCTCAAGAGTATAGAAATTACAGTAGGTCAAAAACGTCTACACCACAACCAAAGCATGAAATTAATGTAGAAACTGAATCACGGGGCTCAATTAATTCTACCATTAATCAAGTGGAAAGCACAATTTCTCGATCCACTGTTGAATGCTTAGAAGTTGTTGAATCAAAATATGTTGAAAATGTTGAATCAAATTATGTTGAAAATGTTGAATCAAATTATGTTGAAAATGTTGATGAACATTGTTGTTCAAAACCCAAAATATTCGACATCGTACAAGATCAACCTATTTCTCATATTACTATTACTGAACCTAAAATCAAATCAAAACAACCGATTATTGTAGCTGAAGAAAATAGATCAGAATCACCTATGCTCGCCGCATTAAAAACTGCTCCCGAGAGAAGTTATTCCCCACTTCCTACTTTTGTGGACGCCTCAGAATTTATAACAAATCCAATAGAGAGTCCCACAGATGAAGAAAGACCAATGACCATGACAGAAGCGTTAGCAATAGCTCCAGATCGTAGTTATAAATTACCCGAATCAAATGCACCGTCAAGACACGTAGGGAACAACCCGGTTCGATATATGCATGGGTATAATAAAAAAGCACCTGCGCTTCCTTTACTAATGACAAGGACGTTAATATATTCACCCGCATCAGCTATTGATTCAGAGGAAGAACAAATAGCTATTTTAGGATTAAAATCTTTCCCTCCAGTGTCGGACGAGCTTAAATGGTCCACAGCAGCAGGGGATTTTGACCGTACCGAATCTAGTTTTGAATATGTAGAAGAATTAGTCTTTGATGCACCCAAACTTGAAGAGCCTAAAGAACTAATAAATGAAGAAATCGATGAGGTAGCTGAACCATCTAAGTCTCTCCCTAGACATCCATTTACCGCTTCAGGTCTCCATGAGCCATTTGATATACCACGCTATCAACAAAGTATACCAGAAAATCCTCATCGAGCTACCCCCTCTGAAAAATCTTCTGCAAAATTAATAGGTCCAGGAATTCAAGAAAAGGTGTCTTCATTTACACCAAAGGCATCTATAAAAAATACTTCGTTTTTAAAACAAGAAACTCATGTAAGTTCTAAAGTTTCTCCTGCCTTAGGTTATGAGCCATCGTCTTTAGATGGGGGTTCAAACAAATCTAAAAATGCTGATCCCGATGTCACAAAATCGAGTAATTCTGAACCCGTTTCATCTAATAGCACGTCTATCGTTGCCACTCCTAAATTCACTCCTATACCCAAATCCTTTAAGGAATCTATTCCATTAACACCACAAATTTCCATAACTAACAATACCCTTGCAGAACCGGTCGCTCCTATGCCTAAATCATCATTACCTGCTGCATTGTTATCTAAAAAATTAACATGTCTTACAAAAAAACAACAACCTAAATGTGTTCCAACACCTATACCCATACCCGATATAGGTGGTCAGCCAACGGGAAGAGCTGGTGCTTCAGCTGGTCTTACAGCACCCAGAAGGGGTCGTGGAGTGCTGAACCCACAAAATTTAACCCCGGGTGCTAGAGTGCCGCTGTGTGGACAGTGCAATTTGTACATAAGGTAAATAATACTGTGATATATGGTATTTGTATGTTTGTGTGCAATAGTTAGTACTTACAGTTGTGTTTATGGTCAACTGATCAAGGTAAGATAAATAGTAGATTTATTAATGTTAGAAAATTTAGCACTTGGTTTTGTTTTATTTAACAATGTTTTGGTTTTTACAACTCATCGTAATTGTTATTTGTTTGCTTCTCACGGTTATTAATAATCTCCCAGGACTCGAAAAACTTACGATTACAGAAGACATCGATAACAATGCACCAAAGATCATTAAAAACCCCGAATGTAATTGTTGTCAAACCCCAATCTCAAGGTTTGTTAGCTTTTTGCTTTGGTTTTTTTTTTGTTTTTGCACTAATACTGCAGTTTACGATTATGTTTTTATTTAATATTCTATTATTTATACAGAGGACCATTTATTACCGCTCTTGGCAAGATTTGGTGTCCGGAACATTTCGTGTGTACAAATGAAAAGTGCAGACGTCCATTACAGGACATTGGTTTTGTTGAGGAAGACAACGGCCTATACTGCGAATACTGTTTCGAGCAATATCTTGCTCCAGTGTGCTCTAAGTGCTCCAAGAAAGTCAAAGGGGTAATATATAGATCTGTTGATTGATTTTACGTTAACAGATAATCTAACAATGATTGTTATTTTATCATAATGTAGGATTGCCTGAATGCCATCGGAAAACAATTCCATCCTGAATGTTTCAATTGTACATACTGCGGCAAACTTTTCGGTAATAGCCCGTTCTTTTTGGAAGATAGTCTTCCATATTGTGAAAATGGTAAGTTATTAAAATAAATATATCGTTATACGATAAATATAACAATTATGTACTATGTATATTTTAGATTGGAATGAATTGTTCACGACTAAGTGCATAGCTTGTGGTTTTCCAATTGAGGCGGGTGACCGTTGGGTAGAAGCTTTAAATAGCAATTATCATAGTCCGTGCTTCAATTGCTCTGTACGTATTTATTTTTCATTGTCATTGCCCGTTAGTCATAATATGTTTGATAATTACTATATATTTTTTTTTTTATATGTTTTTAACTATTTATAGAAATGTAAGATAAATTTGGAAGGGCAGAGTTTCTATGCGAAAGGAGGAAGGCCTTATTGCAAAAGCCACGCACGCTAATATAAAATACATACACCAATTGACCATTGTGAATAATTATTGATAACTTACCAAACAATTTTTATTGACGTGTACAACCATTTCATTTAAAACCATTATTTATTTTCTAGTTTAGTTTTAGCTTAAATAATCCATACATTTTTAGACTTAGACGATGCTTATTTTAAATTTATTAACAACATTGTACCAACAATTTGTTTAGGCATAAACTTAATCATTTATTTATTAATTATTATTTATTACCTACGTAGATACCAAATGTGTATTTAGGTAAACACATTAAGATTTAAAGTTATATAACAATTTTTTAGATTAGCATATCAAGCGACATACATGTAGTTTTAGTAGGTACCTATCACCAGTTTATAACCGTATATTTTGTAATCCAGTAAGTTATCTTATACAAGTCGAATATTTATTTATTTATTTGTCAAAAATATTTTGTTATAGTTAATAACTTTAATTCAATTATGGTATTATATTTTTGAGCCATTTAAGTACAGAGCTGTATGCAGTCTAGCTTGTTATGTGTGTTACCTTTAATGATTTATTTAAATAATTATTGTAATATTTTTGTTTGGCTTTTACCTAAACAATATACATGTTACCCATTATAGATATATTATATATGATAAATAGCACATACCTATTTAATTATTTGGTCGTTATAATTGATTTACCCACCATGTCGTCTTCAATGTTGTATAATATATAATTGTTATCATCGGCCAAAAAGGTGTTAAAACTTAAAAAAATTGTCAAGGATCCAGAACTTACAAAGCCTCTAAATAAAGCCTCGATCTTCTTGGATAAAATTATTAAAATATCTATACCTTTAACAAAGTTTAAAAAAAAAAAGTAGGTGTGTACAAATGTATTAGGTATTTTCAGTATGGATAGTTATTTAGTGATCAATTTCAACGATATTCGACATTTAATAAGTAAGTAAGTAATAAGTATAGCTGTTTTTGGGAGTGATCTGCGTGCTTTAAACTTCAACAGGCTCTATGTAAACACAATTATTTACATAATAGGTAAGTTTGATTTGCTGACATAGTCATTGAGTAAAAATAAACAAATGACATAGTTATATTGGGAATTTAAATCGTAAATTCTACGTATGGTATTATTGTATCAGAAGTGTTAACATGGAATACGCAGTTTGAACGTGTTAAATTAATATTATAGAGATGTAGCATAAGTTGATACGCTGATTCTAAATTATATATTATTAACAGGTCGATCAGACATAACATTTCCTTTTTTGTAAAGTCATAAAAAATACAATATGATATCTGAATAATTCACAGTGACTCAATAATTGAAGTGTTATGCAAACCAATAACCATTAAATGATTTCCAAAACGACTTAACGTCGTATTATTTCTAAGTGGTACATACCTAAGTACCAATTAGAAATTGTATAATATTTATCAATATAGGTATTTGGATACCGAACTTTAGTTATTTAATATTTTCTATCGTCTAATTATATAATCAAAAAACCAATTTTTAAAAGTGTTAATTTTTACAATTTGTATTATCTTATCAACACACGTCAATACGCCATGCAAATATTAACATGGACAATACTTTTTTAGATTAAATTACGAAAATGAATATATTGTGTGAGGCGTGAATATTTTATATTAGTTATTTTTTTTTATAGAAATAAATAAACAAATTTTTTTTTTCATTTTGTGATGAAATAACTATTATCAATAAGTAAACAATTTACATATTATTAGTATATATATTTTTTTATTTATTTAAAAGAATGTTGAAGTTAAACATTTAAACTATAGATTATTAACATTATTTTTTAAAACCTTAATTTTGTATAGGTACAATTCACCTATTAGGCATACAAATTCTTTAAATATTTTATTAATGAAATAGATACGCCTACTAAATTGTGTTGCATTAAAACTGAAACAAAAAAAAAGTTGATGCGGAGACTTAATAAATATTCCCCAATGGCCCAACATACCATTTTCCTTTATGTTTACAGCTTCTAATATATTTAGGTAATTATTTATCTGAATATCTGTATTAGGAATAACATTGTCTTTGATTATTATAGTATTTTTTTAATCATTTTGCAGTTTTTGACATTATAGTAGGTACCTATATGATTATTGATTGTTTTTTTTTTTATAAAATAAGTAGTCGATTATTAGAAATCAGAGTGCTGCTGTTACTGAATAATTTAATTATATTGGCCAACTGCCTAACAATAACCAATCATGATAATGAATTAATGAAAATGTTCTGGTCTATCCAACATTGCTTAAAGTTAATAATATTTACCTTAGAACCTATTACCTAATAAATAATAATATAAATATACATATAATTATGGTAGTTATAACTGATAACTTATAGTAAGTACTAACCTAAATGAATATTTCACTATTCCAGTCATTAAACAACAAAAAGTCATTGTATTATACATTTGTACCTCGTTTGGACCTTTTAAGTAGGAACCTAGTATTTAGAAAAGACCCTATGTATGGTAAGGTTTTTTTGTAATAATAATAATAATAATAATAACACAAATTTTACTCCACCTTATCACATTTTGAAATATGAGTATCTTATTACTTAATAATATGGTTGTAAAATTACCTAGGTACCTAGAGGTGTATAATATATAACTTTTGTATGCAACCATGCGGGGGATGATCAATGGTAATAAACCTAACCTACTTACTAATTTATTATTAATGATATTGAAAGGTATTTAAATCATTAAATGCCATAGTTGTTGAGCTTACACATATACAATTGTGACAGCAATTACCATAGGCATAGTATATTAGCAGTCACGACTCAAGATTACAACTATCACAGTTTACTACCATTGTGTACCTGGCTTTAGAATACAATTGTACAGTACATAATTTGTACATTGGCATTAAGTATTAAAATATAATTTTTCTTAAAAAAAAAGGACTATGAGATCCAACCCCCGATCCTCCATCCTTTATGGACTCATGATGGGTAGCAAATTCAATTTCATATTATTTAATACATTTTAATTTTAAAATAGAACATCATTTTTAGAATATATATTTAATACCATGAAGGCATTAAAGGTGTAAAGTTAATGATAAAATATTATTTATTTATTTTATTTTTAAAATTTGTTTTACTATAGTATACCAGGTGATTCTTTTATCAAACAACAGTAACAACACTCATTATTTCAAAAAGTGTAAATATTTTTGAAAATATTTTTTTACATAGTTTCAAGTAATTTACAAAACAACTTTTTTACTAAAAAATTATATTTTTTAATATTTTTTATCCTTATGATTTTTTAAGTTTTTTACTTTTTTGAATGACAACATGTAGTTTTAATTTTATATTCCAAAACTTCATATTTTTCTAAGAATTTTGATACATAAAAATCGAATTTAGGACTATTAGTTTATGAGTTATAAGTATTTAAAGTTTAGATGAGTGGAGTAGTGGACAAACATTTTGTGGGGTAACCCCGTACCACTCCACTCTGCTCATCTAAACTTTAAATACTTATCAACTCATAAACTAATAGTCCTAAATTCGATTTTTATGTATCAAAATTCTTAGAAAAATATGAAGTTTTGGAATATAAAATTAAAACTACATGTTGTCATTCAAAAAAGTAAAAACTTAAAAAATCATAAGGATAAAAAATATTTAAAAATATCATTTTTTAGTAAACAAGTTGTTTTGTAAATTACTTGAAACCATGTTAAAAAATATTTTGAAAAATATTTACACTTTTTGAAATAATGAGTGTTGTTTGATAAAAGAATCACCTTGTGTAACTATCATGACCAAACAAAATTTTAAATTTTAAATGAATACAAAATAGAGTGAATATTTACATTTCAAATAAAATAATACATAGTTACATCGTGTTCAATGCAAATTACTTTTTCAAATTTAAATAATTCTAATCCCCAAAATAAACATTTCAAAAAAATCAAACATACAATAAAAGTATTGACAATCATATTGTTTTAAATATTTCATACGTTTTTACATTTAAATGTGGTAGTTTGTCCCTAGAGCCATGCTAAAGTTTTTATTATGATTATAGAAAATAAAGCTATGCTTATTGGGAAGGTGTTAATATGTTTACTTTTTTCTTGCAATACTAATGTATTTAACAGTTGTTACTGACAAATAAAAATTATTATTGTTATTATTATTATTAAAAATAAATATTAAATTGTAAAACTAATTTCCTTCCCCAGAACTACAGTAATTAGTTATTTGAATGTTTATGTTATTTATATTGTCCCTAATAAAAATTAGCTATTAAGAATGATAATAAAGAGTAATAATCAAATATGAACTATTTGTACCAATTATCTTGTATGTTTTAAAATTTAATTTAATTCATATAAATAACTTATTACAATTAAATACAGTTTGTTGGACCTAACTGTAGACTTTTGGCTTTTACAATAACTAATTTATTTATTAAGTTTTTAAATCTCAGATTTGTCACAAAAGTATCATTTGGTAGGCTTAACAGTTACCAATGAAACAATGTATTGCTATTTACCTTATAACAATTTAACGCACTGTAACATAATCGTTTTAAACATTAAAATCTTAATATAAAGAAATATAATATGTTTGATTTGGAATTTGCAAAATTATATTCAGTGGCAGATACATGACATTAAAAGTGTAATACTTTTATATTTATTAATCTCTTACAGTATCTTTAATATTTTATATGCTCATGTTTCTTCACATTTTAAAAATGTGAGTACTTTATTTATAATTATACGACTATTATAGGTGCTTATTTTGTGTCCAATCCTTCTTTTTATTTCTAGAACTTCGCCTAATGATGCAATAATTTATTTATTCTTTCATAAAAAAAACTTCAGAATTGAGAAATTTTTCAATCATTAGAATTCTAACTTAAATTAATCAATTTTAAATCGTAACAAAAGAAGTAGAGGTGGGTTGAACTCAAAAATATTATCTTGAACCAATCTTTTTACTCCTATGTCAAACCAAACAATTCGTTCAACATAGAACCGAACCTGAATCAAACATTTAATTTAATACCTAACTGAACCCTAACATTTGATTTAGGGCAAAATAATGATATGTTAGTATAGTAATGGATTAGAAGATCTTACATTAGTCAATTAGTCCATAAAGTATAAATAATTCAATAACACAAGAAATAATCACTGTTGGGACAATTATGATTTTAATTTAATTTTTGAAATATTAAAATTAAAAATAACACTTATACAACTAGAATAGGCATTCAACTCTGCTCTTTAAAAATAACAGACAGCATAAAATACGGGTGTATTTGTGGTTGATAAATTAGACATTAGACAAAATAAATACCAGAAACATTTCTTTTTTTAAGTTTGAGTTCATACATTTCTTTGGAATTTAAACTATTTTTGAGTTAGGGTTAGTAATAGAATTTCAAACTTTTTATTCGAGTATGGTTCAGATTAATTTTTATAAAAATAAGTTTGACTTTCAAACTCAAATCATATGCTTAAAGTTTGGTTTGATTTTTTAAACTTAAAACAGTTTGACCCACCTCTAAAAACAAGTATAAGAAAAACATTCTAATTATAAGCATAAAAAAATTGTATTTATATATTATAACATTATTAAACAATTATTTTTTTTTAAATTTATTTTTTATAGTCTTCATTTTTACAGTTCTAATATAAGATTATCCTTTATTTTTTTTTTAGAACGATCTTTTGATCTGACTATAAAATGTTTACCATAGAGCTGAATGAGATATCCTTCAAGTTCTAGTTCGAAAATACACTGTTCTTTGGGTACAGCTGGAAAAACAAATATAATTTAAATTAATTTAATATATTATCACATTTTTTTATATAAGAAACTCACTCTTTAATTTATTATCAACTCCTATGATTTGGAAAGTATTTTTTGTTTCAAGAATTATAACACCTGTCACCGAAATAAATGAACAACATTTGGAACTGACCACCTTGATGTGAGCACCATGAAAATCACACTTGTACAACGAAGTCATAAATTGTTCCCAATGTTTACATCCTGGAGTACCATCCCATCTGTAAAATCATAGAATTTATGAATAACAATACTTAAAATATAGGCATTTTGTCTTACCCTCTTTTGCGGAGATCGTCAAAATTAACAATTTTTTTCATGTATGACATCCAGAGCTCGTTCAACTTCATTGCGTCAATATATGATAAAACATTTTTTGGTGGATGATTTAATCCTAGTATTCGTTTCAATTGGTTTTTCGGTTTACATTTTTCTACAGGTTTCGGTTTTTTCTTGTGTGTGTAATTACCTAACCAATATATCTAGAAAATTAATCTTTATTATTAATCATTACCTATATAAAATATTATTTTTTACTTGCCCTTTTAAGTCCAGAATCTATTTCCTTATTAGTCACTTTCAATGGCAACAACTGACGTGCTAACTGATTAACAGTTAATGGATTTTCCACTTTTGAGACCCCAGAAGACTCAAATGCTGTTTGTGACAGTGGAGTGTATAAAATGTTAGCTATGAATGAGAAGAATGTTATATTATGATCGTTTATAGATAATAATAAATTCATTTCATTTAAAATTTACTTACACATGTTTTAAATCATTCCAATTAAACTCTTATAATATGTATGTGCGCCTGAAATAATTTTTAAAAAATATTTGTATAAATTAATTGAAACTTATTAAGACATTTTTATTTTTTATAGCATAATAGTGTAATATATTATTCCAAAATCATGAAAAAATAATCTTATGAGCTTAATCAAGCTTGACATTAACATAAAGTAACAAATCATGTCAGAAAAACATCTGTTATCTCTGTCGAACGCATACAAACTATGACTATTAATAAATCATAATACTTTCAGCTACCTGTTGACAATCCTTAAAAATATATCAATTTTGTATGAAACTTATTGATAATATTACTTATTAGTTATTCCTCTACTTCTGAATTAATATTAAAAAACAATTTTACTGTATAGTTTATGAGTGTACGAATAACAATCTAAATTTAAATAATTCACAATAATTCCCATTCCCAGTCTCTTATTATCGGCCATCAGGGTAATGATTTGGTTTCGTCGTGGGTGTTGCTACTCGTCTGCACACAGGCATACAGCACACGAACGACTGAACGACGAGCTTTATACCAATAACTCAAACAAGGACCGATCACCAATCTCAGTATTATGATTATTTATTTATTATAACGCAATTCTAACCGGTAATGTTTTGGACGAGTCGACTACATTCGTTTTCAAACGTGACGGCCTCAGCAGAAGCGAAGACGACCAATTCAAGACATCGAGACGACGAGACAAAGCCGTCGTCAATGCTGATTGCTGAATGTAGTAAATAGTAATGCACTCTGTTCTCTGGCTGTGCCGTGCGTGAATCGTGATAAGAGTGCACCAAATGGGATGGGGGGCGCATGAGTCCGCGAGTGACTTGGACCGAAACGGTTCGAGTAGGTGGTAATAAACGTTATTATTATTGTTGCCGGTTGCAGGAGCCGTTTGTCGAACGTGGCCGGTGATAACAGTCGCTGCACACCGGTGATAAGCACGTGCACTTCGCTGCGCTTTGGTCGCGGGCAAATCCATCAGTCGCCGGTAAGGTAAAGGACCGTCGTCGTTCCGGGCAGCCGCGCACCGTCCCTCACCCGGGCGGCCGACGTGGACTCGCCCGGACCATGACCTGCCCCAACGCGCCGGCCGGTGCGCAGGCCGAGCCAAGGGGGCCTCCGCGCGCTCGGTCCGCCGACAGTTACCCGACATTTTGGGCACCCGCTGTCCGCACGTGTGCATTTTGAGCCGCACCGTTCACGGACGCATCACTTGCCCGGATTCGTACCAGGGTCCCAGGACGCCGAGCGCTCGGCCCGGCCGGCTGCCGGTCGCGGTCCGTCGTCACCCGTCGGTCGGTCGGTCGGTCGGCCGCCGGTCGCTCCGTCGTCGCGTACGGGCTGCGCCGCCGCCGCCGCCGCCGACCGCGAAGCTTGCAGACTCCCGAGTCCCGACGGCTGACCGCCCGGCACACTAGCACAGCACAACACAGCACCCCGGGCCCCAACATGACCCTCGTCGAGGCTCAGGGCTTTTGCGTGCTGCTGTTGCTCATCATCTATTATTACGTTTCGCTGTGGTCGTTTTTCTCCCGTTACGACGGCACGGTGATCGACCGCCGAGGCTTTTACATATTCTTTTGGTTGTTTTAAACGCGACCGACACGCCGACGCCGTCGTCCTCACCGCAGCCAGTGCAACGACCACCGCCGCCGCCGGTCGTGTCCACATGTCAATATATAATTTGTCTATATATTTTCCTCTATCGCTGCATCGGTACGTATCGCTACACGCACGTTTATAGAAATAATAATAATAATATTATCGTGGTTGTTACGCTATGAGACCCGAACAATATTACCTCATAAAGTCATAACGCATAAGCCCATTATTACATTATTGTTGTATGCCCCAAAGCCGTAAACTGGGTTGCCGATGGGGGGGGGGCATGAGTCTAGGGTTTTTTTAGTAGTGCAAGTCGTTCAAATATTTATTTTGCACAGGCGTAGGTATATAATGGACTATATAGTACTGTGTCAGTACATTTAGAGTGGTTTTCCACAATACAATACGTATATAGTAGGTACTGATTTCAGATATAAGTATTTTCACCAACTCTTCAATTTTAAAAAACTTCAAAGATCGCTTTATATTTAGCCATAAAGGTATATAAAGTGGTTGCGTTTATAGATTATTATTGGTAAATTATTTGAAGAATATAGAAAATCGTCATCTCTTCCAGCAATTTATTTTTCAAAACTTTAAATAAAAATATTTATTATATTTTGCACACCCTCCGTCCAGAAAAATATATCCTCCGAGTTACGCCACTGAAGGTAGGTATATATTATTATTATTATGTACGCGTATCTGTCGCAGGAAATCGATCGAGCGAGAAAAGTTCGGGTGACGCAGACGCACAATATTTACCCACTATAAATTTCCGCCGGTACACTTCGATTGAAACGCATACGGTTGGTATAATAAGTTGTTTTCACCGATTCGTTTCGTTTCAATTCTAAAAAAATATTTTTTCCCCCGGCTGTAATATAATAAACGTAAAATTTAATCGAAGCAGTCGAAATGTAAAATTTGATAGTATCGGTACATTATAATTTATAATGCTCGTTGGTAAAGTTTGATACAATTTATCGTATTCTGTGGTTCGTTTCGTCGAATATTATAGTATATACTTTATAGTCATCGCTAACATTTTAATGTTTAATTCGACGATTTTAATAAAATCGGCACCTACTAAAATACAAACGCATTGGGCATTGGGATACACATATAATTTATAATAAAGAACCTTGATGGCTTGATATATACAAATTGCTTTATATCAAGGCTCTCTACTTCGTACTATAGCTGGTGCAGTCACCATTCGGAGCCTGTTATTAAGTTTATAGTAAATTACAGTCAGCAAAAACACAAGTGGGGGGTTTTCTAACCTCTTATAGTCTTATAAAACCTTTTCGCTATAATTTGGGTGTTAGCATTATATTTTTCCGACAAAATAACAATTGATATTTCAATATTTGATTATACTAATTATTTAATAAAGCAGTTTCACAAGTACTACAATCATTTAGAGTCGCTGTTGTAAAAAATGTTTCAACTATTGACTCAAAATATAATTACGATTAAAATATTTTATACCTATTCGTTATTATTTATAGTTTATACCATTTAGTAAGACAATAATGATGATGGAAGTAATATATATATATATACCTAAACTATGGAATCTCCATCATTATCTATTAATTATTATCTAATATATTAGATATTGGGTAATAATGAAATATGTAGTTTTAAAATGTACATTGTTTTATCAGTTTTCGGTAAGTTTGTATCGATTCAAAAGTTAATTATACAATAATACACATATAATTATATACCTATTATAATAATCATATAGGTATTAATAATATATTATAAATGTAATGTTTATGGTAATAATTAATTCAACCTACTGTATTACTAATAGTAAAATAAATTAGTATAATTATAGCAATTAGCAGTTGAAAATATATATCATAATATAAATTTAGTGATATAGTATAGGTTGTCAATTTTTCGCTCAAAATTGATTTTCGTATGCATTGATTTATCATTGAGTTCAAATTTAATACATACATTACAATGACTTACTCATTGACGAGGTACCTATATAAACTCGAAAGTTTCTCCTTTTTTTATTTAACTATTCACTTATTTACAAGATTTATTATATAATATGATATTATTTTATTAATTTTAAATCAGTTATTTATTTACATAAAAGAAACAGGGTTGCAACTATGATTCAACAGATATCATATCAAATATATAAAGAAATTATACAATTTATACTAATAATAAGTCATTAATAATATTATGTACTTTCTTTTAAAATATCAATAATGTGTAAACTATAATTCATAAGTATAATTTTGAAAATTGAATATTTAATTAAACGTTTTATTAATTTATTATGAAAGTTCCTCAAATTGGAATTTTTTTACCTGCTATATTGTAGGGTGATACTTACATTTGCTCATTTCAACATTTACTTATTTCTTAGAAAATATTTCAAGCATTGAGAAGGCTGACAAGTGGATTATTACAAGTGTATTATAGCCAAGAGTTGGAAACTGGTGGCAAGTGCCCCCCCCGTGAGAAAATTTTTTTTTTTTTTTGAACAATGGTGTCATAAAGTAACAGATGATATTGTAATAAGTATATTCTAGTTCTTCAAAAACTAAAGAAAAAAAATTAAATGCCCCCTCAAAACAAAAAAATTCCAACAACGACATTGGTGATTTTGACTTGTGTTTGCACGTGCGGAAGTGTTTGTTACCTTTAATTGATCGTTTACTATACAAACACAAATACACGTTATGCACAAACGCACAATGGAATTGCCTATACTCAACTCCTTAAAAACGAGCGATTTCGAATTTATATTATCTACTATTAAAGTAATTTATTTTACTGACAGTAACTTATATTACTGCCTATACCAAATACAAGTAGCCTGTAAGTAAACCCTAATAGTTGAATTAATTTTTACCGAAAACATTGATTTTGAAAATGTCATTGAGTATAAAAATTTAAAAATATAGTAATACACGTTAAATGTTTCAAATACTTACCACGAATAATATTTTTAAATTACAACAAAATAACTAAAATCGTTATTCTTTGTTAAAACATTTAATTTCGTCCAAACTTATGCTTGTATAAAAAAATTGTGCATACGTTAAACATCAAAGCTTTGTATTTTAAAAATATATTAATGCTTTATATAAATACAGACATGATACTATATCTACTGTCAACCATAAATAATGTACTAGTTACAAAAAAGTTATTAACATCAAAATTTCTAAATTGTATAAATACTTTAGTGTAAAAAATTCTTATATTCCTGTTACTATACACTTATGTAAGATTCTAAAAATTAATATATTTGATTTTCATAACTTAAGACATTTTAAATTGTATTTAAAACTCGTAAATGTAGACGAAGTCGATTATACATTATTATTATTTATATACTTAGTGCTTTTGTGCAGGCCCGGATTTACGCATAGGCCCGTGAGGCCCGGGCTTAGGGCGGCAAATTTTGTAAGAAATTGAAAAAAAAATCATATGAATATTTTATGCATTCGTGTAACTGCTTAAATTTATATTATATAATATTTAATATATATACAATATACATTATACATATATTATATAAAATATTAAATTTATTAGTAATAAATACTACATTTTGGGTGTGGTATAGTGGGGTAGGGGCGGCATATTTAAAAGGGCCTAGCCGCTAGGGCGGCACCTGTTCTAAATCCGGCACTGCTTTTGTGAACTCTTTATAACTCTCCATCACAAGGTAACAGCTTATCAGAGGGTTGCAAATATTTATTAGCTCTTATTATCTCAATATATCTTTTTTTATTCATTGTTATCTATTATATTCTGTAGATATATTCTATGTAAAAAAGGAAAATTATTTGCAAATAAACATATTATTATTAAGTATCTTTAAAATGTTTATATTGCTTTGACAACAATTTACGATGAACCTTTAATTTAATTTCCATGCTTTTTGACATAACATACATTTTTATATCGGCATTTATAGAAAAAAATTTTCAAAAAAATTTGAAAATTGTATCATGGAGAAAATTATAAAATAATCATTTGGTAAAAATGTCAAGTATTTACGGTTATTCGTTTTTAAATTACAACAAAATATCAAAAATAGATTGATGAGAAATAGTTATAATTTACTAGTGAATATCCAGAATATCTAAATATAATATATCCAATATCAAATTCAACTTTAAATGTTCAAAAAAAAAAAACTTGACTTTTCGGTAAAAATGTTTTTTGTAGAAAAACTTACGAAGAATCATATATTAAATTTTTGAATCTTATATAAACTAATTAGTACTTTGCACTTATATAGATATTTATATATTTATTAAAAACAATTATTAAATGGTTAACTCTTAAGAAGTAAGATCCAAATGTCCATAAAATATTAGCTTACAATCTGCAATAGGTTGAAGGTTAGAAGTAGGATGTAGGTACTATATAGGTAAACATTCTCTACTGATACAATAATAATAGCTTCTAATACGTACCCAATCTAAAAAAAAAATTTTCCAAAAACACCTTGATATAATTCAATGTTGGTCCAACGTCCAACCATTGAAAGATAAAAATTAATGAAACCATTCATCATTTATAATTTTTTTTTTGCTCAGGTGTATGTTCACCAATCAAATTAACAAATAACGAAATTCCTACTGTATTCGATGTAAAATATCTAGGATTCATCTTTGACAAGTGATTGCACTAGGCTTCTCATCTTAAATCTAAAGAAAATCAATTAATTCCAGACTTCACCTGCTTCTTCCTCTAATCTGAATATCTGATCTAAATTATCAACCAACTGCAAACTTACAACCTATAAAACCATAATAAGACCAATATGGGCATATTAAATCCAAGTCTGAGGTTCACCCTCAAATCGTAGAACGCTCCAATAAGGTTTCAGTCCATTTGTCTTCTTCAAATTGCCTCTGATCCATAGTATATAACAAATAATAACCTCCACAAAAACTTCAAAATTAAAATATATGGCGAAAATTCACTATCACCTTACTTCACTAGAAAACTCAAAATCATCAAAATCCATTAATCAAACTTCTTACCTCTTACACCATCCCTCAAAAGTCTAAAATACGGCTAAAAATATGATAGCCTAGGGACCTTCTCTGATCCTGCCAAATCAATTGGCCTGGTGGTAACTACTGGATGTATATCTATACCCATCGGCCATCTGTAATTTCTGTTATTGTAATAATGTCATCAAAATTAAAATGTATATAACAACTGTTAAAACTGATTTTAAAAATAATAAAAATAAATGTATTTTTAGGTCTAGAAGCTGCATTTTATAGAATGTTTGTTTATATAATAAGATAATAAACATTTGTTTTTTTTTTTAGATAATAACTTCATTAAAGCAACACAATAACAAGACAATTAAAGGTATCCATATTCCTCTACTATGCATACGCAGTTACCTTGAAAAAAGAATTTATAAAATAGATCTTTTACCAACAAACTCAATAATTCAGGTAATATTTTTTATAGAGTGTTCGTTAAATTATTGTATTTATGTGATTCGCCTAAAAATAAATGTTGTACCTATAACTTTATATTAAATAGTTTTATTATTATTTATTACCATTTAGATTCCAATACATAATGCCACTAACTATGACCAGATCAGTAGAACCTAATTCGTCGGTAACTACATCAGCATACCTATCTTCTATAAAATAAATTATTAATTTGTCATTAAATCGTTGTATAATATTATTATAGATAACCAAAAGTACCAGAGAAATGTTGCAGCACCAATACATAATTCCAAAGTCAATTGAAATGTTCATCGTTCCCAATATTGGCCCCATTTAAAGGGAGGTAACCCTCATTTAAAGGGAGGTAACATCAATTATTATCCACCCACGTCAATTTGTTTTCGGTCGTAGAAAAACAGCAACTAATAAATATAACACAATGATGACTATGTTTAACACTTCAATGATAATATGATTAATAAAATTACACAAACCAGATTACCCGTAAAGTAAATATTTTTTTGTTCAAATTTGTTCAAACATTTAAATAATTAGTTTGTTTGTTCAGAATATTTGTAGAAAAATAAAAATAGGCTTTTAGTGGAAAATTAATTGTTGAAATTAAAATAAATTGATTAGATGTGTGAAATACCCCTAAAAAGAAGTAAATGTATACTAACATATAGTAGTTTTAAATTTTAATATTGCATACTGCAATAATGTAGTATATAAAATCAAAGAAAAACAAGAAATCTATCTTTATGGACCTGTGATCTATATGATAAATTATTCACATCAAGTTCCAAATCCTTTCATTGTGTATTATTAAATTAAAAGTAACATTTCTTCACTTTTCTTTAATTTGAACATACCTAGTTAAAATGTACCTATAGAAAAATTGTTTTAAAATTTGTGTTTTACAGTACCTAATAAGATTGATGTTATAATTAAAATTAAAGAAAAAAAATATTTAGTTTAAAATGTTTAAGCAAATTGTACAAAATTATGCAACATAACTAACCATTTTTTATTGTTAAACACTTGTTGGATCATCAATCATTTCTTTTTCCTTCGTGTCATCCATCTGTGTTGGGATGTACATTGTAAATATAAATAAAATATCTGATATTTTTCCTACGTACAAATATGCAATTTGTATCGAAGTGTCTTTTCTACAGTTTTAAATATTTTGTGTTATGAATTTTTAATTATTTCGTTAATGTTTTGATAATTTTAAATATACTTAAATACTTTGTGTTACTGTTTTTTTTTTTAAATATTTTTTAACTTTAATAAACGTGTGATACTATTGAGTTGTTTAATTATTATTTATTATGTAATAATAAAATAATGTCTAACTAATAGCCGATCCGGCCGGTTGCAAACCAAAAAAAGGAAACCTCGACGATGGCTGTGATTCGGAATAATGATTATTCCATAACAATATAGGTAATTTATATTGTTTGTAAAATCTAGGATTTATTTATTTTATGAAAATTATTTCAATACTATAGCTTTATGATACATGCAAATGTGCAATATTTCTTTCATGATTTATGAGACCTATACTATAGGTACAACATGATTTTCTTCGTTGTCTCTGTACTCAGTTGCGAGTGCTATACATACAATACTAAATATTAAGAGAAGCATCGCGAGCACAGAGCAGATATACTGTAAGCTGTGAACTTCTATAATAACCATGTAGCCTGAAGCTAGCTTAAAATTAGTTTCGAATAAAAATAACACTAGTTTCTTTTAAGTAACAAAATATAAGTAAATTAATGTATTTATAAAAATGTTTAAGACAAAATTTCAATATTTTTACCCGAAAAAAGTCTGGAATTGACTGAGAGGTCCAAAACAGTGTTACTCTGGAAAGAAATCACTGTCGGCGGCTAGGACATAGGTTTATTAAGTTGGGAAGGGTAATAATTCTCAAAAAAACTAGAAGAGTTCTAATCGTATTGTATTTATATGCATTTTGGCAATGACGCCTTGATCCATTTCAGGAAAATGGCAACTATCCTCATAAACGCCTAATTAGTTAAGCAAAATACAGTATAAAAAAAATAATAGTAGGCACTTAGATGATAATATGGATGTTATAAATATAGGACTGCCGACTGGTAACACAATAGCGATCTACAATATTCGCAAGAGGACGCAACAGTAAAACTGAAACGTATACAACGCTCAAGAGATGGCGTTGAATTCCGTATCGCCGCCGTCGTGGCTCGCGGCAGGTCGTAACCCCGCCCATTTTATCCTTGACGTAGTCCGCGATTGCCGTATTTTCGGGAGCGGTAGATTATTACTACGCAGACGGTCATGTTGATCGTTTCGTGTATTATAATTGTTCTTATTAATGAAGATTATAATAGGGAACTATTTATATTATTGTGTTGAACGTTTTGTATCATTGAATACCCATGTACCCACCTATTTCTATAATGTGATCAAGCGCGAATACACGTTTATGTTTGCTTAGTTATGAATACCACTTGCACAGTGCTTATAGATTTTTAAAAATAGCTGCAATGCATTGTTTTCCATAATGAGTATTCTATATTATATTTTAGATTCTGAACGAAGTGATGAATGTATTGATTTAACAATGATGTGTGTGTATTTTTTTAAATGGATGTGTTGAATTTGAATGCAATGATGGCCGATAGGTATACCTTGACGTGGTCCGCGTGCATGAGCTTTTTCGGGAGCGGTACATTATTAGTTATTACTACGCAGACGATCATGTTGAACGTTTCATTGCACATAATATGAATTATGTCGGAGCTCGCTCTTTGCTTTACGCTCACAGCCGACTAGCACAGTCGCAGGGTTTTAAATATCCGAAAAAAAAAGTGTGTGTGTTACCAGTACGCGCGCGGGAAGTGATACTTCTTTTGAACGGTACGTGAGTGAGTGAAAAAGAAAGAAAGGCATAGATAGACTGGGGTAATGAGGATAATAAAGAAAGAAAAGAAACAATGTAAATTATATTTTTTATATATTTTTATTTTTTATTCTAATGATTGATTATTATTTTTGTCAATCGGTATAGAAGTTATGATTGGCATATGATAACTAAAATAGGAAACGTACATTTGCGACTGATCATTATCGATATATCGCGTAAAAATTGCATCGATTGTTGTGCCTGATTTGGTAGTCGATATTGTAAACGGCCTCGCCGCACGACTTTAATCGCAAGTCGCAACTGCCCGTGTATGATATTATTTTATTCCCGGCGACATGTTATTATTATTATCGTCATCGTCGAAAGTCGAAAGTTGTAACCGCATCGGCTGGCACCGACCAACATTATACAGTAAAACCTCGATAAGACGGAATCGCATGGGACCATGACATTTTTCCGTCTTGACGGGGTTCAAAAATATTAAATTGAATTAAATTAAAAATTACATATTTTTTTTAAACCAGTTTATACATAATACATATACATACAATTTATATTTTTAACTTAATTTTATATTTATACTTATTTATTTATTAGGTACATATTAATTTTTAGCCTGCAGTATACATTAATAATACATGATTATATTTTTTGAATAAAATCGGTTATTGATTTTTGATTTTTATTTCGTAAGGCGTCTCGTTAAACACACTCCTTGGCTCTCGAAGTCAAATCCAAAATCTCACTATTGGACACTGGGAAGGAAAACTCAGATATAATAATGTTGTATAGTGTAGGTATACATATCAATTTTATTAGTTTTTAATGTCATCGTATACGCGCTCGTATATCGATTATCTATGATGGGTATCGACGATAGGAAAATACATTTATTACACGAAAATCATGTTATATTTCCGTCTTAGCGAGGGTTTTCATCGACTTTTATCACAAAAAAGTGTCCGTTTCCGGCTTGGCGAAGTTTCCGTCTTGGCGGGATACAATTATATGAAATTTGAAACGGGACCAAAAAAATTTTCCGTAATACCGGGGTTTCCGTCTTACCGAAGTTCCGTCTAAGCGAGGTTTTACTGTAATTTATAATACGTAATATTATTATGTATGTACGACACGGCTATAAGTACGCGCGACTATACAGCTCGGCTCCAGACAATATACTATATTAAAATAACAATGATTTCGGTATAAATAATCAGAAATTGGAAATATCTATATGTAAAATAGCATCGTATATATATAAAATAGTATATTAAAATTAAATTAATGCAACAAATTAATAATAACAATAAAATAAAATAATAATTGCAAACTTAACCAAATTATTGCACTCGGAAGTTGTATTATGAATATAAATAAACTACAATATTGTGTATTAAATAGCTGTGAATTTTAATTATTAAAATATTATAAAATAATGTATTTATTTATAAACTCAATTTGTTTAACTTATCTTTTACTCGAGTGTATTATAAGAAAAAATACTTATATGTTATTTACATAATATATATTTTTTTATTAGGAAAAAAGAGGTAGTTAAAAAAATGGTTAAGTCAAAACAAATTTAAAACTATTGGAATATCTAGCGTTATACAGTATATCAATAGCTATATAGTCGATGGCACTAGCCAATAAGTATTTAAACATACATTTTTAACTTGAAACTATCACTTTAAAAATGCTCTAAACATTTGTTCTTTATTTCATTTATTTTGTTTTTTGTTTGTCTGTACCGTAGGTCGAAGATGCCTTGCTTATTTCAGAGACGCTCATCATTCTGGATAAGACTACATGAACTGAAAATAAAATATTTAGGATTACATTTATTGTTGAAATATTCACAGCATTTAAAAATATATTATGTTAGTTTGAATATTAAACTTACGTAAACCAATTGGTGCCACCAACAACAATAAATGAAGTAAATTTCCCGAAATTAATATGTTGAATGATAAGTAGAAAAACGGTACTAAAATTAAAATTGACCAAAAAACAATGTTTAGAAGACAATAATAACGATATGGCGGAACAAATTTCTCCACTGGTTTTACACCACTTTCCTTGAACCAATCTCCTGTGTTGAAGAAGCTGACCATCATTTTATCCTGTTGATTAAATATATATTTAAAACTAAATATTTATAAAATTAAGTTAAATGCAAAAATAAGTAGAATTTTGCCCACCTGTTTAAAAATATGTATTATATTTAAATTGTGTTATTGTGGTATTAAACACTTTTATTATTTATTTATTTATAATAATATATATATATATAATTATCACCTTTTGGTGGATATAATTTTGAAACTGTTACGTTGTTACACTGTTACACCTGTATTCATTTCAAATTATTATTTTTATATTTTTTAATTTTATGTACCTACCTATATAATGCCATGGAACATAGGTTTTGTATGTTCCAGATTAGCTGGAACGCGTTAAATTAGTTTTGAAAAGGTATTATTGTCTTATCTTTATTAATTAGGTTTGATAACGAATAAAATATAATACATCTTTTATTTAGTTGAATGTTGTTCAATAGTAAGTTGGTCTTAGTTACTTCACAGAATAGATTAAATTTAATCTATTCTGTGGTTACTTAATCGTTTTGGTGTGGCGTCCTCCTAAAGCAGTGTTTCCCAAACTGGGGGTGGTACACATTGCTGGGGAAGAGCAAGCAGTCATCACGAAGTACAATTTATATTTTACAATAGTTTTTATATTTTACAAAATATTGTATAGTTTATTTATAAAGTATACAAGAGAAGGTGATCAATTTTTTCAATTATTAGGGGCCGCGAGGTTTTTGAAAAGGTACAAAAGGGGCGTAGAATAGAAGAGGTTGGGAACCACCACTGTCTTAAAGTGATTTTTAGCCCTTTGTTTTGGACATCAGGCTAGTATGGCATTACAATTAATCATTTCAATCTTTAATTTATTAAACAGTGTACCTATATACATGTAAATATGTGATGTTTGGTAATTTATTTTAACATAGGTACATAATACACGGTGTTTTAGTGTTTACATAATTTATTTTAAGTTTCTAACCAGTAAATTGCTTTTAGGTTATTTTTAATTTCAGTTTAGGCTTTTTAAAAAACCGAGCTGATAAATGATAATGTATAAAATATGAACTATTACTTTTTTCTCGTACATGTCGTACATCCATTTTTCACACTTCTTTTCGTCTTCTGGAACCTGTTCAATAGGTATTCTTTCCATGTACACGTGTGCTTCTAACCTTTTAGCATTCAGCAATCCTCTCAAAGATGGTTTTTCTTCTCTGAATTTGAGAAATAAAGTTATATTGAAAACAAGTGAGTTAGAAAACAAGTTAGATATCGATGGAGCAAACACTATATAATATAAAAGCTGTAGCTGTAGACGTATACAACGTATAACACTATTAACACTTACAACGTTTGACTAAATAATGACTAAAATTTATTTAGCCATGACACTACGTAGGTATAGTAGGTACGTACCCTCTAAAAGCGATTTGAACGTTGTAGACGGCTGGCAAATTGTGTCTAAAATGAGGCAATCCAATGGTAAAACCTTTAGTCCTCGGGAGCAAGTGTTCCTTTAACTCTGGTAGTCCTTTAGACCGAGCAAACTTAATGCTGGCCTCTTGTTTATCTTTTGTGAACCTGGTGCCCTCTGCGTATAGCAACATCTGCACGAACATTTCGAAATACAACATTAGAATACTATATCGTATAGGATAAAGTGAACATTTTTATTGAATGTAAAATGTACCGTGACTGGGCTATCATGTTCAAACAATTTTTTGAGGTCAGTTTCGATCGTGCGCTTGTCTTTTACCAAGTCTCTCTCGAGGAATAAAAATTCGCCAAACCACCAAGCCCAACCAATCACGGGCATGTATTTGAGACTATCTTTTGCGAATGCTTTGCAGTTCTTGATAAACAATGCAATAATTTAAAAACACATTTGATTAATCGCTAGTTTTTATTTCGATTACGAATCAGCCGTAGGTATCAAAAAAAACTTACTCCGAGAATCCCGCCAATTCTATCGTGAATGACCCAAGCAGTTAGCCAGTCAATTTCGTATTTGTGGTTAATTATGAACATCGCATGTTCTTTGCCAAAGTACTTGTAATCTTCTTTGTTTACATAAAAGTAATACGGTACACCGGCCCACCAATCAGATACGAAAACGAGTTCTATAAAAAAAATATATTAAACTTTATATATATAAGTACCTACATAATATATTAATTATTTATTTTTAATTATATTACTATAGCTGTTGCATGATATTTAATTAAATATTAAAATATGTACAGTATATTATATATGTATGTTGCAAATTTGTCGTTATAGGTTGATTTGTAAAGTATAAAAGAAAAATTGAAGATCCATTGCTAACTAGTGTTGAAGGTTGATTAAGTAACTATAAGTATACGTATTTCATTAAAATTAATTTGTAGTATGATTACTAAAATATCTAAGCAAAGTATAATAGTAAAGGATACATAGGTACCTGAGTAAATACTATATGAAAAATAGTAGTTAATTTTTCTGAAAAGATCCTTGTTAAGTGGCCACAAAATTATAAAAAATAATAACTGAAACAAGTTGATAGTAAGACCAGACACCAAAAACACCAGTGTGAATAATATGTGTGTCACTGGAGACGACCTTATGAACGACAGCATGTTTGATGGTTTCTTTCCTCATGAAGTGTTTAAAAACCAAATATAAAGATATATCAAATCATTTAAATTTTAAATAACACCGAGGACTTAAATTTACACCGGATGGATTAAAACTAAAAATTGATTATTAAAGAGAACCGGGTCTCCTCGTGAATTGAATGACAGAAAACCTTAGATAGTGATATTAACATGTGTAATGTGTAAGTAGCTTATGTATACTATGAGGGATATATGAAATCCCGAAATGTACTTACAGGTTTTATCAAATACAAGGTTATGCAAGGTTATTGATTTCATCCGATGATGAATGTTTGTTAGTAATAAAACATGCACTTTGCACTTCATAATCATATAAGATATATTTGAATTAAATTGTTTAACTTTACACATACAGCATAGACACATTTCTTTTTTTAACAATTTTTATTATACATTTTATTAGATTTATACCGCTGAATGCTGATTTTGTATTAATTCCAAAATGTATTGATTTCTAGTTTATAATGTTTATATACTCCAATATGGAATATTTTAATTGACATGTAATAAAAATTATGATAAATCAATAAACGAGTATTGCCTATTTGCCTAAATACAGAGCTAATATACAACTACAATCTATTATACAATTTTTATATTGTAAATATCTACAGACTACATTCTATTTTATGTTTGTACTTATAATAAGTTACAACTGTATAATATTTAAAGGACTTTTTATAATAATTACAAAGTGTTTCTAAAAATAAATAACGAGAACCTAAAGATTTTTTTTTAATTTGATCTAAACATTCAACAACAATATGGTTATTGGTTTTCGGTAATATTATATTATGTGTACTACTGTACTCACATCATTTTTTCCCTAGCTTATATCTAAGTAAATTTGTAAATTTATTCAGTTTCAGAAGAATGTTTTAAGAAATTAAAAATTGTAATTATTAATCTCAGGTTGATTGTTGTTTATTGGACGTTGTTTCCAAAGCTTAATATATACTGCAGTAAATATAATATAATATGATATTGAGCCGTAATAGTTTTGTGCTAATGGCTAATAATAAAAAAAAAATAATAATATGATATTATATATTGTAATATGGCGTAGGAGTGTAAGACACGTACCTTCTACCTATACTAAGTTTCTAATTATAGAATACTAAAAATCTACAGCATCTACAGTACTATAGTAGGTAACTCATAATTAATCATAGTTTAATTAATATGGTACTATCAACAGGGGCGGACTGGGACCCAATCGGCCCACTGTTCTGCAAAAAAAAAAAATCGGCCCCTACCGTACATAACACCTCGAGTTCAAAAAATTTTTACCTCTTCATATTTTATAGTTTTTAAATTTCTCAATTAAATAAGTATGTTTATATATTTGGATATTGTAATTTAAGTTTAATTTACTTTAAAATGTAATATATATACATTGAAAAATGAAAATTTTTTTTTACTGATGTTCCCAAAAATAATTTATCATAAGAGTTTTTAAATCACTGTTTGATAATATATATTTAAACTTTGTTTATAGAAATAAAAAAAAATTACTTCTAAACAAATTAACAAATTATATTTAACTTAACTGTTCATACTTAAGATACATCTGTAGCATCTATAATAAATAGTACAAAATACAAATGTACAATAGTAAAATAACTATTTATTAACGACTAACATTTACATATAATTTATAACAGATATTATAATATTTAAAATTTTAAAATAAATAATATTATATGGTTACACTTTGGTTTTTACAACAATAACATCTGGTTCATCAATGATGAAGAATTTTTTACTATATTTAGTATTTCTTTGAAATCAATAGCATCTAATATATCTTTTTCTATAGACATTAGCATGAATGCTTCAAGATGGTCTTGATTTAATGAAGAGCGTAAACGATTTTTAATTATTTTAAGCTTGCTGAATGCTCTTTCACAATTATAAATTACAACATTTTTTGGGAATCACAAATGAATATATTTTTTCTGCAGCAATATGTTCCTCAACCTCAGGTAACAAAAACGAACAGGATACACTACATTGCTTGGTTTGTTCTTTAGCAGTTGAATTCATCTGAACAATCATAATAAATTTTTAATATTAAAATAGGCAGTAAAAACATTAACTAATAAATAATAATTTAAACACAACATAATAAGTATAAGGTAGATCTTACCTAACAAGATTACAAGAATACCTATTTAGTGAGAATATATCATTAAAAAAAGTTTACTCAACAAAGGATTGTTTTCTACAGTTTCAACTGAGCAACTTTGTTATTTTTGTTGTGTTGAACAATCATCTAAATATTTAGAATACAAATAATATTAAAAAGTAATTACATACAAATTATATTGAAAGAAAAATGAATCCAGTTAACCCGTTAAACATTTTAATTTACAGATTAGTAAATATTATAGATTATTAGATATTATTTAATCTGCAATTATTCAATATTAACAAATATTAAAATCTTTAATTTAATGTATAACAAACGTAATTAATGAATCAGTACCTTGAAATAAGTATCTATTGTATACTACATTTTTTATACTTACCTACGAATACTTTGTTAAAGCAATACGGTCCAAATGCAATTTTTTTTGTTTTGGGTCATTGGCAACAGCTTTGAAATTGATCATTTTTTTTTTAAACGAAGCTTTTCAGCTCCACCTTTTAGTTTTTTTTTCATCATTTATTATGTTTTAAATTATAGCAGTATTTAAATATTTAATTCAACACTGAATAAAATTAACAAAATATAATTTCATACACGTGCGAGTACACGACGCAATCAAAATTGTGGGAATAAGAAATCAATTCGTATCGTGCATTCATACTATCATAGTGATAGTGTCTACTGTCTAGACGTGTCTAGGCTATTATAGACTCAATACTGTAATAACTATAAACTATTTTAAGAATATGTTTTCCGGTATTCCCTAGCCGCCGTCGACCGCTGATAGCACAGCGATTTATCATATAATATATAGGACATAGGTATTAGGTACATAGACTAGCATATTCCATAATACCATTGATTAAATATACATAATATATTATAATTTATACGTATATTTAATCAATGGTAATACTCGGGCCCTCGGGGAATCAAAATTGTATACAAATAAACAAATACAATTATCTGTTTCAAAAATATTTTTAATTCAATACACGTTGGGTTGTTTTGCACCGGCCTGATGAATATAATATGACACCGGCCCAATGTGCAAATGCACAGTAGCATAGTGATTAGTGGCCCAGTCCGCCCCTGACTATCAAGTGTCCAAGTCCAAGTGGCAGCAGTCTCCTTATTTGAACACGATACAGCCCACGGACCACAGGTCACAAAATCAATTCCTAATATATAGGTAAGTAACGTTTGGGTATATGCATGGGCGCATGGCTGTAAATAGTATTCATCTACGGCCCTGATGGATAATGTTTATTTTATTAAGTTATACATGATATTTAATTTTCCAACTGATAGTAGAATGTATTACTATATGTAGTAAGCATTTACTTATATTTATAAAAATACTATCAGTTGTCAATAGATATTATAGAATATAGATACAAGTACAACCCTACATATTATTCAAATTAAAAATATACGTTTATATAGTAATAGCTTAACAATAAAGTAAGTAAGATTTATTACTTTTAAATTTCAGGAATATATTATGAGTTATGATCATACAACTATTATTATTAACAGAGCGAATCACCAAGAATAATCATTGCTTACCACTATTTTTTCATTTAATAATCAATTTTTTCAATTTCTGAATTTTGGAAGTCTTAAATAAACTTGAAGACGATATTTTCAAATTCATGAGATTTTTTGTACTATTTAAGGAATGTCCTATGGAGATACAAACTTTTGTTTTTCAAATGATAACCCTCTTTTCAACTGTAAATTATTGAGTGGATAATTTTTCTGAAAACGTCGAGTAGTACAGTAAATTTCGAGAATCTGAAAATATAGTCTTAAAGTATATTTAAAAAGTTCAAAAATCAGAACTTGAAAAAATTGATTATTAAATGAAAAATGGGGTGTCATGTTTGGTCATAAATGATAATATTATATCAATATGTTAATATTGTACCTACACTATAAAATATAAATTATTAAGTACAAAATCTATTTTATTGACGGAATTTATGACTCGATGCAGCAGAATTGTACAGGTATTATATAGATAATAGAATAATAGATGTGTACCCAGATGACTAATTTTCTATCAGTAATAGTTCTTTTAACAGTCAAACATTTTTCACGTTGTTATGACTTTATGAGATAAAAAAATACGTGATAAGATAGCACTACATTTATTTTATATAAAACAGATTGTTACAACACTTAAAAGTCGTAAAACAATAAAAAACAACAACAAAAAAACATATTATCTAGAAGTGAAGCTACAGAATATAGATTATAAATAGTATCATAAATCATAATTACTGCAATAATAATTATATACAGCCCGCATATAGACATAAACAATGTAAAATACTCGAGTATTATAATATTGTGCGATTTAGGTGCAGGCCACACGATTGAAGTAAACTGTATAGGTATATTAGGTACCTTTTGCTTTATGAGTTGAAAAGGGATATTCACTGACTATAGCTTTTTTTTTATCGCAGTTTGAATATGACACACCCAAGGGGGGGGGGGAAATACGTCAATAATGTTTTTTTTTTTTATATATATAGAACTTGGAATCCTACGTCGTAAATGTATGCATGTATGTATATCCGGTTCGAGCTCCTTATAACATTTTACACGGGTGTAGTATAGGCATCATACTTGACACTTCGCCACTACTGTCTGCTGTACCTATTATTTACTAAGGTACCTACTTATTTCTGGTTAGTTTTTTTAAGAAAAAAATAATATTCTCACAATGTACCTATTATAATATTAGGTATAGACTATAGGAGTATTGCACGACTATTACATAAGCTGTAGTTATTATTATTTTGTATTTACTAACTACTTATATAGTTATATATAATCAAAACAGCAATACACAATTATATTCAATAACAATTTTTACTAGAAGAATTATTTTAAATTTTTAATATTAGGTAGAGGTACTTTGTTGAAATTAAAAAAAATATTTTATTATGTAGGTCTAACTGTTGTTGCTCAAGATATTATGTTTGTGACTAATTAATCGATTGTCTGATATTTATAACTTTGTAACTCATAGATTATTGGTTTACAGTTTATATTATTTTTAGTTTTTTTTTTAAATTATGATCAATAAATAATTTTTTGCTTGGTCAAAAAACTTGAAAATATAATACAATGTTTCTCATAAGTTGTTATTAATGGAATTAAAAAAATTCGAGTCTAAATTTGTAATATTTTTTTATGTGCATCTGAAGTTGGAATTTTAGGAAATTAATAATGAAACTTGCACATTTTTTAAGTTAGAAATTAATAAAAAACGATTTCTCATCCAATAATTTTTTATTTTGTATCAATTCAAAAACGAATAACCGTAAACACATCTCTAATATTTTTACGGTTTTGTCGAATTTCTGAAAAATCGATATACCTACTTTGTATATAAAATTATGATTTTAAATATGATGTAGGTACTAGATAATAACCTATTATATAATTCAGATTTCTACAAAATATGTTCTCTTATATGATTCTATATTTCTATTTCATACTCGATATTATTAACAATATGAATATTGATTACAATAGAGAGTGTGTCCACATATGTTATATTTAAATATCGAATTAAAACGCCTTAATATTATGTAGGTAAAAGGATTATTTTTAAAAACGTTAATGTTTTCTTATGGTTCGTATATAGGCATATAGTAGGTATATGTATGGGATATGCATGTATATAGTAGGTACAGACGTACGATACTCTATTAAATCCTCTATAAATAATATATAATTATATATACACCATTAAAAAACGTAAAAACGACATTGTTGTTCGACCGTGTTTGTGCATAGAACAAAATAAAATAAAACCATTTACCATTTATCTATGATTTATAAAATTACTTGAATAAAACAGAAACAAAAGCAGCTGCAGCTGATGATTATGTCTATTGTCTATATATTATATATACATAGGTAGGTACTGTGGGTCCCAAAAGTCTCGTTACATTTTTAGTATATCTGTGATGGCAAATCAATACGTTTGAATGCGTTTTTTTTACAGTAACAATTATATGGAAATCCAACGACCCGGCAGGGTTGCGCTAAGTATAAAAAACAAAACGCCTTAAAATGAACGCATCGGCAATCACAACGCGCGACAACTGCCGGGTATAATTACACGAAGCATCTGAAATCACGAAAAAAAATAGTTGTCCATGCATACCTAATTTATTGTACAATAATTTAGTTTGACAATGCACCAATCTTATTGGAAATGTTCCGTAGAAGTGCATGCTGCACTTTTTAATCCGATCTGAACATTATAAATGGAGTTATAGCCAAATATATTATGAATTTTTATGGTAAAAAAAGAAAATGTTATTCTATAATATTCCCTGCGCCCCGCATGAAGTTCCCCGCCCACTGAGGAGATACGCACACGCACTGACCGTACGCGCGTGCTTTGTCACAGCTCTTGCGGCGGCGGTGTTTTCAGTTAATACGTAACGGCTCGCGTATATTCAATATTGTTCTTTCTTGCGTCGACCGCCGTCCGTCTTGGCGTCTTGCACGTCCAGCGTTTTATGTTCTATTGACTGCCGTATTATAACCTCACATACGCGCACGTTATTTTGACTGTGTATTATTTTATGTATTTTATACATAAAATTTTGTATTATGTTATTAACTGAGTAGGTACCTACTGACTGCAGTATCAAAATACGTACACATTACATTTTGAGAATGACTCGTATATAATAATTATAATAATAATAATAATAATAACATAAAAAAAATTAGTGATATCTAAACAAAAACACTACGCCAAACTCCGTGTAAAAAAACGCTCAGTATAAAAAAAAACCAACTCAAAAAGTTGTGATATCATTTTATAGCTATGTATTTAAACTATATAGGAATAGATATATTATTATAATTTATGTTAAAATTCATTGCTTATAAATTGAACTTAGCTGGTGACATTATTTAAAACTCATGAGAATTCATGATATCATAATACATGTTATCTTTGAAAATGAGTGATACTAATTAAGTGTTATGTAAATTAATTGTTATAATTTTAAAGTCACCAGCTAAGTTCAATTTATAAGCAATGAATTTTAACATAAATTATAATAATATATCTATTCCTATATAGTTTAAATACATGGCTATAAAATGATATCACAACTTTTTGAGTTGGTTTTTTTTTATACTGAGCGTTTTTTTACACGGAGTTTGGTATAGTGTTTTTGTTTAGTTCTAATTAAACGGCATAAGAATCAATTTTTTTTTAAATTTAAAATTTTTTTTATGCATTTAAGTTTTTAACATTTTTAAATTAGTCATATTTTTCTGCAAACAATCATTAAAAAAAATATTAAAATTGAGTGAAAACATTAAACAGACCAAGTTTTTTTTTTTTTTTTTTTTTTTTATTAAGAAAGACAATTTACAATCTGTATACACAATAATTACAATAAGCAAATAAGATAAAAATAAAAAACAGAATTAAGTAACATGAATATCGTGTTGAGGAAGAAACCCAATGGTAACACCTCCTTTACTCAAAACAGACCAAGTTAAAGTAGATTTAGTTGTTGATTTCGAATTAATAATAGTAGTATAGGTTCGCAAAATACAAATCGCATGACTTAATCAATTTTGCTAATTTCTTTTTATGACTCTACTTTGTACACCTATTTTGTTTTACATTCAAACAAATATTTATACATCCTCAGTAGGTACATAATACGTCAATATGGTAAAATGTTACTCTTGAAATAATGAAAGTTGCATACAAGCTGCAAAGCTATGGAATTGTGTATTCAAATCGTCAAAAACTACAAACTGCAAATACTACAATGTTAACATTTAACAGATTAATGTCTCGATTTTTGGAAACAGGTAAAATTGCGTTAGAATGTTACATATTAATATATTATATACATTTTTGAAAAGCTCCACTAATAATAATATATTTACAGATTGTCATAAAAACATAGGCATTCCAATCGAGGTTGATCTCGCGATTCGTGTTTCGCCAACATATAACTAGAGAATTATTCTTATAGGAAGTCGACAACTTAATTTTTTTTATCTTGGTCCATTTTCACACAATTTTAATATTTTTTTTTTTTAAAATTTTGATCGAGAAAGTTGATATCTTGAAAATTATTAAAACTTAATTACATCAAATAATTCTTTGAACATTTTCGAAGTTTTTGAAAAATACAATTTGAGTCTTTTGCCATTTTGATTAAATGTTCATGTTTATAGTTTATTATTGTAAAAGAAACTGCAATTTAAAAATATTGACTTTCCGCCGAGATACTAAGGGCGATACGGGCCTTTTAAACTTTTGTTACACGCTATATTATACTACATAGGAACTATAGGTACCTACTACCACACGGACACGACAAATCGTAATAAATAATAATTGCAGCTGATTATAATAGAGCCGTATTGTCGTATAATCGACCGACGGTGAACAATTCAACAATGGTCGACCTTAGGACAAATATATACATTGGATCAGATGACAGAAACTAATAGTGAATACGAATGTACACACTACACGATAATATTGTTATTATTGTAGTCGTAGCGTTCGCAGCACGGTCGTGTAGTCGTGTACTCGACGTGCGGTCCTCAACTCGCAAGGCACCGACCACAATAATTGAATAATACAAATTACAAATATACAATATTATATTATATATATATAATATTAAATTATCAATTTTGTACCTACAGACTACAGATATAACCGCAGTCAAACGGCGGTACGCACGCGCGTCAGTACCGCAATATTGCAGAATCCCTCCCTCGTTCACGGACAATCACCGAACGCTGATAACACGCTTTGAATTTCTGATTAGGAAAAACCAAAACGTCCCGACTCCCGAGTTCCTGACCGATCGAGTGCCCGACAGAGTGACGACGTCCCGCTATAACACATTTCTGAACATACGTCCGCAGTCTTCCTCCATATTCCTATTCCGCCAACTTGCGATTTTCACAGTCGCCCACACTATCCCCGAGTACGCGACAAGAGATTCAATAATAGACCGTCCGAAAATGGTGGTGAAAGTGTACATGTCCGGCATATCGGGTAACAAGGAGGTAAGTCGCGCGCGCGGACGACGTCGACGTTGGATGCACGTCCACTTGTGGTATTTTTGGACATTGTGGTTTCACACATCCCATGCGGTTGTTGCAGGTGAAGAAACGCCAACAGAGGGTCACTATGATATTGGACAGCAAGAGCATTGTGTATGACCTAGTAGACATCACTGAACCAGGAAAAGAGGATGAGAAGGCTTACATGCAGACCAACAGCAAGACCAAAGACGGTACAAAAAATGCTCTGCCGCCACAGATATTCAACGACAATGTTTATTGCGGGGTTAGTCGATGATGTGTGTATATCTTGGTAAACCATCGCACATAACACCATTCGTGCAATTGGAATGCCGTGATACTTAAATGGATATAGACAATATAGTACTGAAACAGTTCATATTATTAATGCATAGCCATGTAATGTAAAGACATAGTTGCCTGTTGGTTTGTTTACTATAAATTAGATGGTAACAAATTCTAGAGTAGAAATCATTATTTACCATATAAGGAAATGTCTAGTTTTATATCCTAAAAAACTTTTCTGTCATGTCATGTTTTATATCATTTAAACTTTGTACGTTTATATTTATTGTGTTTCTATTTTTTAATATTCCTTTTAGAAATTAATCATGAGTTGAAAATAAAATTGAAATACATTTTATATTACCTAGCTCTAGCTCATTATGAATATGTTTATATACAGGGTGTAACAGGTCTATTTGACTAATGCAATAACTTTTCTATTCAATATTTTTAAATTTTTTTTTTGTAATGATTTGTAGAGCTCTGCGCTATAATTTGTATATCTTATATTTTTTTTTTTTTTTTACAACAAAAATAAATAATTTAAATTTTTTATTTAATATTTTTCTAATAATCCAAGATAGCTATTTCATAAATAAGTATTTAAAAACCATTTTGGCGTTTAAAACTTTTAATTTGGTTAAGTCGTTAATTTTTAAACAATTTTCAAAGTGTGTTAAAATTCAAAATTATTTCTTGCTTATCACTTACTACTGTAAAAGTTATTGCATTAGTCAAATAGACCTGTTCACCCTGTATACATTTATTTTAAAATTTATCTATTTAGGTATAATAATTAATTTTTAATAGGACAATAAAGTAAAACTTTTACCTATAGATTTTTAAGCTATTTTAATTTAATACTTGTTTTGTATTAAATAAACAATCATATGTTGAACAGGACTATGATGATTTTGACACGGCTAATGAATTGGATGAGTTGGACAAATTTTTTGATATTTCTACTAAAAGTCCTCCTAAAGAACTAAATGGCTCAACCACTATGGTAAATAATTAAATATTGTTGTAATACAATTATTTTTATTAATCCCAAAATATTTGTATTTTTAGGAAGATGTTAAAATTGAAGGTACAAATGAAGACAATGATACAAATGATGGGTAAATTTTTAAAAATATTTAAAATTGTAATTGTATTTTTAAGTTTAGATGGTACATATTATTTATTGAATATTTCAAAAAATTTAAATTTCAAGTAGTGCAAGATTCAAAATCTTCTTCCTTGCAATTCAATTATTTTTATAATTATTTAGTCTACATTCAATTGAATGCATTAAAAATACAATTTTTGATATTATCGCAAAATAATATATGCCTTTTAGTTTAAAATAAAAATTAAATTTATATAACACTAGAAATTAAATGATGTATATATCTAACTGTTATATTAAATTAATAATTTTAAATTTAAATTGATACCATTCATAGAACTGTAAAAGAAAATGTAAATGAAGAACAACAAGAACCTTTGACTTCTGATGATGAAGATAGTGATAATGAATCGCTTGACACACAGGTGACAAGCAATTATTTCAAAATAAAGATTTATAATATCTTTTTTTAACAAATTTATTCTATTCATTTGATGTGTGGTTTTTTTCTAACAGTTTTCCCATGTTTCACTGCAAAAATTAATAGTGTTTAATATTAGCACACATTTAAAGAATACCACACTAATAAATAGTTATACGATAATATTTGCACTTATTAACATGATCTTTTTTTTTAAATTAATATAATATAGTTTAATATGTGTGTTGATTAATACAAAAACTAAACAAATTCATAACCACTTGAGGATAGGGGAGTTGTAACATAATTTATGATATCAAGAGTATTTTGATGGTTTATTCTTTTAGAATATTTGAAAATGGTCACATATAAACAGTTTTGTTTTCCCCTGTAAATATAGTTTTTACTCTTTCAAACCTCCAATTATAAATCTTAGTTGAATTACTGTTCATAACCTATTAAAAATTGTAGAGTAATAGTTCATTTATTGTTGGCTACTTGGAATAATTTGTTTAAGTAGGTACTTCAAAGTTAATTTTATGAAAACACAATTATTTTTAAAATTATAAAATAGACATTTGTAACACAAACTAATTTAATTCAAATTGCATCAATATAAAGTTAAAACAATTTTGAACTTTATTCACTATTATTTTTCGATATGATTTTAAAAGTTTGAATAACAATATATTGATAGATTATGAATAGCTTAAATATTTAATGTTTATTACATGACTGAACCTAACTATAAATGTTTTTCACATTTAAACATTTATATTTTATATTATTTTGTCTTAATTAATATTAATTAATAATTTGTTATACTTTATCTGTTGCTAAGAATGATATATTATTTATTAAAAAGAAGAAAGTTTAGAACGTTTTAAAATATTTGTAATGTTTGACATGTTTGACATTATAATAATTGCATGAATTGTTATTTTATTTAATTAACAAAGCATTCTTAATTTATATTCAGTCTTCCACAAAAGTAAAATAATAATAATATATTATGTTTTATTTTTGTCTAATATTTATTATGTTATATGTTGTTTGGATTTTAGAACAAATTGAAAGAGACAACAGTAAGTCCAAATTCCGTCCCACTTCCAGATGACACAAATGTATTATTGGATATCCCAGAACCTAAAAAAGAATTGTTATCAGAAACCGAAGAAGAAATTGAAGAGTGAGATTTTTTTTAGCTACTCAAAATTAAAAAAAAAAATGTACAAAATTACAATAATTTTTGATTTGCTGCCTCTACTCTAACAAATTTTTTTATTTTATTTATTTATTTTTCTTTTAACAAAAGTTACTATATTTTTCTAGTTTGAAACTCCAAGTATTAGACTTAATATTATTATTTTTTTTTTTATGTTCAATATTATAATAATTCCTTAAACAAATATTGAATGCTTATATTATTTATGATTGTCATTTTTATCCATAGCCACATTTTATTTGTATGAAATTATTGGTTTATATTCATTGATTCGTCTTAAGAATATTAGAACAATCCTTAAATGTCAATTGATATTAAGCGAATAAATAAATAATTTTGCTTTATATTTTACATTTTATTTTATTTTATTATAATTATTATATTATATTAATTTATTTATTTATACAAATACATTTTAAGAAATGTTTTTTTTACCAATATTATGTTTTATTCAATGTTACAAGTTGTACGAATATGTTTCTTTGATTGAGGCAATAATTAGTTATTGTCAGCTCAGGTTTAATTATAATTGCTTATAAACACAAGTTGATGATAAATTGTATACCATATTGGGCATATTGTACATAATATCTAAATGTATTTATTTTTGAGGCTATGGATGGATGTTTAATAAAATTAACCAGCATTCAACTGTCTTATTAAATAACATATTGTTTAAAAATTATAATTTTATAGAAATAAATTTTTTTTATTTATATAATTTTTTGTAACAAGTGTTTTTAACAATATTGTTGTATTGTAAGTATTTCTGTTTATATTGACTTTAAATGTTTATTAACCTCGTTTTATATTTATGGTTATGAGCTTACTAATTTAGATTGTATACGCATTTTAAAAAATAGTAAAATTTCCGTTAAATGTGTTAACTATTTTCAAAAGTAACTTGACAAATGTGGGTTTGGAAAACAGTTTGGTTTTTTAATTGTATTCACTTATTGTTCATACATCAGTGATACACTGATACTTTTTTAATTTGCTTGATACAGAAACAGAGAAAATTGCAAATTGAAGCATATTAACTTGTTGACTGCAATGGGACCGCCTGCGGTTACCTAGCTGTTTTTCTTACAGGTCCACGCTCTATTTTCAATGTCATGCATTTTGAATAAATTCATTTTTTAAAATTTTTAATGTGTTTATGGCATTATTATATCATTTGATGCAACATTTTCTCTACACTGTCTTCAAAAAATATTTATTATCAGTCCAACGCCACAGGAAACCTTCCATTGACAAATAAATGTGTCTATAACTTATACTCTGATATTGTGTGGACACTAGCAGTTGCTGGTTAGTGGTTCCATGTTATGACAAGTTAAGTCCTTTGTTATGACTGATGATATAATAATGCATACCATGAACTACAGTCTACAACTTGATAAACAACTAAGGATATACATACCATAACATGTCACTAATTATATAATAAGAAGATAATTTGCTATCTATTATGTATTAGTATTACATTTTTATATTAGTTTTAGTATTTAGTTTTTTATTAATGGTGATCAAATTTTATAAAATATTTGGTATCGAAACAAAATAATAATGAAATTTAAAAAAAATAACAATTATTAGCTTCAGATTCTTTCTAACCTATCAAAATTAAATAAAAAATGCAGCTTACTCTAATTAGAATAATTCAATGATGTTGAATTTATTAGATAGTTTTATAAAAGAGTTGGTTGATTTTTTCCAACTCAGAAAATGTAATAAATCCATAGATTAATAATTTATATGCACTTTATGATCAATAGAATTGTTGTTACATGAAAACTTGCGGATAAACAAGAACGAAAATAAGAAAAATACTTTATATTGAATTTACAATTGAGCGATAACCTACCAATCAAGTGCATACAAATTGTAAGTTTCTCAGTCTCACTACTCAACTTTCTAAGGTTGACAAAAGAAAATAATAATGTCATGTTTTCAGAAAAAATTTGAAGAGATTTCTATTTCACTGGAGAATAAACTTGGCTAGGAAACTAAGTCACATATGATTCAAAGACTTTCTGCTGACCACAATGTTTGACCCACAATTAACACATGTAGAATACCCACTATTGAAGTCAAACTAATATTGTCTATTGTGGAATAAAACTAATACAACCAGAGTCTAGACATAAGGTGTTTTATATTGAAATACTTCAAATACTTCATTCAGGCCAAAAGGATTATCAACTTTTTGTCTGGCAACACTTCGACTTTATCCTCCCAGTTACTATCCATACGGCATTCAGTTTAAGTCTCACTCCAACGCACAAGTCATCTGGACAAGGTACCTTCTAAATATTAATAGAGTATTATTGATACAATTATAGATGATAAATGGCAAAATATAAAAATAATTATTAACTTCTAGAATATGTAGTATAACTGATTTAAACATTTTATTTAAAAATAATTAATAATACAATTATAAAAAAAACATTATTTTCTATGTTACATTGTTATACTAAGAAGAGCATACCTAAACTGATTAGTACTGGGATTTCGGACAAGTACATATGGTAAATTTATTTTAGACTCAGACCAGAGATTAAACAACTCCAATAGTGCAGGACCAGGCATGTAACCAATGCCAACATATTTGGATTTAGTAAAACTAAAATGACTATTGCATGAGAAACCCAAAATTACACGACTGCAACTGTGCTTTAAGGGTGTTTGTTCTTCAGGAATCCACAACTTTTTCATCTGACTTAAATATTCCTTGACTATTTGTGATGTTGGGGATGACTTGCGTTTAAATCGTTTGCAGAGAATATTTCTCTTTTTCTTTTCTAACACACGTTTACGTCTCAGGGATCTCAACAGTTTTTTGTGTTCCAAACGGTAAATCTTACGCTTGAACGCGTTCAAATCTTTGTGATTTTTTTCTAAAGGATCCAATTTAGATTTGTCTTCAATGTTATTTAAATCATCCAGAGTTGGTAAATACACATGCGAATTAGGTTTCAGAACTCCTTTTTGCGATAACTCAAGTCTAATGGGTACTAAACAAGTTTGTAAGTCACCAAATTCAGACTTTAAATTGTTTACATCAATTTTTTCTTTTAAATTCAAAGTTAAATTTTGTAGTTGAGTTATTACTTTGATATTTCGCAATACAAATGTTTTATTCGAGTCTAACATCCATTCATTACAGAGATTATCCCAAGGACAATGAAATGGAGTCTGAAAACCTAACTTAATGTAATTAACTCGCATTTGTGGAGGAAGCCTAAAGTGTTTTTTCATTGCTTCTTCTTTTTCTAACATAGCTCTCAAATTTCCAGCATTAGTATCTGGTTCATCTGGTCTTGGCAAACATCGTTCTAGTACCATGGTCGTAGTTTCTCGTAGTCCTCCAGGTTGACATCCATTCATTATTAGACCTAACCAAAACGGCATCGCCCATCCAGTTGGTAAGACAATATCCCAGCCACTACCATAACCTAAAACCAAAATCAGTTTTTGGTTAAATAAATTTACAGTAAAAATATATTCAATTAAATTTAATCACCTGGTCTAGTAACTGGATGATACTGCCCAGGCCGTTGAATTAAAATAATTGGAATAATAGACATAGAGTGTTCATCCAATGCAATTTTGTCATTTCCATTAATAACACAATTACTACGTAACATATTAATTTCACAATTGGGCATTTTATTCTGTGTTGACCAATCTCGAACCTTTGAATCCCAAATTTTAGAAACGCTTGCTTCTGTGGGAAGTTTAAATGAATAGTCTTCTGCTAAAAGAAAATCTAAAAATCAAATATCCAAATTAAATTATTTATAATGCATTTTATAAGTATACAAATAAATATTTAAAAACCTTTTGAAATAGGTAAAGCTTTTGTTCTTTTCAACGGAAACACCAGCCTCGGATCAATTGTGTGAAATCCAATAACACAATTTGATGCATACGATTCTGGTCTATCAGCCCCACTTAAAGATTCCCAAAGTTTTGTTTGAATATTAGTGGAATTTTTTACATTTTTCAAATGGGATGACCACCAGTTTTCATTAATACAATTATTTGAATTAACCAAAGCAGCAGGATATAGTACACGACTTAAAACACTATTTGACAATGGTCCTGTCAGTCTTAGCCTATTTAAAGAACCTTTTAATAAAGTCATTTTTATAGCACTATTGACAAAAGAAGGAGTCGGTAATACTGAAGTTACAACATTTTTAGATTTTTTTATAATTTCTAAAAGTTTAGGCTTTTTTAGAACTGGAGGTTTGAACTCTAAAATATCAGAGTCATTTTGCTTTAAATTAAATGTTGTTTGTAATTCTTTTGCTAATTGTGTGTATATCAAAGGTTCTGCCCAAATCCACACAGTTCTTATTTTATCTTGAACACAAGTATCCCAAATAAATGACACTCTACCAATAGCTTCATGAGGATAAGCACCATTTTTGTACATGCAAATTGATCCTTCTCTAGTTCCTTGTTCATAACATTTAGCTTTAAATGTACGTCCACAATCTTGATTAACATGATGCATTAAACCTTCCACAACTTGATTATAGGGTCCTTTTAGTTCAATACAACTGATGTAAGAAACATCCTAAATTGAATAAAATAATAAACATGAACACAGTAAATGTTATATAAGTATAATTGATAACTTACCTGAGCTAAACAGTGATTTCCTATTGCCCTGTAACATGCTCGATACGTTTTATCATGCGAGCTTTTAGGTAATTTATACCCATCCTTAAGCACAATGTGAAACCGTTTTGCAAACCATACATGAGTTTCCAGCCATTTTCCATTTTTCTGACGTCTTATATAGTCCAATCGACGACTTTTGGGTTTGCGCCTATAATCTTTTCTACGCCTCACATGTTTATTGATTTGCTTTTCAATCTAAATAATATTTCAACAAAATAATATTGAATACAATATAAATAATTTCAAAGTTTTATATTTTTTAGTACAGATTTTTTATGAACAGCTCGTAAATCTTTAGGCATTCGTTTTACAGTTGTGCTCATGACTCGACGGCGCATTTTTTTTGGAAGGCGTTGAAATATCATTTTATTGCACTTTTTTGGGGTCTCTAAAAAAAATTTAACACCATTAAATTAGTAAAATTAATAGTAAAAAAAAAAATTACTAATACATAGTTAGTGAGTTAATATAACACAAAAACAAATAATGATTTAAAATAAAAATGCGTTTTTATAGTATAGATTATTATTTTAAAGTTAAATTTGCTCTGACTTCTACATATTTTATATCTTTAAAATAAAATGTAATATGATTGCATACAACTTAGAGACCTATAGACTATAGGTATGTACAAGATATAAGCAATTAGCTATGATTTTCATTTTGTACTTGACTTACGTATTTCTTTGAGCAGTGCTTGTATTTCTTGATTGCGGGCAGATAAAAATGAATCTGCATCAACTTGATTTCCTGGTCTGACGTGACCAGGAGTGTTCTCCAATATTTTATGCAGATGATCCATAGCTTAAAATGCTACCTACTGTAAGAACATGTAATAAATTCAAATTACACTAAAAATTATATCTCCAAAGAGTCCACAAAATTCAACGTACAATAAATTAAAAAAAAAATAAATTCTTAGTGTATACTGTATGTCTGAGATTTTTTCTCAATTATCAAATAAGCGAGTGTTTCTTCAATATTATTTTCATTCTGGAACTCATGGCCCATGGGAGATAGCTGTTGGACGAATGGATGATCTGTTGACCGTTATTGAACATTGAGTATTAATTGTGTTCATGTAAAAATTGAAAGCGAAGAATTTAAAAATTAATTATTAGAAAATAGTTGTTGTTACTTGTTGTTGAGCACGGCTGTCGGCGGCGCGCACATGGTCATTGGTCCCAGATCGTGGTATTGTTGATAAGTACGTGGTGGCGATGAGCAGCAATGCTGCTGCTGCACTTAACCGTGTTAAATCTTTTTACTCCATGAACAGCGGCGAATTTATCAATTCCGGCTCCGTCATCGCTCGACGCTCATCATCGACATAAAACACGACAACATCCAATATAATTTTGTTGAGTGGATACCGATTGGCGTTTGACTTTACGTTAACGGCGCAGCAGTGAGACACCTAGTACACCCGAAACCTAATTGAATATTGTTGTGTGGTGGCCGGTAAAGGAGTTGCGAATAAATCCAAGACACGCCGCTGTCCTATGTAAGTATTATGACGTGGTCGTCTGTGTACGGTTATTTCGAATTATATGGCATAGTATTTACTTGTAACTATGGAACTAACGCTGTATATTTGTAACTGGAACGTTATTTCGTTTAAATAAAGATTGTTATTAACATTTGTTGTAATGTGTCGTGGCTGTAGCATATTTCGATACAGCGATGACCAGCCGGCTACGACAGGACTAATAAATAACAGTATTTTGTTATTAGTTGTTGCCAGCCTATCTCACTCTCTATAGTCTCTACAGTTGTTGATGCGGGAAGTTGGTGCGGTTGGATATTATATGACATACGTTATTGGATTAACAATTGCGTATAGATAACTCTAACAGTATTGACGTATCGTATGTAGGTATTCCAAACATTGACATATCTACATACCTGATACCTGCTATAATAATAGTATAATTATTGTTTAGAACTTATCAACAAATGTAAATTCTACTTATTTAATTACTAAATAGAAACTAAACTACGTATTTTTGTATGATCGTAGAATTATTCATGAAAAATAAAAAATATATAGGTAGGTACTAAAATAATCAATAATGTTTAAAGAATATTTTTCTTCAGGATGTTAATAGTATTCTTTACTAATTAAAATTGATATTAGAATGATAAAATAATTTTTGACAAAGGATTTGATCTTTCTAATTTTTTAACCACACTGCCTTTAAATAATTGATATTTTTTTTATTGTAAATGTGTAAATTATTATTACTGTTTTTATAAGGTATATATTTTAAATAGTTTAGTAAGAAGTATTGTATTTATTTTCAATTTTTAGAATGATTACAGACGTTCAATTAGCTGTATTTGCCAATGTATTGGGTGTCGGCTTATTTCTTCTAGTTGTTCTCTACCATTACGTCACGGCAAATTTCCCATCAAAATAATTTTTCATTGTAAGTGTTTAACTTAATTTTATTAAAATATATTATTCTTATTACTTTTTAGTTTTTTATTTTAGGTTGCAAGTTTATACACAATTGTGTTCCAGTATCTAGTTTAATATGCTTCTGTTTATTGTAACACTTTGATCCCACATAATACGCACATTTTATTATTATAATCTTAATAATGTTAAAACTTAAAACCTACATGATAATGTCATCTTATGTATTTTGAATCATAAATGTGTTCTCCCAGTACCTGTTTTTATATAATTTGTTAGTCAGTTTAGAATCTTCATTTGTTGTCACTTAAGTGTTACGGCATAATGACTTTAAAAATATCACGTAAGGCTCTTAGTCTCACCGAGAAGTTATCAATTTTAGAAAAGTATGACTCTAATCCCTTATTACAAAAAACTAAGTTAGCAGATTCACTAAATATAGCAGAGTCAACATTACGAACAATTATTGTCAAAAGAAAAGAAATAGAAAAACGTGCAATTGAAGGATCAAACAAACGAAAAAAAATAAAACATGGAAAATATTATACTCTTGAACAAATTCTGGTAAAATGGATCAACAATAAGCATGCTGAATCTGCACCCGTTAATGGTCCTCTTATTCAACGCAAAGCCTTAAAAATTGCTAAATGGTTGAAAATCACAGATTTCAAAGCAACAAATGGATGGTTGGATCGATTTAAGAAACGGAACCTAATTCGTTACCGCTCAGTCAGAAGAAAATCTCAACCAGTTAATAATGAGGATATAAATTCTTGGTTTTTGAACATTTTACCTAAATTTACAGAAAAATATGATGCAAAAGACATTTTTAATGTTACTGACTTTGAGTTGTATTTTAAACTAATGTCCAAAAAATTAAATTCTTTTAAAAAAGTTTCACGCAAAACATCATGTCCTAAAGGTAAACTTAGCAGAGAACTACTCAAAGTTCTTATCTGTGCTAATTCTGATGGAACAGAAAAATTGAATCCACTTATAATTGGAAAACCATTGAAACCTAAATGTTTCATTAATAACAAATCTCTCCCGTGTGAATATTCTGTAAAAAAACCCACACTAATTAATAAGCATTTCTGTTTTTGGGTCAAAAAACTAAACCAAACCATGATAAAAAAAAATCGGAAAATTTTACTTGTTGTAGTCAATAGCTTAAATAATCAAAAAGCTATTGAGTTGACAAATGTGGAACTAGTATTTTTTCCACCATACATTTCAAGAAAACTTCAACCTATGGATCTAGGTGTAATTAATGTCTTGAAACAATACTACGAAGATCACTATCTAAATGTCTTAAAAAATTCAAACACTAAGGAGTTTAACATGACTGATGTATTACGTAGTATAACTGAAGCGTGGGGCAGCATACAGCCACAGGTAATTGCTGAATGTTTTAAGAAAGCTGGAATTGAATGTTCTCATGAAGTAATTGATGATACTACTAATGAATTGATGGAAAGCACTACTACACATTTAAAAAAAACCACTCAAGACAACGAAAATCCTATAATCACAGAGCACAATGATGTACAAAATATTGAAGACTTGGTTGATATTGCTGAATATAATGATATTGATGAAGATGATGATAGTGATACTGATGGAGGCCAAAATGAAACATTATCTGATGCGATTAATGCTATTAAAATATTAAGACGTTATATCCCAAAATTAAAAGGAAGTGAAGCAGCTATGAATAACGTTGATAGTGTTGAACGTTTTATTTTTTCTAAAATGCCAAATTTATAATGATGTACTTAAAAAAAATAAGTAATCACCCAAGTAAAAACATTTTTTTAAAATTATTATTATATTAAATTTAAAACATATTCCATAATTTAATTGATTTAGTTTTTTTTTTATAAATGTTTATTATGTTATGTGATAAAACATGTATTTTCCAAGATCCCTAACAAATTAATGTAATTTTTCTGAAAATAAATTATAATTATTAAAAATGTTAGCGTGTCATTATATAGTCAATTTCTCATTTCATAAATTGACAAACCTAAACTATTCCACAAACTACAATATACCAGTCTTCTAATTAAGTTACTAGAGTAAATATATTTTATTTTTGTATCATAATGTAGTTGACTGGGGTAACATTTGTTACGAGATTTAGTTCTTAAAATTACTGAAACCAATACTAAATTTTAACAAAATATATATCTTTTAAATAACACATGATTTATACTTGCATATTATATTATCTGTAGCAAATTAATGTTAAATATGGAAACATATTTTATACCAAATTCACATATACTTGCACTGAATTATGATTACAGTCTTATTTCACTTTTATGCCCAAACTTTATTTATTGAAATACTTTGTACATTGGAGCCTCAATAACTCAAACGTCTATAAGGCGAATTTTCGATAACTCGAAGGAATGTTTTGGCGACTGCGCCCATGTATATACATACAATTTTTTCTATAACTCTTTTTTTTTTGCCCCAAACTGATATGAGTTATTGAGGTTCCACTGTATTCAGTTACACAATCATTGTAACTTAATTGATGTAATTCAATTATGTTTTTTAGATGCTTTGATTTTGGGTTTGTTGTGCACAATGAATAACGAAATTGGTAGGGGAACTGCTTGTGCTAGTTAGCATGTCCTTAACATGATAATCTTATTATATAAAATGATAATACATTAGTTAATAATTTCCCACAGACTTATAAATAGAATTGTATTTATTAGTGATTTTTATTATAGATTAGGTTAGAATATAAAATCATCTTAGGCAATTATAATATTTAAAATATATATAATTTTTACATTTTTACAGAATGTCAATATGAGTAACATTCCAGTGAGCTGCAATATATAGCAAGATGTTCAACTACAGGTTGGTCGGGTTGGATATCATTCCTTACATAAAATAAAATGAAATAATATTCAATTTATATCTCAATGTTGGATTATGAATACTTTGAAGTACATCCACCAATTCTATGTTTACAGAAAAAATTAATTTAAATTAAAAAAATATGTGCGGGGTCATTCAAATTATTGTAATTTTTAATTTAGAGTACTTTGGATGGCCCTGTATCTGAATAATACTTTCTAACCCATCAACACATTAATTAATTTCATACAAAAAACATTTTTATCAGAACAATAGTCAATATTATTTATTTATTTTTAATATAATTTAATTTCTATACATTTAAATTAATAAAATGTATTTAAGTATTATCATCAAAGCTTTATGTATATTATTTGGTTAAAGTCAACTCAATTATTAAATATTTATACTTTATTTTGTTATATAATTTGATTAATCAATTTTATTTTTTGAAATTAAAATGACTATATTATCTATTTGCATAATTCTTTTTATTGATAAATCATAATTAATAAAGGCTTTAAGTTTTCTGCCTTTATGAACTCCCTATACTCAGTAGGTAGATCATTGTGTTTGGATCTTTGGTTGAGGAAAATTTATGATATACATATTTATAAAATAATAATATGGTAATTTTAATAGTACCTTTGATTGAACAATAAATTTATGTATTCTCAAATTTTCAGATTCTGGGAAAGTCTAATAATATACTACGGGTATAATATATCATCACTTTTAACATTAAATTTTTGTTATCGATGACTATTGATCTGTATATTATATAATGTTTTATTTATGTTATGTATAAGTGTATAACATTATACTGTTGATGAACCAACAACACATTCACTAGCCATAAGCGTATCGTACATTTATCGCATAGGTATATAGTACAACAGGTGCCTATGCTATAAACTTTTATGTACGGATACAAAATCTCTGATGTCTGTAGGTTATCTGGATATAAATCTACTTTACCGGACACCCTTTTTTTTTCAATTTTTTTTTTTAAAAATACGTGGTTTTATATGCTGAATTTAAAAGTGTTTGAAACAATTTTCGGAAACTTACCGTTCAAAAGTTATGGCAATTCAAAGTTGTCGATATTATAAAATATGCTAAATAACTAATTTTCACCTATAATAGGTAATAATCGTAGAGAACGAGTGACCACTCTGGCAATAAATGTACTTAGAAACAATAATGAGGAAAACCGAGTTTCACCTGAGGTGGTTTTACACAACAAGTCGAGGGATATTTTCGATTTGCGGAGCGGAGCGACGTCGCCGAGGAGCGTAGCGACGATTGCTGATACACTTGTAATCACTGAAACTTTAAATTTCCATAACTTTTGAACTGTAAGTTTCCGGAAATTTTTTCAAACACTTTTGAATTCAGCATAAAAAATCACGTATTTTGAAGAAAAAAAGGGTGTCCGGTAAAGTAGATTTTTTCCGTTATCTGTGAAAATACTGAAATATTTGAATCACTATTCACTATATAGAAAAACTTCAGTACCTATACTTAATAAATTAAACTTGGGTAGGTATATGAGTAAAAAAATCAAAAACCACGGCTAAAAATAAGTACTTAATGTTATATACGGCTATGATTAAATCACTAATATATGGAAGTATAATATTATACCTATTTAACAATAGTTGATATTTTCATATATAATTTAAAATTTAAATAGTAACCGGCCGGCCGCGGCCTTTAGCCAGTGTTGTGCACAGTCTGTTTTTACAGTGTGCAGCACAGATAACTTCAAAAAATTGTCTAGATAAGATAACAGATATTGCGTAGAAAATTTGGTATGCTGACAAATAGATTCCGGTAACCATTCTGATAAGAATTTATACCAGGTCTGAGTCATTCAGATATCGGTACAAAATGATACCGAGTCATTTAGAACTACCGACATTTATAGTTCCCAGTCTATTTGAGACATCTAGATCCATTTGCTATTATGGCGGTATTTTTAAATTCATGAAATCTAACTCAACTTTACTCAACTTACATCTTAAGGCCCCTGTTAAAAGCTGTTTATTAAGGAACAAATTATTGGAAAACTTATTCACATACTGTTTTGGTGTCGCACGATCTTGTGAATGTGTTGGAGTGTAAATGGTTATTAGCAGAGCTAGGATTTATATGCAACAATATGTTTTTTTTGCGACTTCTGATTATTGATTTTGTCAGTAATGTCCACGAATCACCTCATGATGAGATAAATGGTGTTTTTATGTTGCATGTTTTTGCATATTTTGGATAAAATGCATATTATTGCATATATTGAATAAAATTAATATTATTGCATATTTCGATTATAAGAATGCGAAAAATGTATGTTTTATATAGTATATATTTCATAATTAATATTTATTATTTAATATTAATATTTCGTATTTAATTCTAGCCCTCTTGATTAAAGTATAAGACTTGGTTTTTTTGTCAAACATAGATTTTATTTTTATAAATACAAAATAAAACAAAATATCCTTGTTTTTACAAAAAAATAAAGGATTTAAAACTATAAAATTAATAAATAAAATATTAAATGGCGAATCCAGACGAGGATAATTTTAGTTGTAATTTAATACCAGGACAAATTTCTTTATTTAAATATGCGCCAACTACATCATGTGATGTTGAACGGAGCTTCAGTCAATAAAAATCCATACTACGATCCAATCGTCAATCATTTATCGTCGAAAATTTAAAAAAATATGTGGTCGTACATAACACATGTATTGAATGTGAATTATAAATTTTATTTCTAAATTATTTTATTTTATTTTATTTCTCAATTATATTATATTAAGACAAACAGCCAATTACTGATGTATTTCAATAAATAAATATTTTTTTTGTAACTATATTTTTGGGTTTATCTTATAAAAATTCAAATGCATATTTTTGCATATTTTGGTAAATAAAATGCATATTTTACATATTTTTATTGCATACAAATCCTAGCCCTGGTTATTAGTGTGATAGAACCCTCTAAAGGTACATGTCATAGAACTAACAAATAAGGATTTATTAGTTGCCCATTACGAAAAACGGAAATGACTTCACGGGAATATGAGGATAACTCAGTGTCAATTTAATATTTTCAGATAATTTCTTTTTTAATAGATAAAAACAATATTCTACAGCCCACATTGAGCTCAAATTTTTAATTTGATTTAAATAATAATATACCTATAATCATTTGTAGAAAAAACTTAATATTGTCTTTTTTTAAAGACTTATTTAAAAGTTTGAGTTTAAAATACTATAAAATTAAGTTCGATGCAGGCTGTAAAATATTTCCCTATCAGTTAATATCAGGATAGATCCCGAGACAACTAAATCCATGTTGTTACCATATTATGTATGGTTGGGATCTCAATGACCCGGGTCTTATTTGTTCATACACAAATTTATCTAGATAAGATAACATATAAAATAAAAGATAAGATATCTTGTTATTTTCTAGATAAAAAAAGAGATAATTATACACTTTACACTTAGTTTTTAGATTTTTAAAACTAATTATTACCTAGTTACCTAATACTAATTAAATTATATTATTTACACATACCTACTTATAAACTTTTATTATTTACACATACTTATAAACTTATATTTTAGATAATCATTATATAAAAATATATTATAGATTAAATTAGTAAATTTGAATAAAAAAAAGAATGCTATTAACACATATTGAACATTTTAAATTATCTGGACACTTCATTTTATTGCATAGTTAATTATATACACAATTCACTGTAAAAAGATCAAAATAATTATTAATACAAAATCAAGTGAAATTAATAAAACAGTTATCTAATTATCTACAGATAATTATAGATAAATAATTACAGATAGCCTTTGGGTTAGGTTTTAATACTTTTTGTACTCGTGGTTGCCTATTTACAGCGCCAGATTACGAGTAATAACTTAAGTCTATACATGACTACATATATAAATTAACACAATTTAAAAGTATTTATATATATTTGTCCAAGAGTAATAAGTCCCGTAGATTGATATAAAAAAAAAGTCTGCATAAGACACATTTCCTCGGCGGCCGGCACTCACATATTAATATATTATGTTGTGTAGTGTGTATACTATAATTTACCTAAACATTATGCGTTTTGTTTAAATTTGTTTCATTAAATGTAATAGAATAGAATATACTAGGGTATGGTAAAATTGATTTTAGCAATCACCAAGAGATATAGTTGATAAAATGATTTGATTTTTTAATCTTTCATCACTATACATATAAGGGTACTTATACATTTTGTGGTTCACTCGAAACATTTTTTATATAAGTAGGTAGATGAGACCTGTGCTTAGTTTTGTGATAAATGCCTACGTCACAATACTAATAAGTAATAGACAATATAGCGGTACTGAAGTCTGAAATGAGATCTGTAGACTATAACTATTATGACATTTAGGTGTATTTATTATTAACGATTGCGTATTTCTAACCCTTTAAAAAGTGTGTGTATGTCGTAGGCAGGTACTTCTAATCACGATTCAGTTTTTTTACAATTATTTATCTAAACAATATTTTACTCTGAATAATTTAAATTTGTAATAATATGACCTTTAATAAAACGTGACCTTTACGAGTGAACATAATATTATTACGTTGAATAAATTACCAGCACTAACGTCTAACACGAAAATTAGGTTTTCTTTGTTGTATAGTCCAGCGGTGCGCCGATACAAAAAGGTCAAACACTTGTATAACCGTGGTAAAAAGAAAGACCTGGGGAATGTTACATCCTTCTGGTAGGACACGTGATTTTCGGCAAAAATGTTTCTAGGCGCATTTTATTTGACCATCCAGGCGCGGCTCCATAGACCTATTTTTTTGGGGGGGGGGGGGTAGGTTATTTTTAGTTACATATTAAAAGTGTCTATTTTTGGTTTTAGCAAAAATATCAACTTCATGAAAGAAAAATATCATCTAAATTATGAATTATGATTATATTAATCAACTTCTTCTTCACCATAAGGAGACCCATCTGGCCTGGGGCATAGCCGGATCCGTATCGCCACACCACCTCCTGGATCCGCGCATTACAACACCCACAGCACGAAGATGCAGATTTATTTTCCCAAAACTTTGTACAATATTGGTACAACTAAAACATTTGACGTTAACGTTTTTGTAGTGAGTCCAAAAAAATATTGTACGTCATTAAAAGATTTAAAACCCTTAAGAAATCGATTACGATACGAGTAATTCATCTAATTAATTTATCATGTTTATCTACGGGCCAATAATGAATAATGAAAATTGAAAACCAATAGGTTTTCCAATAGTAGTGACCGAATTTGTTGCAGTATTATGACATTAAATCTGGTCACTTGATTTTTATTTATACCTTTATATATACTTTAATGTATGCATTTGATGTTGTTTTTAGTAGTCTCCCTATAGATATAATATCTAGCTAGGAACAACAGTACACCACTAGACTATGGTGGAACATTTATTTTTGCAAACTGACTGCAGTTTAAGCTAGAGCAGTAATTTGGTTAACATTCATACACAAAACATGAGAATTTAAAGCAAGGTTCTTCATAAGTTGTTATTACTGAAATTATAAAACAAGTTGAGCGTGTAGTTTTACATATATTTTTATGAGCATTTGATGTTTACATTTTGACGAAATTGGATATCAAAATAAATTTACTATTTTTGAACTCAATATTATGTCAATTTGATATATTTGATTTTTTTTTCTATGAATATTGATAAAAAAATTGTAGCTACGTCAAAAAGCTTGAAAATTCAATACAAAGGTTCACCATAAGTTGTTTTTACTTAAGGCCATTTAAAAACATTAAATATACTTAGTGATGATTTTTTTATAAGCATTTGATTTTGATAAGTTCAAACTATGACAAAATTAGATACTAAACAATAAAAATACCGACTTTTATTTTAAATCCAAAATATTTTTCATGAGGATTTAAAACTTTTACGTATGAATTTACTTTTACGTATGAATTTACACCGTACTATAGTAAGTCGATATTGACTTAAAGGTTAACTGCAATAATATATGATATAAATATACCTACCGTTTTAATAATATAATAAATGTCATCTTTTTGGCAAATACTGATTCTATATACTTTATACCTTTTTTACTCGTGTGGTATTGCAACTGAGGTGGGAACCACGATAGTATCTACCTATAACTTCCACCAACCTACTGTTGTTTTATAATAGCTATATAAATATATCATTAAATATACCCACTTAAACTTAATAGTATAAGCTGATAGATCGTATTCGCCCAGAATCGTTTCGATGGTTTTATCGTTGAATTCAAATTTAACAAGTACATTGCATACAGTGACTTACTTAATGACGAGGTACACTCGACACTTGCTCAACATAAAGCGGTTACCCACTTACCCCATTTATTTCCCTCAGTTTAAAATGTTTGTTTCATGATCTGTTTCAACTTACAAGATACCAGAAAAACATGCGAGTTTTATGAAGAGAAAAAAGACATATTTCACAAGATTATGAATCTTTGCACTGGAGTAACTCGACCGACATCTCAATTTTTAAAAAATAATTAGTGATTTATGAAAACTACGAAATTAGGTTAAGTTGTATAAACATTACACAGTTAACGCAAAACGTCAGCCTTCAAGTAGGTAACCTATATTTATAAATATACGTACCTACACAGAAGCAGAACTACGAAACATTATAAATCAATATCAACAGAAGAAACATACATATTTTTAACCGATTACAATTTTTTCTTCAAATCACATATTTTCATGTGATTTGTAGGTATTGTTTCATTTCCTAAAAATGTTTTTTTTATCACAATGCATAATATTATGTACATGTTACATAGTAGGTACCTAATAGGTATTTACATTTAATTTAAGAAAGAATCATACATTATTTTTAAATGAATACTAAAAATAAATTGATTTGTAAATAAAATATCACAGTTTACACGTCACAAATAATTTCCTAAATGGTATTTAAACAGATTGTTCTCGTGTCTGTCTGATATAATCTGTAAACTTTTTGCGTTCGTTGTCTAACTTTTTGTCGGTGATGTCGTCGCAAGCAAGAGATGCTCTCAATTTCGCAGTTGTGTGTTCGAGATCCTAAACAAATAATTTTATCTTAAAATCGCGTGTCATTAGATTATTAATTATTTTCGTAATATTAGAAAGTAGCATATTATAATACTGTTACTAGACTTTGGCCCCGCTCGCTTCACTAGCCAACCACCACTTATAACCTAACTCATATCTGTAATTTGTATAATTTTTAATAACTTTTTCTCTACAGAAGTAGTAAAACATTTCAATACTTTTTATATAATAGTAAGAGATACACTAATTTCCATTATATTGATTACATTTTTTTTACATTTTTCCTTAAAAATTAGAACTATATGAATTACAAAATAAATGAGGTAAATAGAGTAAATGAAAAAAATGCGGTTACTGTATTATTATAATTTATAAGATTGTATTTTGTAAGTACTTATGCCATGCTTATTACCTATAAGTCAAATCGATTTTACCAAAATGGCATGCAACGGTATAATTAAGAAATTCAATATCAATTACATAGGTTCCTATTATACAAATTAATATTGAATGGACACGCTCCAAGAAAGCTGTACCTATTATTATAATAACTTTATTATATTATTATATTATAACTGTCCCATTATTGAAAATTGTAATTAGGTATTTTAAAATAAAAATTGTTTTATCTTATTTCTATGTTATTCTGTAAGCAGATTACATAAGTATACAAGGTGATCCATTTAAGTGTCTACACTCATTACAACACGTCGAAGTTTCAACTTTTTGAGAATATTTTTTTGTAAATAATTTGATGTCAACTCAAAACGATATTTCTGAACAAAATTATCTTTTTACTATTTTTTATTGTTATCATTTATTAAAATTTTTTTACTTCTTTGAACTACACCGTATGTTGTTAATTTCATATTCCGAAGCAGTATATTTTTTGGAGTATTTCAATTTTTAGAGATCAAATTTTGGACAGGTAGTTCATTAGTTATAATAGTATTTAAAGTTTAGACAATAGCGGAGTATAGTGTACAACATTTACCAATGTACCACTCAACTCTGTTTATCTGTTACCCACTTTTAAAAACGTTTCGTTCCTTTTTTTTGCGATTTTCTTTTGTTTCTCCATCTGTTCTCGGCGGATTTTAAAAAAGTCTCCTTCTTCCACCACCGTCGCCGACTGGCGCCTGCTCAATCTGCGTAGGTAAACATTATTGCTTTAGTGTAATATCGCAGACACGATAATATGATTTACTGAAGTAGGCACTAAGGTCTAAGAGTATAAGTTAAATGTTCGACGAAATGTTTGAGGAATCAAACGATTTGAAGAATGATATTATCCTATATTATATTCTAAACATACTTATATATTATAATGTATTGGTAATAAAAAACTTTATTGAAAAAAAATCTTTAAATCGGACGTTTATGATATACACGACACTTAAATATAATATAAACAATTTTATAACAATAATAAATACATTATTTGTGTATTACCTATATTATAATATAGGCCTTGTTATGGTTTGTATATAAGCGGTATACTCACATCTCTTTTAATTGGTTTTCTAAGTCGATTTCCCTGTCTATATAGCCACGTAATACTTGCCTGGCGATATCTTTTTCTGACATAATAATAAATAATATCTGTTGAACGGTTACAAAAAAAAAATAATAATAATAATAATAACGCACGTTTGAACGCAACGAATACGGTTCGTGAAATGCCCTATAGGTGTATAATCGCGGACGATTTGTTTAGGCCACATATAGTTAGTTGCCAAGGAGGGCATATCCAAGGACGCCAATATCGCGAGGGCGCCCTGCTGCACACATTAATATATTAGTCATAATATTATACTCATATATTGTATATATTGTATAGTTCCTATTTTATGACACAACCTAGGTATAATATCACCTGCAGGCCTGCAGTGCGTTGGTCGCGGTCATCGGGCAGTGGTAACTTGAAACACCCGTCGTATACTTAGCCACGTATATATTATGTATGTACATTATCATTATATTAATTCGTTTTTAGAAGCGTCCCGAATACAAATAAACAAATCGAATGAACAGATAAATAATAATAATATGCATAAAATAGCGCGTATAGTGCAGAAAAAGTATTAATTCCATATTTATAAACAATAATGTGCACCTATTATCAATAAAAAATATACCTACACAAATAAATAAATATATTTTTATCAATTATTTTCAACACAAGAACTTCCGGACGATTTACATCAGAGAACATAACGAATACTATATCTAAACATAGCGCCTGCTATCTTTTCTATGGTTGTCGAATAAAGATTTTTGTTAAATCACCGACGTTGATATTTATTCGAAAACACAAAAATTTAACTGGTAAAATATTAGATTCGTTTTATAAAATATAAATTACAATTCTATATTATTTAGTAGGTTAACACAATATAATAATAATAATAATACACGAATTTCAGCTATACTACCTATATCAAATTTTAAAATACATTTATATAATAATATGAATTGTGTAAAATACCTACATTATTATTTTTTATAATCTAAAAATTATTAGTATACAATGCGTTTTATGTTTTTTAAAGCGTTTACAAAGGTTGTTTTATAGACAAATACATTTTATATAATGTACTTTATTATAGTATAAATATTATGCCTAGTTATAAACTTATATTATTGTTGTTATTGCTTACTGTAACATTTATAGTTATAAGTAGGGCTGGGATTTTGATGCCCTTTGCATTGTTTTCCAAAGCTAGATACGCCATGCTCGCGTTTTATAAGATATTATACTTTTTGTGTATTTTCGAATTAGAATAAGAAGTTTTATTTTGAATTTTTTTACAATTTTCAATTTGTAGGCCATTTTATTCATTTTTAAAATCATTTTATGGGTTTTGGGGCATTTAACATTAAAATCCTGGTTCTTTAAAATTGTATTTTAAGATTTTTGGTGAAAAAAATAACTTTATAACCTCGTTAACAATAATTTTACCTAATCGAATATTATTCATTTAAATTTTTTGAACTGATCCGTACAACGTAAAAATCAAGGATACAAGTAATGACGGAAAATAAATGAGAATAATTTTTTTTTTATATTATAAGTTCACATAGAAGATGAGATATTGTGCAATCCTACGAAACTTTTTATTACATTTAATTAAAAAATATTTTTTGGTTTAAAATTAAAAATTTAAGTGCATTTTATAGGTGCATTATTTTAAATTTTTAGGCCATAGAAGCATTTTTATTAGGACATTTTCGGTTTTTTATTTAGAGCATCAAATTCCCAGAACTAGTCATATGTTATACACTAATAATCCATATTTTGTGATTTGTAATAGTATATATTATAAGTTATGGCTTTAGAACCTAACTATACATAATACACAGTACACCATTACGCACCACTCTGACAAGCTGCAGTTAACATCATAGTTATCACACAAACATTTATAACATTATAAATATATGTTATATTACGCGTTTGTGTTAATGCATGCATTTATTGTATAGTAGTGTTATGTACGTGTGTGTAGGTACAATAAAGTCATATTTTTTTTCGTTGATATACCTTATGGTTTTAAATAACATAATATATGGGCTTCATCGTTGGTCCGCGGTTCGACTAATAAATTGACCAGGCAACTAGAAATATTTCACCGTCTTATTACGCGTTGTTTGAAACACTGAACAAAACATAGCCGTACTGTAAGTCAAGTTTATATTCCGTTTATGATACTCTAGAGACTGGAAAATCCTATGGACAATGTTCGTAACAGTTTCTCGCACAGTGGGTACCCTATAAATATTAAAGTCCATAATATTAATCTTAACGTAACACATCGTATTGGCGTACTGATTGTGTTGCTTTGTATCCAAAACCATATTTTGGATGTTTCTTTCAAAATATTACTTTTAGTCTCTCTTTAATAACTTAATATATATTTATGGGGCCGGAGTGGCGCAGTGGTCACACAGTTGACTGCGACTCACACAGTCATCGGTTTGATTCATAGCAAGTGCAAAAAATTTGTGTGATTCTACGCAATCACCATTTTCCCGTGCTGTCGTCCGATTGCATCATCCGGTTTCCAACTAGGTCCCACTCCACTGGGAGTGAAGACCACACATGTCTCCTCTTGGAGAAGGGGGGTAGTATCATGCATATAGTGATATATACATAGATAAATAGATCACATGATCTCCCTACTACCCACTTGTGATAAGCATTGACGAAGACCTTGAGGTCGTTTCAATGAACATTAGAAAAAAAAAAAATATATATTTATGATCCAGGCAAGTATTATTTATGGGGATGGGGGGGGGGGGTGGATGAGAGAGATATTTCCACCCTTGGTCTTTTCTTTCTGGTTCAAGAGTTTCTACTTTATTTGCTAGGTATAAATTCTACATTTTAATTTGGTTAGGTTAATAATTAAAATTATACAGTAAATATTAATTAATAATTACTTATTCTGTGGATTTCTTGATAATTCAAAAATAAAAATTGTATTAATAGACATATTTAATAAGTTATAAAATTTGTAATAATAAATCATTTCTGAGTTATCATATACTTGTTTTAAATTTAGTGTACCTAAAGTTAACATAATTATGACTCGATCACACTAAAATTTATGTCATGAGTTAATGATAAGGAATTTTGCTCTAATTTTATTCTAAATCCTATACTGTGTAACTGAAATACGGAAAACGGAAGTTCTTATAAGATTTAATTTTAAATCTGGGAAATATTGAGATTTAAATATAAAAATTATATGAATGATAACATTTTTATTTATTATTTATAAATGGTATTTTTAAAATTTTAACGGATTTGCAATATTTTAAAAAAAAAATTGAAATTGTTGTTCTTTCATCATCATACATTTGAAAACGTATTATAGGTAATATTTAATAACTTTATTCTCTGGTATTGTGTAAAAGCGATTGTTAAAAATTTAAATTTATCAGTAGACATAATACCTATAATAGTCATTAATAGATATCAAATCTTCATTAGAAAGATAGGTTATAATATTACTTATATTTTGGTGTTCGACACCTGGTTTCGACAAAAATAATATATCTTTAGACTATTGGATTAAAATGTGGGAGACAACTAATTTGGGAGAAAAAAAGGTGTTTATATTTATTCATTAAATTATGTACCTCGAATATACTCAAATCCAGTTCCGGTAAATTCGTTATAAAGTCGAATTCTTAATAATTATTATTAATTATGATAGGTTTTTTTGTTAACTTTCAAAATAGCTATTGAAAATGAATTGTCTTAATACAATTTTTTCATCGACTGGGAGTTTCTAGCTGCGTTAGTGCGTTGTTTATAACGTTATAGTTACATATACGTGTGTTTATGGGAGTCAATGTTTTATAGGTAGTATATTTTATACACATGTTGGTATACCACCTGTACGATTTACGCGCAACTCGCATTCTGTTCCGATTATCTCTGTCAATTTGACAATACATTACCTATTCGATAACCTATAGCCAACCGAATTTCGAATATCATTTTGTACTTAGGCATACCTATATAATAACAGCCGTGTTGCCAAAATATAGTTCTATATACCACGCATTGTTCGGGTCATGCACTCATGTCCCTCCGTAATCTTTCGATAATACGCGATATCGAGCGTGTATCGATAATACATATTATATATTATGTATATTATATATACCTAGCTATATATATACATTTGCATTGTTATCAAACACTCGTTTCCTTACAGACGTTTCATTATTACATCTATTACATGAAAAAATTAAAACCTACACACAATATACATCTAGACGCCTATTGCATATTATATAATATGTTATATATATATAATTAGGTATATTTTATATTGCAGTGCACCTATATTATAGGGGGGCAACGGTTTGATAAGAAAAACAATGACAAATATGTTGTCAAAAACAACGATCGTAAACGCCGTCGACGATTGTGCACGGTGACGATATCCATAAACCGTGAAACGTTTTATTGCGATATGGAGTTTTTCCCATGATAAGTTACATTATAAAGGTACACCACAGTGTGCCGATAAGTGCAGCCGGGCCAAAAGCGTGTGACACTCGCTCCCGCAAAATATATATAATGACGTGGCGTATGTTATATATTATACAATATTATGTACATCTGTTGTCTGCGCTCTATTCGGAATACGTGTATACATAATATTATATATAAATGTATATAAAATCACGAGAGATCTATATTTCGGTAATTGTACCTACTCGTCGGTTACCCGAGAGGCGAATTCGTTACATTGGCCCACATGTAGGCGGGAGGAAAAAAATTGGATTTAAGTGTCGTATATTATATATACCGATCATGCATAATGCGCTTAACCTAAATTACATTACATTGTATGTGTGCAGTGTGTACCCCTATATTATAATATCATTGAATATTATATACCTATTACACTAAATGTATATCTTTGCGAGTTAACGGTTATGAGTTATAACGATAATAACCGCGTGGTGCAGTCGAGCGGAGAGGACACGCAGGTATTAGCTGACCAAACTTTTTTTTCGTAAGATTTATTTTTTCTTTCGATCATTTTAATTTACATGTTATTATATGTACAGTTTTACTTAAATATCTTACTTACTTAAATATCGCACACATGCGCGTTCATGAAAAAAACAAGTAGGCACAATTTGAAATTCAAAGTTTGAACTATATTATACCAATGTTAACGTGTTCTGAGAATTTATTCGTTTTATCCGATTACTTATAATAATATGATAGATGAATTTTTTTGGGTAAATTTTTATTTTTTATCTTTAAATAAAAAGCTACGAGCTTTAAGGACCTGTGATGATTTTAAATGTTTGTACATTTTCAATAATATATAGCTGACATCTATGAACACAAATATAAACTAATAGCTTTTCGTAAATGTGTACCTACTGCAGTACCGGGAAATATAAAATGCATTATATATGGTTATTAAATATTTATAAAGATGAGAAGATTGATGATGAAGATTTATAAAGACATGATGTGATAATAGTATAAAATATAAAATATATCTAAATGACTAAATTCATAAATACAAAATGGTAAATAAGTTTTCTATTAAGTTTATTTGTCTGTAATCAAATATAATTAATTCAATAATTGAAAATAGTATACGTATAAAACAATAATAAAATGTAAATAAAATGACACTAGGTACCTATAAAAAAATAATAAAAATAAAAATAAGTATTTTATTTTGAAATCTTAATAATATAATTGTAATATTTGAGTATATAAAGTCGTTATTGACGATCCTCATGACTCGAGCCGAACGAACAAATTGATTGTATTACAATTTAGACAAACTTGTCCTCTTGGCTCAAGGGATCAGGACGTCGAAAATATTATACACTCAATAAATATTAACTTCTAACTTACCTTCAAGATTCCGCTGCTCCAGCAGGATAGTAGTATCTATAGTATTTCTGCTCCCGTGGTCTGTGCTGTATGACAATTAAAGTACGAGTGCAGTGCGTTAAAAAATTTCCTATCACTACCGTTTCACCTATTGCTAGTTCATAACACTTGTTTCAATACATATACCGACGACCCCCTTCCATTTGACTTCCTCCAAAAACGTTGGTAAGTACACGTATTACAATTATATTAGATGCTAAATATTAAAAAAGGCGTTTTTTCCTCCACCTACTAACCATTATCACATAAAACGGTCACAAAACCTACTCGACCGTAAATATTGTCCGTGTTTGCTCACTGTGTCATCATGTATATATGGTAATATTATTAATTGTTTTATGTGTCTTTAACCTGTGGATTATGTGGACATAAATTAAAATCATAAAATAAAATATAACTTTAACGATCCTGTATCGAGGGGAATCAGAAATTGTATTTTATTATTTATAGAATATTATTTATATGAATACAGTTTACTATAATATGTGTATAACATGTTTAACTAATAATAATTTAAAAAAAAATACAACCTGCGCCCTTTAATTCTGCTGAAATATACCAACTACCTATAAGGCAGACCGAATAACCTTAAGAACCAAGACTAGTTTAACAACTAGTCTTATAGACTCATTTTCGTTTTATCTAATTACGTACAATAACAATAGGTAGGTTTTCATATAGATCATAAAATATTTCTACAATGTGCAATTTTCAGATTTTCATTTTATTCAAAGTTTGTTTTAGACCAATTTTATATTTTATTTTTTTTTACTACGACTCGTCATTATAATGATTAGAAAAATGTATCAATGTCTAGTGGGAAGGATATATTATAGAAATAATAAATATATTATATTTATTAAATGAGTAATAATTAGTAAGTAATAGTAACTAGTTAGCAATGCTAACTTATTTAGCAAATAATAATTATCCCTAAGCAATATGATATGAAATTTTAACTAAAATAAAGTTATAATATTTTTACTAAAAAATAGTTACCTAAAATTAAAAATCAACTACTATATTAAATAGAATGCGAAGTTTACATCCTAAAACTAATTGTATAGCATATCCTATTTAAATATACATATACCCAAACAGGGATGGATTCATGAGGAGGGGTCAGGTTAATGTGGCGATCTTCTCCCACAACTGGAATTTTTTTTTAACAGATTCGTTTAATTTTCTATAGTCTATAATATATAATGCGATTGACCGACGGCCGTTATCACTTATCACTAATAACTATCATATTAAGCAAATGGAATTTCTCGGTTATAAAACGTGTTACTATATAATCTATGTAGAACTGGTTAATTTATTTGAATGATATACTCCAATAGATATCACTATTATTATAGATAAAATTTTTAGGTTCTATAGATATCGATATTATTATAAATATTGTAAGCTTTGGATGAATGTTATGAGATCTAACAAATTACTTACCACTTTGCCAATAAGTACCTTCTGCTTCAGCAGAAGGTAGTTTTCTACTATGCACAGGCCAGATAATTCCTAAAAAATATCTTAATTTAATACCAAATATTTATTATATACTTATAATATTATTTAATTTAGATGGATGTAGCTTATAATTTTTTGTCATCATTTAAAATCCTTTACATTTTATTAAATAATGCATGCTTCCAGTCTTCAAGTTTTTCTTGTATGTATTCTAGAATGTTAAGATAAACAATACGTATATTATTATTATTACTTGCATGCCGCTACATAATTACTTAAAGAGGTACATTAACAGAAAAAATTAAAATTAAAATGTAAATATTAATTTTTTTTTAATTTTAGATACCTTTTGAAATGCTCTGTGCGTTTGCTTATTGATATATTGTTTAATTTTTTAATTTTTTTTACTTTGTTTTATAATTAGTTTTTAAAATTAAAATATTGAATTTAAATTGACAAGATTAAAATGTTGATTCGGAAAATATAAATTATAATTGAAACAACAGTTTACTGAATGATTTAGCCTACATATGAGTATACTACGGGAATATAATAATATTTTGTTTGGAGAATATAATCAGAATATTGAATGGAGGATATGGGAAAATTTTAAAAGGGACAACAGGTGGACACTTGTATCTTGTAGTTATAAATTTAATTTTGAGATAGTTAAATATGAGATTGGCATCAATGAAAGTTTAAAGGAATGAGAGGGAAGTAAGGTGTGGCACTGTGGCAAAATCGACGACGAGATAAAGAAGTAATGCATCTCCGAGAAAGATTAAGGCTGTGCAATCAACCATTAGGGTTTTAGTGGGACTGTTGGACCGCCGGAGAATGGGGATATGGCTTTATATTATAGATAGTTAGGTAAATTGTATGCTATTATGGCTTATTGATTTTAATGTATAGATTTAAAAATTGGTTAAGATCACGAATGGGCGTTTTCATTAGCAGAATTTCAGGCTTAAATTATTACATGGTATTTGTAAATGAATATATTCAAAAATATATAGATGATATTATTAATAGTGTTGCAAAGGAAAAAAAATACATCTTTAAATAGTATTGTAACTGATATTACTCATATATTATTAATGGTTTTACTAATATTCTTGAAGTTAAATAAAGGGTTTTAAAATAATAACTACCTATAACTACCTACATATATGTGTTTATATTATGTGCATTGTGCCTATTTTTTTGTCAAATTTTTGACCAAATTACAGTTATATATTCATTAAATTGCAATATTAAATGTCATTATAAATATCACTATTTACCCTCTCCTTAAATAAGCCTTAGACGGATACAAGTTTGAAATATCTAATCAGTTTCAAGATTTACGTAACTATACTTTAATAGGAAAAATATAGTTATATGGATTATTATAAATTGTCTACATGATTACATAGTAGGTATTTTAGTATTTAGGTATTGTAATTTATTTATAACGATGTGTAATTAATTAATTGTGTTACCAACTAAGTTATTTTAAATAATGAAAAACTTAATATATAGGTACATATATTATTAGACACGTGACTACATAATATGTTAAAACCATAGAAAAATACGATTAAGTTAACATATTAACAATTTATTTTTAATTTTAAATAATTGAATATTATTTTCAACGTTTTGGAATAAAAAATATTGTATTAGTCGCAAATCAAATGATAAGAAAATTTTTTCATTTCCAGCCCGCTTTCGGGTCGTTAACACGAGTTATTTTTAGTTATGAAGTAATCTATACTTTATATAAAATTATCATGTTTTGACTACTCTGCTCCGTTAAAAATCGAAATTAAGCTGTATTCCATACACATATTTTTATTTGAACTTTCAGTTCTTACTTACTATGTACGATGTGATGTGAAATAATAATTCCCAAATCTAAAGTGTCTTCCGTAGTTAAAAATGTGGTACAACGAGGAGTTTTAGAGAGAGTATGTTGATGTATATATAATGTAAACGAACACGCACAGACTTTGGTAGAGTAGGTATAGTAAACTAAATAAAAGCGTTATGTACATAATTGAGCAGTATATGAATTTGTAAAAACTGAAATCAAATTTACCAAAATGTGCAGCGATGGTAGTAACATAGAGATCGTCTAAATCCTTTTCAAATAAAACGATTTTGACAGTTTTGTTTGGTTTACGGTAAAACATTATATTGTCGTGTAGCGCGTTTTCGTCGCAAACTTAATAGTTTAACACGGCTACGATCCATTTTGTGGTGTGTTATTATACTTTCGCGGTCTATCTGCAACGACATTATAACAAAAACACCGAAAGAGTGATGTGTAGCGATCCAGAGCCGATAGGCTGCGAACGCGTGCAACGGAAACCGACGGAAACTGCAGTTTAATAGCCACTATAGAACACGGTCGGATTGTTTAAAATAAAAAAAAACTTATCATCCGCAGTAGTTATACTGTTTTGCGATTTCGCGAGTTGGTTCCCATTTAATTCGCACCCACGACGACAGCTACGAACGACCGTCCCTCGGCTCTCCGCGCGCGCCGCTATGCTATCTCCCCCATCAGCCGTGCATGTGCCTATCTTATCTTAGGTTTTTTTTCTCCGACAATATTCTATGCGTGTTTAGGCATACGATTATTTGATTGTCTCTCAGTTATGTAAGTTCGAGTACACTCATCCGATAACCGCCGGACATATCATTTTTGTACACTGTTGCATGCCTATATCGGTATCTGCCAATTGTCGAGTATATAGTACATGACTATACACCGCATTTATATTAATTGTACGATTACTCGGCCTCACGTGTATATACCAGATACCCTATACGGGTATTACACACGGGTGCGAAGTGAATCCCACTCTAATCTAATTAACTAAATACCATTGAATAACCTTCATATTTTCGTAGAGTCGTCGTACAAATGTGTTGCGAAAATTGAATCGAGCTAACTGTGTAAACACGGTGTACACGCGGCGTTCAATATCTTATATTAATTGTCGTACGCATGCTTTTTGGACGCGATTAAACGGATCGATAAAACTAAATTTCAAAAAAATTATAAAAATGTATTGTTTTGTAATGTAATGTTTTAGCAATTTTTTTTTTTATGACAGTTTAACATTTCTTGTGCACGCCGCACCAACAACACAATAAACTTTATTTTTGGAAATTTTGATAACCATTTTTTTTTAATGGATTCTTGTAGTGGTATTTTCTGAAAGTTAATATAATGGTCAAATTATCAATTTTAGCTAACAACGTCCTCTAAAGTTTATTAAATTCATAGATAGTTTAAATCAAAAATACAAATTTTAATAAAATAATATCGATTGTTCGGTGTTAATACTGGATATTAAATCCATTTAGCTTATTATATTAAGCTTGTATAAAAATATGAAATTGTATTAGAAGAATTCAAAAAATATAATATATATTTTATATCTCCCTACATTTAGAACTAATAAATCAAATTTATTCCAATTTGTCTACTCTTACTTTGTCTCTTGAACGGGTTTCATGAACTCATCAAATTAGTGAACCAAAATTGATTATTTTACAATCAACATATTTAGAAGAAAAAAAACAAAACTAAAATACATTAAAACAAATTAAGTTGATTTTGTTGTTGGCACAACTGTGTGCTTAAGACATTTTATATGTTCCGTATTGTATTAAAAACGTTTTTTGAATTCTATTCATCGATTTGTAATCATTAAAAAACCATTCGTAGAACAATATAAGAAACATCCTGTATAAAATAATACTTCCTAAATTAATAATTTAATTGAACCGGTCAGGCGTATTGGACCTTTAGAAAGAAAAAACTCTAAGGGTTGTTTTTTTTTAATTTGATTGTTGTTTTAAAGTTTTAATAAAAATGTATTCAGGTCTAAGTCTAACTGTAACGGTGTAACAAACACATTAATTACGGCACGTATGAAAATAAACAAAACACAATAGAATTTAATGCTTACAAATGCGAGAGTTACAAAAATTAAATAAACTACCTAGTGTTATTGTTATAGGCAAAGAGCCATAGAGGTACGAAGTTTTTAAAGATTATACATGGTATGTAAATTCAACATTTTTAGGTTTTTAGAGTAATTCAAAAATAAAATTTTATAATAACTCAAAATGTCTTAGATTATAGTAACCCCTTGGGCCCTACACTAGGATTTTAAATTACCAATAATATACCAATTTTTATTTTTTAAGGTATACGTTTAGATAATATATTACCTACATGTTTTAATTATACACCCGATTAATTTTGAATATAGTTATTTTCCAATCGATTTCGTTAACTGTAGGTAATGTTGGTACCTATATATTCTATTTTGTTAGTTACTGCAGTATGCGCGCGGGAATTTCGAAAATGGAAATTGGCATGCGCTTAGTAAACGTGTGTTTGGTTTTGGCTTGTACAAAATGTAGACAGAAACAATGAGTCCATAGCAAAGCGAAAAAAAAAACAAATGAAAAAAAAAAAACGAAAACCAGTAAATTGTATTCCTACGGTTCGAGCGTTTTTCAGTTATGTCAAAAAATATTAATGTATTACCTATATTATACACAAACGGCGTGGCTGCTATACGCCGATGGTGGTTTGTACAAGTGTTACCTGGCACCGTCGGTTTATACAAGTGCATTTAAAAATGGGGCATTGTTGTCATCTCGTTTGTCAACCTTTGTTTTCCGCCACATTTTGTTTGTCTGTCTCTGTCACACGTTTTAGCATTTTATCATAACTGTTTCACTGTATGGTTTCACTCTCCTATGTATACGCGCGTTCGTACACGCCACACGACCAACGAGCCCTTTACAATATTATTATTTGTTTTCATTTCAGTTAAACGGTTCCGCATGTGTGCACGACATGGCATACGTATGCTATAATACGTATCACGCTTATTATTCATCAAATTATTATGTCTAATTAGAATATATTTTCGATGCTATGCGATTGTACGTGTTAAAAAAAAGAAAGGAATAAACCTCACAATACACGAAATATAAATAATTATTAACGGATCGATAAAATTTGTCTCATTTATATAATGTATTATGGTCTACGTGATAGTTCTACAGAACTGTCATGCAAATTAATCACTTTTATTTTTTTATTCGATAATTGTTTACAGATCAACTATATTATTATAATGTACCTAATTTATCATAATAAATTAAAATCGTACACATTTTATGTGCGCAAAATATTATGATATTATATGTATTTCGATACCATTTAATGCCTAAATAATAACATCAGATTGAAATGACCTACTTTTTCCGTATAGGTATTTTCACGTGTCTGGTGTAGGTACAGTGTAACATCTATACCTTTACACACTGTTATATACTGTACTAACTGTAATCTACTATAATACTGTAATTTGTGGTGTCAAGTATTACAACTAACCATTTATCGAATGATAATATTTGTATTTTAGTTGAATTTTTTAATAAATTATTGAGTAAAACGATTTCATGGTAATTCAATTATCATCGATATTTAATTAAATCTAGATTATTTTAACTATAATAATGTATTTTATAGTTGACAGATCCCAAATTTATAAAAATAACTATAACTTATAACTTTGACGTTGCCTATTTTTAAGAAGAATATTATGAAGCTTTGCAAATAAAAAAATATAATATTTTTCAAATTGTTTTACGTTAAAATATTTGTAGCTAAAACAATTTTTTTATAATTGTTATTTAAAACGTATAAATTAATAAACGTGTTCATTAATTGTATTATCTTCATTACTAATACTTACAAAGTAGTACGATAAAAAATGTCATTGTAATAAATAAAAATTAGTAGATAGTACAAAAAATGCAATCTGTTTTCCTTCCAACAAAACATTTTATACTAGCACATATAGTGCTTATTTTAACAAACACTGATTTCAAAAAATAATTCAACCACCTATGCATCTAGATATAAATACTAAATAGAAAATTTTATAATTATTATAAAATCATATCATTGTTATAAAATAATAAATGTATCGATTATTAAAAGATAACTGTTATTTTTAACTAGCTATACTTTCAAAAAATGTTATGCTATTTAATAGATAATGGTGTTGAACACATTTATTCGATGTTATTATTGTTACTTGTATGATATTATAATGCCTATTGGATTTATGATTATACTAAGTTTACACATTGAAGTAGTTGGGTAGCCTACCTAATGGTTTTTAATATAGTTATACAGAGTGTAACAGGCCTATTTGACTAATGCAATAACGTTTAAATCAGTAACAGTGATAAGCAAGAAATAATTTTGAATTTTAACACACTTTTAAAATTGTTTAAAAATTAACGACTTAACCAGATTAAAAGTTTTAAACGCCAAAATGGTTTTTAAATACTTATTTATAAAATAGCTATCTTGGATTATTAGAAAAATATTAAATAAAAAATTTAAATTATTTATTTTTGTTGTAAAAAAAAAAAAATAAAATATAAGATATACAAATTATAGCGCAGAGCTCTACAGATCATTACAAAAAAAAAAAAAACTTAAAAATATTAAATAGAAAAAAAGTTATTGCATTAGTCAAATAGACCTGTTACACCCTGTATCTGTTTCTGATTTCTTATATGAATCCCTGTCTGGGCTTTTGGCTGCTTTATTTAATTTACGAACACAAAAACACTTCTCTCTATTAATAGTTATGACTTATGAGTTCATTGTAGTTGATTAATGAATGATTGTATACTTTGTCATTGCTTTTTTAGTTTTCATGTCACCTGAAAATAATTTTTGTCAGCGTTATAATAGTTTTCCCACAGACTGTCTAAATAAGTACTGATTTATTTTTATATTAGTTTCTTTTTTTGGTAATTATTTAATAAATTATAAATTCATATAACAAGCTTGTATTATTTAATATTTACACAATATATTAATATATAATATTAGTAGGATACAAATTTTTTTTTTCAAAATCGTAAAATAATTCATACATGGGTTTTTAATTTATTACTCATATACGTCCTTATTCACAATGTCCTCTCCCCTTTCATCCAAATCTAGTAAAAATGTTTAATTTTCAACTTGTTATTTACCTAAACACCAATTTACTAAATAAAATATATTAGTTTAACACATAGTATAATATTATATCCGGTTATAAACACATATTTTGTAAGATTTATAGTTACTCGCTCCTTTTAGAATTTAACACTTAAAATTACTTATTGAACTCTAGGTTGGTATTGGAGCGTTGGACATAGGACAATAGGTATACACGTAAAAATTAAAAATCAAAACACTTGTTGTACTAAGTAAATATTTCAGTAACAGCGATCTAAAAATTATGTTAAGTAAAATTAAAATGCAATGACAATTTATGTACTTAAATTGAAAATAAGGTAAACATTATATATACAAATATATATAGTTATGCTTAAAATTTAGTTATGATAATAATATTCATTTAGTATAATTCAAAATGATTACAATTCAGTATTCAAAAACTTAACTTAAATATTCAGTTATTAATGTTCAGTACTTGTAAATTAATTATTTATTAAATATTCGTATTTTTATGAGAAATGTACCGTATACAATTTTTTTTTATTAATACAGTAGTATAATTAATTGTAAAATGTATTAAATATTCTTTATATTGTAAACGTAAGGTATTGATAGAAAAAGAAATAATTAAAAAAGAAAAATAATTAATTATGAGAAAATTACGCTTTTTAATAATTTCTAAAACATTTATTCTTATTTATACTTATTCTAATATTTGTAAAAAAAAACAGTATTTATTTTTTTAAATTAAATTAGTCACATTTAGGTTTTAAAAAAAAAACTTAAGTGTTATGATAGGTTATTATTTAACATTATTGTGTTATAATGAATAATAAAACATACGATTTATACAGTGTATTTAATTGTATTTTATTTTATAATTTCTAAACTTAAATCAATTATTTTTTTTTTAATGAGTATGAAAAACTTATGGAAAAACACAGTTCTCAAGAAAAAAATTATTTGTTAACAAATCGGTACAAAATAAATATTTTAAGCGATTTAGCGCCGTGTTTGGCCGCGTATAGATTGGCTCTTATACAATAGTGAATAAATGTTACAAATAGTAAAAATTAAGGAGCGTAACAAAGTCATTGTTTTTTATTGAAAAAAAGTAAAATAATTGTACAATAAACACAAACAAATTTAATTAAAATTAAAATAGGATTTATTTAATTTGTTAATAATTAAAGTCAATTACTTTCTTATAGGCAGTTTTCAATCCGAGTCTGACTGTTCTTCATCTACAAAATCCATAGACTTTGAACTGGAACTATAAACAATTCAATTTATCGAATTAGCATTACTCAAATAACTTGTGTATGATTATAATACTCATAAATAATAATTATTTTACTTTAATATATAACTTTTAAAGAAAACTAATTGAATCTCATGATAAAATAAATACATTTATACATTTTATTTACAGACAGACAGCGTTAAGTTAAACATAAATTGAATGTCTCTATTTTTTCGATACTAAAATTTAAATTAAGAAATGTACATTCCAGCTTGTTCTTTTTATTATTTAAAAATCATTTCAACATACCTCGCTGTTATTGTGGATAATCGATTGCTGGCAGGTAAACTTGCTCTCTTTTTCGTTTCTTCTTCTAACGAAGAAAGGGACATACAAATAGTAGACCCGATTTCTTTGAGTTGCCTAATCCCTAAATGAAAACCCTGAAAATAATTATAATCATGTATACATAATGGTTATTAGTAATGAAATAAAGCTATTGATACTTCGATACTATCATAACTTATAATTAGGGCCTGGATTTAAATTCCTTAAGAACTATCAAAATATGCTTTGAAAAATAACCAATAATTCCCTTAAAAAATGACCAAAATTATTTTTGATAGAAACGCAAGTGAAAGTTAAACTTCATAGGTTTAACATTTGGTATTTTAAACTTTTCTGTATCTTAATTAAACTGACTACAATATAAAAACAAAATACCGAACTTTAGGCACATAGAATAAATAAACAGTATACTCGAAATAACGCGTTATGAAAATAAACAATATTTCTTGATATACAATACGTTTTGCATTTACACTAAAACATCGTACAATGTATTGATATGCCCTAAAAATTAATTAAAGCACCTGAAAACGCTGAAAAATAAAAGTTTCGCCTTTGAAGTACCTATCTGTTACTTGGAATGCATTGTCTTGGAACTCCCAAAAAATAATGCACTTTGCATCGAAATCTGGGCCCTACTTACGATTTTACACAACTACAACCAAAAATACAATTTATTACTTTGTACTGTCCTTCGTCACAACCACAATAACTTGTCTCCAAGGTATAACTCCTTTTTACACCATAGCTTCTCCAAACCGTTATTCTTGCAGTGGTTTCACGATTTCTTTCTACTTTATAACTACACTGTGATAACGAGAAAGATGGACAACAGTTTTGCATTACAATCGGCAATACCTGGAAAAAACACATTAAGTACATAGGCAAGGTTAATTTTCAGCAGATAATTTTATAAAATGATACTTAAGCAAACGATATTTAGATGGAATTCGTTATATTTTTCAATTTGTAATATGATAGTATAAACTATTATATTCACAAATAATATTATATTTATTACATTTAATACGCGCAGCATACTTTACATTGATACCCACGACGAATAAAATGGCTCGTAAAATGAAGTGAATTTTTTTTTCAAAATTGTTAATGTATAGCTTATATTAAATTGTTTAAGCTTTAAAATGTAAATTAAAAATATTTTCTGAAGTTTTATAAACAATTAAAATGTAGTAATGTTTAGATATTTATCGAAACAAAGGTGGTCACTGGTGTTTAAATGGTTACCTACACGAAACACCGAGAAATGTATATTATAGTTTATCATATTATTATAGTAATACATTGGATATCTCCATAGATAGAACTTAAACAGGTTTCTCATAGAAAATTACCGAAGAAATAGGTATAAACGTTTTTTTACATAATACTCCGAGTAATATTTTTGTTGCTTTCAAAATAGATTTTTGTATACAACAATTATATATACCATTGCTTTATAATTTAATGACACCTGTCCTAGCTAGTGGACTGGCTGAATTCTATATTACACTTATTTTTTCTGTGTATAGGGAATATTATTTTTTAAATAGAATAAATTGTATGCAATTGAATTAGTTCGTTCTTATAATGACTGACCATGAAATCCGTTTCATTTTCATACTTAGACAAGTCCATTCTTGACCAACTTTTTTTTGCAGAGCATCCATAAAAAAAACAATTTTTAGTGTTCGAATGACCATGGAAATCACAATACACATAAGGAACCTTTTTCATTACGTGTGTCATGTATTCCAAAATCCCCTATAACATTAAAAATATTAGTTAATTTATGATAATAATTCAACGGTACGATAAATTTTACTTTTAATTTATACAAATTGTACCTAGGTATACATATATATAATTACATAATATCAAGTTAAAGTTTTTAAGCATAATATAATTATTAAATTAGTTGAGTGGTTATAAGAATTAAATTATATCAGATAAGGTATTTAAAATACCATTAATTAATGTGACCTAGCATTGTTTTTAACATTTAACCGTAAAATTACATTTAACATTGAATTAAAAGATTAAAATCTTTTATTGTAATAATTCAGTTATAGCTGTTACTATTATATTGACCAATATTTCACTTAGTTTTATTAGGTTACCTACTAAATTTTAAATATTATTTAGAGTTAATTAATCAACAAGACAACAAAGTACGTAAATAGTAACAAATAGAGCCAAACGGCCAAATGTTTTTAAATGTATAACCTATGGTTCTATGTTGTATACTTATCGATGTTAAAAAAGTAAATAATGTAAGCTGCAATCCGTTTACAAATATAAAACTTTAAACTCATAACCACGGCTCGTAAATTCATCTCTAAAAAATGCCTTAAAAAGTTAAAAAAATATGCATTTATATGCATTAAATATCTAAAACTATGCATTTAAAAAATGCTTAGGTACTTAAAAAAATCATAAACAATTTTTGAAAATTTATATTTTTAATTTTATATATATTATTTTTAGACTGAAACACTGATAAACTGAATGAAGTAATTACTACTATATAGATATTTAATGTTAATCATTTTATGTTGCAAGCCAATTCCCAAACATTTTATGTTAATATATAATATATTAATATTATAATGAAAAATTATAAACGATCGCGTTTTTTTTTCGTCAAATGAAATGTTGATTCTTTCATAGTATTTCCATAAAAAAATGCATATTGATATAATAATATGAATATGAATATCAAAATCATGTATAATATATGCCCGATAAAATAGAAATATGCATAAATATGCCAAATAGGCAAAAACCTCTAAATATGCAAAATGAGACTTCACATATTTAACCGTGGTACCTTGAAATGGATTTCTATGTAATCTAGCATTAAATACAACTTAGCGAAATTGATATGCAAATGCATAAACTTACGAGCCCTGCTCATGACATACAACTTAATGAAAATAAAATCAATTTTTATCATTGTTCATAAAAGTCTCTATGATTGTGTACTTTTTCAATTACTTGTAATTACTATTGTAATACGACAATTGATAGTTATCACCAAGGCTCGGAAGTGGTAGGAGTTGCATATTTTTCTACATGCCCTTAATTTATAGCAGAGAAGTTAGAAATCCATTTTATACAATGACAAGTTTAAATAAAAAAATTAAAAAGGCATTTAAAAACATTTTAAGGCACTATTTCAATCTTTTGAAAAAAGTTAAAAATGTATGCTTTTGTTCAATGCTTATGATTTTATTTTTGATTATTTAACGTCATCTTCAGTATTGGCTATTAATTAAACGTTCCGTAGCGTATTCAATCTTATACTCTTACACTATCTTTTATGCCTCTGATTGCCTCATTTATCTAATAGAAAGTTAAAAGAAATTCAAATATAAACATACATTAAATTAAATAGTATAAATGAACACTTTAAATATCAAAATTCTAAAACAAAACAAAAAACGTGAAAAGTTATCAAGTTTAATTCATAAATATAATAGTGGTGAAACTCCAATATTGATCAATATGACGTGTCAAAAATATGTTATTACTTGTCCTAATATTATATTTTTAAAAATTATATATTTTTTTAATTGTTTATTTTATTAATTATTCAAATTAGTATAATATAGATGTAACGAACTAAGTATAAATTAGAGATTATTTTGCAACTTTGATTTTGCAAAAATATAGAGCTATACATTTTTAAAATTTTATTCGGGTGCAGTTTACTTGTCACTCTTTTACACTTGATAAAAACTCAGGGCAGCAAACGAATTGAGTCCCGATAATATTTAATATCGACACTAATTGCCTATAGTTTGCATAAAACACTTTTATTGGAAAATGATCGTTCAGAACACACTTCTATTGTTACTTGCTATCGGTTTTTGTATAAACTGTACGTAAACACTTTTGACAGATTAAAATTGGATTGAATTCAGTAACACCCACACGATAAATTATGGTATTATGTTATATGTACCCGAGCATGAAATATTTCTGGATGCAGCTTTGGGTCAGGCGAACTCCATTTTCTGTTCAGGTCTTCGTTAGTTAAACCGCATCGGTGGCTAAAACAGATAAATCATCGTATCTATATATTTTAATCTCATTTTATTTTGAAAGACATTAGATATATATTGTATGTTTTTATTTTCACGTACGCGGCGCCAACGATTTATCGATAAAATCGCACTCAAGGGATTCGACACTTTGGCGCCACTTATCCAGACCAACCTTTTCGCCACAGGAAGCCTACACAAAGCTATGAAATTCGCAAACTGATGGGTTTGACCGAAATGCGGATAAACAACAATAACGTAACATAATATTATATCGATCAATGATTTATTAAATCAGATTGTCCCGTCTATAATGTGTTCCCACATATGGGTTCGACATCGCACAATGGTGTCATACAACTCAGTCGGAGTGTATTTTACCACAATATATAAATATACAATAAAGCGTGTATTGTTGTCCATTAAAATATGTGGTAAGTGTGTAGGTCCTAACCTAACCAGCCGGGTCACCTGGCTATCGAATTTCATATATTTAGGCTTCATGCTGCGAATAGGTTTGTGTGGATAAGTCACAAGTGGCGCCAACTAAAAGACGCACCGCATATTATTTACAAAAACATCATTGTCAATATCTGTGGGTACAAATCTACGATTTGCAGACGAGCATATTATGACGTTTTTTTTGTACAAATACTTTTGTTCGATGAGCGTTCTTTTGTCACTGTAAAGCGAGCGTTGTTTAATTATTACAGACAACGCGATTATTACGAACACGCCAAGGAGACTGCACATAAAAATCCGTCCGCAGTGACACTTTTTTTTAGTTTATGCGACGTCTAATTCGATTCTATATACATTTTTTATTACGTACACGCCGCGCCGCGTTGCACGTATTATATATGTACGTGCAAACGTCGAGCAGAAAATGTCCAACGCATTTGAAACGAGACGGAAACAATGCGGGGATTTTAATAATGACATCACCTTCGAGAAAAAATTGCGATGTGTTAGGATAATAGAATGTTAACGCGTCGAAGAATCTCCTCCAATATATACGATCGTGGGAATTTTATCTGGTAATATTCTCGCCGCCGCCTCGGCGGTGTTGCAGGTCTTTCCAATCGGCCGCTGGGTGTTTACATATATTAATTTGTAGAGGTATCTATCTATCTGTACAATATATTATTATTTGTTCGTTCGTACCTATATTATAGGTACTATAAAGACGATGCTCCGAGATGTCGGCCGCAATTCAATGCCGGTTGTTCGTGAGCGGTGTGCAGAATCATAATTATAATAATATTTGTCTGTGGATATTAATATTATAACGACAATCCGTGTAGCAAACACGTCGCGCGGACCACGTGGTACACGGATAGACTCGATGGCGAATATTCTGGTCGAAATGCACCTATCCGCAGTGTCGGAACATAATATACAACCCAAAACGCACCCGAACAATATGGACATTATTGCCTATTATCGGCAAAAAAAAAAATAGTTCGTTTTGGGTGCACCGCCCATTTGCAAGCGTTAAAATTAATAATAAATATTTGAAAACACGACATATAGTTATTATATAAAAAACATGTGTTTGAAAAAAATATATTAAGTTATTATAGTTTATAAAATAAAGTATCTAATATTGATTATTGTTTGAAAAAAACGTGTATTATTGATAATATATTTTTTTTAAAAATTCGGACTATAGACTATGATTTGTAAAAGAAATGTGTGTTATATCTATTATAAAAATGTATTATTATTATCTTGTAAAATTGAATATCATTGTTTAATTTTGATTGATATTTTAATTTGTTTTATTATAAACTATGTCTTTTTAAATATGAATAAATAAATTATTAAATATGTTTACGCTAATAAATTTGGCGCAAATGGGCTGTCGGAAAAAACATACCTTTTTATTTTGACGCGAATGAGCGTAAGTACCCGAAACGAATTAGTTTTTTTTTTTGGCGCAAATGGGAAATTCTCAACAATATAATCATGTCGCCGTTTAGAGGACGTAAACCGGCTGCGAACGCGTTAACGATCGAAATCGTCGGAAGAAAACGAGCTGATCGCGGTCGTCCTCGGGCTAGTAGATATTTAATCACACGACGGAAATCGGAGGAGGTATTATTATTTTATCATTTTTCCAGTGACTGAGCCGGGTTTAATAAACGTTATAATATCGTATGGCTATGCACGCGTACATCACTCGTCATCACTCACAGGTCGTTATCGCCGTGTATATTATATTTTATAATATATAGAATAATAAGATGGTCTCGTCGTTTGACCGACGGCCAATAATGTGCCGGTGCTCGCGGTCTGAAATATTAAATTATGTCCGTGTCGATCGGACCGGGGAAATCTTAACGACCTCCCGGGGGGGTTTATCGAGTTATCATGACTCGTGGTTCACCGGTGGTGGTGGTGTTATTATTATTTTTATTATTACCGTCATCGATTTGTTACGGACACGGAAAGCTCTTGAATGCACAATCGTTGTGCGGAGGGTATTTTTATTTTTAATCTCGTCGCTATAATCACTCGATAGACCCGGTGAATACCTCTATACATAATATATGACGTATGATTTATTATAAATCTATGGCCGGCCCTCGGGAATCGCAGGTGCGCAGTCAAAGTGCTGTGAACTCTCATAATATATCGCGTACGGTTCTCGTGCAATGCTAACATTGAATAGCCGATCTGACGTCATCACACTAACAAAAACAAAAATTACTGCACATTTTTCACACAGAGCGAATAACAATCAAAATAGAAGAAACCACTGTTACCGTTGCAGTCGCCTTATTCTACCCATAATAGTAATGATAATAATAATAACGATGACGCTATACGGACAACACTATAATATAATTAAATTAAATATTTATAAGACGCACTCGTGCGTGGACAAATACGTCGTCGGAGTGATGATTGTTTTCCGTTCATATTAATTAAGTATAGACGTAGGCACATAATTAAATTAATGCTAGTGAATTTATTTTGCATTGCTACTGTTAACGACGTATACGGTACCTATACCTACATATAGGTACTATGCGACATGCATATTGTGCGCATTTTCATAATTTAATAGTATAATTTATAGTACATTGTTCATAATATTTCAAGTTATAGTAAATATAGATGGTATCTTGGTCGACGTCCACAAATAGTCATTTTATAGGATAGTAATATATTATTATTTTTTAACTAAAACGAAAATCAGGTTATTAATTAATAAATGGAAGTATAATCATACTTATAAGTCAAAAAAGCGATTTTGAAGACATAATGCAAACTAGCTGTTGTCAACTCCGTGTAAGTGAATCTCTCGTCGACGAGAGTATCCTTAGGTAGGAATTTACGAGGTACCTAGTTGAGTGAGTCTATATAGAGTTAAAAGTCTTCTAAGGAGCCAGTCGGGGTGTGGGACGTGTATAGGTACTATAGACTATAGGTATAAGTACTATATATTATTGAATAATTCATAATAATATATTATTATACTATACTGTTAAGTGTAAGTACATTAAATAACTATTCTATATCCAATGTTTATAAATTGTTCATACTATGATAAGCTTAACATATTTTATAATAATTATTAGCGAGTTATTATCATGTTCTGTTGACAATGTGTACTACACCGCTATACAGGACATTTCGAATAAATTATTCATTAAATAAAGTTGTACGGTTATAATATTATGATACATACAATATTATAACATCTTGTTTGAGTTGGGATTACATTATTATTATCGTGTAATTGTTTCATTCGAGTGTGAACTGATAGACACACACATAGTATTATTATTATACTTGTTTCATATTTTGCTGCCGAGGGAAGATAGCACCGCATATAATATATGAATGTGTACACCTACGCCGGCGCGTTTCCATTGTTCCCGACGAATAAAATTGTATAAGCGCATTTTAAACAGCCCGCCGCCGCCACAATGGGCTCGTACGCGACCAAGGAGACGGAGTGCGTTTCCGGTAATCATTCATATTATATTATCCTTAAACACTGCACACACACAGACAAACGCCGGACGTCGTCTTCGTCGTCGTAGTTGTTGGTCCAGTGTCTCTCAAAACAGCCACCACGAAATACGATAGTAATATAATATTACGGATAACCGCCGAGGTGGTGCCAAACATATTATTAGTTTTCGGGGGAAACGTCCGGAAAACAATGCGAACCTCGCCGCTCGCCACCCGAAACCGGACCGTTTCCGGCGAACGGAAATTCGCGGCACAGTCGTCCGTCCGCCGGCAGCAGGACGACGCCGCCGAAAGAACACCCGACCGTCTGTGCAACCGCCCGTGTCCGACTAATTGCTCATTCATCGAATGCGCCGCGGAGTGTAATAACTGGCGCGCTGCAACCCGGCCCGGCGGTGACGCGACGAGGCGCGTTTGTGTTATTAATGTAATAATTTATAATAATAATTATTGTATTTCCATTCCGGAGTCGTGTGCGTTATTATTTTTTTTTTTTATATAAGTTACCCAATTCACGTCCGCCCGAGAAGACTTATCCCCGGCGTTCGACGAGTACCTAACCTATAAGAGAGTCCGAACAACCCCAAGGTTATGCATACGATATTATAACAAGAATGGGAAAAAAAAATCCTCATACGATAATAATTATTATAGGTATTCATAACCACCGTCTGCAGTGATGGTGGACAACTCGTGATTTGACTTATTCCAATAGATAAATACCTTTATACGGTGGGAAGACAATATACAATGCGTATCATAATATGTACACAAATGCATTTTCCTAGCCTATGTTATGTAAATATTAACTTGAGACGCACACACGTTTTGATCCTACAATGACGAGTGTTTTAAAAATGCTAAACAAGACGTATGTACATGTTAGTCAACCCGTCGGGTGGACTTCCGTTGTAGGTACCAAGTCAGACGTGAAAATTATAAAAGAAATAAACCCAAGATCAAATATCGAAGGGTAGTCTAGACGTTGTGAATTAATGACATTTAAATGTATAATATTGTAGGTTACCTACATGAATATTAACTTACTGTTTTAACCATTCGTTAGAAGAATACGTAATTGTTTATATATTTAGTATGTGAAGTGAAGGTACTCGAACCTAGTTTAAAAAATGCATTTTATGTATTAGAGGATCGTAAGAATCGAAAGATACAGTCTTCGTAAATAAAATTCGATTTTAATCTTAAAATATTAATCATATTAGATTCTGAGCGGAGAAATGAATGAATATTATTAGTTTTACAGTGATGTGTGTGTTTTTTTTGTGGCAATCGTCGCCTTTTGGAGCAGTAAAAATTGTTCAATATTTACATCATACGAGTATTTTTTGGCAGCAAATTAGATTCAGTTGGTACTTTGGGGATCAAAAGTAAAAGTAGGTATTCTCTGCACTTTTCTAAAGAATCAGAAAAAACTAAAATAATTACGAAAAACGAGGAAATTTATTATTTACGTAGGTAATACCTGTAGATTTTGCAGATTTTGTTTTGTATTATAATTCAAAAATAATAAATAAGTGTAGATACTTAACATTTTTACCAATTAGCATTTTCTAGACAATGACATGATATAGTTTTCAGTATATTCTGGATATTTTATAATTTTTTAAGACATTTGGAATTTTTAATTTTTTTTAGTTTAATTTGGTGTATGTTTTTTTCTTAACTAAACACATTGAAAATGTAATACAAGGTTCCTTGTAAGGTGATTTTACTGGAATTTAAAAAACAGTTTAACATATAGTCACATTTGCCTTTTAACGACGCTTACAATAATTCTCCATTACAGGCTACATTATCTATAAACAAATCTTAAAAAATAATATATAACTTAAAAAAATGTTTATCAGGATTGTTTATCAAATTACGATAAGCGTAATTTAGATGTAAAATTAGAGTTCATGGCTTGCACTGTTAGTCCCATTATGAATGTGCAGTTAATCTTCGGAAAGCTATTAGGGTAAGAACCTATATTTATTGTCATAACTGTATTTTCATGACGTTTTACTTACCTCAATACGGTTTAAATTGGTATCAACGAATATATAACTTGATTTTGAATTCTGACGTAAAATCAATTTCACGTAGCCCCTTTTTTTCCTTCAAGTACAATTTTAAATTATAATATTCTTATAAATTCCAATGTACCTATATGCATTATCATATTTTATTGATTTCGTAGTTGTTTTTCCATCGTATACCGATCGTTATTTTAACATATTATACGCTATTTTATTTGAAAAATTAGGATTAATTATTTTTTTGTTTACTCTGCAAGTCAGAATGTAAATTAAATTCCGATTTGGTTTCAAACTAATAATAAACAAATAATAATTTTAAAAAATTTGGATTTTTGTAAATCAAAAATACTTTTACTACACTTTTAAAATAATATGATATTATGTCATAAATGTACATCTTAAAATATATTCAATCACAAATTATGCCTTGCGTGCTAAGCATTCTATCTTACTTATGAACTAAATATTAAATTATAGAAAAGTAACTATTACTTGAGCCCATGCACATTTAACGGCTTGAGTCTTTAGCCTATGAAAACTATGTAAAATGTAAAATAAAATGGGTACAAATAGTAGTTAAGTACACCTTAGGTCCTTTTTTTCTGCAATTTATTTAAAAATAAACATATTCATTTTTTCTGAGCGATAGAACTTCCTAGTTCAAATGTTGAAGAAATATTATTATTATTAGGTATATTAAAATCCCTACAGAACAAAATAAAACCACTGTTAACACAGATAAGTCAAAATATGTGAAATGTTTATTGAAATAAATTATTCGCAAAGCAATCGTGTATACGTAAAATTACTAGACAATACCGCGATTACTGCGCAGAATAGGTATACTTTTTATACAATATAAACGACGGGTGGAATCGCGTGCGGCACACTTAGGTAATCTCGAAACACGAATAGTGAAATACAATATATTAATATATAGCGAGTCATATTATGACGATAAAACGGAAATAGATAAATAAAATTTTTTTTTTCATAATTTAAAATATATAGGTAAGTAATTTACTAGAAAAGTGTTATCATTGGGTGGCTATTTTTTCTTCAAAAATTATGTAAATCATTGAATCATGTCACTGTTACTTTTAGCTCATATTCTTATTGTATCAAATCGATACAAATTGTATATAATATCGTGTAAAAAAAAAAAATTATTGTATATTTGTCGAGCCCATATAACTATAACTATAACTATATTTGCTCGTTAGCGTTTCCGTTCTCGTATTATAGTATTATAAGCCAGTCGATATGCGCGCAAATTACAAAATATAAAGAGTCATCGGTCGACAAGCACACGCTGTACATGTATAATCAACCAGCGCGCAATACACCTGCTGCAGCACCGTTAAAGCGATGGGTAAATTTTTAGACGGGTAAAATGGCATAATAGCAAACGCTAAACGGTGATAATTATTATATATTAACATATAGGACACGGGTATGTGTCGTCGTAGTCGAAGCGGGTGGGATCTATAATATAGTGGTTAGGTTTGAGCCCACAACGTTTTTGATGGATTTTTTTTATAGTCTGATTAGATAATTTAGAATGAATAATATTATCTAAGGTTGTTTTGTGTCTTGCGGTCAACATTTTGAAGGTGTATTGTCTTACTAACCTTTCAATAAAAAAAAATTAATTCTTCTAAAGAACCGTGATGCCGTACATTTTTTGTGTTGGATAACCCACGCGATTACATTATTGTTCATATAGGTATTAATTGTAATATGCGTATGTATTGGAAACTGTTCATGTGTGCGATTATACGATTTTAGGTAAGTGTTACCCAATATAGTTGCAGACTGTGAATACAATGCTCAGTGGCGTGCACATGAAATTAAACAAGAGTATAGGTACATCTCGAGTAGGTACGGCCACCGTACCCACACACGTGATGTGCCTATATATAAGAAATAAGAATAACCACCATGTACCAAAGATTATGTAAAGTTTTGAAGTCTCATTTTACAAAAAGTAATAATCACGTTTCAAATTATGCCTAACTGCCTAAGATCGCAGTGTCTCCATCCGAAATCATTCGGGGACATGGCAGTTTTTGCCTGCAAACCCGGCTATTTGGGTGTGACACCTGTGGCTCGTACGGGGCCGTACACCATACACTCTACCTTCATTTGCGTTTGGCAGCTGACACTGCAGATCGTCGTGCGGACCACGAAAATACAATATGGTTAATGAAACTATAATATTAATATCACATCTAGGTATAACCATAATATCATTATTGCTCACAATGACGTATTAGTGTATTGCTGATTACGTTTTTGGCCGTGTTCGCCGTACGGGCCGCCGCCGGGAGGCGCTCGTAAGAACGAGGAAAACGCAGGACGAGAAGCTGTTGGCGGAGGGGGGGAGGGAGGAGCAAAAAAAAAAATCGCTGGACACGAAATACGTCGAAAAGGTCGCCGAACCGCCGGTGGATGGCCGCTCGTGGACGCACACGAGGCAGTACACTATTAGGTATATACACCTAGGCATACACACACGCACACCCACGCGCGCGCGCACACACACACACGAGTATGTATAATACATCTTATACGTATAGAAGAGTAATTTATACCCGCACGATGATGTAACGCGACGATGCTAATTACCCGGCTATGTGTCCGTGTGTGTATAGAGAACAATGCGCACTTATCTCTCTCTCTAAGAACTGTGTACGCGCGTGTATAGGTACGCTCCAGTACACATATGTATGTAATATATAATATATATCTGTGTGTGTGTGTGTGTGTGTGTACAATATGCACGCACACGCGTTCGGTGGGTATCGCAGTCACTGGGACGGTTATCCTATAGGTCGTATAATATGCACACACGCATAATATTGTAGGAACTTGTTAAAAAAAAAAAAAAAAAATTGTAAGTACACACAACTGCACACGTTATTATAATATACGCGGGGTGCAATGAAAAAATAAACAAATAAATACCGGCCCATTGTGAGCCGAGCGTGTGGTTTCCTTCATTTATTTATTATTATTATTATTATTTTTTTAAACGTTCTCGGTATTATTTTCCCATACGATAGAGTTTGCATATATAGTACGCGCGCACAACGTAACATAATAATATATGCACAAGTAATGCGGTTGATGAGTATCGCGACCTATGGCCCGCGCGCTCAGCGTAACATGACTATTATTTATTTCATTACAATAATTGGATACGATTTATTAACATTAATGGCGACGATCGAAAAATGAAAAAAAGTCCGATATTTCATTAAAATATATTGTATGTTTTCTGTTTAAACATATCATTATACTAAGTAATTTAACAATTAAATGGGAGGCAGTGTTCGCTCTTAATCATTTTGATAACCAGTGCAACTCCATATCTACTGATAACACCATTCAAATTTACTTAATAAGCATAAATGAACATAATTTATAAATACTGAAATGAATTGGCTTCAAATTGAATTAGAAATAAATGTAATCAGGTTTAAAATTTGAATCGGTCCTGTAATATACCACCAGTTTATTGTGGATTATGATTTATGATAAATTTTTGTTTGATTTCTATATTAATATCTTTAAAAAAAAATGTTCAATATGGACATGACAACAATACGTCACGTGAAATAAAAGTAGTTTGTCATAATAATTTACACTAATTAATAATTGTATGTGCTTTACAGTCAACACTGTAGTATAAAGAGTAGTATAAAGCTATACTAATTATACCGATTCTTGTTTGCATCGTTTGTTATTTTAATAATGATTTACAATGGTAGGAGATAAAAAATTGTAAACGTAAAAACTAATTAAATATTACATTCCGTCTGATTTAGTTGTTAGTTGTTACAATGTGAACAATGGTTCAAACAAATGCAATCCCTATACACAACTGGTGCTTGATTCAATTCCTAGTTTAATTTTTCTATAAACATAAAGTAAGAATTTTTTTCATCTCGTATGTATAATATAATCGTATAACTTATATTATTATATTTTACAAGTGGACAAAAATATAACGTTTCCCGTGTCACGTTTAAGTAACTCCTGGCTATAATTATTACGGAAAACATTCAATGAATATTGATGTTTGACAGTGATTGTTCAAAGAAAAAAAAAACTACCGAACCAATGACGACGAAACGAGTCGTGTGGCTTTGGCTAAACCAATAATGAAATGAGACGACAATATTATTATGACTGTGGTATTTCATGTTTAAAAAAGGGGTGTAAGTCGGTTTAACTGTGTACACAAAAATAGTTTAAATTCCGTAAAACCAATAAAAAAACAAGATCGTTAAACGCTCACTGGAAGTAAAACCTAACCCTTCTTAAAAAACAAAAGTATTAATAAAACCGTAGTGATCGGTTAAAATAAATAACTAAATATCGATTTATTATATATATATGTGTGAAAATATAAGAATATTTGATTAATGTCTTAAAAAATTTAACAGCCGTAAAAGCGAGAACAAAATAATATGTTGAGATCGTGACGTGATCATGAAACGTCAGTTCTTTTTTCTTAACAGGCAACGATTTTCGAGAATTGTCCAGTGTCCTAATGGGAATTCTACGGATAGCATGGTAATGCATGGCCAGGTAGAGTACCTAAAATGGCTATATGGTACTCGAGGAGATAGGTATAATATAAACGATGATAGTAATGATTCGTATAAATCGTGTGGTATGTCCGAGAGCGTATATGGTGGTGCTCTGAACCAATACAGTAGACGTCGCTTATAATACTCGCGAATATAAGGTTCAGTCGCTTGTTAGACTCAAAATCTCTAGAAACGGCCCGGAAATATTCGAATTCATTAAAAAAAATCGGTTATAAGACTCAAATTCCGTAAGAAAAATCATAGAAAATAAACTTTTGTGTTGCGGTTATTAGTTATTATCTATTATTGGCTATTACTGGTTTCTAATCATGACATATACTATATGTATGTAAAACAAATTTTGTAGCATTTCAAATTTATAAAAGTTGAAAATCTATATAGAAGTTAATATGTATATGTACTATATATTTATAATTATTTAATAATAATATGTAATAGGAAAAGTAGGCAGCAAAATAAAGTTAATACATAATTAATTACAATTTTTGTTCGTTTTTTTCCCCACTTCGCCTATACGATTCAATCGGTTATAATAGCCTCCCTTTGTGCTGTTATTACCAAATATGAGTCTTCTAAGCGGCGTCTACTGCATTATATTGTAGCAGTGTATTCAGTTCAGTGGTGACTTTGACGATGGTCATCGTGGACGAAATAAATCATATTTTTTTTCCGAAACGACTGCGGTATATAACCGTCGGGTATTGTAATAGAAATACATTCCGAAAAGAAGAGAGAACCCTCGGACCGAAATGGGGACGACCCCGTGCGGAGCGAAGTAGCGCCCCTGCAGAGGTCTACCGCCCACGCAGAACATACGGCGGCGCGTGCAAAGCATAATATAATATTATTTAGTTTTCTTCGTTTTTTTTTTCTTCCACCCGACTATTATTATAACGCGATATTATATGTCGACTGTCGAGTATATACGAGTATAATATAGCTATATACAGGTAGGTACGTGTTGTGTGTGTGTCGTGAGGGTTTGGCCGGAACGAACAATAGGCGAGACCATCGTCGTCGTCGTCGCACAGGGCTGTGCCGCGCGGCGTCAGTTTGGGGGGGCATTGCGCTTCTTCCACACGCACGCACACACACACACACACACACCCGCGACTGACTTAAGCTCACGCGGGGTGGGGGAGGACGGGGTAACGTCCACGCTCGCACGCGGGCCCGTCTTCAAGCGCAGTTAACCGTCGCACACGACCGTACAAACACACACGCGCACACTTCTGCCGGACCACACCACTCGCGGACGACACACGGCCTCGTGTAAGACATAAATAATATTTTATTATTATTATTATTATTGTATTTCACGCTGCGGTGTTCGCGCCCGCCCGCACAAACGCAATAGCCCGTCATTACGCACGCACTCCCGGAGGAGCTCAGTATACCGTCGTCGGGTTACAGATATATTATTGTTATCTATATCGTTTTCGACGAGCAGAACGCTAAATTAACCACGTCCAGTAGCCGACAGACGCACACGACTGCAAACCACCGTCATCATGATCACCACCGGCACAACGCGGGTCGCTTTGACCGTGGTCACAGTATTCGCATGGTTTGCGGCAGGTCAGCATATACATTAAATTGTTTAATAATAATAATAATTAGTCATTTAGTAGTAAGTTAGTAATAAGTATTTCATAGTTATTAATTACTATATTTATAATATCATACTATGTTGTACCGTATATTGCAGTATTGTAAGTTTATCGATAAGTATATAATTTATATTGTTGCGTTTTGCGAGATCGATTCCGGCATATTTATAATATCCGCTATTTATTGGTATATTATTATATTAATTTTGTCAATATATACGTATCACCGGGTGATATATATTATAGTGTCGTGGGTACAAACATAATATAGATTTATTTTAAGTACTCATAACATACACCTATAATTTGTTAGTATAATATGTCCAATGTCTATCATGATGGGTATAAAATATATGCTCCGAGATGTCTCGCTAAGGCGGTTTGATTTTTTCTATACCTTTCCCATGACAGGCATTATACGACAGTCATTTAAAATGTTTTATTTGGTATTATATCTTTATATATATACATATATGCGGAGAGGGGAGCTTATGTAAATCATAGGTATTATATTAATCTTTAGTATGCTGACTCAAAATCTCATATGAATACAAATTTGTTGGAACTCAAACGAGCTCAACAAGGGTTTATAATATTAATATATACGACTTAACCACGTAGGTAGGCACCTAGTATTCTGATAACACATTACAAGCTCTAGAAAAATATCCATTTTCTAAACAACATATTATATTTAATTGATAACTAACTTTATTATTGCTATATTAATTTTCACTTTCAAGTTTAAACTTGTGCTAAAGACTTTAATGGTGGATATTTTTTAAACTGTCCATCGATTCTATTCAAAGTTCATTTGAATAACTAGTTCATTATTTAAAACTAAATTTATACAATAATAAGAAATGGTACCATATACTTAAAATACTAATGTTTATCTAATTTTAAATATTTTATATAGCGTATTGTTTTTATACGGATATATTGCAAATACCATAAACAAGATATTATAATATAGTGTAAACTTTTGAATATTCTATTTTGTTTTGAACTGCTAACGTTTTAAATACACCATTACAACCTCGCTGAAGGTTATGTTAAAAAACTCAAATATGTAACGCTACACTGTTCCATAGAACTTCCTGTTTAGTGTTTACATGAAAATACGTATATCTACATCTTCTTGAAAGCGGAAGCCACGTGAATACAATATCACGTGAGTTTATACAGAGTGCACTATAAGTATAAGTCATTTTGAAATTTATATTCATATCGTAATGTTTTATAAAATAAAATCCGACTAGTGACAATAATATTGTCAATAAACAATATGCATTCAGTTATGATATTCGTAGAATTGTATGTTTTAATAAATAATATGTTTAAACTTTAAACACGAGATAGAATATAGTCGGTTAATTTTGAGTTTCTTTTGTACACACACACCGTCAGTTGTTTAGCCGTTAGGGTCATTTTAACATCATTATGACGTATATTATGCAGAAACAAAAAACCACATCCTATGTAGACATGTAATGTATGACGACAGGGTATGAAGAAAAGTCAAAGGAGCGAATCGTGTGTGATGGGTGACTAATTTGTTGTTACTTTTATTATTATTTTTAATGTATGTGCCGTCGTTAAAAATTAATTCACATCCAGCAATAGTTATAACAACAATAATAATAATAATAACGTTTTAATTAAATAATAGTACCAGCTTCGTATAATTCATGTGTGGTGGAAAACGTTAGGTATTGGAGACAATGCTGCGAGGGCTCGTGACCTTCGAAGAATATAACGTTTAGAACCATTACAATTGTTCGTCTATCTAAGCCTCAGCACAAAAGAATATCTTCAAAATGTTTATTATTTTAAAAAGCTCGTAGGTATATACGCATAAAAAAAATAATAACGTTCCCAAATTATTTTAATGGCCTGTTCGAAATGTACAGCGGTATTCAAAATATGACGGGTTGTAGAAATTAGAAATATAATAATATTATGGTCATCTTCAATAGGGGCTATATTTTTTTCTGACACTATTATAACGCCGCCTTCATATCAAAATGAATAAAAAGGTAATTAACCAAACCTGGTTTTAGTTTTAAAATTATTTATATTCGATTATAAGTACAATAGCCAAAAGGCTATTTTTTAAATCATCATTTTTCATCTCATCCAGTGGTCTGTCATATTATAATCACGTATTTTTAAAAGAATACTCATATAAAAAAAAAACAAATTAAAATATAGTATAGGTATAATGATTTGGTCTGGCCTGGATGAAATAATAAATGGTATACATATTATAATGATACCTGTTGGCTGTTGGGCATGCTTTTTAAAATTTAACACAGTCAGAGATATAATAATACAATACGTATTAATTTTTTTTATTATTAATGATATAAGTTTATTGTATTTAAGACCCCGTGGTCGAATTAAACAGCATAACATCCCGAGGATACATACAGGGGAATTCCATCCATCATCTTATCGATTACATAAATATATCATCTTATTATTATCATAATTAAATAGCCAGTAATTATTTCTTTGGGAATTTTTTATTTTGTTCAGTTTTTTTAATTTTATTTAATGACAAACAACGTATATTGATAATAATTGATACTTGATAATAATTTATTCATTCTCGGTCTCTGTAATAACACCTTTGTTTCTGGTTTTTGTAAATAATATCAAGTATAATAAGAGTTTATTAACTAATCAGTCATCAATGTGTTGCAGTTACGTTATTACCACTAAAATTGACGTATGTAAAGGTATATAATGTAAATCCATATTCATACTAGCCTGTATTAACACAAATTTCAAAGAATTTCTCCAATTTATTAAAAAATGTTTGTTGATTTATTTGTTGGTAAAAATTTCAATAACATTTAAAAAAAACAATATGTTTTAATGAGGCACGAGTGAATGACTTTTATATTTGTCTGAATACGTTATTACTTATTAGTGATATTAACTAATGTTTTGATTTCCCTTAAAATACGTAACACCTACAATTTAGACAATTTCAAAAGAATGAAATTAAAAATGACAATTTTAGAGAATCTGTATGGTAAATATTTTAACTTAAAATTATTAAAAATATGATCCACGAGATATATGAAAATAATTGGTTAGTGTTGGTGTACATATAATAATAATTGTATTAGGTAATCAATATATATTTCACAATACTTGACACATTTTTTTTGAATATTCCGAGAGTATAAATATTTCCCAAATTAAAGCATTACTTCAAATATAAATCAAATACATCACGCATATATATAAATTAAAAAAATATTTTTTTTATGTAATTTTTTTAAACGAATATTTTTTTTACATTTTTATTAAATCATTAGACCAATTAGTTTTTAGCTTAGTTTAAAGTTTTTTCTATATACGCATATATAAAATATCATCAACAATTCATAAAAAACACAAGATGTATAATAACTGTATAAGTAAAAAAAAATAAGTTTATTAAATTAACACCGAAGATAAGTATGGCTATAAGACGGAACAATTTATTCACATACTGACCATAATATATATATTTTTTTACAATTCCAGCCTATTAAATATTATTGGCAATTTGGACGTTAAGAATAAGAGGGTTTGCCAATGCAAGTAATAAATTATTTTATGACAGGGACCGACAAACACAGTCTGGTGAAGTTTTTATTTTGCAGATGTAAAAAAAAAATTAATTCTCTAACAGTCTAACACCAAACTGTGCGTAATATACTTTTTGTGCGCTAGTCTGAAGAAGACAAAACGCGATTTGCCCTTCGGAAGGATTAATAGTCGGACATTGGCCAAGGACATACTGGGACTATAGGCAATTACAGAACAAAAACAAATAAAAAAACACGATGAGCCATTAGTTAAAAACAAAACCACATCGGGTGTCAAAAATATGATTCTTTACGTTTTAATAATTTCACTGTAGAGATTATTATTTTATAATTTTATAATAATTATTTGTTATATAATTTCATGGTTGAATATTATATAGTATAGTTTATAGAAATTAAAGAAAACATTAAGGTTAGAAGAATTAAAAATAGTCATATATTTATTTTTTAAAACTGCTACCGTTCCTGAAAATATTCTATATTTTTATCAAGTATCTATTTAAACAATAAGATTTTATCAAATTAAAAAGAAATTTACAAAATTCTACAAACATACCTACAATATACTTTAATATGTCATTATGTTTAGGTCAAAGGATTACAACAATACAGTTGGATGGCACTCAGTACTACATCAGCAGGATGAATCCATATTCAGCGGAATTAAACTATTTTTTGGCATATGAATATTGCAGATCAATTGGATTACAATTGGCTTCATTTGAAACGTTGGAAAAAACAAACTCTATATCGGATTTCTTAAGAAATGCTGGTAAGAACGAATATTCATATTAAAATATATCATCGCAGATTATATAAAACATTAAATTATTTTATATATTCTGTGATATCATTGAGAAACACTATAATTTTGGTCGGCACAAAAGTAAATAACCGAGTAAATACGTTGTGTAAATAGATACCAGACTTCTGTAAGCAAATAACATATCTAACTGTATTCCAACAGTTATGTAAACATTCGATTCTAAGACTATTATACAAGGTTGAATGATTTTAAATAGTAATAAAATATCAAAAACAAATTTTAAAAATAAAACTATTGAAAATGATTTAAAGAAATGTATTTAATTCTAAATAAATACATTTTTTTTAATTTACATTTGTTGAAAATACATTTCAAGGTTTTCAAACTATTTTGAGAAAACAATCGAATAATTTAAATTATAAAGGTATTAAATTAAATTTACTTAACGAACACATTGGTATAGACTATAGAATGAGGAATACCAACGAATAAATAAATAATGCAGGTAAAGCTTTTTTTTTGTCCATAGTATGAATTATTAAAACGTAAAATAATATATTCATTATCCATACGTTCTTCTTTTACATGGTTTATAATATGTTTTTTTAGTTTTGTACTCGTGTTTAAAATATATTATCCATGTGTTAATACGTTACCTACACTTATAAAAAATACTAAAATACTTTAAAAATATATAATTTTAATTGATTTTAATTGGGAGAAATTTATTTGTCAGAATATGTGATGTGTATAGAAACGCATTTCACAGTCGTGAAAAGTAAATTAATAAACAAACGCGTAAAAAATATTCTTACATTAATAACAACGTAATATAAAACTATACACGGTGTATCGCAAACCGTTTGAACACGAATCATAAATGAAAATTCAATTTCTCTCGGCTCCTATATTCCGAATGAAACTCTATGGTAAACGACAGACAATGAGAATCGCGTGTGAAAAAAAATGAATGAAACATCAATTAATATAGAAACCGTACAGTAAATGAGTAAAAAAAGGTCCTTTTGTCGTTATTGTTCTACTAAGGTTACAACAAATTCGACTATTGGACGTCTGGAAACCGCTTGGGCACCGACATGCTCATCTGGATGTCTACAGGCCTGCCATTCAACACGACTTTCAGCCAAATGAAACGGCCAAACCCGGACAACAACGGTCTGGACAACGAAGACTTGAAGATGAACGCTAGGCCGGAACTGCCCATAGCCAGGAAAAAGAGGTGCGATTTCGTGGTCGTGTGAAATCAACACACTTACCAACGCCGAAATGCGATACACTATAATTATTATTACATACTAAACAATGCACGAATAAATAATGACCGTTTTGGCGCTTTTCAGGGGCGAAAGTGGTTCCAGGGACGGATGCGTAGCGATCAAAGCGCCCAACATGGACTGGGTGACGGCCGACTGTACCGACCTGAAGGACTTCATTTGCGAACAGACCAGGTGTTATTATTACAACTACGGGTCGATTCCGGTGTCCTCCAGCCAGGGGTAAGCTACAGGTGAGAATTATTAGACGAGTCTTGGTCGAAATGATGTATTTCTAATATACGTGTATAAATCCTCGACAAATTCCGAAATCGATATCGCACCATAATAATATAGAACGTATGATATTCGAAAGCTTTTCGTATTTTTCCCATGATAATAATAATGTTATGTTTACGTTTTTATAAGCACGTACGGCGTATACAACACGTAGGTATATATTAGGTACATACAAAAGTAATATCATGTTTTTTATGTGTATAGGTAGGTAGTGAATTCGTTTGTGGTTTTCATTTAGGAAATGAAATATTTTATACGATTATTGAATTTTACATAGGTATTTCATTTTATGAATTCAAGAATGACCTCAATACCATCTAGTGACAGGCTTGTATACTCGTAAAAGTATAACTTTAATTATAAAAGCTGTCATAATATCCGGAAATATTATTTTTTCAAACAAGTTTTGTTACTACGTTACTTTGTTTTTGCATAATAAAATATTTATCGGATAAGATATAAATGTTTTCGTTTGGGTTATTTACAGGAAAAAAAACAATTTTCAACGACGACAAATAAAATACTCCGATAACTTAAGAAATAGGCTTCTATATAATAATATTTAAATTGCTTTTTAATATGTGAATTTTTATTTGTATACCTACCTACTTATATTTACAACGTATATCGACAATAATTGAATTTGTATATAAATCGAAAAAAGTAAAATGTGGAAAAATAGAACTTTAAACATATAGCTCTTTATTATTATCGTATTGTGATACACTTTATCGGATAAAAGATACGAGTATACGACCATAATCATTATTTTTTTATATCGATAAAGTGCGTATTAAATGTCGACCAATTGTTTCAAAGCCATCCGAACCGTTAACACCGGTAGTCTGCATATAGTAGTTAATTGATTCAGAGGAACACGTATGAATTTCCAAACTAAAATGCGACGATAACATAATATCATGTACAGTAGACTTTTGGACCATTTAGTTTTTTATTCAAAACGTCGGAATTAGTTTTAATATTTCAATTTATCTCAGATCCGGACCGCGTACGATTATAATAATTCGTCACCACCACATTGATATTTGATAATCGTCTTACAGCTTTCCAATCAGTCAGTTTAACGTCACTAAAATTGTCGAATTAAATCCGCACATTTACGCTTACTCGCATATGTGTCCACTACAACGTCGTGTATTTTTTTTTCAGTTTTGGTTATAAACAAAAAGCTACGGCAGTCCCAATTCACTCAAACTCATCTTTGGAGGAAAACACTGCCACTCCTTCAACTACTACTACCACCACCACTTCTACCGCCAATCCCACCACAACTACCACCACCACCACAAACACAAACTATGCCATCACCACTACCGCCACGCCAGCTTCGCCCACTGTTATGCTGACGACCCCCGCCGCTGCGACCACGGAGGGCTACGTGGTCACCGACATCCGCCGGAAGTCGGAAGACGACGACGGCGACGACAATAACGACGCTCCCAGGGCGGCGGAACCGGAACCGGAACTGACGGCCGCGACGACACCCGGCCCGGCGGTCGACGACTCGCCGTCCGCGAGTACGATCGAACCGCTGCAAAGCGGATATCAAGAGTCGCAGACCGACGAACAACAGTCGACCAGCGAACCGCGAGCGGACGAACGGCCGTCGACCGACGAACGAGCTGCGGACAGTCAATATTACACCACCGAACTTCCGACGCTCATACAGATGCACAATCAACAACAGCACGAACAACAGGAGCACGACCAACAGCTGCACAGGCATCGTCAACGCGACGAAGTGCAACAGCGCGGTCAACAAGAAACCGATCGCCGAGATCAACAGCAGCAGCATAACAACGACGCGTACGCTTTCGAATCGCTGGAAAAGGCTTTTGCCACGGCAGTGCCGCACAAGATCCGATCTACCAAGGACCTGGAACAGCCGAAAGACGACGCCGCCGCCGCCGCCGCCGGCGATCTACAGTTACCGTGGTCGTGGGCCAAAGACATAATGTTACAAAAACCCGTGTTGAAAAAGTCATCGCAAGAAGTCGCTTAGTTCCACACCGACTGGCGAGTTGTACGTTTAATAAATATGTTTTTTTTTAAAAAACATAATTATTGTTACGTATGAAAATCAATCAAAAATCATCCATAAACCTAAACTTCGTACAAACGTTGCTCTCTTCCGCGTCTCCCCTTACACGTCATTACTGTCTGTAGTGAATTATTACACTACAGTAGTATGCCATTTTTCAATTTAGTCATGTATAATTATTATTAAAATCCGTTCTCAGCGCTTAATTTTGTGGAGTAATGGTGGTACATTTGGTACATAGGTCCCTACATTTAATTTCATGTGATTACCCACCTATACATTTTTTAAAATTTTATTTAGAAAAGTAATGAAAATAATGAACAAATCATATCGGTATAATATAAAAGAAAATAATAAGTAAAAAAACCGATCATTTTTTTTTTATCGTTTTTACTTATTATATTCTTTTGCGTCTATCGATTACTATTTTATTTTGTATATAATATATTAATTTTTATAGATTTTCTCTTAGACTAAAATTGTACTTTAATATTTAATGGTAATCATTTTGAATAAATCAAGTGATTAAAAACAAATTTGTATTTTTTGTACACTTACCATCCGTTGATGACGCCTTCTATGTTGAGCATAGGCACAATCTTAAACACGTAAGTGTCCCGTGCCTTTTTTGCGGTGAGTGTGTTACCACAAAGGTAGTCGATCACACCGTCGATTACCCAAGATGAACTTGTCTCGCCGGGATGTACACGAGATGTCAAGTATATAAAATGCCGGTCCTGAAAATACAAGATAACTATATAGGTACACGATATATAGTCGTGGACATTAATATTTTGATAAATTAACGAGAATATTTCGTATAACATTTTTTATAAAGCTACGAAATATCAAATAGTGCGTGTTATTGCTGCTCGTACAGATAAATATATTATAGATGCATCAGCGAAATAAATTTGAAAATGCGTCGTTACTTTATTTTTTTTTATAGATAAATCACGTATTTAGCTAGGTCAAAAATCAAAATATTATACAGCGTCAATATAATTTTGAACTATCTACCTCATCTATATTATAGATATCGCTTAAGCTATTTTTACATTTCCGTCAATCTTATTATTTTTTTTTTTAAATGGAAATGTTGAGTGATTTTCTCCGAGATATAATAATAAATGTTTTTAATAATAATTTCATTACAAATAAATATGATGCACCAGAACAAGACCGACAACACTCAAAATGTATAGGTTTTAGAAAAAATGAAGTTTAAAACAAAGATAATATTATAAAGAGTTGTGTTTTACATAAGGTACGTATATGAAATTATAAAATTTATATGGAAAAATTAAAAATGTAATATTATCATATTATATTAAAAACTATGGGTATTTTGCTTTGAAAATTAATTAACAATTGAAAAATTCAATATTGTCAAATTGTTGGTGGCTGAATGAAAGGTCATACTTATTGTACGACGTTTTTGCATTAAACTGAGTTTGTCTAAACTACCTACCCGAACGCAGAAATATTTTGTAACTTATAAATGTTGTGGCGGTCTTGTTCTAAGCGTGCAATGTAATAAAATTACTTTAATTTTTTTTTCGTTGGTTTCAACAGAGGTAATTGTAATTATTGGCACTTCGTTATTATTCAATGATCGGCACAAACAGTTTGCACGGAATAGTGTAGTAGCCGGATCGACTTGATGTTTCCATCTGAAGCATTTGTACTGAAAAAATAATACAAAAAGCCATGTTTAAAACTAAAATTAACGATAGAGATTCGTACACAATTTCAAGGGAATTTATCGAAACGTTACCAGGATTCCCTACGTATTAATATGGATATTAGTATATGGACATATTATAGTGTGATCCATTTAAGTGTCTACACTCATTATTTCAAAAAGTTTCAACTTTTCATAAAAATATTTTTTTTACAAAATTTAATGTCGTTTCAAAACAACATTTGTGAAAAAAAAGTCTATTACTTTTTGGAATGACATCATTCATTATTAATTTTATATTCCGAAGCGGAATATTATTCGGAGTTTTTCAATCTATGTAAAGATCGACTTTCAGACAAGTAGTTCATTAGTTAAGTATTTAAAGTTATAATTGATTAAATACTTGTCTGAAATTTGATTTTGATGTTTTGAAATATTTCGAATAATAATTTGATTTGGAATATGAAATAAAAAATGTATGGTGTTATTCGAAAATTAAAAAACTTAAACATGATAACAATAAAAATTAAATCTTTTTTAGAAATGTTGTTTTAAAATAACATAAAATAATTTTAAAAGAATATAAAAGTTCAAACTTTTTGAAATAATGAGTGTAGACACTTAAATCGATCGTCTGGCATACTATACATATAGGTACATGATCACGATAAGGTAGGTAACACTAAATATTTCAGTCAGATGACCTTTAATTTGGGTTTTTATCACTGCATAAAAAAATTAATATAACATATTCAAAATCCACCAATGCACAGTAAAACAGTTTTTTCCAAAGTTCTATGTAATTTTGTGCGATTTGTACTAGTTTGTATATGATTTTGTAATTATAACAAAGCACTCAATTTTTAGGACAGGGTTTTTCCCTTTATAAGGCTTTATAAGTCATAACGTTGTTAAGAAAAAATACTGTAATTTAATTACGAATTATTTTAAAATAATTAAATTTGTACTACAGAACTACAATTTTCGTTTACTATGCAAATGCAAAATATGTTGCGGACCGAAGCGTGGTTAAATAGTAATGACAACATAGTGTTATTCTGTCGTATTTCACATAAAACGGGATATTTTTAGTTCGTGAAGTAATAATAGTAAGTGAACAATAATTCATTTTATCAATTACCTAGTACAAAATAGATTGAAGGTGCTTAAATTATAATAAATTGACAGTCAATCGATGAACATATTTACCAGTAATTTTGAATATGTATACGGATAAACGTATGCGATGTAACATATGTCTAGGTCGTGTGGAAATTGAATCGAAAAAGTAGCAGTCATGTAAGAGCCGTGAGTCTTGTTGCAGTTCTTGTAGCAATTCCGATAGTAACAAATGTCCATCCCGGTGCGTGTCCAGCCCTTCTTATTCTCGGAATAGTCCTTCACCGAAAACATGATCGGCTGCATGCCACTTTTGTACTGAGAGCTGTGTTTCTCCATGTTCACTATATTAAATACGTATGGCTTGGCATCCTCCATGTTGGATACCTGTGCGAATGAAATTAAATTATAGTCGAATTGCGGGTCAATCGAATATTATCGTGTATAGGTCTGTGCAATAAAACTGATGCGATTAAGTTGATTTTATGTGTATTAAAAAAAGGTGAATATGCCATAACTTAACCACCGAATTAGGTATTCTTTTTTTAAAATCGATTATTTCAATAAAAAGTATTGCTTCCTTTTAATAATTGTATATGCATCAACATTATTAGAATTTTTAAGGTTTTTATGTTAATAAATAAATATTATTTTTAATTCATTAAAAAAAGTACCTATCACGTGAGTCCGTATTAATATACAATTTGGTACTTAAGAAGCTATGAATAACGTGCAAGGCATATTGTATTTTAATAGAATTAATTAAAATTTTTAAGTTAAATATAACTCACGAAGTGTTGTATATTTTAAAAGTGTGGTAAAAAGTATTTTTAATTTACTAAAGTACAGGTTTAAAAAAAATCAACTAAATTCGAAAATTTTCTTAATTTTAGACTTGCAAAATAAAACAGAAAGTTTATGTGGATCTAAAAAATAATAGTTCAAATGAAATAGTGTAGGTATATGATAAGTAGGTACCTATTATAAGGCTATAACACAGGCGGTAAATAATATTAAAAAATCAATAAATTATAATGTTATAATGCATACAAATTGAAATTATTAAGGCTATTAAAATGTATAATCTTACTTGAAAGTAAAACCATTGGCTATGTGACATTGAGTTTACGTCAGAATTCAAAATCAAATCATACTCGTTGGCACCTATCTAAATTGAACATTAAATATTAAAGTAAGTAAAAAGTCACAAAATGTCATCGACTTTAAATAGGATTACTCACCTTAATAGCTTTCCGAAGATTACCGCATTCAAAACGGGACTCAAAATGCAAGTAATCGAACCCTGATTTTACGCCTAAATTTCGCTCATCGTAATTTGATATCCTAATAAACATTATTTTCAGTTACACGATTCTAAGATGAACGGTTATTGATTTATTAATTACTGCTGTGAAGAATTGCAAGCGTCGTTAACACTTTCCAATAAATAATCTAAATCGTACACGACCATATCGCCAGAGTCTCGTCGTTTGGCCACGCTACGCTCTAAGCACGATAACAATTTGTTGCTAATAAAATTACAATTTATAACATAAATTAATAATTAAAAGTACAATTTTAAATATATAGGTACTCCATGAGATATGTCAGTTTTGTATAGAAATACGCACTGTTTTCACCAAGTGAAAAATTCAATAATTTGTCCTTGGGAATTAAATTGGTATTGCAGACTTTACTATATTCATGTTTTATAGAGAAAAAACATATTCAAGTAGGTAAGTAATAATTTTGTATTCGTTAAAAAATATACGTATTTAATGTAAATAAAAATATTGATTTATCACTATAAAAAAAATGTGTTACTATTATTGTTTTATATTTATATGAATTTTAATGAGCGTTTATTGAATTTGCGAAAAGCGATAATAAAATAAAATATTTATTATGGTAAACATTTAGCAAATGGCGACAATTTAAACTATACTTAACGATACATTTTTCGTTTATAAGAGAGCATATATTATTATTATAAAATATAAATTAGTGACCTTCAAAACAAATAAATAAATAATCGTAATAAATGATTACATTTTTTTTTTCAGAATAGGTAGGTACTTAATAAGTACCTATACTGAGAGAGATTTACACACATAATTTAAAATGACAAAATCAGATATCATGTGTACTGATTTTAACGTTAGAAACCCGATAAAAATTACTTCGATATTCTAGTTTGTTATAATAGTAAAATAATTAAAACACTCGAGAAAAAAAAGTAGTAAAAAATGACTGTAGAAATGAGTAATAATTGATAGATAATAACGAGCGTAGTACTGACATATTATATTACATTTTAACGGACTATTACAAAATCATCCTTACCGGGAAACGTGTACGTCGCTATTGTACAAAGGCTCCAGTGGTTGATCGTCGTTGTTGAATCCTATCCAATCAGGATAGGCGACTTTAACGAAGGGAGAGACGCTGTTGACACGTTTTGCTATACTCAAATACGCAGCCTTATGTGTTTGACTTGTCCGCAAGTTTGCCATTAATCCAATATCATTTTTCTGATAAATTAAAATAAATCGTTAATTCTAAATGATTTTTTTTTTGGCATACTAAATATCCGCAAAAAGCAGTAGTCATTAAAAAAAAAAAAATCGATAATAACATATCATACAAATTATACTTATTTAGATTAAAGCTACAACGACCGAAAAAAACTTACGTCCGTATTCAAATCGTGGTCAGTTAATAGTGATGTGTTAATTCTACTGAAATAAAAAGCATAGCATTACTATTATATTACATAATATTTATTTACGGTTGAAATACTATTTTCGGGGAAAGTTTAAGAATGTTATCAACACTTCAGGTATAGAGTTCGGTTTATTCATTCATCCACATTATAGCCTCCTTATCGTTTCTGAAATTTAATTGAACCAATGGTCACAACTCTATAGTTTATATTTAATTTAAGAATGGTGACCGTTCGATGATTTGCCGAAAAGGCAAAAGAGGTGGTAGAACTATCTAATTATTATTGTATAAACGATAAAATATGTATACATAAATAATATATTATCAGTGGTGAAACCAGGATTTTTCAAGGGGGGGGGGGGGTAAACAAAGTAAATCATAATTTGATTATACTGTTACCAAAATGTACTTCAAAACCGTTTTCAGAAATATCATGGTTTGTACTTTGCCTTTTATCATATAAGATTTATACCTACCATAACACGATCAATGGGGGAGGGGGTGAAGTACTCTAAGCCCCCTCCTCATGCATAGGTATGTCACTGTATATTATTGTATAAACGACAAAATATATTGTATGCATTAATATATTATTGTATAAACGACCAAATTTACATCAATACATATTTTACTAATAATAGGACAAACGAATGAACCCAACTTACACTGAACGATAAAAATTATTTTAGTAAATTATTTTTTCTTTTAAGTTGTTTAACTAAATAAACCTATATGAATATAATCATAAATAAATCAGTGGTTTAAACTGGAGTGGACCGTTATTCAACAATATTTAATAATCTGTACATGGTTATTATGTTTGCTCTACAATTCACTTACTTTAAATATTTATTTGATTTAAGTTTGTTGGCTGAATTATGTTTTGGCGTTTCGTTGTTGGATTCTACAAATAAACGTCCATACCTATACATAAATGTGTAAAGTGAAAAAAACGCGTTTTTTTTAAATTCACATCAAGTAATAATAATAATACTTAATTAATTTGTTATAATAATTATTTAGGAATAAATATAATATTTTAACAACTGCAGTATAAAAGTTATTCGAACGGCGCATTGAGTATGCAATTTAGGTACATTATATAATTATACAACATGGAATCATTTCATTTTGTGTGTAATCATAAATAATTATTTTGAGTGATATATTTTACGTTCTTACGTTGATATGAGGTCGTCACGATCTTTCCAGTAGTTAAAGGGTATTTCGAATTTCACTGATTCAGGTTTTCGGACGATTAAAGGATCCATCAAATTTTGGACTACAGCTATTTCAATGTCGTCTACATCACTGTCGTCACTGTCACAGCCTGCATATTTATCTGAATCTAAATTTCGAAATAAATTCTTACCGCATGAGTAAAAAAAAAAGTATATTAAACAGTACATAATGATATTGTTGTCAACAACTTTATACCTTTATAATGTAAAATGTAGTTTTTTTGTGAACAATATCTACAGTCATCAAATTATTTATACCTTATAAAAGTATATGTATGATTATGATTATTGCGTAAGTAGAAAACCCCAAATATTATGATTAACGTATTGAGCCTAATTATTATGTTTTATATATAAATTGAATGAGGTTTTGTCATTTAAAAATATTCGATGAATATCGAAAAAATAATATAATATAATATAATTATATTATTATATTATTGATTTTTTTTTTTATGTGGTCATAATCTAAATACTGAATTGATACGTCATTAGTTAGGGTGTTCTTTGATTCAAAGACATAGTTCAAACAAATTTCCGTCAAAAATTGATGGGTGTACAAATATGGGTGCACATCAATTCCGAAAAATTAATATGTTATTTATACATTTTATTATTTTAACGTATCTCAAAAGTTAAAACACAAAACGTTAAATGGCATTAATGATTAAACTGTTTTTTTTCTCTGTAAGTGGTTCTGAAAATAACAAGTATAAAATGAAATAATATTGTTGCCAAATCTTTATGTAGTGTGTTGAAAACACATTTAAAATAAATTGAACAACAAACAATGTTTAAATAATCAAATTTTATCTACACATCACTAGAAATGTATTAGATGTAGTATTAGTAAGTATTATGTTCATTATACTAATTTTGTATTCAGTCTTGAGGTAAATAAGTCCACATAAAACGAATTGAGCAAAACATAATTTAAAATCTACTTATTGGGCCTATGTCGTTTAACTTACCACTATCGTTGAGCTTTATATCTCCTAAGCCATAGACAAGTGCCGATTGTGTTGAACTTAAAGGTAAGAGTAATAATTTTTCTTGACAAACGTTGATAACCGTACACAGTTTTGACATAGTAGAATTGTAAACCTGGTCTTCCGGGCAGCGAGCGCTGAATTGGTACAACACATTAAATTTGTTAGACTTTCTCAGTGCTATCCGTCCGTTATCTGCAAACCCGTTGACAAAACAAAAGTACACACCACTGTTTGATAAATATGTTAAAACTGTACACATTGTAATTTATTAAACGTACTAGTGTTTGAGATATGAACGAGCACATCCAATGCGGATGAAAATATTTTAGGATGAGCTTTATTCGCAGTGTAAATTTTTATATTGAACACGTCCAAGGCGTATTGCATGAGTCCAGCACGTATGACTTTATCGCAATTTTCTTCAGTAACTAAAAACGTATTCAATTAAATAATTAATTAAACGTTTTTATTTAGTAATTATTCAGAATTAAAAACCGACACAAATTACTATTACCTTTTTTTGTAATGTTTGCTAAAATTACAAGAATCACATACTGTTTGTTTTTAATTAAATACTTATTGTTTTCCCTTATAAGTTTTTCTAAGGTAAGCAAAAAACTATCTCTGAGAAGTACGCCGACAATAGTTTCTAAAAATCCAACGTGAATGAATATTAATTCCAATAATATAATATAATAAAAATAATTTAAAAAAATTAACGCACCGTTTTTCGTAATTGTTTTAAAGCATTTCAATAATGGAGAGATAAATTTAACATTTTTAATGTTGTTTTTCAAATTTTGATGGAACATTTTTGCGGCATTCAACATTTCAGCATGCTTTGAAAATTTGCTATCTTAAAACAAATCACATTTCAAGAATATCTACATTTTATCTTCGTTATTTTGTTTAATTACCTTTTTGCGAGAGCTGTCCAAGAATAAACACTAATTCGTTGAGAAGTACATCGGGCGATCCTACAGACTTTGATTGAAAATCCATAATTGACTTAATAAATATCTTTGTTGCTTCTAATTCTACCAGTTGTTTCAAAAATGTTTTTCTAGTTTGACCTGTACACATTTTATTACATTATTCATTTTTTGTGCAACACCTTACTTAATTTATTCTTAGTCTAATGTGTTTACCGGATTTTGGTGCAATGCAAGCATGTATTACAGCTGCTAAATTCGTACATGTAGATTTATCCCTAGTTTTCTGGAATATTAAATGAAATCATAAACAAAATTATAACATGTTTAAAAATAGCATATTTCAGTATCAATACTTTAAAAATTAACCCGTTTACAATAATAATAAGTTGTGTTAATGATCTATAGAGAGACTATACTAACTTATTCCACTAACTAATCTTATCGGTGACTTTGCCGACAATAAAGGTAAAATACCTTGTACTCATGACCCCGACACTGCTTCTTTACTCATTCAAGAACATCTGTCACCCTCTTAGAAAAATGGTTCAAGGAATGGAGTGTGATGTGTGAAAATAAATAAAAAAAAGCTTATTAAAAAAAATTAAAATTAAATATCTAAAATCACATATATCCTCAAATTATAGGACTTGCTTCGAAAAATATGCCAGGTAATCAAAAAAAAGGCAGTGGTGTCATGACCAGATTACTCAATAGTACATTAGAGCTTATTTTTATATATTAAATAATAGTATTTTTATGTTTTTATTTGAATAAATGTAAATATTAAATAGCTATTCTACAATTATTATAATACTCATTTCAAAGTAAATTTAATTATTCCATTTAAGACTTTCTTGCTATCTAAAAATACTCTTAAATATAAAAATTATTGAGACCCTATAATAATAAAAATCGTCACTTTTTGAAAAATAAGGTTTTTTTTTAATTCTAGAAATAATTAGACTTCTACTCGTATTAAAATACGGGAGTTTTTTAAGAAAGTGTTTTTTAACTAAAAATTAAATTTAACAAATTGACTGAATTAAACAATTTTTTTAGGTCAACTGTAAAAATGAAAAACTTGATTTAATATATTGGCCATTTTTCAAATCAGCATTATTTTAATTGTTTAAGAATAATACAATTAGTACATTTTATAATATTAATCTTGTTGTTTTATTTGAATATTTCAGACCAAATTTGACATTTTTCCAAATGCTATAATTCAGATTCAAAGTTTTAACCCACTGGAGTAGAGCCAAAATGTACTAGTCAAAGAAAACCAATTGAGTCTTATGGTTATTATTTATCCAAGTTTTTCGTCACAGAAAAACTTTTAATTACGAAGTCTGAGCTGTTAAAAAATTACTTAAGACACTAATGCTTATGTGAGATGGATCTACTTAAACTGAAGATGGACCAATTTGGTATTAAATTAGTCAGAACATTTCTTTTAATTCTGATTTTAACTTTGTATCGAGCTATTTTTAATAATAACAAAATTAATTAATAAAATTTCAATATAATTTTTTATTTATTACTGACGAGCATAATAAATTTAACTATAGATTTATTTTCCAAAGTTTCCATTTTCGTTTGAAGTGACGCAAATGATAAATACAAAATGTAGAATTACATTACAAGATGCCAAAAACACTCGTTACCCTATATTATTTCAATGGAAGTTCATTAAAAATAGAAACAGTGTAACCGTAGATACGATTTCCTGGTTGTGTTGCTCAAACCTACGCTAGTACAAAAACTTTTAATTTTTGGTAACTTACGCATGCGTATAAAGTCATTTGTCGTTATGTTTCGAAAATGATTGGTCGATATTTTGGTTATTGTATCGTGTGAATTGTGAAATATATTACCGTCATTGATAAAACAAAAAAAATATATGAACCTATCATCAAATGTTATTTTTTTTTTTTATTAAATAAGTTTATTTCAAGCATACACACATTTTATAGGTTCTCTAAATCGTAATATATACTATATACACTACTACTATAGTGTATATATATATAATAATATATACTATGTATACTACTACTATAGTATATAATATAAATAATAGTATATACTATACGTAGGCACGAGAACGCGAGGTAGGTACCTACCCCTAACGAGCGTATAACATTATGTTCGAACTATCTCTCGTCTATCCTATAGGTAGTCGAATACTTCTTGTTCGTCACGAGGGCGTGTTGCAATAATATTATAATATTCTAAACACTTTTTTTCCAATTTAAAACTGTCAGAGTGACTGTGATAATGAAGTTGTGATGTTACATACGCATAGTAGTATTATTATAAATTTTGTTAACTAAAATAATATGTCATTCTACACGGCGGCGCGCGTCCCTGTGATTCGCTCACCTATAATACTTAATGTAAACATCACATGTAACAGGTTTGACTTAACGTCGACGCATCGCATCGCATCGTAACGCGTTTCTAATATATTTATATACAATAATATTATTGTACGCGATATGCGTGTCCGTGTGAGCGTTGAATTAACCTACACACGCACAAAAAATTATGATCGGTCTCCGTGTACGCGAACGCCGACGTGACGTGATGCCGTCCCATTACGGGCGTTATTGATTCCAAATGTAATTTCGTTCATTAAGAAAGGCGGTGAAACATTTCCTACAACCCATAATCGAATGCCGTCAAAAGGCCCGTTTGGCCGCTGACACGAAAATCGATTGCCATGTCATATAATAATAATAATAATAATAATAAAATACACCTAATATATATAGGACCACCTGCCTACGACTATGTACGTGTAATATATACTGCAACGAACGCACGTCAAATTGAATAACGCGAACGGCGCAAGCCGTGCGTATTATTAACATCGAATTTACGAGTAAAACAACGAGCGAGCGATATTGTAGTTGTGTCGGTAGGTAGTAAAACGAAATTAAATCAACCCCGGTATAATATATAATGTAGGTATTCGATATAGTTTACTACCGTGTTTAATTAAACCAGCCAGTTTAATTAAACTGTGCAGTAACTATCGCGATTAAAATAATTTCGTTAAAGAATAATACAAGTTAACGAGTCGGCTTTTCCTCGATAAGTTTTTTAATTTATTTTAACTCGGTGCGAAACAGCACTATACTATACGAATAATTAATTTTTATCTTCTATTAAACTCGATAATAAATCAGGAATAATATACTAGTAATGAACAAATAATGCAAATGAAATATATTGTGTCGAAATGTAAACAAATATATGTACTTATATTTAAAATAAGTTTCAAGTGATTTCAGTAAGATTATACATAGGACACTGTGTTATTTCATTTTGTATTGATATTTAAGATTTCCAACGAATAATAAATATAGGTTTGCATATATATGTGTTATACACAACTTGTATAACTAAAAATAGTTTTGATATTGAATTAAATAACTTTGTAGAGTTCAAATAATAGTATTTGTTAGTTTTGAACACATTTTCATATTTTATTATGTGTGTCATAATACAAAAATTTCTTAGTTGACTTTGTGATCAAAAGCTCTCATAAATCATAATATATTTTTTTCCTAAAAGTTTATTTTGGAATGATAAAAAAACTGAAGAAGTTTCATTCAACAACTCTATTATAAACTATAAAGTGAACCCAAAATTCAATCACTATTTCGATTATTTCTAAGTAAGTTGGTAGGTACTAATAGACACACGCTCCAGTAGCCTGTCCTATTTTATTGGTACCTATATCAAAACTATTATTTTATATGAAATACAGAACAAAAACAGGTACTTTAACTAAATATATTTTATCCATTACACTTCGATTAAAATGATTAGTGTCATATAATTTAGTACCGCTAAACAATATAGTAGGCAATTTATCGGTTTTACCATATAGACCTTATACTCATAAGTATATGTATAGATGAGTATATATAAGTATATATTATGAGTATAAGGTCTATGGGTTTTACATAACAGACGCACTTTTATACAGAGTAGAGACATAATATCGGAGCTGATAATACGCTGTGTTAAACCGCCAAATATTCCGATGATAAACAGATAAATATTTGTTTGTTTGTTTTCAAAATTGTATGCATATAAACATTAATAGAACACCCTTAACCTTTGCACGCTGAAAATAACGCAGACCGTGCTAAATCGAACTACAGTTATAATAAATTTATAATGCAACTGTTTAAAAGTACATGCAAAATATATGACCGAGACGCGTGCCAGGCAATATAGTTTTTTTTCCCGCAAGCTTTTTACGCGCGTAATTTTACAACACGACCGTCAAATATCCGAAACGTTATCAAAATAGAATATTATATTTTTCTTTCTTTCTTTATTATTATTATTATTGCCACCCCGGGTGAAAAAAATCTAGTACACGGTCTTTGCACCGGCGACTTGTTTGTTTTCTTCTGAGTTTTCATTTTTATCGTCTTTTACGTGCCCGCGGGCTGCGGCAATCGCGCACTAATTTACCATACGAAAATCGTTTTAAATCTGGCCAAGGCTGTTCCGTTTTGGCGGATTCGGCGAGATTTCCTGCGTGATGGCTGTTCCGCGTAATATGTAACGAGAATGGACGGCGCACATTTAATTTTAATGGTCGTACGTCCTTCCCTGCAGCCTCCTATCGCCGCAGAGACACCACTAAAAATACACAGTTATTATTTACTTGTATCGTCGTCCACTCACTTCCTTGCCGCGGGGCTCGGGCCGTTGCAAAACACGCGCACGTTATAATAATGGTCACCAAAAGCCTCGTGGGGGGGGGGGGCACCGGACACGGACGCGCGAGTGTTTGTGTGGTCCCGAGCCAATAGCCGTGTCATTTAATTAGCTCGTTTAAAAATTAAAAAAATTAAAAAACATATTAACCCGCACCGGGAAAACTGACGTTTATCGTAATGATGGCCACAACATTGGCAAACCGTACAATCTAATAAAATATTAACGGAAACGAAATCCCTCGCTATACGTCATGGTGTTATTTTTTTTTCGAAGAGTGCAATGTCCCGCGTATAAAAAATCGAAATGCTAATAATATAGTCTGCGATATCGGTGATATATCATGAATATAATATTATTGTATTATGACTACGTTTACTGCACGTCCGCGCCACCCCTGTAATCTATATTGACATTAATATTGCTTTTGAACGATCGACTATTTGGTGGTTCGATACTTTTTTACTGATGTTTTCAGAAAGATTGATAAATATTATGTTAAAAACAAAAATCATCAAACCTAAAATACCTTTAGCATTCAAACAATAATTTAAATTGCGTACAACGGTTTATCATAAAATTAATTGTACGTTGATAAAAGTATTGGTTACTTATTTAATATTATTTTGTATATATATTATACATTATTAAAATATGTTGTATATATAATTATAGTTATGATTTAATTTTGTTTATGTGATGGATACATAATTAGAATACAATGTGGAAATATGGAATACATTTCCATAAATTTAGCATGATTAGATAAATGATTATACGATATATATTATAAACGATACGAATGTACATAGTAGACAAATAAGTATAAAAATATTGTTGTTTTCGCATAACTTGATGGTTAACCTGAACAGAAGTTAATAGCAAAGAATCATGAAAGATATAATTACTAAATAATACGTAAATATATTTTGGTACCTATAGTAAATAACATTTAAAATTAATGTAGTATTATCATTATTTTATTATTTTGCTTATAAATAAATTAAAAAAACTGAAATGATTACGTTTTAAATATAACAATTTTTTTCTATTTACCATATAATTGCTTTCTAGGATAAAATTATAAAAACATCTCAAGTGTAAAATTAATTAAATTAATCTACTATTAGAAGATCACAACAATTTTTGTTTTGTTTTTTTTTAAATGTTGTCTTACTGTTTATGCGGCTTGTAATAAGACAACCCCTCCATCGAAATATACACACCTTTTATCAACACTTTTAAAAAATCATACCTAACTATTTTAACACTAAATGGAAATAAGTGTTTCAATTTAAAAATATTTTTATATATAAGTCGTCGATTGTTTATATTATATTTTAAAGAAACTTAATAAATAAATATTTTAAAATTGTAATGCACAAATAAAGTTTTTATTTTTAAATTTACTCTGCTCTAAATTTTTGACAATGTTACTATTTATAAATAAATAGCCTTATATAATTGATATGTTCCCTCCTAGGTGTGATAAGTGTGAATAGATTCAATGTTACAATAATTATAAAATAAACTGTTTTATAGAGAGCTAATAGTCATTTAAAATGACAATTTTATAAATAAAACATTTAATTGGTCATTTACCATCATTATACTGACACTTCAAAAATACAATTTATCACTCTGTTGGTTAAAAATATACAGGAAGAATAATTTTTAAAAACCCTAGCTTTATGGTATAATATTAAACTCACATATTTCATCAACAATTTAACTACATAACACTTACAACAAAATGTGATTTTTGTCAAGATGATGTATTCGATAAGTTACTACTAAATTTAAGTAGATATTTAAATGTGCATGTATATTTCATGAACTAAAAAATTAAAACTAATTAGATACTTAATTTCTCAAACAAAGAAATTGGTTTGCCAAGTATTAATACTAAAAGATTGCTACTATTGGATATTTTTCAAAACGTAGAAAATACAAGGGTTTTTTTCTAATAAAATTTTATATTATTACATAATGTACTGGTAAATATAAAATATATAAATACATTTAATAGATGTTTATCATTCACAAAATGTAAATAATCATATGGTTGTACATAAAATAATGTCTAAACGGTTTTAAAACTAAAATACTTCAAACTAAAAAAACACAAAAAAATGACTCGTATTTTTTAGTTTCTTTTTTTCAGAAATTAATATTAATACTTACTTCAAATAATTTCACGATATCCACCATTCGCTCTGATTTAGTTTTTCGAAGAATATTCAATGATTTAGCTTTGACATTTTTATCTAAAATGAAAAACACATTTATTCTTTCGGATAGATGTCAAAATCGTATTTAATTGTAACTCATAAACAAATTTAAATTATTGAAAAGTAGAATAAAGTAAAGGCACCAACAAGTTTAATTTAGTTTCCTACATCTAATTGTAAATCTAGTTTTACATTTTGTGTATTGGTGTAGGTACAAACTACAAATCAATAACCATGTAGGATGTAACCAAATTTTAATAGAGTAACAAAATAATTTAAGTTATAAAGTTTAATGAATTAAGGATAATAATACATTTTACACATAACTATACTACAATATAATTTGTACAAATTGTTTGGTTGTATTTTGTCATAATTATTACTTGTGCGGAAATAGTAATATTGTATTGTCAATACAAATTTTAATCATGGATACGAGTTTAATGAAACAGTAGTTTAGAACATTTGATAATAGTTTATATTTTTAATTCTCGAAATATATTATAAACCACAAATTGAAAAAACGTCATCAAAAATAAAAATTACTGATTTATAACACAACATTTAAAAATTTAACCATTACAAACAAGCGTAAAAATGTATGAATTATTACTTTTAGTTTCTTGATGCTCCATCAGTAGAATGTAGAATGGCTTTATAATTATAAAAAAAAAAAAAACAAAAACACATAATTATTATGTGTTTTTGTTTGATTTATTTTAGAAAATTTCGTTAATCTATTGTGTAGAACGAATATCGTGTAACTGGTATTGAATTTTATTTGGCTGATACTAAATAATTGAAAAAGTAAAGAAAAATTGCGGGAAAACAGTTTTAAAAAAATATATTTTTTTGTTTGTTTAATTTAGAAAGAAATTATTGTAAAGACGTCAATTTCACCAAATATATATCTATACGAGCAAATTCAATACATACCGAATCTAATTTTCAAAAAATAAATATTTTAGATATTTTTGTCTGAAATAATCGTCTTATAAAAGTTTTTTTCAATGGAAGATTTAAAATTGAAAAGCTACAAAAATTGTCATAGGTTGTTTTAAAAATTTAAAAAATATAATAGCACTATTTTTATACAAGCGTCTTTTTAAATGTTGAAATGATTCGTCAAAATCACAAAAATATGATAGTTATTTTGTAGTCAAAAATTCATAAAATGTTCTATTTTAATACCTAAGACTTGAACATTTAATACAAGATTCTCATGAGTTGTTCCTACAGAAGTTTAAAAATATTAAAAACACATGGATACGAAAGTTAAAATATTCGCAATATGGAAATTAAAAGAAAAACAACGATTTTTCCTGTATCAATTTTAGTTATTTTGTTGTAATTAAACAACGATTGATCATATAGTCTTAGTACCTACTATTCATCATTACTTTTATTATTAATTTCTACACATAATGAAATGTTTGGACTAATTGTATGCTATTTATACTATGAACTTCTTCTCACCATTTTTATAATACGTATTACGTATTGTATATACGTAGTTATTAATGACTGAGTTATATGCATTTCAGAATTTTCTAAAAAAATATATGCATTTTTATGTATTTACGTAAGTAGAGTACTCCCAAATAAAAAATAATATAGGACACTCTGTAACAATATTTTAGATAAATAAAAAAAATGATTATATTTCAAATTAAATATTAGGATTTTTACGATATTTTATATTTTATATTATAAAATATAAACCAACAAACATTTAGTAACCAAAATATTGAAATAAATGTATTGTACAAATTATTAAATATAAATACTTTTTAAATCATAGTAAATTTGTTAGTTTTTTTTTTTTTTTTAAGTAATTATAAACGTTTAATATTTATTGAATGTAAACTTCCGAGCAAACGTGTAGGTAAAATATGACATTAAAATTGGAAACTTTTACGTCGTATAATAGACAATTATAGTAGTATATCGTTTCTACCATAATTTTAAAGTTTTGTTAAATAAAAATTGAAAATTATTAAATCTACGTTTGTAATATATAATTTACGGATTTATTTTAATAATAACGTTCAATTACAGAAATATTTGTTATACTCTACAAGTTCTATATGATTTGTAGTCCTTTAAAAGTAATTATAATAAATGGCTGTCAGATAATATCAAAAAGTAAATTGCATTTGTTCTTATCGCTCCATGAAAATAAATTCAAAACGAAACAAGTCCAAATAATATGGAATCACATATCTACCTTGTACTGATTAAAGTTAATAAATAATAGGTTTATTAGGTATTAAAGAATTATTGCGGTACGACACAGTTTATGTTATGACTGATAATACAACTATTTTTAGATTAAGTTCTTTAAACTTTTGGACCACGTTGCTCGTATTATTATATCATATAGTATTCGCGTGTAATGAAGACTTATAAAAATCGTTTTCCGGAAATTCATATAATACGCGTAATACAATTGTATTAATAATTAAAATTATAATTATTTGTAAAAATATATTACTTATACATATAATAATAAATACTTGTATTGTTTACGCGTGATGTACCGGCACGGTGGTTAGACTACTATAGGACCTAAGTGGACGGTCGCAAAGGGTGGCTTTTAAAATGTTGATTCATAAAATAATATCTATAAAAAATGAAGGGTGGATGGGGTAGAATAATGTGGTGGGGGGGGGGGGGGGTGTGGAAAAGTTGAGGTTTGCCAGCTGTGCGTCCGCCCACGTGTGATGCGCGTTTAAACGTCGAACCGGACTCGCGACTGTGTATATGCACAGCTCATAACAATATTATTATTATGATAAATAGGTAATAAACATAAAATATAACAATATAGTTATACGTGCGAATTATGTAGAAGAAAAACGTTTACCGGAATTGTTGACCCGGCCGTTGATCTTGTGCGCTATCCTCCGGATCTTTTCCAGGTTTTCGGTCGTGTGGGCCGTGAGAGGCGCCAGCCGGTCCAGTAGAACGTCCAACACATGGTCGTCGCCGGAGATCACCATGATCTTGGGATTCTTGGGCAGGACAGAGAGAAACAGAAATTTTATAAACAATTTACAACAATAATATTATAATGATGATGCTGCTGCTACTGCTGTACCGCGGGCGAAACAATGAGACTATCTATTTGTTTCGTGCGCGGTGAGATGGCACGTGTGTGTGTCTGGGAAACCGATGGCGGTGTGTCGGAAAATTCGGAAAAGCGATACGCCGTTGGGGATATGGCCGACGGCGAAACGTTATAACGCGCGGACGGTTTAAAATAATAGTCGAACGGCGTGAAAATCGTGAATGACACAGACGCAGACGGCGGCGGCGACGGTGACGGCCGCGACACGACGGTTGTTTGGCAAACGGCACGACCGATTCGGCCAGACTGCCAAAATAACGAGGCAGCGCTTGTTCGTAGGTATACTATTATATAGGTAGGTACCATATTATACGATGTCGTTGCGCGCGCGCGCCCGCGTGTATACAGGACGATAGACCAAACACGCTGATTCCCATCATAATTTTATCATTTTTTTTTTCATAACAGCGTACACGCCAATTCCGATTTTTCCGATTTTTCCAATGTTTACGCGCGAACCGAAATCTTTTAGATATTCGGTATACGTATTATGTTAAGCTAGGAGTGATGTGTGTCCTGCTGCAGCGGGCTAGGGTGGTACCGACTTTTCGGTTTTTTTTTTTATTTAATTTGAGAACCCCCTTCATATCTTACTGGTGTTATTGTCACCTCCTCTTAATCAGACGATTTTTTACGGGAAGCTCGCAGGTGTGTCTTAATCGAACTTTGAATTCGGTTTATTGCGAACTTCGAACATACCCCGAGGATTAATCTAATAATATTAGTCCTTTAAGCGGCTAAACATTTTTTGAAAACCGTCGAGACGAAATGGGGGATGCGCATGGTCGGAGAATCGCTCTGTATGAAGGTATTAAAATATAGTGTACGCTTTGCCCGTGACGCTCACGACGAGTCACGTGTGTTTCACAGGGTCTGCTGCCGCTCCCGTCGACGGTTGTGCTAATAATAATAATACTATTGATGATAATAACAATAATAATGATAATGATAATAATAATATTGTTGTTATTACGCGATTACAACAGTACTACTATATATTATAATCGACTAGACCGGGGCCAAGTCCGTCCGGATAAGTTCATCACCGCGCGCACGGCTCCTGTATAAATCGTATAGACTGTATAGTAGCCGCGACGATGACGGACGTTGGTCGGATTTTTTTTATTATCATTATTATTACATTATTACTATTACTATATTGTTGTCGTTGCAGTGCGAGTTGTTTTTTTTTTCATTTACAAAATATCGTGTACAGCTGCAGTGAATAATATAACTGCCGTTTGTCAACACGTACGTATAATATTATTAGAAGCGCGTTTAAGTTTTATCGACCGGCGCCGGCACCCGCGGTTGTTATAACGTTTTGAAAAACTAATTCCGTGTGTGAATAATTCGCACACACCGCGCTATGGCCTGTAATGTTTAATTTTTCTTTTTTACTCCCACAACAACAACACAAACAATGTTTACGTGAGAACCGGCGTTTTCCAAACAGTATTATCGATAGATTAGAACAACATGTGACGTTTTTAACGACGAAACGGTTTAAAAATAAAAACATAAACGTAATAAAGCTATACCATCGCAAACGTTTTCGATAAAAGTGTTATAATTTATGTATATTATATTATACTATATATTATTTATTTTAGATAATTAGTTATTTATTGTGCGGAATTATTTAAGCTTTGGGTTACATCTTACACATACCTAGCCACCTAGGTATAAATAGTTTCCACAAAAAAAAATATATTTAAATGCACAAATGTGTTTTGGTACGATGTATAGACTATTTGATTGATAACTCATTCTAATCAAGTTAGGTTAAATATGATATGTAGGGTACCTATATGTGTTATGTAGTTACTCTAATACACCTACGACCTACATTAACTTTGGACATAAAACAAATACATAAACATTTGTACTTTACAAATAAGTGAGCATTAAAATAACTTTGATATTTCTTTTTTAATAAACAATAGCATATTTTATGCAAACAAGTAGGTTTATAATTAATATACCTAATATCGTACATTCGTACTAAGTATTAATCTGATTTGGCCACAATATGATGAATTGTTGCTGACCGTCGTGTGACTTAACACATTTTAGTATACTTATATATTATTAAATTTTGTGTATGTATAAAAAACGAATAGACACAAAACTAAAAATAAGAGTATAAATGTCGTAAAAATTAGAACATTTTATATAGTACTCGAATCATTTCGTTTTTGTAGTCTTCAACAGCGTAACAAATCTTGGGACGAAATAAAATTAAACACTAAATATAAAACACTATACATAGAAATATCATTGAAAAACAAAAGTCACATTAAATTTTAATCTCAAACTTTATGTTGTATATAGCGACATTTTGTTTCGTTTGAAATTTGAATTCATGTTGAAAGAAAATGTATTTTATAATAATTAAGTAAAATATACATGTTAATAAAAGTAAGTATACCGACAAATATTATCATAATAAAAGTGTAACTACAACCATCTAAGTTATAACTGACTAATGACCATAATATTAATATTTTATATTATAAAATGCAAATTATTATTAATGATACAGTTTAGATAAATTTTTTTTTTTTTTTTATTGAAAGAAAAGAGGCTTCAACATCTGGGGTTATTAGCCTTGTATACATTTACATTGTGTGGGTTACATTAATGATTACATATATAAATTATTGTTTTAATTTTTTTTAAACCATAGATTGCTTAATTTATATTTTACAGGACTTTTTCATGTACACATTTTAAAAGTTGAATTATTAATAATATTGTCATTAACCATTTTAGTAAGTAACCTATTAAGGGCACACTCAAATAATTGTCTACCATCTGACCCGATTTAAAAAAATGTGATTTATGTAGTGAACTTCGTGTACTAGAATCGCTTCAGATAGATACAATTATTAGATGTCTACTTTGAATCTCAAACAATGATTTGTTTTTAAATTGTAAAAAAAATGAACTTGCATACGATGGCAATGGTTAATCAAGAACGTCACCTAACCTTCTACGGACACTATAGGAATAATTAATAAATTAACTAAATTTAATAATAAGTCAATTTTGATTGTTATAAAAAATGAGTGGTGATGTTCTTAATAGTAATAATTCATAGGCTCAAATGTACGCAAATGTGTATCGGAATATATAACAATAATATTTTACTGTCATAAATTTAAGTTAATAAATAATTATAAATATTTAAATAAATACACAAACACAGCCGTAATAATTGGTAATACAAATATATATAATAGTAAATAATTATGCCTATGCCGATTTATATTAGGTAGGAACAATAAATAATAAAATATAATAAAAAAGAAAGTCACAAATGAGACTCTAAACTAATAAAAGCAACTAGTAAATATTGCTGAATTATTTACCTATTTAATTATTGCGTTCGGAAAATTTGAAATTAGTCTTTATAAATTTATAATATTATTTTTAGTAGGTATACACAAAGGTAAATAACTCTAATACTACTCGGTCGAATTTTGATTTTGATACGCCAACCTTTTCGGAAAAATGAATTGCTAAATAATTTACAAATGAAAAACAGAAGTTTGTATCTCCACAGAAAACTCTTTAAATTATATAAAAAATCTCAAAATATTAAAGTATGGTCTTTAATATAGGTATATAAAAAATGAAAAAATCAGGTTTTGAATAACTGCATTATTGAAGAAAAGAGTGGGTATGCTTAGCTTAATTATTCAAAATTACCCTTTTTGCTATTCAATTGAAAAAAACATATTATATGAGTATGCATAATTATGCATTTATGCGTGAATAATACATATGCAATCATATAATTTAATACCTATTAAGACATTTTAATACAAAATAGGTATACGGAATTAATGATATTTATTAATTTCATCATCAAATTACAACAGATTTAAGTATCGTGATTGATAGCACTAAAATCGAAACACTAATCGAGAAATTGACGGATACAATTTTTCTTTCATAATATTTAGGTTTTATATTATAATGGCTTGAATTACAAGAACTATACTGTAATGATTTTAAATTAATATAATACTTCAAAAATGTTAATGTGGCTCATATATATATTGGAAACAATCCCATAAAAAATATTTATCATGAGTTGTAAAAAAAAAAAAAAAAACAACAATGAAATGAATCCGAAAACAAATAAAACTTAGTATTAATTTTGTCACTCACTTCTTTAGTTTTAACTGGCTTTTGGAATTTCTCCGTCTTTGCGACCATCCTATTGCCAGACACTGTGGTTGTTGTTAAACGATATTTTTTGTATGTTACTGACACTCTTGTCTGCTCGTTAACTCGTTTATTGGTCGTCAATTTTTTGTTCATTCTTCCAATGGTTTTCTTTTTGTTGGCCATGGCGGAAATTTCCACCCCTTATTATTTCTGTGTTTAGATTACCGTTACTTCACTAATAACATTGAATAGATAATAAAATATTATAAATTACTCAATAATGCGGGCATGCAAACAACATGCCTAGTTACTATGGTTGAACAAATACTGTAAAAGAAAAAACCAATTACACGTGTGCGTATTGTAGTTCTTGCACGATCCCCATCAAACACAAGACTAATGTCGATGCGCGTTTCCATGGTGAACCAACTTATGGAACACTTTCACACGAATGCACACTATAAAGCACAGTGTTGTGAGTATATTTCGATTTATTCGACACTTGGCACGATTAACAGAGGTATAGACTATAGAGAGATATAAGACGTGTATTGTTATGGAAATCTTTTTTTTTCACTTTTTTTTTTTTATTGTAAAGTTTTTCCGACATAGTTATCTAAACTCAATGTTAATATATAGTAAAAATTGTTTGGCATTAGGATCAATAGATAACAATATTAATATAGATCGGTTAATAGATGATAATACAAAGTTTGACAAAATATACCGTGGTCCGGTTTCACACGGACCACTTTACGTGTCACCACAGAAAAGTTTCAGTGGCGCCACGCAAACCATACAGTTTTCCCACGATAGCCACACTGTAGCCACAAATATATTTTTTAATACATTATAAGTGACCGACAGTTTTCTGCAGTGGCATATTTAGGCCGTGCCTAAATCCTAGCCCTAGGCCCTCAATGCATGTCCAAGTCTGGGGGCGCAGTACTTTTATCACGACATTAAAAAAAAAACTCTGGGAAAATAATTATTTTAATTAAACAAAAGCTTAAAAAGGTAATTTTTAAATATACAATATTGTATTGTTTTAAAAAAAATATAAGGTCTAACATTAAACTCTGTCACTAACTATTTAATAATTTAATTTCTGTGTTAAAAAGGGCCTCTTTATCCCAAAGGCCGCCAATTTTTATTTATTTATGTATTTAATATAAACGGACGCGAGTCCTAAAACATAATATTACAAACATTGTGTGTGGAAAATAACAAACATAATACAATAAATTATAATTTTTACTTAATTATTGATTGTATATAATATTAAGACTTAGAAGTAATATAGAATACAAATCAAATATAATTAAAATCTTATCAAATATAATCAAAGACATAAGTTTTACCTGCAGCCATATGAGAATAGGTTAGCAGGAAAGTTCAAGACATATTTTTTAGTTGAAAAAAGTGGATAAAAAGGTTTGAGATATCTAGTATTAAGGCTATTAATTTTGAAACGGATTAAAGAAAGAATTTCGTGACAATCAATTGTAATTAATATAAGTTTTTGCAAAAATTTAGAGAGTAAAAGTGTACGGCCGCGGCGGTCGGAGAGTAGAGAAATATTTAAAAAATGTAAAACATTATTATATGTGCCGTGGAGATGTCTGTTGATGTTGAATTTAAAAGAGACAAAACGTAGAAAATTATTTTGAATATATTCTGGCATAAGATTTTGTTTTGACGTATTATTTATCCAGTTGAGGGGACAGTATTCTAGATTGGAACGGACAAGAGAGCAGTAGAGAATTTTTAATTGAATAGGATCTGAGAATGAACCACATGCAAGTACGTTTAATAAACCCTAAGATACAAAAAGCTTTATTCTTGATCATTTCATTATGAAAAATTTAATTTAGGATCAAAAATTATACCTAAATCTTTAAATTGATTAACAAGCTAGATATTAGAGCCAGAAATTGAGTATAGAAAGTTAACGGCGGGTTAAGTCGGCGTACAGAATGTCACTTAGTCTGTAGAATTTTGCACTGCTATAGCGGAATTATGAAAATCTACTTAGATTATTTTATAAATTAGAAATAGTTCGTAAATACGTTGAAAAGGTAAGTCTTACGTTTTCTACATCATTTTTCATTATTTTATATTCGGTTAAACTTATAAAGTTATATGGACTAGCTATTGTATGAATGTCATTAAAAACCCGATGTAAATACTAGTTATAATATAGTATTCAATTCTCATACAAAATGTTTAAAATTTCGATATCATTACAAAGAAAAACAAGCAAGAAAATGCAAGATTGTTTGGATAGTAAAAGGTATTAAACATCGATTTGTAGTAAAAAAAAAAAACCATTAATAAACTATGATATAGCATATACAATGAAATAGCCTATAATGAACATAATTTAAAAACGCTTTATTCTTAAACTCAAGAAAAAACTTAATATTTTTATTTTTAACAGATAGTTGACTAAAATTGGAACATAATTTGAAGATTTACGATTTTAAATATTATTAAGTTGAATAAGTTAGCCTTATTATACTAACTATTCATAACCATGCAATCTCATATTACAATAACAACAATATATTGATGATAAATAATACGTACAGTCTATATATTATATTATATTATTATACTAGCTATTAAAAGAAAATTAGCTATGCAAATCATTTTTTTTTTCTCAACCTATTTATTTATTCACTGAATAATAACTCCATTTACAACAGTGGATACTTATTTAAATTAATATCTACGTAATAAAATTATTGTTAGGTAATAATTACGTACGTATTAATATAAAATATAAATTACAATAATCATCGATTATTAAAGAATAGGTGTATACAATAAACTTTAATATAATTAGCGTTTTATTAAATGCATCGATATTAACTGAGTTACCGGTTGACAATATATTATATAATAAGCTGGCGAATGCAGAATAGGTACATTAATTATAAGAATAGTGTAAAATATTACAAGTGTCTTTTTTTTTTGTATTTTTTTTGTTAATTTTAAGGCAAGTTTTCTTATATTTCTGGACAGTATTTTATTATTTATTTTTTTATGTAAAATGGAGATAAAATGGGTTCTATTTTAATTCAATACATAAAATAGCTGTCCTAAATATCGTATAATGTTTACGTTTCGTATTTAATTTTCCATAATAAAAGAAGAAATATTAGTCCAAGGACACGGCAAATGCGTGTTTATGATGTGCAGTACCAGTATCGAACTTGTATTGTACCTATCTCATATATGAATAATTTCATGTTAGATTGCGAACGTAAATAATTTCAAAAATATGTTCATAGTTAGTCATGCGAAACGTATACCTCGATACTATATCGATGCTATACATTTATACAAAAGCCCTCAAATGAAATATATCGGCACGGAAAACTACCTATCAACGAAATAATACGCGTATCTCATATTATTGTACGCCCGTACAATATTTACGTTTTATTTATGAGCATTCTAAATATTGCCTACTAGATTCGTATACACGTTTAAAAGTCCCGACGAGCCGCTCAAATAAACCGCGGCTCGAAAAATGTGAACCGTGCAAGACCATCGCTAAAAAATCCCGACTTTACTCGTGAGCAAACGCGAATTCGGGCGAGAGGAAAATAAACCAGTTTAACAGAGTACGATATTGGAAATGAGTCATGGTGGTGGTGTCAGCATGGCAAAGAGCTCTGACGTCCATAAAACCGGTGTGCACAGAGTTTTCTCGAGCCAAGGATAAAATGACGTACGGTGTGCACCTATATTATGGTTTAACAATAAATTTCTCAGCCGAAAAAAATCGCTTATGATATGAAAACCGGATTTTAATGAAGCTTATAATAACGTTAATGCAGTCCGACATTTTTCGGATCTCGTGAAAACGAAGACGACTTAGCAGTTGTCCTTACATAATATTATTATAAATGAATCGCGTTTGAATTTAAAATCTCGAAACAACGAGACCGCGAAATTACGAAATAGTGTTTGAATACATAATATATAATATAATAATATTATACTTCTGTTCGATGAACAATATTATATTTTCGGTGTATTTAAAGTTTCATGACGTCATGACCTTAACTTTTAGTTTAATGTATACCTATTAAATTGTATGCGTCCCATAGTGCTGTTGCTGCAATAGCGCAATTATTTACTCATAAGCTAATATTTTATGTATAATCATTAATCAGTGATTTTTGTTAAATTGCCAATTAACATCAAGTTATTATTAGTATAATACTTTGATAATATGGTATAAATAAAAATAAACATGATTAAATTTAAAGTGTGGTGATATAATAGTTCGAAAAAAAAATTTGAAATTAATACTGAAATATTAAGATTTGTATAACCTTAGTGGGTAGGTACACTTAATAATAACAAGTACTAAAGGTACCTAGAAGTAATTCATAAATCGAATCTCACGCGAGGTTGAAAAAATGATGAACGTAATAATGTATAATATACGTTTGTTATTGGTATGTATTATTATTTTAATTTGAACTGTACGTATTATTCAATATTATATTATATTGTTACAATTAAAACCTATTCTTAACTCGTATTAGCATGTGTAAGTTGAGTTGCATATATCGCTGCGCCTTATCAACTTAGCCATTTAGATTTTACATCAAAGCTACAGCTTGGAAAATACCAAAGCAGTGCTTATGCGTTTGTTGTAAACCATTTCTCCGAGATAAACCTAAAAGAAAATTACAATTAAGGTAAAAAAAAAAATTAAGAAATTACCAACGTACGATCGTTCCCATCGTACGGATAATTATTATTATTTACTGTAGATTTAATTACACATAATTTCAATGATATTTCGTAATACGACCCGACCGCACGAATAAGTACATTAAACTGCATTAAATATAAATTATCAAACGAATTTCCGATGCAACGGTTGCATAATAACGATTGAGTGTAACGTAATACACACTCGATATGTTATTCATGTCGACACGAATTAAAGTAACTTAATTTCGAACAAAATTCGGCTATTTAGATGAACAATATTGGGTTCGTGAAAGTAGCTATCGAAAACGTTATTTACACAGAAATAATATCCAGCGAAAAGTTTCAACCCTGAATTAAATAATAATAAATAATAAATTCGTCTGTGCCGAAATGTTGTGCGCCACTGCAGGCCTTTTACCGTAATATTGCACCAACCTTTACGAGTCACGATAGTACCTATTCTTTTAATGACAATACCGTGATTTTTGTACATTTGTTTTCCGCCGGTGCGACAATATCCTTCGGTAAGTTATTACCTTTATTATTTCACAATATTTTCTGTTTGTCATTTAATTGTATAATATTATTATAGTGTTGTGGCGGCTGCACACACGCCGTCATTATTTGTTAAGACGCCTAAAGGCAAACGATGTTTTGTGCCACCGTCGTCGTCGCACTTCTAATAGTCACTCACTCTACTGTGACGATAGTAGAAGCTCTCCAAATAATAATAAATTATTGCTTAAACTACTAAATAATATTACTAATAATAATACCACTAAACTGCTAATAATTACTGTTTAAAATTAATATTACGCCATTAAAAGTGTATTATGTTTTTGTGCCGACGATGCGATAGCTAGGTATTTTAGTAATTAGTACTTATAGTTATTATATTATACCGACGTCTATATTATATGCTTGCAATATATTATTTCTCAAATCGATTACAATATAATAGTTATACCTAAACACCTGAAACACATTCACCATAGATGACGGTTTAATAATATCTTAAGGGTTTATTATTTATCACTTCGTAGAGCACATCGTAGACATCATGTTTTCTAAAAAAAAAAAAAATCGACACCCACCCGACTTATGATGAAGATGTTATTATCTTTTCTGTTCGATTTGTACAACATTTGATTTACGAAATATCCAGATATTTGTTTTTCAATATTCATTGTATTTATGTATCATATACATAATATATGTCGTGGTTGTATGTATATTATACTAATAAGCTCATAACATGTAAGTACCCACTTTGTACAACAAAATATATATTACTATTATACGTATAATGTATACTGGTAAATATTTAATTTGGCTTGTGGCCAATTACTCAATCGTTATAATTTATTTTCTACAAAACAACAAACATCTCTTAGAAGTTACTGTTATAATTTTTTTGTAGATAACACTATTTTATTGACATTTAGAATTTAAAAATAATCTAACTAAATTACATAACTGAATATTACAATTATATTGAAAACAATAATTTGTATATAAAAGAAAAATAATATAAATAAATATATCTAGTTTTATCTTGAATAATATATTGGACTGTAGTCAATTATTTACCTCGCGCTAAGATTATAGATTAGCTTAATTTATACATTACAATTTTTTATCATTTTTTTTTTCTAAATGGACAAATTAAAATCAACCCAATAAATTAAGTGATACTGCAAATCAGAAGCCAACTGAAATAATTTAATTTTACAAACACAGAGTCCTTAAATTAATACGTTTGGCGTCCAAAACCACTAATTCTACATGTTTCAATAACACACACTTTTCATTTCTTTGGTAAAAATATTTAAAATAGGTCGATGAAATATAGAACAACTACACATATTTAAATGGTTTATTACAACAACAACAAAATGTTAGTTGAAATTATTCTATACAAAATTGATTCCTATTAGGTATATGAAACAAAAAATTAAATAATATATTTAGAATCATTTAAAACTTACATTTTTGAACAAATGATGTATGTAAAATACATAATAAAATCTACTAACTACAAATTTAAAATTTTCATTCTCTTTTTAAATTTCACGATTTCACGATACAAATAAAGAATTACTTGGTTACACAGTTGGAATAATTTGTATGGGATTTTATCCCAGTAGTTCGTTGTGTGTCTATAAGCCGATTGGGTTCTTACTTAACGTTTAGATGATAGTTATTGTTCTTCAATACTTGGTATTTGGTATTTACTCCAGTAAATAGTAACTAACTATTACGTTTAAAAAAAAAAAACAAAAACCGTATTAAGTGTACCTAAAAAGAAAATTGAAAATGTATCTATTTATAAGTTTCAATTTTATATTATGAGTATAATATGTATATAGTATATACCTATATAAAATATACATAAGGTTGTAATAAAATATCAAAGTAGTTTAGGCTATAGCACACCCGAGAAATATGAATCATGGGTAATACTCAGCTGAAACTACAATAGTGGTTTCCGGCGTAGTGATTTCAGATTTGACCTTAACGTCGAAATAAATAAACACATTGTTGGTATCTAATATTACAGTAAATATTTGAGTTCAGGAAAAGTATGTAATTTGATTTAATTGGGTAGTTAATAATTATACGTACGAAAGTAATAATTGTAACGTCTTCTACCATAAACATAGATATTATTAAACATATAATAATTAAATAAATTTGTATTGAAATATTAATTAATTTTAAATGTTATAAAATATAAGCTAATTGAAATTCGAGATGATTAATTGAAAACTAATCAAAATGTCAGTAACTTAAAATTAAACTTATAAAAAAAATGATTTTCTGATGTAAATTATAGCAGTTGGGTTAATTGTATTTCCATTTACTGCCATTTTACTGAATTAAAAATTTTTCACGAGTATAAAAAGCGTCCTCAGCGACTACTTAAATAAAATACAATTAGAAAATAACCAATGAATATAGGTACGTTAATTAATACATTGAATTATAAACTGCAACAATGACAACCAATGGAAATCAATTTCCTTTCAATGGTGTAGACTGTAGAGTCTTATACTCTTATAAGTTATGGCAGTGGTTTTAGTCAGAACATACCACTAATAACCTTGAACTTGCATTGGGATTTTTAAAACATAATGAATTATATTTATTTTGTATGTAATTCTTACTAAATCGTGTGTAACATTATAATATATCTGAGGAAAATAATGTAAATACAATAATATGTAATATCGAGCAAGAAAATATATTAAGTTACGAATTAATTAAAAACGTGTTATTTTTCATCCAAAAAAAAAAAAATACTGGTTACAATAAATGTAATTATTTTAAGCATCTACTTCAATTGATATCGTACGGGTTTTTTGAAAAACAAAATTGCAACATATCTGAACAGATAAAACATTTTTATTTAGCTTATTTTGTACATCAGTTACATGTATTATAAATTATATAAGTAGTATTCATGATGTTTGATGATAATAGTTATATTTTTTTTATAAATCAATAAATATTTATGGTGCACTCGTATAAACACCACCCAAAATTCCAAAATCCAATTTTAAATTATTTTTTAACGTTTACAAAATTATATTAGTTTGTTAAAATATATAACATGATGTATTCTTATTACTTATATTGTAGTCTAAATGTGTATAATATTTATTCATTAAGAATTAGTTAGTTATAGGTACCATGTACCAATATAAAATCTTTTGCCTGCACAACAGTAAATCATAGATTTTTATTTATAATACAATTTGTTAGTGAATAATATGATAATGATGTATTTTTAGTAAGTTTTTACTGTTTAGGGTATTAATAAATCATAGCATATTCATATTTTTAAAACAAATTACAATTTTAATAATTTATTGATTTTATATGGAATATTAATAGTTGGTACTTATTAACACTGAATAAACACTAATATTTAGGTGTTGCGAAATTTATTTTTCTTAATTTCGGTGTTTAAGTTCATAGCTAAAAAAATAATAAAATGTTGGTGAATATTATAAAACAGAACGACGATAACATCTTCGTAAAAAACTGGTTTTTAAACATATACATTCAAAATTCAAACCTATATGAGTTATAGTATGTAATAGCGTGTTCAACATAATGTGTATAATATGAATATGATCATCAATATTATTTTGTTTTTGTCGTGAGTCTATGGAATTAAAATAATAATAAATTATATTATATTAAATTAAAATTATATCCCATAAAAAGTACAAGTTTAAAATTACCGTGAAAAATGTTTTATTGACCATCAATGATGGATCAGACAATCCAAAAGTGCTGGACATATCCGTCATCAGACAAAATTAATAAGTATAGATTCGGAAAAAAATTGCATACACATTATATATATACCTATATATAAACCTTTATATGTTGTATAATAAATTAAAACCCCTATTTGATTTAAATCACTGTTGCTATTTTCATTAAAAAAATATTATATTATATTGTATTATATCATAAAAATAGATGTAGATAAGTCGTCAAGGATTTATAGACAATATATATTTAAATGAAAAGGTTGACGACTATTTTAAATTATTACTGAAACTTTTAGACATCCCTGTAAATACGAGTATACTACTCTTCCTTACATACAAGTCCTTCAAATAAATATTACATCATATCTATTATTTTACTAAATAATTTTTGGAAATGTAAAAAAAAATACTATACAATACACTTAAAACAATACATTTTCCATATATATTTTGATCAAAAATCAATCTGATTTCAAAAAACATAGTAGGTACAGTTATTTCAACAGGAGTATGAAAGTATTACGATTCGTTATTGTATAATGTATTATAAAAAAAATGGCAAACTTGTTTTTGTAAGATAAAATTGAAAACTAATAATAATACCTATTATGTATTATTTTACTATTTTTTTTAAAATCTATAACTTCCTTATATAACACTATTAGTTTTATAAATATTTTTAATTTTGACCATGAAATTAAATTATCATTAAGTTCATATTAGAGAGTTTGTAGATTTTCTATGAGTCAACGTTTTCCATCTTTAGGATAAGTATATGATTTTAAAATATTTTTATTTGATATACTTCAAGACTTGAAATCGTCTGTAATCTAAACGATACAAATTGAAGACTCATTGTTTTTTTACAACCACATACAAAAACAACAATTTCAATGTCAACCAAATATTTTAAATATTGTAAAATTTAAAATTTATTTTTCTTGATTTATTCATATGTCTAAACATAACAAATTTGATCCGTTAATAATGCGAAGGTTTTGTTTAGATGACATAAACCTAAAAAAAACTGAAAAAGTAAATATAATATTTACATATTATAGACGAATATTTGAACAATAATTGCATTAGCAAATATGACTATGCGTTGCATAATCTATAATGTAGTTATGTATTACTTTCCGAAAAGTCAAAATAATAATGCTAGTTAAGTTTTTTAATTCGTTTTTAAGGTAAAACACCGATGACACACAGACTGCTGACACTGGAGATTTCGTACGTTTTATTTCTACAAGAAAATCTCGATCCGGCGACGGACTTTGGTCAAATAAAATATAATAATTATATACCTACACGTCGCCTCGTCGATTAAAGGGCTCAAAGATGACGAAGTGAGATTTCAAAGGTCTGGTGAAAAAAAAGCTTATCTCCGACGAACTATATACGGAATCGATGCGCACGACAAATCGTACAGGTGTCGGGCGTGGTATATACCACACGGTATTGGCTGCTACTGGTAACGCTGTTGCAGTTGTCAATAATATTATTGTCGTCGCCGTCCATCGGCTTTTTTTTCGCAGACACTAAAATATACCCGATAATCATAATAATAACGACGACGACGATAATATCGTAAAATATAATACGTATAATATCATGTCTTATTTATAAGACGTGTCCTTGTCTCGTCGAGCCCGTTGCTGAGGAATATGCAAGGCGACGAACGCCACCGCTGCGGCACACACACAGCATCGCCGCGCACACACAATCTCCCTACCGGTTCGCCGTCGCACTCGCGGGTCTCCGCACATGAGTGTGCGTGCGAGTCTGTGCGGTGTGTGCGGTGCGAGTAGTTTTTTTTTTTTTTTACGTTAATAATATTATACATATTATTATTGTTTCCTTACCTGTTTTGCGGCCGTACCTATATAAACAAAAACCGGTATTAAATAATACTCAATACCTATCCGGAGACAATTGTGTGCGGTGCTGAACGTGGACCGCGTTCGCATTTTGTTTTATTTATTTTTCGTCAAAGTCTTCTGCGGACTTCTTCGCGATGGCAGTGAGTATAACAATATTTTCCTTCTTAATCGTCACAAAATATTATAGCACCTATTATAATATATACACAATAATAATATTGCACGTCCAAACTATATTATATTATTATATATTATATTGTACACAATATTATTTTACTATAAGCATAAAACCGGAAAACCAAAAAAACCATTCGTTTATTTTATTAGCCAATTTTTTTTTTTTTTTTGGAACCTTCCATATATAGGCACAACATTTTTTTATTTTGCAATAATTTTTACACGAAAATTCCTTGTTTGAACTATATAATTTACCTATACTGTCGTCAACCATTTAATAATTCTGTATACATCGACAAACTTTTAGACTGTCTCGATTTTAACTTGAAATTTGACAATGTACCTACCCAACAATATAAAAATGTGGCTAGTGGCTAATAACAATACAACTGAATTGCAGTTTCTAATACTTAAATAATCAATGTCCTATGTAAAAATGTCTTGAAAAATTGTGGACACTCGTTGTAAAGTTCAGCTCTAACAGATTGAATTTCTTAGCTAATTTACTTACCTAGTTTATAAATTTAGAACGAGTTATTCATTTTAATTGCGATTATTTTTAATCTAGTTACGTGTATTTGCATAAAGTAAAAGGTAGTACATATTATCTATAAATAAATCACCAAAGTCAATATTATGTGGGTTATAGGTTAACTGTTGTTGTTGTTGTTTTTTTTTAAAAGGTTTCTTGCAATTTACATTACACATTAGACTTACTGTTAAGGGCTAGAGAGAATGTAGACTGCACGAAAAAAACGTATTGGCACAGTTACTTATTTGTTTAATATTTGAACATAATGTGTATAAATACAATATATTGAAATCAAACTTTTTTTCAATCATTAATATAACACAAAAGTATTTACTAAAATAGGACAAAATAAAAATATTTATGTTTGACAAAGTCGTCAATCGATGACACTCTGAAATTAAATTCATTAATAACTGATAATAAACATTAGGCATATTTAGAGTATTATATTTTTCTTTAGTTTTTGTTTTTAAAGAAAATCAACATAACTTAAAATTAAATATAAATATAAATTTTTATTTTAAAATATTGGCCAAAACTGATGTTTAAAAAATTAAGTTTTACATGTTTTAATTGTTGGTTAATTAAATACATTGATATTAATTATAATATATATTTGTTGATGCGTTTCATAAAGTTAAAACAAATTTTGATTAACAAGTAATAATTATAAATGTATAACTTGTTATGATATTATACTCGAATATTATGAAAAAAAATGTATTGAAATATTATGTTAGCTTGTGTTTATGATGTTCATAATTAAGTATAATGAGGAAAGATGTGCAATTTTCTGATTTGTAAGGATTAATAAGTAATACGCGACGAGTATAAATATTTGATAGGTACATATTAAAATATAATATAAAATAATACGAATAATCATTACTGAATAATTTTTTTTTTTATAAAGCTTTAGCAATATTATATAGTTAAATGGGTAGGCAATTAACATAAATTTTTTTTTTATTATCTACTATATTATTTTTGAATTCAACATTACACGTAGATTTATGTTTCGAAATAATGATTAACTAGGTATTTTATAAGTGGAAAGTAATAAAATTAAAATTAAAATTAGTATGATGTGTTATTAGTTTATTATGAAAACCGTTCTCCGGTAGTTAAATAACTTTTCAATGGATATTTTCTAATGAATAAATTAAAGTATTGGGAATTTGCCACATTTAATAATGTAAAAATTAGACATTTCATATAATGTATATAATATTTTTAATTCGTTAAAAGTTTGGAACATATTTGACCCACATGGTCGATATCATCAAATTTAGCAACGCGCATTATTATGTCTGTGTGGTCATCACGATAGCGTTGGTGGTTAATATAATTCATAGAACTGAAACTGAATAATATCTTGTTGTGAAACGATCATTTTCCGTTCGGCGAACCGTAGAAAAAAGAGCAGCAATAATGATTGTCAGACCTCTGAATTTAAGGTCAACAATAACAGAATCGAAAAGAGTCAAAATCTCAATCATAATAGACTGCGGTCTGTGGAATATACGTATATCGAGAAAATAATCACTCAAAATAGCTTTATAGCTGTCATTTCAAAACAGAACGTACTTTGAACCGATATGACTTTAGGATATCATTTAAAAAATATATATTATTTATTATTCTTACTAACTAATCACAATACAAGTCTCGTATGTACATCGCGTATTTAATTGATCACTTATATACCTGTATAAATAAAAATACACTACTTAGTAAGCATTCAATAAGCAATTCACATTTGGTTGTTTATCTAAATCAATCTGAATTCATTTTATATAATAGACCATTATGAAGCAAATCAATGTGTTTTCAACAAGTATTTCTTGTTGGGCAACGCCTTATACATGTTAAGGCGTCACGGCAATGAGTTATGATTACTCCTACGAGCGTACGTATGTACATATATTATTAGGTTCTCGAAAAATGTGTGGGGAAGATCTAGGAAGTCCGCCTAGCAAGATTATAATTTTCGTGATATGTGTGCAATTTTAAGACTTTGGAAAAAAATAATTAAAATATAAAAACAGTAGGTAGATACATTAGGTTATTATAACCAAATTAAGTTCAAAAAGTCTTTTTTAATAATCTTTTTTTAATAACCCTTGCAATGAACGATTTTGAGCAGAAATTTAAAAACTAATAAAAAAAATTGTAGCCAACAGGTCATATTTTATAGCGACATACATCATATTATAGAGGTTATACAGACAGGGCTGTGCATTTAACGGTCTTATGAAATAGTATACCAATATATAGTATATTATCCAAATACTATCGATTTCAAAATGTATTTTTATAGAATTCTCCAATTAGTAAAAATATAAATAATTTTAAACTAAGGATAAAATACGCCGTGTAGGATGTGGCTTAATGGATTTAATGACTAATAAAATAACTTAAATTGGACTTGATAATATTAAGCCTATATCATAGGTATAACTCACTAAATTGTAAAAATCAAAAATCCTACTTTAAAAATTCTTTAAGTTGTAATTTTACTAATAATCGTAATTTCTTAATAATTAAAACATTTTTTTTTTAAATTATAATTACAATATTATGGTAATTTAACGACTCGTTATGTAAGTCATATACATAATTATAAAACGTAGAATATTAAAACAGGAAAAAAATTAGCAGCGCCTGCGTCATTGTCATTTAACAATCATGGTTGTATATTGTATCAATGAATAAAAATTGCATCTTTCAAAGGAAGAATAGAAGTGAATTGTAATCGAATGAAAATGCGTATTCTTTGAGCGTAATATTCAATTCACGCGGTGAAATCAAGCAAATGGTAGCTACCGTCAGAAGGTGAAAATGTGTTCACGACAATAATTCGACGATTGGCGTATGGATGATGAAAAGCCCTGCCAAAAAAATTAACACACCCGTCTAGTATTCTTCGACCCTTTGGACTTGATAAACGTTCCGTTTGACATCGATGACAGACAGTTTGAAAATAAAACGTTCGACTGTTTTGGCAAATCACCTTCGCAGCCGACGCGGACAAAAAGCGTGTCAAAAGAACCTTTATATATTATTATTACTATTATTATGTAGACGCGTCTCGTGTGGTGGTCGGTACATTTTTTAAATACATATTTAAAATACATTCGCTCGTTGGTAAAGCGTGTTAAAACACGTACGTCTTAATCGTTTACTATGACGAGGAAAATGATAAAATTTCGGTTCTCATTGACGTATTATTATTTCTGGGGAGCTCAGTACGATTATTATTCTGCACGTTAAACGGAATATTATTTATTACGAATTATGATTTTTCAAATGACCGATGCGCATCTTTCACATGAAATACTTTGTACGTGTTAATGCAACATTTTATTCAGACTTTGATTGCTAACAAAGTAAAATTAATTAATTAATTAATTCTGATGGATGTAAATGACCAAACGTTCAAACGTCCAATGTAAAATTGTTTTTTTTTGCTCAACATAATTCCTTTCTGTCTATAATAACACTTGGCACGCCGACGATAGCTATTCAGTTGATTGAATAGAGCTTATTTTTGCTTCCTAAATGATTTTGCTTTCGTTTCATTACGATTTTAGATTTACTCACACCAAGGACAAGGTTTTGTCTAAGAACATTTAAAATATCATAACCATACGACACCTACCGGCTACTACAAGAAAAATAAGCAAACTTCGTGTATGTCCATAAAACGTGTCTGGACGGCAATTGTATTTATCCTTGTCCGAATTACATTTAACATAGTAACCTATGGATAATGGATATTCTTCGCATATAAATGTTGGCATGATCTAAATTTACATACTAGTCTCGGTAACATCTTCATTTTTTTTTTTTCCAATTGGTTTTTATGTAATTTATATGAATACATTTTAATAATAAAAACGTTAAATATGTTGGCTCTCTTTTAGGAGAACACCGCTTGAAAATGGTTATATCCAGTATTATAAGGGAACAAGGTTTAAAATATATATAGTACGAATCGACGTAAAAATAATTGGTCGCTCCATTAATATATGCAAAAATAATAACAGAAATGCTATGATGTAATGAGATACGTATGATGTAGATTTATAAACTATAAAAAGAAAAACGAAGATTTTAATGTAACAACAGTTAACGCCCTGTGAGGAATCAAAATAATATGATTGGCTTAAATTACTTAACATTGATACATATTTATATTATTACAGTATTACAGTATTTGAAATAATTATAAATATATAACTTGAGAAATTAAGTTATGATTATTATTATTTCAATCGCTGTTGTGAAATATATCGTACATAATACATATAATAATAAACACTATGTTTATATCCTGAATTATTTTAAACAGAATTACCTTGATAAAAATGTAAAAATAAAAACAAATCAAATATAGTGTGTATCAATAAAACACTGAGATACCATTTTCGATATTTATTAGACTATCACAGATGCATTGTTTGTATGGTAATGTGTACACAACTTTCGCTTTATTGTCCAATAACAAAATTAATTTAATTAATTTAATTACTTTGAAATTATATATTTACATTTTAAATATTATGTAAAGCTAAACGAAAAATTATAACTAGGTATAATGTTGAAACTTTACGATTTTTATGACCTTTACAATTAATTCATTTTAACGATCTAAAAGCTACAATTATTATTGTTAATGAAATCGTGTAAATTTATGAAATATGGGTGTTATATGCTACATATCTATGACATTGTGTATATATATATATATTTATAATCATTAATCGTTTTATAAAAAATATATAATTAGGTACTTACTTCATTAGTGTAACACATTTAGTATTTATTTTTAACACAACAGTTTTGTATGTATAAAATGCAAAATGTATTTTTATAATTTAAAGGCAAATTATACATACTTTTTTAAGACAATTAAAATTACTATTTTTATATTAACTTTTGCAAAATTGGCGAAATGATCTGGCAGAATATCAAATTAGTCAGACCAGTTTCCGGGAAAACGGCTTATGCTCTTGTACAGTAGGTTCTATCACAATTATCCTGGAATTATCCATACAGGTTATAATACAATATAATATTATTTTATCTGTACAAAAAATAATGATTTCACCTTGAACGTTCGAATATTTAATACTATCTTCTTGGAACACACCACTATTAGGTGGTCAATTAAATTGAGCTTAATAAGGTAATATATATGTATATATGTATATATGTATGTATGTATGTATGTATGTATGTATGTATGTATGTATGTATGTATGTATGTATGTATGTATGTATGTATGTATGTATGTATGTATGTATGTATGTATGTATGTATGCATGTATGTATGTATGTATGTATGTACTTATGTATGAGTGTATGACGTAGGTATATAGCTGGTAATTATAGAAAATTTGAATAAATATGTTAATTTATTTATTTTTAGATACATTAGTTGGTAGGAAGGAACATATTAAATTATTTAATTAAATATAACAGTATGCATACTAAAGTACGAGTTGATGAAGACCAAAAAAAAAAATCAATTTTTTACAAATTTAAAAAATTTTACTATGGAAAATTACGTATTTACTTACACTGGACACACTAAACAAGTTTTATTTAGTTGTTTAAAATATTATGCATAGGTATCTAATGTTATAGATACTTGTTCGATTAACCAATTCTCTAAATTATTCTTTTAACTTGCAAATTCCGTTTTTTTGTTTACATCGTATCTTAAATAATACTCTTTAAAAAATATTACCTGTATATTATATTATTATAGTACCTAAAAACTTTATTTATACATAATAGTAAATCAAAAACATGTATAGGTACACTTTTATATAGGGAATAAATATGACTAGTTATTTTGTTTTTAAAATAAAACATACATGTTAATTATTATTTTATATTTTTCAGTTGACCATTGTGTTAGCATTGACTATCTTAAGTGTGGCAAACTATGGAAATACTTATGAATTTCCTGGATTTGACGCATCACTACAAATCAAATCACAATTAAAGCCAACCTTAAAACCTTTTTCTACACTGGCTAACCAGGTAAATTAAATGTTAATTATTTTGTGTACACAAATACTTACGATCGTAAATGTTAATAGCCTTATCAAGGAGATCAATTTAAGTCATCGTTCGGACAGAATAGTGTGCCTCCAAAGCCCTTCGGAGCACCATTCGATCACTCTAAACCATCTTATCAACCTTACCAACCATTCAGGGCAAATTATCAACCATTTGGACCTTATCCTGGTTACCCAGGACCTGTTGTATACCCCAACCACGGTGGTTATCAAGGACCAGAGGCTTACCGTTTCAATGAACCCAACCACAAGCCTTTTGGATTTCAACCATTCCCAGCACCAGCACAGCCAGCGTTCAATCAATACAAGTTTGGACCATCAAAAAAATTCAATAAAAATTTCCCAGGACTTGCCGATTTCAATCAACCGGGCAAATACTTCCAAGAACACCAATTCGGAGCCTATCACGGACCTGAATTTTCTTCTGCCATTGTGCCTGCAGAACACAACATTAAACAATCAAGACCTAAGGATACGTTGTTAGGCAAACCACTCTTACCGACCCTACCACCATTCGGATTAACTAAACAAACCAGCTTTGGATTCGCTTCTCCGCCATCATTCGGGTATCCAGTACCAAACTTCCCACCAGTTCAGGTATGGCTAAAATTATTAAAAATACTACATATAATATTATATAGTGCTTGAGTCTAAATATACAAGAGAGGGCCCTTGAGTGGTAAGTACCTACATAATCTCAGGCCTCTAGACCCATTGGAACTCTTACAGTTGTAACTCTAGCGGTACAATTTTGCTTGCATGTGCTTACTCGTTATTATTTTATGCTTATATAACACCTATATAATGGCCGAACAGATGTTTTTTTTTATTCGACTTTGTTTCGGTTTTATTTCTTTGTGGTTTCAACTATTAAAATTATACAGTTTATGTAAATTACGCCGTAGTAGCAGTACTTTGAAGTAGGTTTATTTGTTTTTTGTTCAAATGAATGTAATAATTCTCTATTATGATTCATATCCATGATGGATGTATAATATTACTACAGTATAATTATTAAGAAGTATGTCACGCAAAAAACAAGTTTTGGTTGCAATTCGTGTGATGCACCTGCTTGATATTTTTTTACTCGCTGAAGATATAAGCTGTGGTTTCAACCTGAATTTTCACATCACCTTACACAATATGAATCTTTCACGTTGACCTACCACCTCCGCACTGTCATCACTATAACAATCCGTTAGAAATGATATTTTTTTTTATTATTATACGTAATATAATAAGTATATCGATATGAGCTGTAATGCTTATTATTATATAACAATAAAAAAAATGTGTGTTCATTATACTAAGTATATTATATTATGTAGGTTTATATATTTAAACAACTTTACAATTTTTATCATGACGTTTTTATTTTAATTACATGTATCAAATATAATCTAATGACATTTTATACTGAAGCATGGTACTTAACCATGCCACATATCATCGCATATTGTTATATAGACCAAATTAACTTATAATTTAGCCATCTTAAAAATGATTTTATTAAAATAGCGAAAATGAGCAAAGCAATTAATATAAAGTCATTCAGAAAGAAAAAACTTTAGAAGAGAATAATAACCCTAACCCCCCCCCCTTCTCTCTCTATATTGGAGGGCTTAGTAATGCCTATGAATATAAACACTGGGGCTACATATATTTATATATATTAATTCTTGTTTTCAATGATATCAATTACGACCATAAACCAAAAGCACGCTGTACAATAGACTTTATTACGATGAAATATTGTCGCTATAACAATATGTCTTAATAATATTTGTCTGCTACGGTTTTGTTATTCAGCCTTTCGTCAGCACCGTGCCGTCAGTAAAGAGCGTGCCCGCTACACTCATCCCGGTAAACGCCGTGAAGGTTGAACAGAAATTTGGCGGGGCTGAAGTCACTACCTCGGTTGTCCCGTCGGCCCAAGATGATTCGGCAACGGTGCAACAGCAATCCGCAGAGGTCACGGGTGAGCCATCGTCAGCGACTGCCGCTGCGGACGCCCAGCCCGCCGTTCCCACTCAGGAGGTCACCGCCGTCTCCGACGCTCAAGCGCCCGCCGCCGAAGTAGCGGTCAACAACGATGTGCCCGCCGCCGAGACAGCGATCAACAGCGAAGCGCCTGCCGCCGAAGTAGCGATCAACAACGAAGTACCCGCCGCCGAGACAGCGATCAACAACGAAGAGCCCGCCGCCGAAGTAGCGATCAACAACGAAGTGCCCGCCGCCGAAACAGCGATCAACAATGAAGAGCCCGCCGCCGAAGTGGCGACCAACAATGAAGTGCCCGCGGCTCAGGAACCGGCCCAAGAACAAAGCGCGCCGTCGTCGGAGGGCAACGAACCCAGCAACGTCGGTAGCGAGCAGACTGCGTCCGTCCCGGACACCCAAGACTCCGTTCAGGAACCCAGCCCCGTCGTGGTAGTCGAAGAAGTCAAAGAAACCTCCAGCGCCACACCGGCGGAGGCTTCCAACGAACCCAGCGAGTCGTCCACCTTTAGCGGACAGGAAGTCACCTCCGCAAAATCCGAGTCAGTCACAGCGGAAGACAAACCCGCGACAGGGTCTGCAGCCGGTAAGTCGGTTTTTTTGTTGTTTTTTTTACTGTGCACCACAACAATGGGACGTTTAGTGACGACTTCGAACAACTTAAAGCTATATAAGACGTAAAAACACTTTGAAATATGATATAGGTTATATTATTTCCAGTCAAGGTGGCTTTGCAGATTATTACAGTTATCGAAACAAAAATTGAATGTAAAACACAATTAATGCTTTGTGAATCATGACGACGTGAAAAACCGCTAAACAAATCATATACCTAAATTTAGATTTAAAATAACATTTTTATTTCATGCCCGGTAAAATGTCTTGTAATTTCGGAGTGATTCCACTGTAGTCGCCTGCGAATATTAATCATTTCGTACGGTAATTTCAAATTCAATTAAAATCTAATCTCGTCCACCATATTAAGACTCCTCGTCTGTTCCATTATTATTTGTTATTAAGTCAATTGAAACAGACGAGTTGACCGCTAGCGTTCAATGACTTACAAAATTCGTTCGTCTCGAAAATAATTATTACAGAGATCACCACCTCCAGTGCGTAATATTATTTTCTAATGAGGCCAATGTACCGTTTTGGAATTATTGTTTATATTTTCTTATTAAATAATTGAACATTATATTATATTGTTCAAATGCAAACAAAAAAACTGGCAAGTTTGACATGCCAGTTCGTAAATACGCAGCGGTGAATTTGATTAATCTTTGTTGGCACGGTTTTATGCGTCATAATATTTGAGCATAAGTTCATTAAAAATTTGACGAGTAGCTGCGATTGTTATCATATTTTCAATATTGCTCGTGAAAACTAACAGTCAAAAATGATTTTATAAATGAATTAAGATATCATCAGGATAAGTCATTTTAAACTAGCGGTGATATATTTTATTCATGGACGTACTTCTTGTGAATTCGTATTTATTAAAAATAATAATAAGTATCGCGTTAGAACTCTAATCATGATTTTAACGAACCATGCGTATATATCACCGATACATAATATAATACGGTTCGAATAGCAGTATGTTCGAAGATCGTCGTTGTCCAACAATTTTGTTTTGAAAACCATTGTTGATTATTCATATCGATGACAATCAAAACTATATAAATGCTCATCTTGATCCCATACATATAGTGAACTTGCCGGGTCTACCCGTCGAACTTCAGAACGCTCAATTTGGAGCCGTGCCCTTGTCGGACCCGTCGTCCCTTGGTCAGTTCGGCTCGTCCGGATTCCCGTCTTACTTCGGACAGTCTGCCGGTGTCCAGGAGCCGCCTTACTTCGGACAGTTTTCCGGTGTCCAACAGCCGTCGTCCTACCCGTACTACGATACGCCCAGTTTTTCGGAAGAAGAATTGAAGGCATTCGCGGCCAACTACGCATCCAACGTCCCACAGTCGGGGCAGGTTTTCGGAAGCGCGGACTCTGCGGTGAAAATCACCGAGGGCACTGCAGCTTTCAACAATCCGTCGGCTGAGATCGCCACCGTCCTCGAAAGTGCAACAGACAAGACCAAGAGTGGCGACAAAGCCGCGAGCGACGAAAAAAAAACAGCGGTCGCACCGCAATCGCCCGTCACCCCCCAAGTACCAACGAAGTTCAACTCCGTACAGATTATCCAGAACGACCCGTTCAACGGACAGTTTCCTTTGTTGTAAGTATACCTATTACCTATAAATAATGACCAGGTTATACTATCACTTACCTATATCATAGGCGATTCAGCCTACAGTCGTTTTCGAGAGTGACACACTCGACGGAACTTAAGACTTTAATCTTTAAGATATTATAGATTCGAAACGATACTGCATTCTAATTCTATTCGGGCTTCTGAACTTGACTCTCTAAAATGCATGTGCTGTTCTTAAAATCACACAAAACCGCACTTATTTCGTTATAGTTATTAGTATATGAAACGAGTTTTCTCCTTATATACTAATATTAAAAACTTATGTATTGAAACACATAATTTTAAACTTCTTAATTTAGGTATTCTGAATAGTTTCCAACACGGGAAATATAATAAACGCTGCATGTTTCTATAAATAAAAAGACGTTGGTCTTGTTTTTATACATTTTGCGCACGGTACAAAATAATAAAAATCTTATTTTTTTTTTAAATGTATTAAATTACCGCGAGTAATAATTATTAAATATACATAAAAAAAAAACTAGAAAAACGAGAAAATAATATTATGTATATTCAATAAACATTGCGAGATCACCAAATATTGTATTACTTGTGTCCATAGAAAGCTAGATTAGGCTTACATACATTATAATACTCAGCAGTACATTCAATAATAAGCCCATATAAAAATAAGCAAATGCAATAACTTCCGACTCGTGCAGTTCTGTGTGTGGTATGTTCTGAATATTATTAAAATACTTATCTACCCATCATATATTATCGTTTACGTTAATATGTGATTTTGCTCATCATGCGCCTTCTTTCTCATAAGCTAATCGTACGTACGTTTTTCAGGTATGACCCGAAAAACGCCGCTTCGCCCCTGGACACATACAAGTTCTACAACCACCCGTCCGTGTCCGGATGGTCATCTCAAGCCTCACTGGCCTCATACTCGCCCGAGTCCGCGTTCAACAACTTCGGATCCCAATTCCATCGAGGCTACTTGGTCGAAGGTTCACCCACTCTGACGCCGCTCACCAAGACGATTGTGCAGTCCGGCCAGACGCCGATTTCCATCTCGTCCGTCGACCATCCGCTCCACAGTCAGGTGTTCAAGTACTCGCAATCGTTCGTGCCATATCCCGGACTGGTGGCCGGCAACAACAACGCTGCCGCTTTCCAACCCTTCGACGTACCTTCGTCCACGGCCTCACCGTCCGCCGTCACCGCCACCTCTGCCGCCGCCGCAGACGTTTCCGGCCTGTCGACCTCCGCACCGGATGTTTCGGTCGAGAGCAGCAGCAGCAGCAGCGCTCCGTCCGAAGAGACAGCTTGAGGTGTCCACGATGTCCTTCCTGCCATTCCCTTGCCCCCGGAAATGGTCACTTTACTTATTTTCCTCGTTCTTCCATTAACAAACCATCCGACATTGCCTTTGTATAATCTATGTGTGCCATGTTCGAGACGACGACTGAACACAACGATCCGTTCGCAGTATACCGAACATCTGCAGGGTTGTCAGCCAATTTCAGAAGACTATAAATACCTACCTATTGTAATTAATTATTGAACCGTGATTGTTTTATATTTTTACACCAACGTGTTTTAAATAAAAATTACTGCGTATAATTATAATATAACAGAACTGTCTAAAACCACAAGTTTTTTTAAATTTTTTTTATGCAGTTTGCGTAGTTCTGTCGGCGGATTTTTACGAAATAATTATTTTACAAGCACGTCATAAAACGCTCGCAATACAGCCATATTAAATATTATGTTCTTTTACTACTAAACTATAATATATATATATACACTACCTCCACTCGAATATGAAATATGTATAATGAAAGTGTGCGCACGACGCGTATATTATTATATTATGATGATGAAGTTGAAGAAATAAATCATACCGATGTATAGTAATTTTAACTATAGGTATTTGTTTATCTGAATAATATAGACGCCATTTAGAGGAAATTATTATTGAGAGACCATCCGTGCACACGTTGAATTGTGAAGGCCGTCGTGTTAAGGTGGATGATGAAGTACAGTGTGTTTATAAATGATGTATTGTGTCAAATTTAAATCGCTCTTAAACGTTGGTGCGGAGTTGGTTCCAGAGAGTGATGTAACCCCATCGTTCCTGTTTGCAGAATGATTATTTTTTTTTGTGATCGAGAACAAAAAAAACTCCAATACAATGTGGTTTTCAACTCAACTATTGTTGACACGAAGACACGAATTTCAAATTATAAATAAATTAAATTGACAACAATACACTTATTATATTATATTAAAGTTTTAATGAAATGCCCAAGTTTTTTATTGTTTATAAATGAAAACATTTTTGTTTGTCGGTAAAAAAGGGTGATAGTTTAATATGCAAGGTTCCTCATAAGCTGGTCTTACGGCATTCTAAAAATAAATACTCACGATTTTCTTTTGTGGACATTTTAAGTTTTAATTTTAATGAAATTGGATATATTATCTTAAATAAAAAATACATCCATAGCTCCGCTCAGAATCGAAAACGATTTTAGTTATTATGTTGCAATTTTAGAAATGTAAATGACTTGAGACTTGTCGCCATTACATCGTATATTATAGACTATGAAATTTTTAAAATATTTAAAATAATCTTAAACTATGTTTATTTTCTATTTTTAATATAGTAATTCTACGAGGTGCATCAATATATATAATATTATACGTTTTTATAAATTTTTTTAATTACCTATTACCTTATAAGTATTGCTAGTATTGTATATATATATCCCAGACTCGTATGTCGTCTTTCATTCATTCTGTAACATCTCGGAGTCCACTTACAGGTATAGGTATAACTATTTTGATTAGTTAACAAAATTTATAATAATAATCGTTCGGCTTACTATAGATACGTGTGCCGAACCAGTCTCGTTTCATCACTCGCTCCGTTGTATATAATTGTTATCAGGTCTTCGGCAAAATAAAATAATTCATATTTTATATTTTAAATATTCGTTAAATTGTACTCGGTATATGATTATATAAGTGTCTTGTCTAACATATCCAAATCCTCTCATATTACCCCTTTTGGTTCTAATCTTGTTACTACGGATACATAATCGTATAGGTACCAGTGATAAACAACGTTTTTATAGTTACCGCGTAATAGTGCATTGTACATAATATTTAATTTCGAACACAAACAAAACATTCCAATGAGCTATTGAAGTCAACGTATATAGTTGTTTTGACGTGGAGTCCACCTATAACCAGGTATAGTGATTACCTCCACAGTGGAAAAATGAAAAAAATTTTAATTGTACAATGTTTTATATTATTATTAACACACATTATATAATAAAATAATTTGTATTCCACATATAACTGATACAGCGATAGCAATATACACAATGCAATAATTATACAGACTATAATATACATGATATACATATTAATACGTATATAGGTGTAATGTTATGTGGTTGGGAAAATGTTATTTTCACACGCTCCGGAAGTCTCATCAATAGACTGAGAACGTCTACTACGTTTATAAACATAGTTTTAATCACCAAACAGTTAATAATTTATCCAGAGTTAGGTAAGATTTTAAAATATAAAGTTTTCATTTATTTACTTAGTGTGTAGACAAAGGTTATAAGATTTAAGTGGCTCTTGAAAAATGTCAAAATATGTAAGTGGTACGTGGATGATAAAATATTGGGAACCTCTGCTGTTCCATAGAGACATAGGCGCAACTAGAAATGTTCTCAGGGGTGTTTCAAAAAAAAATAATTCAATAATAGATTTTTAATAACTTAAACAAGTTAAAGATACAATTTTAATAAGCTTTGCAAAATCTAAAGGTAATTTTTCAAGTATGCAACAATTAAAAAATTGGTTGAGTACAAGTATGTTAAGTGACAGTTAACTGACTTGTTCATTTTATATATTGAAAGGCATGTTGCAAGTATCATAAAAATAGAATCAGTGTGGGTTATTGAAATAATGAAATAGGTACACATAATTTTAGCACCCCCTAAACTTTAGGTCTAGTTGTGCCTATGTATAGAGAGTCCCTGCTAGGATTAGAATTAGAATATTTATTAATTTGTTAATTTTTTATTATTTATTTATTTACAAACTCTAAAAAAAAAATGCCCAAAAATATCAAACTAAGCCGTTAAATTCCGTTGATTTGATAAATCAAACAATTAAATATGATATTACAAAATGAGTTTAAAAAAAATGTATAATTAGTTTACATAATTGTAATAAATATTGTACTAATATTTAAGCAAACATACTTAGAAACGTAACAGGTACAGGTAAAGTAAAAATAAAAGAACAACAATTTTAATTTATAAGCTATTATTTGTTTTTGTAGCACTACACTTGCATTGTGATTTGAGAATTAAAGTGAATTCATTAATTATAAGGTTCATACTTAACGACTTAGATTGAACATGAGTGTTAAGTTGTAGCTATATTTTCGAACTTGTAAAATGTGTTGAACTATAAAGTTGTTGAAGAAATATTTGTCAATAGTACATTAGTGCATCAAAGCATCTAGTAGTACCTACCTACCCATTATTATCACACAATTATTTTGTTATTGGAGTTAAGCCCGGCAACTATGGCCATTAGCTGTTTGTAGGTTTTTAGTAGGTTCATTACTGCGGGGGTAAGGGGCGGTTAGTTGGAACACTTGTGTATATGTGGCTAGGAATTGTCCCATTCGAGACTAGTGGCACCGGCTGATACTTGACTTCAGAACTGAAGCCAAGCACCGCGCCACAATAATTTATTCTCTATAATAGTGGAGAATATTTTTTTATTATGTATATGTTATTTGTTTATAACTGATTCTAACTAATATAATATACTAGCTGTCCCACCCGGCGTTGCCCGAGTCAAAGATGAAATAAGTAAGTAAGTGATATCAGAATATTAGACACGTGAAAATCATAGCAATGGTGGCCTGTACCAAGATTTGTTTTTTTTTTATAAATTTATTTGTAAAAATATGTATATGCCATATTCCTACTAATTATAATAGTTTTAAGATATGCGACCATTGACAACCCTATAAATAAACAGAGATTATTCATATTATATTATATCTCATAAAAATAGCACTTTCAGTTTTTCCAGAATTTTTGGTTTGAGTTACCTGTGTGTCAAATTTCTGTAATGGCGGGGCTGTAGTGACGTCACCACAGCCCCGCCACACAAAAACCGCGATTTGAGCGGATGTGGGTAGGTTACAAAATTTTTTTTGGTGGTTACAAATGATTACAAATGATATTACATAATTTCCACTAGGTTTGAGTTACCTGTGTGTCGAATTTCTGTAATGGCGGGGCTGTTGTGACGTCACCACAGCCCCGCCACACAAAAATCACGATTTGAGCAGATGTGGGTGGGTTACAAAATTTTTTTTGGTGGTTACAAATGATTACAAATGATATTACATAATTTCACATAATTTTTAATATATATTTAGTAAGTGGCGGGGCCAGGGTAACTGACCTAATAGCGGATAATATGTACGTAGGAAAAACTGTTACTATAACCGATAACTAAGAATTGTAACCAATATCAACTATTTATAAACAAAATACAAATTTTCGATTTTCATCATGAATTTCAAAATCTTTGTGTGAGCACCTCTTAAAATTAAAAAAAAATTAAGACAATCAGTTGAGTAGTTTCCCAGAACATTAGCATCAAAGGTTTCAATTTTCGGTTTTATATATTAAGAAGATTGTGGCGTTGTGAATTGCACTTATGCTGATTCGGTGAAAATCATGTGTATTACTCTGGTGCATAAGGCTCAAAAATCACAATAGTGTTAATGATTCATCTTGTAGTAATAGACTCTGATAACTTAAAAATATTATACCATAATAATAGTATAATATCTAAATCATAAAATTTTGGTAAGTAATTTTTCGTCTTATACAAATTAAAAAAATGTGTACTAAATTTGTTTACTAAATCACGCACAAATATACAAAAAATTGCAACCGAATGATGGCTCCGTATAGAACTATACAACGGAAAACTCGGCAGGCACAATGAGAAGAAAAACAATCGATCGTAAATGTCAAACAATATTAATTACTAATAAGTAGGTATAATTTTTTGAGTCACATACATTTCTTGAGCAACAATATTTATTTATGTTTATTTATTATATGTTTTGTAATTTAATACAATAAAATACCTACCTAATTAAAAATAAAAATAATACTAAATAATAATTGTACAGTATTTAAATAAAAATGAAAATAGTTAATATAAATTGCTGAAAAAATTAAACGTAAATTATAATCATTTTAAAATTATGTCTTTTTTTACTAGATAAATACTTAGAGTAGTCTTTCTACTTTCTAAAAAAAAATTTAGTCATCACGCTTATGCACTGCTGATATTGACAAGAATTAGAAATTTAAAATATTTATTAAATTATATTTTTACACAATACTATGGTTTGTACACGGTTACAGTAATTACTTAAATCTAATTAAGACGAATTCATAGAGTATACGAAACTGATCAACAAAAATAACATACCTACAGATCAGGTAAAAATGACTAAAATAATTTTGATTATATTCTCCGAACACATATGATAATTTGCAAGTGATGACATTAAAATAACAATTTTTTCAAGAATAATATTATGCATTAAAAACTGTCGAATAACGTCATATTATGTATAAAGTACTATAATAATATGTATATATTATATTATTATATAAATAGTGAACGCGAGTTCGTAAAAATTGTCGACGCCGGAAAACGTTTAAAATTGGTGAAAGTTCTGGGAGGGGGAGGGGGTGAGATACGGAAAATTGCTGGCCATAACATCCCCAAACGTACATAATATGATATATTAACAATATGGAACCGAACGGATAACCTAACGCAATAATATTATATAATATTATAATATTTCATCACACGACTGTACAGCGTTAGTAGAAAATCGTGTGACGGGGCTGTGTCTTAAACCCATTGCGGTGGTGGTAGTTGATCGGAGCGAGTGGAAGTGGGGCGCGGGTGTTCAAATAGCGAAACCGCCCGGCGCGGGCGGATACTCTTCCGGTCTCTTCTTGCCGGCGCCGTCCGGGGAGCGGGCGACCGGAAGTGGCGGCGGAGGTACGTCCGGTACCGAAGAGTCAGCCGGCCTGTTGTTCTTGACGATCGCGACGACGGGCCGCGACTCGTCGCGTCCAGACGATGCGTCGTCAGTACCAGGCGCCTCCGTGGCCGACCGCGACAACGGGTACGGCGGCGGCGCGGCCGCGTACCGCGTTTCGGGCCAATTGTAGAGGAACTGGAACGGACGGAACACGGGCGTGACGATCGGTTCCGCCTGGCTGGGCAACAGATGCTGGTCGGTGGTGATCAGGGCGTTGTAGACGCGTGGCACACGGGCCGCCTTCAACACCACTTGTTGCGCTGCTGCAAACTGGGCCGCGAACATGACTGTTGCAACGACCACCACCACCACGGCCCGTACGTTTCCCCGGCCGACCACGGAGGAGGCGGTGTGACGGGGCCCGGCCGACTCGGTCACCTGTTTAACGAGCATCAAGAGATTAGTATAAGGTGTATGATAATGGTATATATGATATAAAATTATTTATTCTGTCGTGCTTAAAATAATAAACGGTGTCATCCCTTGACCATTTTTCAGCAGGGGTGCGTGCTCGGTATCATAATAATATGATATAGGTAAAGACATGCACGTCTACGAGATCAATTTTCTGCTGTTAGATTCCAACCATCTGGAGCGATAATATAGTTTGCGTGCAATATAAGTGATAAAACGTTCTCGCAGTGCCAAATAAAAAAGTGTCTAAAGAATTATATTATTAAGATAAAAAAAAGGAATGGAAACAATTTTCTATCCGTCCTTTCCCCTAGAACGCCCCTGCATCTCTTCAGATTACGCAATCAAATGTGAAAAGTTTTGATTTTGCTCAATACAAACAAAATGGTTGTTCACACATGATTACATCTTTATTATATGATTCCTCAGTTAAAAAATTAAAAATCAACTAAATACACAGTATCATAGTGTTTATATATTACGCACGATGAGTATAAACGTATGTTAAAGTGATAAATTCGATGCCATATTAAGATAACCTTCATAATAGGTATCATCGTGTTCAGTTTAAATGTGTAATGATCTGTGAATGTGTCTATATTATAGGTATGTCTATAGTATAATAATATTTTAAGTATTTTAAGTATTAAAATTGGTTAGTTTTTAATGAAACTATAAGGGTTACGTTATGGAGGTAATTGTTTCCGGATTCAACTACAAAATAACATATACCTAAGTACCTAACCTGTGGACAACGGACACGTGTTGCGAGTTTTCGCTCGGTAGTCACCCCCGACCATCATGACGAATCGGGTTCATATAGAAATAATGGATTCATTTTGCGAAACGCGTTAATGAACTACGAATTTTATTTTCATTATTATTATTATTATTATTATGAGGCTGAAATGCGTACTTGTAATAGACATCATAATACGTACACGGTACGGGCTTACGTTTCTCGCATACTACGAGGGCAGCACAACAATAACACATACGTCATCATTGCGGTCATATCAAACATTGGAGGGTATTTAAGTCACGTACACGATATAGTTATTACAAGCACACATTATATGAGAACATATTAAAATATTTTCATGAAATCTTTTATTTTTTTTCGAGTTTGCAACATTATCTGTTATTTTCGTCTGTTTTGATCGAATAACGCGCGAACTTTATGGAAACATATTTTGTTTGCTATTTTCATGGATATTGTGTGTATGACGTATTTACGTCACAGTTTAGAAAAAAAATCTATGCCGACAAACGTATTTTATAGCAAAATATAAGTACAGAACATATATTTTATATAATGCTTACCGACATGTTTTTATTTTTATAATCCTGTTTTATCTATAATTAATATAATATACTTACATACCTACATTTTAAAAATATTTCCTGTTTAACCGATATATAGGAATTTAGTTTGATTATACAATGCATTTTATTTGCATTTCACTTTTTACGAATATTTGTCCTGCTCATCTAATATATGATAATAACATTTTGTCAATAAATGCATTTTTGTATGCTTATTAATATCGTGTTACTTTTTGTACACAAAATATGTGACAGTTGTAGTGAGATAGAAAAGCCCTAACCTAACGTATACTTTACGTTCACGGAAGTCTGACCTATCTAGATAGTTGAGTATGATCAAAATAATGTCAATTAAGTGATAACTGATAACTGCAGATAATGGATCAGCTAAACAAATATTTTGTTTTATAAATCATGTGATCACGGCTTAGCCGCTTATTATATTTTATAATTTCAAAATAATCATAACATAGAATTTTAAAAATATTATTTTTATAAACTATGAATTTATTGAATATTTGATAGTTATAATTTTAAGAGAGACAACTTTAACATATTTTGAAACAGTCTTTAGGTATAATATTTAAGTCAGAAAATCAGTATTTAAATTATTTTTATATTAAAAAATCTCCGACACAACAGTCGGCAAATCGAAAAGTTTTGCATACCTTTGCAATTGAAAAATACTGAATTAAAGCTACTCGAGGTGTCCCTATAAAATAAATATTTATTCAGTCTCATATTCATAGTTCTAAGCAACAAGAAAACCACATTTTATTTTTAAATTATCATTTAAAGATAGGTAAGCATTTATAAATTGTTTTGATTAAAACAAGTCAGATGGACTTTAATATGATCTGAATTCCCTCTTTGAACATGACATAATATGTCCTTAAGAATATTCAATGTTAGTAAAAATGTGCCGAAATTGTTGTTAAACATTTAATTACTTAAAATTTACATTGCATAATCAACTTGCACTTATACAATTTAAGTATTTCAAATATTATTTAGGTTAACGTCAATTGCAGTTAAATTTGCAGTGAATGTAAATTAGCATGTTGCTAAAACCTCATTACATCACCAATACGATTTTCAAAAATGGTTTCACATAGATTATTAATGTTACATGTCCAGCTTAGTTTTAGTGATAACAGCGGTAATATTTTTAAATTTGTATGTAACAACAAAGTTATCATATTTTGTTTACATTGCATAATTAATTTTTTACATTAAGCATATATCCTTTAATCTATTTCACATAATCGTATTAACTTAATGAGGAATTATATCAAAAATTAGATTTAACATTTAATTTCTTCATATAAGTAGCTTTTACATCAAAACAATTAAGCTGAATCGATAACATAATAATATGTCGAATGCATCACTGCGGTATAAGTACTGAATATTGTTTTACAATCAATTATAAAATAACTTCATTTAAAATTTACGTCAAAACAATGTTAACAGTACCTACCAGATTTAAAAAAAAAACAAAATTAGACTTTAGAATATTTAGATATTTTGTTGATAGTTGGTTTAATTGAATTATCTAGAACCTAGATACTAGTACTCAAATAATGTTTATAATTATTATTTTTCTGCGTACTGTATTTTTTTAAAATGTACAGTTAAAATTGTTTAATATATTAATGTTAGGACGACACGCCGACACAGTGTTGATACAAGTGGCTAAGGGTGACATGAAACAATAAATGTTGAGAACCACTGATCTAGATGCAATACAATCAAGTATCTCATGAATTTATAATTAAATGATAGTATTTAACTATTTAAGTTATAATATATTTTGTATTATGATTTATGATTATAAAATTGTATATAGAACATGAACAATATTGCGTTAGAAGTTGTCTAACTAGTTTATTTAATTAATTCAAATTTGCCTTGAACGTTTAAATAATATAAGTAAAGGTAAAAACAACTAAGATTAAAATAAAATGTAATTTGTTATACAACTAAAGTTAAATAAAATAAAATAGTTAAATTAATTAAGCTAATTTCAAACACTTTTGTTATTTTATATTATAGAGATTTCAATTTATTAATTAGTTAAGCAAGAAATAATGATATAACAAGTGAACCATGGATGTTGACGATCTTGTTTAATATTCATTTTTAAAGATCATGATAAAATTAAAATACCATAAAATATAAAAGTTATAAAAATACATAATGTATATATATATATATATATATATATATATTTAAATATTTATAGTTTTTATCATAAAGGAATTTAATTAATTTTATCTTGAATAATTTTAATTATAATTGTTTTTCTTTTTAAATAAACAATTAGCTGAAAATGTATTTGCTTTTCAAGATCAATGTTTCATCTTTATCAAGGTTTATTGTGTCCAAATGTCCAAGAAAAAAAAACTTTTCTAGAAGTACTGTTGAAGAAAATTGTCACTGTTTAAAAGTACCATGAATACTGTTAAGTATAAGTTATTCTTACCTAATTCAAATATTAAAAAAGAAAATTAATTAGGTAATTAAATATCGTAAAAATATATAATATAGATATACAGTAACAGCTGTTTTATTATAGCAATAATACATTTTTTTAAAATTGCATCAAATTCTTTATGATATATTTTAATGATACAAGTAAAAGTACCTAACTTTAAATTGAATTAAATAATACAAATATGAAATAAACTATAACCTAGAAATTAGAATGTCTAATTCATATTTGTTGTACTTAACCTCTCAACGCACAATAATTATTAGAATTATTAGAATTCAAGAGGTTAGATAATAATATAATACGGTATATTATTATTGGTATACGTGTTGTTTTTAAATATGTACAAGTACCTATAACTTAAACTATCTAAACTTAATTAAAATAAATGTTTTACTTTATATTCAAACGGTTGTATAATATATACATTTCATGCTTAAATGACTAATGTATTTTTGAAAAATTAAATCTACAATATTATCATAAAGAATAAAGTATTTACAAGGAAAATGTAATACTCACTATTATATATTATATACCTACTGCTAGAACTGAGCTTTCTCCGTGTGTCTAAAATATAATGTTTTACTTAAAGCGTATGAAATAGTTAAATTACTTGCAATTAAAATATTCGACTGTGGATAAAACTTGCAGGTGTGCCTCGATATGATTTTAAACAACAACAGTTTGAAATATTATAAAACTCAGTCGTAGACGTCTACACTTGGCCAACAAAACTCTTGATATGGAACTACAATAAAAATTTAACACTAAAACAAGAATGTTCTTATCGCAGTATCGCACTTAGGTCAATGTGTGTGGAACGATTAAAGTCAAAATTAATTCCTAATAGTTTCGATTTTGTGTAATATCATTCTCTGTCAACCGCAGGCAACCATAGATTACAGACGACTTCGAAACGACTGAATAATGTTCAATACAGATCAAAATACAAAGTGGTTCTTAACCTTCAATTCTTATTTACTTACAAAACCATATAAATAAATTATTTTCTTCGATAACCTAGTCTTTGTTGTTTATTTACGTAGAAACTTTTTTTTCTACGTTTAAGTTACATACATATTTATATGGGTATGTTAGTTAAAACTTGTATGACTGCATATTAAATTAGACTATTGTGTTTAGGTACTATGATTTATGACTATTCATGTACAAATGTTTACATGGAATATTTAACTCACGAAAACAGCCTATCCGTAATTTACTCGTTTTTAATGCGTAATTAATAATTATAACGAAGATCACAACTACAATAAAAAAAAAAAATAATAAAAACTGAATGTTGCGACAGTCAAGTGTCAGTCATTTCAATAATTTTCACAAATAACTATACCTAGTTAGAGTAATACATATTATAGGACCATAAATTACACTTTTACAATTATTTTCAAAATTGTTCTTTTTTTTTTTTGTGTTTATATTATAATGATCAATGTGTGGGAAGTAAAAAAAGATATTTTAAATACATTCCCAAAGTGATCAAACAATGGTTTTAAACATTTTATACCACCGAATAATTCCATGTTTTCTTGCTGCATTATTGATATTTATAATACTTAAAATATTTATTGTACTACAGTGTTTAAAAAAAAATGTAAACATAAATTCAATAACATACCGTTTTACTGTGTATCAACTGTACTCAAAGACGTGGAGAGACGTTTTATACTCGGCTAACAGTTTTGTACAAAATATGTACAATCCAACACTGCATCGAGAGTGTTCATAAACGAATACCAATGAACATAGGATTTTACAATAACACAAACACGAAAATGCAAATTTTGTAAAGTTACTATAGGTACCTATTACCTTCTTCACATTGAAATGACAAAATGAGCCCGGCGATGTAAATATCATTACCTACTAATAGACAATAATATACAGATACCCGTTCTTCGTATTTCTATTTAATTGCTCTAAATCGTTATTATTTATAGCTCATTTTAACACGCCATGTGCAATGTGTGAATTAATTCTATCTAGAAACAATTATGAGAACATAGTTTTCGTATTAAAATGTTATGAAAATATAAATATAAATACATGGGTTCAATATATTTAAATTTCTATAAATATAAGACATTTGATTTAACTATTATAGGTATGTACGTATTTTGTTTTAAAAAAATGATAATGTTTTTTTTTTGTAATACGCAATATATTATAATAATATGATGTTATAATATGATATTATTCGAACAAATAATGTTTATGTTATTGTTTTAAATATTTTTTTCAAATTGTTATTATTTGTTATTTTATTGTTTTACTTCAATCACTACCTAATACCTATCAGTTCATATTTATTTTTTTGTTCTTATCATTACGTATTACATAATAAACGTAAAATTTAGTTTTGTGTTTGGTTATAAGTATTATAACTTACAGGTCTTTTACCGCGGAAGTAAATTTAATTATTAGGGATCCTTGAAATTTTTTCCCACACCTTTGTGTTGCCTACCAGCTGGCAGCTGTAGTAGGTATATACTCTATTTACCCTAAGTATGCAAGAATTATGAAAACATATCTCCATCACAACATCCAATAGTGACTGTACACTGTACAGATTTTAAGTCCTTGAAGGTAGACAGTAAAGTTGTTTGTATTATCTTCACACTTAATAAATCTCACAATCCAGGAAGTTATTGGAAATATAATTGTCATTTCTGTAAATACTTTAATGCATTTACTCACCATGATCAAGTAGCTACCTACTTATATATTTTATATTTAAATAAATATAATATGCTATACCATATAATATTTTATTCCCCTTTTAAATGTATTTAAATATTATTTGTAATAAAATGTCTATATTTATATTTTATTTCATACATTTTACATTTATCTACTGAAAAATACATACTAATGTTTTACATTTATTATTGTTTCCCTTGACATTAAATGTAATTAAGATAAAATGCCCCGAGTAGTTTTCTTATGAATTTTAGTAACATATAATAATATGAGTAATACGGCTATTAACTAATTATACAAATAATATAAACTTAAATAATTTTCGAAATAATCCTAATTCTTTAATATGACTTAGACATAACATATTAATATGCATTGTTTAAAATTGTTAACATAAACCAATAAGTATATCATATTTTATTGTATTTCAATCATTATTTAATTATTTCAATTCAGCAACTATTATCGAGATCAATAAAATAATAAAAAGCTATAAGTTGAATAGGAACTTTTTTAATAATAATATTATATTATTTGTTGAACATAAGTATATAAAAATAAATTTGTTAACGCATTAGAAGTTTGTCTTCCTCAATAGTATGAATAATAAAAAGGCTATATGTATATTATATGTATACTATATTTACTATTATAGTCGTGAATGGTAATATTGATATATTTTAGTTTTGTATAAACATACAAAATACAAGGTACCTATACATTGTATTATCTAAATTAAATGAATTAATTTTTAGAGGATGTCAGTTCACTATTTATTTTATCCGACCAATGCTCAACATTGAAAAATTGCATTTAGCAGAACCAATATAAGCCTTTATTTTTAACTTTTAAATTTTAATATTTTTACATACTCATATTATATATTACAGAAAAATGTAAATATCGTTAAAAAGCAAATAAACAAATACAGATTATGTTCTAGGTCGATGCACTCTAACATGATTAAACTAATGAGTAATGACACATGATTGGTTCTGCTGATCGCAAATTTGGTATGTTGCGCATGGCCACGCGTAGGTCGAAGAAAGAAAACAAATAGTGCTCAGACATAATCGTATAACAAATAGGAATATATTTCTAGTATATAAGTATTAAATACTAATACTAAAGTAGGTACCTACTAAATGTTTTCTTAAGAACTATGCTTTTATGTTTTAAGTTAAATTAAACTAAACTTTAACAGTTATTTTTCTTCAAAATTATGAATATTAAAACAAACATGATAACAGAATACTGAATAGTATACATATACATAATACATTTGAAAGTAAAATAGAACATTAAAAGTGAACTTATTTCGTTGCATGTGTATGTTTTGCAAGAGTAAAATCTGTGAAGTTAACTAATTTTTTTTTTATAATTATATTATTAACACGCTTGAGAACTCTTTTCTTGTATACAATGAATATAACAATGAATATAAGTATATTAAACATAGTAAATTGTCTAGTAAAAGATATCACATATTTAAAAATTATAAATAAATAAAAACCAAGTAAATTGTACTTATAAGTATGTATTTAAATTGTATAGGTACTTTAGCATACCTTAATATTCATAATTGTACTCGGGCTGTGTCGGGCGTCGATCGGATACTGTTCGGTTGGACTGAAGTTTCCAACGACACTGTTCGTACAGATATAAACTAGTCAGAAGGCCATCGGGTCAACTTCCTGTCACTGTTGATTTGTGTTGAACTCATGATTTTGACGGGACTAGGTGAATTTTCGAATTGGTGCTGTGAGTTCCGTTAAATAGATTCAATGGGAATGGTACCTAAACGACGAATGATGAGCAAAGGCAACTTGGGCAAAACCTCAAAGATCAAGGTGGGCATCAGAGGATTGGCCAGAACCATTAAAATGGTATACCACATTGCTGACTGCAGTAGCCACCAGTAAGCCATTTTTCAGCACGATTCTATAAAAAAAAAAGTATGCATAATATTATAATAGTAAAGTAAATTATGTGGTGATATATTAACATAACAAAACACTCAGAATATACTTGGAAGCTTAAGTGTACATTGGATTAAGTAGGTATATGTCAAAAACTATAATGATTACACATATAATAATACTTATTATAACCATTGAAAAAATATTTATTGGTAAATGTGCATTATTTAATGATTTATATTATTATATTATTACACAAAATACATTTTTAGCACGATTTGCTAATTAACCAACTATGTATAGATAGACCTACCGGCTAGGTAGTATAAGTAACTACTGCAATCTTTAAGTTTCATTTATTATACAATATACTATAACTGAACAAATTCATGTTTTGTCACATTAACAATTAGCGAACTTTTAAAATGTCAAATACAAACACTTAACTTAATATTTATTTTAAAAAAAATGAGTATTATAAAAGATAAATGAATTATTATACATGTTTCGTTCTATTAAAAAAAATTATTTAAATGTATTTTTATCTCGAATTTCCTCAGAATAACTGGCAAATTTAACGTGTACACAAAATAATAAAGATCGTGGGTTCGGTTTGCAATCATGATGCATCAAATGAAATAATTCACAGATAAATAGATTCTTCGTTCTACTGGATAGCTCGAGTTTACTGTTTGGATATCGAGCGCCCACCTAAATGTGATACAAAATTATGAAAACATTTTATCATTTTGATATATCTTTATATAAGTATATACCCTATACAACGAAGTATAAGCATAGGTAGCACACTACGGCACATTAGTATATTATATTTCCTAATTCCTATGCAATTTCCGTGGTTATATACGCATATTACAAGGCAAATACGTTTTTTGATTTAATAGTAATGTAGTTATGTTTTCTAATTAAAATCCAAATTTATTTCATCCAATCGAAGTTTTTGATCAAACATATTATGAGCGAGCAATTATCGCATTACGCCAATAACCTGGACGTCCGGACGAAACCGAACCGTTGATAATCCTGCGTTAATCCGTATTTTATATCTATGATGTATTTTCAACCTTATGATGATGCGTCCTTAACCCGTTGAATATCATTATTCATTACAGATTCATTTCACGATATATCATCAACATCATCATCATGTATGTATAGGTAGTAGCTAGGTACGTCTATTCGTCTAAATATTAAATGATTTCAACATATTATATTATATGACGTATAGGTACGTCTAAAATGCAGCTCTGTAGTCTGTACAGCTACAGGCACCGCTGTGTTATTGGCACGTGTAATAAATATAGAGCCTCTCATCAAATTCACTGTGAATAGTGCGTGTGGATTCATCAATACTGAACACTATACAGAACTCAAAATACCGAAGACAACAGTAATTCTAAAATATAGATTCAAGTTAAGAGATTTAGACGATAACCGACTACCACAAAATATACGAGTACCTTAGGATAAGATTGTACTTATACTACCGACATAATTCGAGTAATTTGGCATTGAAACGTTGTAAACATTATAAAGGTCCCAGATTCGCGATCGAGCGTAAACATAACAATTTAAATATGTGAAGAGTGCAATCGTAATATAATTCGTTCTAAGTGCAGCCAACAAGGCGGCAACCGGATGACGGTGCGATCCGATGCCCGAGAGGTTATAATATATTTTCACCTCCATTCGATTTGGGCAAGTGCTTATTCGGGGCAAATTTAAGGGGTTCAACAGTCCCGTGTTTCCTTTCCTGCGATTTCAAAGGAGCGACAAATTTTAAGTAGCTGTGTATATTTCATTATTTCAACTCATTAAACTAAATTTTGGTTTTAGATTCTGAGAGGAGCGATGAATGTGTTGATTTTACAATGGTGTGTATGTGCCTGTGTACACTCTAACACGAGTTAAGTAGTCGAAATAATGTTTTGTTTTTCAACTTCGGCATTTTTTCTGGTGGGATAGTGAATCTGGTTTTCCTTTTTTTGAGCTATTTACTTATAAGCATAAGAATTTTTCAAATTGTTTTTCCTAATTTTTGGCGATAAAAAATTGTTTACTAGATCAAAAAACTTGAAAATTGAATACAAAGTTTCTCATAAGTTGTTATAGTAGTGGTTTAAAAATATTAAAGAAAGGTAGGCATTTTGTATAAGCATTTAATATTCAAATTTTGACAAAATTCATCAAAATCACAAAAAAATATTTTTTCTAGTTAAAAAATTATAGAATGTTTAATAGCTAAGGGTTAGAAATTTAAAAAAAGGTTTCTCATAAATAGTTCATCCTGTAACCAAAACATCTAAAAAATAAACAGTATTAAAAATAGTAAAATAAATTACTTTAATAGCAATAATATCATAAAATATATTAAGTAATATATAGGCTGATAGACTGTCTTCGTTCAAAATCGATTTATGTATCTATGCAATTATATATTCTATTATTGACTTCAAATTCATTACAGTGACCCACTCGATACCCACTTGATCGGCTTTTTTGTTGTTGTAAGTATTGAAATAAAACACATTTTTTTTTAATGTATATTTTTATTATATTGCTCAAAAAAAAATTGTTGCTGAAGCGGATGACTCAATTCTGCTTTGCCGGCGGGTGGCAAAAATCTAAATACAGGCCACTACACCAAGCTATATATTATATACCTATCTATATATGCGTGAACCCAAGTACATGGTCTAAAAACGACGAGAAGTTATGTCATACACGCGTGTCAGTGGCCTGGATTACACCAGACCGACGAGGTGTTAAGCAATATACAAGTGGTATACTATTATTATTAATCCGGTCGGGCGGCGGCATTCGTAAGTTGGTCGTGGCAAAAGTGAAAGACAAGCTGCGGCGTGCGGTCGGGCGCGAGTAATAATACAGCTACCTGCAACAGTTCAAGGACACAAGAGACCGACCGGCAAGGACTCTAGCCACGGGAGGATTGCCCGTCCGTATAGACGTCATCGTAGTATCAGATGTCCCCCTCTATTCGCCAAAGTCAAATATTAAAAAGTATAGGTACAAATTAATACGGTGTGGCCGGTACCGATTAAACGCGGAAAAAACAAAAATGTATTATTTTATTTTATTGTGTGTGAATTTTCAATAGGTACTTACGGTATACGGTATATGTGATATTTGTGATCGAACTTCGCGAAGTTAAGACGGCGGCGGCGGCGATGGTAGCGGCGGGAGAGCGCGCCCGGTGCGTATGGGCCGAAGTCTGCGAGGAGACTGCGCCGGCCGCATGTACCACGCGGTGTTACCTCCTATCCGACAAGTCTCACAGGCTAGCTCCGACCGCGATATATGATGTTGCAATTATTGAATAATGTTAGGTACATATATCATCAGCATTATACTATAATGTAATAATAATCGTCTTTGCAGTCATCGGAGACATTGGAGACGCATCGTATTTTTTTATTTTCAAGCCATAATAATATAGTATGTGGCTACTATAGTACATTATGTATGGTTAGAACTCGGTTATAACAAGTTTAAGATATTCGTTGTCACGATAGTAGCGATTTCATTTTTACAACTGATTCACAATTTGCAAAATGTAAATTTTTTCGTTAACAAAATTAGAATTAAAAATATACATAAATTAATAAATACATTTTAAGTACACGTTTTGTAAAGAGCTGTTATTATTCCTTAAAACCGAAATAATTCGTAAAAAACAGTGTTAATTTCTAAATCCTAGATAATAAATAATAGGTTACATAAGCAGTATGATACCCGAAATATTTTGCACTCGTCATTAATTCGTTTGTGATTTTTTAGTAAATATACAAACGGAAACGGTTGCTATATATTATAGCTTTTAAAAATGAACGTATCAAAGGTCATAGATTGACAGATTTTATAACTAATTATTTAAAACATAAAATAATACATAATGCTAAATCAAAAATATTGTATTGAATTTGAAGAATTGCGTTAAAGCACAAAGTGATTAGTTTTTTTTTATTTGTTTGTCTGTACATAACCGACTTAATATATAGGTATTAGGTAGTACAAAGTGCATTTAGATATTATAATGTATATATGATTACTATGGTAAGCTGAATTATTATTTAGTTCAAAGTACGGACCATTATAATTTGTAGTTAACAAATACAAATTTGTTCAAGTTGGATGATTTTAATGATTTATAATATACAGATTTCTTTTAAATACAAAAGACTATCAGTAAAATGTTTATGTATTATAGTGCGTTTAAAGATTGGAGAACCGTGATAATAGAGCTTACCTATTTACTTGTATTGAATTCACGTAAACAATAAGACAATTTCGTGCTGTACTGCTGTATCATAGTGATGTAACCTCCGGTCTAGGTTTTAAAATGTATAAGTAATATAAAACAGAAAAATATGCATTTATAACCTACTATCCTACTATCTACCTCAAATATTTCCAATTAAAATAATTTGTATTTAACATTTTTATAATTTAGATTTTCTATTAATATTTATTAAGCTAATCGTATGAAACTGCAATATGTATCTACATTCGAATAGTTCGTTCATAAGTCGCAAGTCAGAACTCGTTTAGAAGTATACTATTTTAAACCTTATAACTTAATATTTAACACCATTATGATATGATATATGAATATAAAATAAATATATGATATATGATAATTTCCAGTGGTGAGAGTGTCATATATAAGAAATAATGAGATAACTTCCACCCACTTACTATACAGTAAACAATTTGGTTTTATTATATTTAAATAAATAAAATGTGTGGTTTCTTTGCGTATTTTAGTGGGGACATATTTCTGTCTTGAAAATTGTATTCCCTTTAAGTTTTAACCAGGGAACTTATAGTGCTATTCTTAAAAATGTATTTTGGACAGTTTGTAATTTTTTT